>CM060908.1:838113995-838738995 GCA_030737815.1 Allium fistulosum | reverse complement strand
ACTTATCAAGTTTTTCTTGATTTTGGGTACTCTTAATAGGTTGTTTAAAAATTATTCCCTCTTACCTATAATACTGCCAATTCCAACATGTGATATACTTATAGCTTCACCATTGCCCATAGTTATAGTTTCCATACCTGAGTAGCCTTTGTTCCCAAGATTTAAATTCTGAAGGTTGTTGGTGACATGATTTGTTGCTCCTGAGTCTAGATACCAGTCTTCAATGTTCAGATCCTTTGATTTGACTGAGTCATCACCATTGATGCCTTGTGTTTTGAAAGCATCACCGCTGGTTTTTGTCTGCTGATTTATTTGAGCCATATTAGTATTAGGCCCCTTTTGACTTGACTGTCCTATGTTAAATTCAGAGTTGAATCTGAAATAACATTTGTTGGCTACATGGCCAAACTTTTCACATATTTGACACTTCACTCTGTTATTATAGTTGTTTCTGCCTCTGCCTCTTCCTCTTTGAGGTTGGTTACTTCTTGGTTGTTGACTGTCAGTTTTTGGGTTTTGGCCTTGTGTGGGTTTTTGCTGATTCTTGTTTCTTGGATTGAAACCAGATGCATAGTTAACTGACATTTCTGATTGTATAGCCTTTCTTTGCTCTATTCTTCCTTCGTGAGCAATAAGAGCAGACTGTACGTATTGTAGGTCTGGAAGTGTCTTTTGAGATGCGATAAAGGTAACCACTGACTCGTATTCTTCGTCTAGACCATTAGTTATAGTGAGGATTTGTTCACTGTCTGAAATCTTGTGACCCGCTGCACTTAGTTTATCACATAAGTTCTTGATTCTAGCAAGATAGTCTCTCATGCTCATATATTCTTTTCTTGCACTTTGTAATTGTCTCTTGTAATGCATTATCCTTGCCGCCGATTGTGAATTAAAAATCTGTTCAATACATGACTATATTTCGTGAGAGGAATTACATCAACCAACTTGTGACAGCAGGCTAACACTTATAGAAGATAGTAGCCATGAAGATAATAGGCTATCTTGTTTTTGATAATTTGCATAATCTGGGTTGTTAACAGTATTTCCCTCTTTGTCTTTCTTCATGACAGGTGGGATGGATATTGTGCCCTTGATATAATCTTGAAGGCCATGCCCTTTCAAGGCTGTATCAATTTGGTACTTCTACAAGATGTAGTTATCTTCATCAAGAGGGATGGTTATAACATTGCTCTTGAGTTTGACAAGGGATGGTGCAGTTTCCCTTTCCTCATTTCTTGATGTTGCCGATGTTATGTCATCTTCATCACGATCCATTGCAGAAATTTTGATAAGAACCGATTATTGCCTTGTTTCTTGAACAGGGAAAATCAGGGGAATCTTGATGCGATCAGAAAGTTGACTGGAGCTTTCTTGATGTGGCACCGATGAATCTTGAAAAAGAAGAATACTTATCTGTGCAGCCAGAAGTGGAGGTGAAGACTATGTTCTGATCCCTTCTTGGCGTGGCACGGTTAGGGTACAGAGACAATGCTTGATCAGAGAGGTTGATCCCCAGTGATGAGAATAAATTCTGAGGGGAACGAAGTGACACTTCGTCTCAGTGATGATCAGCAAAGAAAAAAAAAATGCCTTTAGGCGATTACCGCTCTGATACCATATTAATAATTAATATGAATTGTAATTGAAAGAGATAAATTGTATTGATATGAATCAGAATTTGTACGAAGGAAATACAGTAATGCAATATGTATTTATACAGAACAAAGAATAGTTTAGGCCCGGCCCATATATTTGGTGATCCATGTCTTTATAATACTTCAGTAGTTTGCAACCCTTCGATCTTGCGAAATCTTACGGTGAGAATAAAACGTGAGCTAGGGTATAAGCTTGTTTGCCTTGTTGTGCTTTCTCTTCAGATACGACTCTAATCTTTATATTTATAAAAATTGTTCTATTTATAACGGCGAAGCTTTCTCCGTTTTAAATATATAACGAAAAATTCTTCGCCGTTATATATTTATAACGGCGAAAACTTCGCCGTTAAAAAAAGCAGTCCTTATTCACTCAACTAGCCACGAAACTGATTCGAACAAGATACAACAAACTGAACAAGTCAGACATGATTGTTTCATAACTAGTTTTGCAACCGAACAAGCTATTGTTGGTTGTGCTCTAAGAAAAAATATTCAATCTGTTGGTGAAGCTCTCCCAAGGTTTGTTTAAATAAATGGGTGGATATGAGTTATGGCAAGTTTGCTTTACAATCACTACAAGAAAAATTGCTATCGGTTGCATTTATTGGTAGCGTTTATTGCTATATGCAACCATTAACCATTTTATAATATGAAAATTAAGAAATAAACATGGCCAACTATTTCCCGCCGATAGCTCGCTGAAATTTTTTGCTGAAATTTTACATGCCGCTCATTTTCTATTACGACTTTTCATTTTTTTCCTCCTCTCAAAAGACTCCTTTCTCCTTATCTTTTATCAACCATCAATCAAATCCCTCATCTTCATCTTCTAAAACTTTACCCTAAATTAACTTCGGCACGGCGATGAGGCAATTTGGGGGATTCATGATGTAGTTTGCTGGTAGTGATGGAGGTATACTATATACTAATTCGTGATTTGGGGGATTCGCGATGTAATTTGCTGGCAATGATGAGGCGATTTGAGGGATTCACGATGTAGTTCACTGGCAGTGATGAGACGATTTGGGGGATTCGCGATGCACTTCATGGAGGTATATTGTATATAGATTTCCTGTATATAGTGTTAAAATCGAATGCCTTAATCTGTAAAATTTGCAGTTACTATATTGCTATATAATTATGACTAGTATATAGTGCAAAATCAAGCACGCCCTTAGTTGACTTCTTAGTCCAATCCTAACTGTAATTTGCCTTATGTGTTGAGAATATAGTCACGTACTATACTTGTATACTATGCCACTTTACCCTGATACCCTGAAATTCATTAGCAACCTCTTCGTACTCATCCATACTCAGCACAAGGTTGCTGCTATCTTTTCCCATATCTGCCTTCAACTTCTTGGCACGTTCAGTGCACGTGCCCGAGAGGTAGGATTCTATTGCAGTGTAAGCTTTGCTTCTCCTGAAACGTTCCCCGCTGTGTTCTGGGAAAGTGATGACTATGTATGGGTAGAAAATGCTCACAATTTTGCTTGTGTATCTCGTTATGTACGTCTCAAATTGACGCGGAAAGAACTGTTTTGCCATCGCCCATACGAACATGAAACTCGCTATTGCTGACCCTGCTCCCGCCCATTTTTCATTTAGCATCATCATTTTCTTTTCTTTTCTTTTCGTTGTTCTGGAAGTGTTTCGTTTATATAGAGATTTTGGCAAGCGTGAACGACGTTACTGCCAGGAAGTCGCTATTTTCTTACCAAGGTAGTCTTTTTTATGTTTTCTTAGACATCAAATATGACTTTTCCAGTTTCTTTTGGCCAATCGTTGAGCGATTTCTTTTGGGTCCAGCTATTTTTGTTATCGTTTAGTCATAATACTGTGCATTTGTATTATGTGGGTTGGTACTATGTATGACCAGTGCTTATGGTTCGAGCCATAAGATCTGTGCTTATGTAGTTGATGGATGCATGAGGAAGTGCTTCTCTAAGTATTGGATTTTTAGTGGCATATCGTGATATCCTTAAGAGTTAAGACAATGCATTTCTATGCCATATCTATTGTAGATATAAGTGTACTTCTTCTGAGCAACTGTAAACATTTGTTCATTTTGTAAGAACACCATATCGTGCACCGTTTTCCTAACTTGTAACTCCTTAATTAGTTCCATAGTCATTATATCCACCATTGCTAGGGGACCCTTGCATCCTCCCAACATCAAATAGTGACCATTCATAATGTAATAGTGTGTATGGATCCAAATCTTTTAGGACAAAATCAAAGGCCTTCCAAGAACTACTTAAATCTACTTCTTTGACCATATTTTCTTGCTTGACCATCCATGTTTTCTCCAAATTATTAGCCTCCAAGTAACCTTCATCGTAAGGAAAAATCCACTCTTATGCCTTTGCGGCAGCTTTAGAAGACTACTTATATAGTTTTTCCCGATTAGTGAGCTGACCTCTCAGCTTCTTATCATGTAAAACCTCTGAAACAGAAATTTCAATTTAATTTTATGAATCTCCATAGTGAGTGTTTTTTATCATTTTAGTATTTATTAACTAACTTATAAGGAAGAATGGTTCCTAGTTGTTATTTTCATTATGATCATTTTAGTATTTATTGATTTATTTCGTGGTTCTTTTTCTTGGTGTAAGAAATAGTTTGACTGTACTATACAGTAAGTGTATAATACCTTGGTTCAAATTATCAAATTAGAAATTCCAGTAAATGAGTTGTAATTTCTATTTCCAGGCCTATCACATTCTAATAATACAAAGTAGTCAATAATTTACTCCAAATTGCTTATATTTGACTAAATCGCATTCTACAGATCTAGTTCTTTGTCTCATTTTCAAGTTAAATCTTATTTTACTTTTGATTTATAACATAAATTATAATTACATATCTCACAGGTTATATAAATTTGCAGGACTGAAGCAGTGCCCTGATAAGGGAACTGCCGAGGTATCCATGCAAAATAGGTGACCAGTAGTAGCTTAGACGCATATGTAGATGTGTTGTTGAAGCAGAGGCAAAATTAAGAATGTGGACATGAAAGAGAGCCCAGATGAAGTAGTTAGCTAAAGCTCAGATGCAGTAGTTGGATGCTTGTTTTCTTACCTTTTACTTATTTTCCACTCCTAAAAGCAGTAAGACTCATCTCAGTTGCTACATTTTTACTTGACGAATTATGAATATGAAAGTCATAAATTGTTTTTACTCAAAAGCTTGAACTAGCAGGCCATAAGGTCAATGACATCAATTTAGCATAACTTTGGACCTGCATTGAAAAACTTTAAAGTAAAAACAAAAACCTTATATTGATCTCCCACTTATTTAAAACCTTAAATCTGATATAGGTGTGGTTGCATGCAATTCTTATATCATACATTAAACTCCTAATGACAGTTTATATCTTGAATCCATGCAGATCCGAGCAATGGATATTCAATATGTAATGGTGGTTCAAATGTAATACCTAAAGTATTGACTAAACTATCCGTTGCTTCATTTGGATTAGCATCATACAAACTAAACGGTTCGATTTAGACAACAAATAAGCCATATGAACTACAACAAGCTAGCTCATTATTCGAAGCAGCAGATGATTAGCTTCATAGATTAAATGTAGATCATCCTGATTTTCAGTTCTTTTTTTCATGTTACAGTACACCTTGGAGGTAATCAATGCTGGTAAGTTTAGCTTGCTTTTATTATGGCTAATTTTGTATCTTACATCTTATTTAATTTAAACATACCGTGCACGTACATTTTTAGATTAATTTGTTACAAAATGTAAATAACAAACCACTTAATGTGGTGTATTTTAAGGAAAAAAGAGAGTATGAATCGTGGAGTTATAGATTATTATCTGTTCTCTGTCCATTGATAATATCAAGTAATAGATAATTTTTTCAGGGTTGAAGTTTGCTGGTCTTGCACATAACCTGAAACCTATGCCGACTTATCTTACACATTTAAGAAACAAAGATGCTGCTGAACTTAAAGTGTAGTCATATTTTTTTTCAAACGATAGTGATGCAAAGATGCGGCTGAACTGAAAGTCTAATGATTTGTGAATTGGAACGACGTAAGTATAAATGGATGTTAGGTATAGTTGAAATCCACACAATGAACTCTTAAATTGGTATTAGGCGCAAAATTTGATAAGATGGGCAACATACATTGTCCCATAAGAGTGTAAGTGTAGATGGTGGAGGAGTTAGGAACAAAATAGGCTGCAATGGATAAGCATAAAGTAGTCAAGTGATATATTGATTAATAGAACAATTTTTAGTCCCTATTTTTGTTAACATATAGGATGCATATAAAAATAGAACAATTTTTGTTAATATATTTGTTCCCTATTTAAACTCACATGGGTTTCCTTTTTCAATCACAACAACAACTGACACAGTTAACAAGCAAAGAAATATAAAATTATGATGAACAGTATTTGGATATTTTCAGTCATTTGTTCAGCATTCCTATTTAGCAAACACGAAAGTAGAATAATATAAGGAAGCTTAAATTCAAGCAGCATTATTGGTTACAGCAGTGGAGTTGGATCAGTTATAAGCTCATCCATGTTCGAACAAATGCTAAAGCACAGAAACGATGCAGTTTGCCCAGCTAAAGGATTCTACACTTACGACGCCTTCATAGCTGCAACAAACTCATTCGATGGATTCGGAACTACTGGTGACATCAACACCCAAAAGAGAGAGATCGCTGCTTTCTTTGCACAGACTTCTCATGAGACAACCGGTTAGTCATCTTTAAAATGCATCTATCAAACTGTTATACGTACTTGCATAGTAATATATATGTAAAATGGGAAGGTGGATGGCCGACTGCACCTGATGGTGCATTTGCATGGGGTTACTGCTTTGTGGAAGAGCAAGGGACTCCTTCAGATTATTGTGTTGTAGATGATCAGTGGCCATGCGTTGCAGGCCAAAAATATTTTGGTCGAGGGCCCATCCAAATCTCATAGTATGTCTATTTATTTTATTTTCCTTTCACATAGACATTATATACATTGTACGTTTCTGATTATATGATATATTTTGAACAGCAACTATAACTATGGTCCAACTGGAGAATACATAGAATATCGAGTTATAGATTACATGATTTTCATATATACATATATATATATACACATATATACATATATATATACACATATATATACATATACATATACATATATATACATATATATATATATATATATATTGTTGATTGTTAAACTCGTTTGCAGGTAATTAGCTATTTCGAAGCGAAGAATGTCGACAACAAAGAAATATTGGTAATCAAGCAACGAACATGAATTTAATTGTTATATATGATGTCGTATTTTGTTAGTACAATTTGTGGAAACTTGTCTGTGAATGCTTGTAGTATGCGACTTATTTTGTTGAAAAACTACTATCGAATTGATTATGGATATTATATTTGATTGTGAGATTAGCATGTTTTTGCAATTATTTGAATATGATGATCATATGATTGATTGTTTGTATATGCTAATTATGTGATTTAATTGTTTGTTTGAATATATGAAAATTATGCGGTTGATCGTTCGTTTTAATATGAATAGTATATAAGCGATTGTTGGAAATGGTATAAACCATCAACCGTAACAAATGTAAACTAATATAAAAATTATACAGTTGCATTTTAAAAACGCTACTGAAAATAAAAAAAGCATATAAACAAAAAATGCAACCAAAAAATGAAGACTTATGGTAGCGTTTTTTAATCCTACAGAAAAAACCTATAGCTGCATTTAAAAGTGACTTTTGGTAGCGTTTTTTAAATCCTACAGAAAATACCTATAGTTGCATTTAAAAGTGACTTTTGGTAGCATTTACTACAACGCAACAAAAAGTTTTAGACTTTTAGTTGCATGTCGTATAGCAGCGTTCTCTAAAACGCTACCATAAGTTATGGTAGCGTTTTTTTAACGCTACCAAAAGTCTTTTCTGGTGTAGTGAATTTAAGCGCAGTCAATCTCATCGATTAACTGTGTTTGCACTAGAGAAAATGATCTAAGATTACCATTCGAAACTGTTGTGGTAAAATTCCGTTGTTATGTAATAATATGTAGTACTACAATATCTGAAAATGTTTTATTTAACAATTAAGAAACAAAACAATGCTGCGAGTTAAATAGAATAATGAAGTGAGGAGGGAAGTAAGAGTAGAAATTCATAATTGCTGTCTTAAGTTCCTAGCCAAATGAAGCTCGATTTGTAATTTTCTTAAAGTTAACAAACATTCTTAGAAAACTATTTGAAAGTGGCCGTTAATAGCCAACATATACCTTCCCTTTTGTTCTTCCATTTCACACCTATTTGCCAAAACAAACGAAGTACCCCAAACTTATATATGTTTGTATGTATGTGCATGTGAGTATGTATGTACATATACACAAACAAAATGTACACACTATACAAATTTTATTTAAAACATCACTTGCAATTCTCTAAGAAAAAATTAATAATATTTTTTTCTAAGGGAAATGAACGATCCTTCCAAAGAGAACACCACTTACGTAGTTTTATTTTACGTTAAAAAAGAAGCTGCTAACAAACCTGACAGATAACAAAAACCTCTCGTACAGCAACAGAAAGAAAGAAAAACCTCAACTGAACCTAATAAAGGATTTATGGAACAACATAAACACCAAAACCATTGACTAAAGGAAAGATAAAGGGGCCGCACCCAATCCGCTAAAGGAGCCGCACCCAGTCCAAACAAGCATAATATATCATATAGTGTAAGAATCCAGTAGGAAAGTAAGCCCCTTGAAGAAAGCCTAACCCCTCGAACAAGCAACCAGGAGTAGTACGACATAAGAGCTATCTAGCCCCTCATTTCCACTTAAACCGAAAAACTCAACCGAACATGAGCATAGCACACACACATATATGTACACAAATTATATACATATATATGTGGGAGTAGGAAAAACAATAGTGCAGGTTATAACATATTCAGTTCTCAATTAAGAGAAATTTGTTCGCCTATGTTTAAGCTTATATTTCCTTTCGAAAAATCTCTTCGACACCGAACCATTTTAAGGAAACTACGAAATAAACCCTATAACTCCACTTTTCGTCCATCGAAAGTCGGCACCAAACTTAAAGAATGAACACAAATAATTAAACATCGAAGAGCTCCAGACACTTCTCAATGCAATTAAAAAAACAATTCAAAGATTTGAATCAAATGAGGAAAGAGAAATTTTCCAACAATGACTAAAAGGGTGCGTCCCTTACTGGAAGTATACCTCTAAAAATATACTTGAGAACTATGATGGCTCTCGAACACGTCCAAGTCAGACCCGCCAACCTTACCGAGAATCCGAGTATTTCACGTCTCCAAGTGCATACCATTGATTCCAATCTAGAGTTGACGTGAACCTATTTAATGGGAGTAACCCCACATAGCTTGACTTCCACTCGCTCTTTGGTTTTAGTAATCTTCGATATCAATGCTCAAAATGAGTAACAAATCGTCTTGTATTAATGAAACACAAAAGAAGAAAAGATTATTTTCAAAATTTGAATCAAAACAAGGAGAATGAATTTATCCAACATAACCAGAAGAGTACGCCCCCATACACCGAAAGTATACCTCTAGATAAAATATACTTGAGAGCCCACACCAAACACTCAATGCATGCATTTATCTAGAAAGTCACTTTTGGAAACTTCCAAGTTGGACCCCGCCTCACACGAGCATCTGAATATACTCATATCAATGCATGCATGATGCCGACAACTTTCTAGATAAATGTGAATATATCCTAATGGGTGCGATGTCAGAAATTCTTTACTGTTCGATCTTTCATGATTAATGATGAACAATTAAAGTAATAGCCCAAGGATCACCAATACCAAATATTTCACAAACAAAACTTAATATGAATTTTTGTTTAAGATGACGTACCTTGATTAACAGCGGAAGATGTAATGGCTGTCATCTTCTTCTTCTGACTTCTAATAATTACTCTTCTTTTCAGAATTCGGTTTCTCTCTCTAACTCTATTTTTTGATGTGTTTCTTGATGGAGAAGAATACATCTGTTGGCTGGGAGAGAGAGGACCCAATCCTTTATATAACATTTAACTCTAAATCTGGTACGTCTATCATATACCAATTCAACGGTTAAGATTAATCACATACCTAATGTTCTAATTATAGAACGGTCTATTTATGACCTAATTAATAGGGTCACATTAAGATTAGAAACTGCATAACGTTAAAGGTAAATGAAACGTTCTATTTATGACCTAATTAATAGGGTCATATTAAGATTAGAAACTGCATAACGTTAAAAGTAAATGAAACGATTGCAGTTTCTAATAGCAGATTTCTAACATTCTCCCACTTGACCCGATTATTCATAATATCAAGTGTTGAACATCATACTATGATAAATTGCTGAGAGTTATGGCGGTTGTGCATTATTAATTCAATGCATTCCCTTCCATATACTATAATACCAACAATCCATCATTTTATACTCATAATTTATATATAAAACATCATAATGGTCCACATAATGTCTTATATCATAATGATTAACCATAATATCTTTATAAGACTTCTTTCTTGTTTAAAATTACATAAAGTACGTACTACCACATTAAAACAAGAGACACATAATTGTATATCAGAAACACACAAAGGAGCTCTGAATGTCACATATCAATTATTATTAATACAACCAAGACCCATTCTTTGAACATGTTCCTTAAATTGTCTTGGCTGTAACCCTTTCGTCAAAGGGTCTGCAATTATAAGTTCTGTCTTGATGTGCATGATTGACACTCTTTGTTTCTGAACCTCATCTTTTACAACAAGATACTTCAGTTCCATATGTCTGGCACCTTTAGAGTTCTTGTCGTTTTTTGAGAAAAACACTGCTGTAGAGTTATCACAATAAATTTTCAGCGGCTTGCTAATGGTGTCGACAACCGCAAGTCCTGAAATAAAGTTCCGCAACCATAATGCATGAATTGTGGCTTCATAACATGCCACAAATTCTGCCTCCATAGTAGATGAAGCAACGATAGTTTGTTTTGCACTTTTCCATGATATGGCTCCTTTAGCAAACATAAACAGGTAACCAAAAGTCGATTTTCTAGTATCGATGCATCTAGCAAAATCTGAATCGCTATATCCAATCACCTCCAATTCATTAGATCTACTATACATGAGCATGTAATCTTTCGTGCCTTGTAAGTACCTCAACACTTTCTTTGCAGCTTGCCAATGTTCCCTTCCTAGATTACTTTGATACCTCCCTAACATACTGACCGCAAAACTGATACCCGGTCTAGTACGGGCTTGAGCATACATTAGGCTACCAACTACAGATGCATATGGAATTGATTCCATTTCCTTTCGTTCAACATCATTCTTAGGACATTGCATGAGATTGAATTTATCACCTTTCTGTACAGGAACTTTCCCAGGTGAACACTTACTCATTCCAAATCTCTCTAGAATCCTTTCGACATATCATTTCTGAGACAATCCCAATATTCCTTGTGATCGATCATGAAATATTTCTATTCCAATCACATAGGATGCCTCTCCCATATCTTTCATTCCAAAGTTCGTTGAGAGAAATTCCTTAGTCTCATGCAATATCCTTAAATTATTTGCAGCAAGCAAGATGTCATCAACATAAAGGACTAGATAAATAAACTTGCTCCCACTAATCTTTTGGTATAAACAGTGATCAACCGTATTTTCCTTAAAACCAAAAGATGTAATAATGGTATTGAACTTAATATACCATTGCCGGGATGCTTGTTTAAGCCCATATATTGACTTCTTAAGTTTACACACCAATTGTTCTTTACCTTTTACAGAAAAACCCTCAGGTTGATCCATATAAACATCCTCATCAAGATCTTCATTCAGAAAGGCTGTTTTCAAATCCATTTGATGCAATTCCAAATCATAATGTACTACTAATGCCATTATTATTCTTAGTGAGTCCTTTTTCGAAACAGGAGAAAATGTCTCCTTGTAATCAACACCATCTTTCTGAGTGTAACCCTTAGCAACAAGTCTAGCTTTATACCGTTCGATATTACCACTAAAGTCGTGTTTGGTTTTAAAAACCCATTTGAATCCGACTCTTTTACAGCCATGTGGTAACTCAACGAGATCCCAAACTTCATTCTGTTGCATGGATTTTAGTTCTTCTTTCATGGCATTAATCCATTCCTTTGACTCTTTACTTTCTGCAGCATGTGAAAACGAAACTGGGTCCTTATTGATTCCTATATCATAATCTGATTCTTGCATATAAACCATATAATCATTAGAAATAGCTGACCTACGATCTCTTTGAGATCTTCTTAATGCTACTTGTTGTGGTTCATGCATATCAGCATTATGTAAGTCATTTCCTTCAGGAAGTACTTCTTCATTTATATGTTGTTCATCATCATGCTGTTCTCCAATAGCTGGAACAACATTTGGAGTAATAGTAGATTGAGGAACTATTCTAGGCAATGTAACATTTACCCTTGTTTCCTTTATTTCCACTATTTCTCTTCTAGTACTCCCACTAACTTCACCAATCTCAATGAATCTTGCATTACCAATTTCTACAATTCTTGGACTATGATTAGGACAGTAAAACACATATTCTTTAGATTTTTCAGGGTAACCTAAAAAATACCCACTAATCGTTCGAGAATCTAATTTCTTTTCATGCGGATTATAAATTCTCGCTTCCGCTGGACAACCCCAAACATGCAGGTGTCTTAAGCTAGGTTTCCTGTTAGTCCATAATTCAAAAGGAGTCTTTTGAACAGCTTTACTAGGAACCCTATTCAACAAATAATTAGCGGTTTTGAGAGCATACGACCACAAATTCTTAGGTAGTGTAGAATCTGACATCATACTCATAATCATATCTATTAACGTCCTATTGCGCCTTTCTGCCACACCATTTTGCTGTGGTGTACCTGGCATTGTGTATTGCGCACATATGCCATGACTTTCGAGGAATTTTGCAAATGGACCTGGACATTGGCCTGACTCATTACATTTGCCATAATATTCACCACCTCTATCAGACCTTATGATTTTCACCTTTTTATCTAATTGCCTCTCAACTTCCTTTACAAACGTCTCAAGGACATTCACAGATTGAGATTTTTCATGAAGCAAATAGACATAACCATAGCGGGAAAAATCGTCAATAAAAGTGATGAAATACTTTTCTCCATTAAAAGCTGGAGTGTCCATAGGTCCGCAAATATCAGTGTGTATTATTTCAAGAAGCTGGTTGCTTCTAGTGGCTCCTTTCTTATTATGTTTGGTTTGTTTACCTTTAATACAATCCACACATAATTCTAGATCACTAAAGTTCAAATTTGACAAAATTTCATTACTTACTAATCTCATCATTCTTTCTTTGGATATTTGACCTAGTCTTTTATGCCATAAGAAAGCAGAATTTTCATTCAACATGCTACGTTTGCATCCAACATTATTTATTACATTCAGCAAGGAATTCGCATAAGTGTCATTCAGTTTCAATTTATATAAACCATCAATTAGAATACCAGAACCAACATTATCAGTATTCTTATATAAATCAAAACAACCAGATCCAAACGTACATCTAAAACCAGAAATATCCAACTTACTTACGGAAATAAGGTTTCTAGATAATGAAGGTACATAAAGGGTACTATATAAGTCTAATACATATCCACTTTCTAGAATTAGACGATAAGTCCCAATGCCTTCTATTGTGGATTTCATTCCATTTCCCATAAAGAGAAAACGATCTTCATTTGGATTTATGGTTCGGATCATAAGAAATCCCTTTCTTTTCAAACCAAGCTATCCTTTTCGGACAGTCATTTTGATAATGTCCTTTCCTTTTACAGAAATGACATCGAACATCCTTTAGTTCCTTCTTTTCCTTATCATGCCCATTCTTAGCAGGTGCCTTTTTCTTCTTGAAATGACTTGATTTCCATTCTTTTCTTTACCAGCTTTATTACTCACAAAACTTACTGAGTGATTCACTTGATTTTTCAAACATCCTTCTTCCTGAACAAGTCTACTGGCCAATTCATTAACATTCCACTTATCCTTTATAGTGTTATAGTTAATTTGAAAAGGTCCATATTCAGAAGGTAGCGAGTTCAGGATAAACTGGACAAGAAAAGAATCCTCTACTGTAAGTCTAAGGGAGTTTAACCTTGCTGCAAGATTAGTCATCTCTATAATGTGCTCTTGCATAGTTCTCGACCCATCAAACTTCATGGTCATGAGTTCTGCCATAAGAGTACCAGCGAGTGACTTATCAGCTGAACGAAAACGCTCTTCCACAAACTGCATATATTCCTTAGCACTTTCTGTTTGCGGAATTGTTGACTTGATGTTGTTAGCAACAGTCATCTTAATAAACATAAGGCTCAATCTGTTACTGCGTTCCCATGCTTTATGGTGTGATTTTTCTATCTCAGTACTAGCTGTTGTAAGAGCAACAGGTTTATCCTCAAGGAGTGCCAAGTTAAGATCCTGAACACCTAAATGGAAATTGACTTGTTCTCTCCATTCAGAAAAATTAACACCAGTGAACAATGTAACAGATGAAGCATGTGTATTCATGGGAACTACTGCAAATTAAATATAAATTTTTTTGAAATAACTATAAGCTCATAGCTAACGCGATTCAAATATGTACATAATAGTATAATATAGCACTCCTTTGGGTAGATACTATCTTATACTTAACATAATTTAATACCAAAACATAAGTAAGTAATAAATATATTCAATTAAATAGAACTGACATCTTTGGATGATCAATATTTATTTAATCAAGATATCTATTAAACCTCATCATGTCAACTAGTTATAGAACAAGACTTTCCTTTGGGTAAGTTCTCAGGTTCTATCATTAGTGACGCCAGTTTTTAATTGGTATTATTATAACTGGCAATTTCTATCAATAATCATTATGTCACTTATGCACTAAATGATTATTCTGATTTTGACCACTTTGGTGATTAACAAAATCATAAATCTCATGTGCATAAATGACTTATAACACATACTTGATTAAACAACATGAGTAAAGCATAGAACATATCAATTGCGATCATAGGAACTATTCGGTTATTGATTGGTGGCTCTGATACCAAATGTCAGAAATTCTTTACGGTTCGATCTTTCATGATTAATGATGAACAATTCAAGTAATAGCCCAAGGATCACCAACACCGAATATTTCACAAACAAAACTTAATATGATTTTTTGTTTAAGATGACGTACCTTGATTAACAGCGGAAGATGTAATTGCTGTCATCTTCTTCTTCTGACTTCTAATAATTACTCTTCTTCTCAGAATTTGGTTTCTCTCTCTAACTCTATTTCTTTATGTGTTTCTTGATGGAGAAGAATACATCTGTTGGTTGGGAGAGAGAGGACCCAATCCTTTATATAACATTTAACTCCAAATCTGGTATGTCCATCATATACCAATTCAATGCTTAAGATTAATCACAGACCTAATGTTCTAATTATAGAACGGTCTATTTATGACTTAATTAATCGGGTCACATTAAGATTAGAAACTGCAGAACGTTAAAGGTAAATGAAACGTTCTATTTATGACCTAATTAATAGGGTCACATTAAGATTAGAAACTGCATAACGTTAAAGGTAAATGAAACGTTCTATTTATGACCTAATTAATAGGGTCACATTAAGATTAGAAACTGCATAACGTTAAAAGTAAATGAAACGATTGCAGTTTCTAATAGCAGATTTCTAACATGCGACCCACGTGACTTGGCTTCTACTCGCTCTTTGGTTTTAGTTATCCACAATGTTGGATATCAATGCTCAAAACGAGCAACAAATCGTCTTAGATTGACAAAGCATAAATAAAGATACCAAAATCAATAGTTAAGAAATCAACTATCAAAAGTAAACAAATGATTAAATATGAAGATTAGATCGCATATACTTGTCACCAATAAACGAATCAAGATTTTAAAACATTTGATTCTTACTTATACTTTATTTTCACATCACAAATGTTTGTAAAACACTTTAAAAAGGGCAAATTATATTTTCAAGTGCACTAAGTAGAAGGGTCAAAAAAAATTATCATTAAAATACTATTTACTCTAAACCCAAAAAAATCATTCCTTTTTAAAGGATTTTCTTATTTACAACAATCTTTTATAAATTTTAAACAATGTTAATTATCTTGAAGGAAATAAATCAGATTTATAATCTTTTATAAATTTAAACAATATTAATTATCCCCTAGGAAAATAAATCAAATTTATAATCTTTTATAAATTTTATAAACATTAATTATTATGAAGGAAAATAAATCAATTATAATCTTTTATAAATTTAGACAACATTAATTATCCTGAAGGAAAATAAATTAAATTTATTATCCATTTTATAATTTGGAACAAGTTTAAATATCCTAAAAGATAATTAATCAAATTTATAACTTCTTTTACAAATTTTTATTAATACTTATCCTTAATTTTCAAAATTCTCAAAATTCTTAAAAAATATAGTTTAAACAACTATCAAAGTGCAAAAATACGACCAACCATTTATTTTGTAAATATACAAGCACAAGTTCAACACACAGAAGGTTTAAGGAGATGATATTTCATAAGTGACTGTATAATGAAAATCGCTATAACGACATTCATACAATTCAAACAGTATGTCACAAATATTTCAACCAAACATCAATGTAAGCAGCATAAGACTTCGGTATATTAATAATGGCGAGAAACACCTTAGGGTCTCTTTACAAAAGTCCCATGTAAATCTCATATGTATATATGCACTTTGAATTGTCCCGTAGCGACCTATTCGCAACGAAAACACCTTGAGTTTTTCCTTTTGGTCCCCTGCAACATAATGGTCACTTATGTCATCTGCTATCAAGTGGGAATTCAAATCCAAACAAATAATCAAATAATAATAATCTTTTTACTTTGCAAACACAGAACGGTGATTTATTTTGCTAGATAGATGTCCAAATAATCTATTCGATTTAATTATAGTAGAATGAGGCTTTACTCTGCTAAATAGACGTCCCAAACGAAGTATAACTAATTTAACTACGTTAAACGTAATTAAATTTAATCACTAAAATTTTATTATCAATTTATACTTTATTAAAAACTATCATCCAAGCATTCAACAATAATCTATAAAAACACGGATATCATGTAGTTTATTTAAAGATGAGCAAACTGATCGAAATTCTAGTTGATGCTTTCACATTCCGGCTCGATCTAAAATCGAACGGCGTTCTATTTTAGCTCGAAATTCTACTAGCTCTAATTGTAACGAACCGTATTTTTAACAATTAAAATATTAAATTAAATAAGATTTTGGAATTTAATATTGTCAAAAATTAAAAATTATGATTTATTAATGTAATTTTTTTAGAATATATAACTTAATCTTAAATGATTCTAAAACGACAAATTTCAATGAGGTATGGATGGTAATGCAAATTAGAATATAATTTAATGATATTTATTTGAATATAATTAATAACGGTTTGAATGTAATTTCAATCAATTGTAATAATAAATGTTAAAAAGAATGGGATAAACAATATTCTAAATATGTTAGCATACAATAAGAAATCAGTTATTTAGTATGTAAATTTATTCACCCTTGTTGTAAATAATAAATTTATAAATGTGTTCAAATTACTTAAATGTAACAATTGTTTATTTCTCATCATATTATTTAATCTGTTTGAAATTAATTTGTTAATTAATTGTTGGAATTTAATGTAATTGAAATATTGCAGTTAATAGAAGAAGAGACGTTAACTATGGAGTAATGAGTGTAATAAATGAAACTTATGTTTAATGAACACATAAGGTAATAGTTGATTTATTATAAGAACATGTAAATCATAATAAAAGAAATCGTTTGAAATATAAAATATAATGTACGAATGTTATTATAGTTGTAATTAAACGTTGAAATTAATTTAATATTTAAATCTTGGATTTAACATGAAAATTTAATTTTAAAAGATTATAAATTCATGTGTAATCAAGGATGATGTTAGAAAACTTTTAATTTAGAATTAAAGGTGATTAAATAAATTTAATAATAATTCGTTAATTAACGCATAAAAATGGATATAATTTGATTTTAAAGCTAATTTCTATATACAATAGAATTAGGGTTTGAAATTAGTTCCATTGAGTTTAAAAATATTGAAAACCTATATTTCGACATATATGATGACCTACTTTCGTTTCGGAAACGAAACGGGCTTTTCGAGTCTTTGTTATCGCTCGGGCCCAATCGATCCATTCCATCCATTTTTGTTCCATCTTTGTCTATATATATGCTGTTATGAAACCATAGCAACCTTCTGTTCTATTTTCGATACGTACATTTCAGTTCTAATCTGCTCGTTCTCAATGGTCATTATCCTAAAACCCTAATTACTGATTTCAAATCTAATCCAAAAATTCAAACTGCTCAAATCCTATTATATAATATATCATCGCGAAGCCCTCGATGAATGGAATCAGCATTTGCAATTCATTTTTCGATTGGAGATTCCGTTTGTCCAGAAATTGATGAAAAAATCTCTACCGTCCGTTGTATGGTTTGCAAATCAACGGTGGATCGTTGACTATACAACGATCGGAGGGCACTGCGGTGTAGAGGGCGTCAAGAGGAGTTGATCTATGGTCTCTAATCATCTCAAGGGCGCTTGAGTTCACCAAAATCGGCGAATTAAAGTGGCGACATAGAGTTCCTGGCGGCGGCGTTCGCGTGGGGTCAGGGAAGTGCGGCAGGCCGAGGCAAGGCTAGTGGCGTGGTCTGATCTGGACGACGGTGAAGGAGTTGGCGGCGATCGGGGCTTGAAGTTAGCGGCTAATGGGTTGTCGAGCATGCGTGTCGAATGAGGGTTTGGAGGAGGTAACGTAATTACCTTTTTGTCCTTGATTTGTTTTAATTAAATTTTAAAATTCAAATCTTCTAACTCGAATAACTGTTGTATACGAACTATGATTGACGCGTGGTTTCTTCCGTTGGGCTCGTATCGAAATTCCGGACAACATGAAAGTGGTTTGGTTGAATTTTAAGACTGTTGAGATTTTGGGTTTTTATTGGATTTTTAATGGGCTTTAAATCAAAGGTGAGTGATTAAACCCACTCAAACACTAAAATTTCTTATGTTAGTAAATTGAAATTATGAAGCGATAAAATTTTATTGATTATTGTTTGGTAGTTTAAATTGACATTTAAATTAATTTGAATTTTTATTGAATTAAATGGACATTTAAATTAATATTGAATTTAATTGTTAGTGAAACACCGATAATGGATAATTAATAACTGTTATAATATATTGGTTGATTTGGATGTTGATTGTAATTGGATGCCAATTGATTGCTATGTTATGTGTATGGTTGTTATTTAGTTTGATATATCCTTGTTATTACCCATTTATTATTTAACATCCTATAAATTGTCATTTGAATTATTTTAAATAAACTAAGAAATATGTTGAAATGATATATACCTATGTCAATTAATTTTAGGTTGAAATGATATATATCCATCCATGTAATTAAAAATTGAATTAACTAATCACTTGACCATATGGTCGAAAATTATATACGGATACCGGATTGGTTAAATTAAATGGTTTCAAAATCTTGAATTTAAACCGGTTTAAATTATATTATTGTAAAGAAATAAAAATTGGATTTATATAAATTAAATTATTTTCTAAATTCGAGCTTTGAAATGTTGAAATTGAAACTATTAAATGAAATTGTTTAAAGATTAAATTTGAAATCTTTAAGTTGAATTTGAGAAATGACTTAAATTTATTTAAAGTGAATTGTTTTAAAGGTTAAATTTTAATTTGAACTTTCAATTTACTGTAATTAAAGTGGTTTAAATTGGTATTTCAAAGTTTTAAATGTGAAATGGATTTAAACTAAATTGTTTAAAAAATGAGAAATTGGATTAAAACTTTCAGCCATTTGAATAGAACGGTTTAAATTGAATTTGAAGTAAAGTTGAAATCGTTTTGAATTGAAGCTGATTTAAATTGAATTTTGAATATGAAGTTGACTTGAATTGGAAATCGAAAAAAAAATGATTTCGTTGTGACTTGGAGCATGAGTTCAAATTGTTGTGAAAGAAAGAAATAGTTTTAATATAAATTATTTTTATATAAAAATGATTTTAATAATCAAATTATTTTAATATATAAACTATTTTAATTATCTAAACTATTTTCAACATTAAAACTATTTTATATTCAAACTATTTTCAATCTTTAAAACTATATTTAATTAATCCAAACTACTTTTCAATATTAAAACTATTTTTAATTATCCAAACTAATTTCAATATTCAAACTATTTTAATTATTCAAAACCATTTTCAATATTCAAACTGTTTTAAAGGGGAATTATTTAGATTTAAATCATTGATTTAAATGCGAATGTTTTGAACGTATGACCTATTTTGAATTCGAAATGCTTTTTGAAGCAAATCTGATATTTTGATATGAAATATGACTTGTTCTTGAAATTTAAAAGAACCAACCGGTGTGTAAATTGAAGTTTAGTTGTTAAAGAGACCGGGGCCGGATGAATGGCATACTCTCTGTTATTCTACCGGAACCACTTAAATAACCGTGTACGCGGTGGATGTTATCCAAAATATAGAGGTTGAATTGGTGGCGTTTACTGGAATGAAGAAAGAGAACGATGATGGATGAACCCGACACTTGTGTCAATTTGAAATGACTAAAACAAGAGCCTTTGTCTGGCCAAGGGGTTAGCTACCTTTAAAGGCCCCACCCCTTCGTATTACTATATTGATTTTGACTTGATCGGTGCATATTGATTTGATTTTGGGGGTGGTGGTGTAACGCCCCACCTCTATGCTCATAATAACAAAGAGTATTAAAAGAAATACTGTCTATTATTTCGAAGAATAAGGCTGGATAGGAGCGACCATCCGTAATTGGCCTTACACTAATATTGGTTATCTCGATAGGAGTGGTATATACTTTTTATTTTTCATCTATTATTTATTTACTCCCATCGACACACCCAATACTAGTATAAAACGAACTACGATGGTTCATAATAGTTTAGGACATTAGATATAACAATAACACAGATAATATAAATGCGGAACACAGATAAAAACAAAAGTCTCATATATATATAACTGATGTCTGTTAATACATAGTTGACACAATACATATGATACAACTACAACTGTCGACTCTAGAAGTTATATATACAAGTACATTATCGACTAATATACATGAATACATATCGTTCTATACACTGACACGACTACTACAGAATGACACTGACAACTTCAGAAGATGTGAAAAGTCTTCAAATCCTGAACAGCAACTCAAAGAAGAAAATCTACAACCTGAAATAACTCGGGTCTGACCCGAGTATTACATTCAAAAGAAAATAATACCCAGGTCAGTCTAATTCAAACCAGTTTATTAGTGCATATAGGCAGTAATAATTTAAATAGACGACAGTCACAATAATTCCCGTCTATCCGATTCTTTAAACAAAGAAACCGGATAACGGTCAATATAACACTTAACAGTGTTTAACAAAATCAGCAGATTTAAATTATGAACAGAGATAAATAAACAATTTATCAAATCGACTAAATCAATTTAAAACTGTCAAATCTGATAGGGCTGCAGTACACGCACGCATGTACTGCCTCGCCACATTAAAATATTAAAACTGTGTGGCTGCAGTACATGCACGCGTGTACTGCCTCGCCACAACAGAATATAAAATCATCAAAACAAACAGTGTCATCAACTACAGACTAAACAAACCAATGAAGGACCAAATGAACAAACGTAATTCGAGTGAACATGCCACAGCATCAATATATACACTGTGCAAGTACACGGCAACATGGTCAAGTGCAGACATCAATGACTGTACAACTACACTGGCAACAACATGCAACCATAACAGATCAGATCAATGTACATATATGAAGACCGGAATGAAGAACTCAAATGACCAAAACAACAAATGTCTGGATGCAATGATCAGATGTACGAATGCACAATTACAGTTCATCAAGACTACAACATGCAGACCAACTAGTTCAAAGCTACACTTTCTTCACTGACTCAACAAGGCAAGGGTCAAAATGAATAAACTCAAGTCCAGATGTTCAAGTGGAACTGCAAATGACAACAACCTAGATAGAAATGATCAGTAGTAACCAAGGTGTATCAGACTTGATACAATACAACTTCAACCACCAAAACAGTGATGATCAAAGACCAGCCTACTATATGCAATATAATCAATGCGACATGTACAACCAGTGAACAGAGGGAACTGGGTGCACAGGGAAATCAAAAATAGTGCATCAATGTAAAACAAACAAGTTCAATCCCAAAGAACCAAAATGATAGTTCAAACTGTGATGAATCAGTTGAAACAAATGCTTACAGAGGTACATCACATTAACAGTTTCAAAGTAATGATATACAAAGCATCAAAACAATGTTGAAGCCTGGTTATAGCATCTAGATGTTCAATAACAAGCAAACTTGAACAAGCTAAGCAAATGTCAACAAGAAGCAAGTATGCAATGTCGAATGCATAAGCAACGCAAAAGTCAACAGTGGAAATATGATAGCAGTACACACAGGAAGGCAATGAAGTGACAATATCGTAATATCAAAATTCAAGTTTGAAGTGTTTAGATTAACAGTGATCAAGACACGGCATGGATGTCGCAAAAACAAGATCACAGAGAGAGCAATATCAGTAAAAAGAATATCAAGTCCATCCACCCATATATGCAGGACAGGTGACAGTGCAAGCCTGTACTGAAATCGAAGCAGAAATTAGACGAAGCAACTCAAACTCCATAAGACCAAGTCGAAATCAATGTCGAACTATTTTCAACAGTTCACAGCAACTATGGCCGAAGTCAAAAAATCGAAGACGAAGTTGAACACGTCATAAATCAATATCGTGGTGGCCGGCAAAGCCAAAAATTGAAGCAGTGTTAAATTAAAACAATAGCCATTTCAACTCACTTGCCGAAGACAAGATCATTGTCAAATCAAAAAGGGACATCATATAAAACAACAAATCAAGCATACTACTGGGGTGAACGAAAATGGCCAAAGTCAAGCACAACGAGGCTACCAGTGTAAAATCATAAGGATCAGTGAAGCAAAAATTCAACAAAGTGGTCGCTGTCTTGGAACAACCAGTGAAATCGAATGAGGTCGATTGTGCTACCAGAGGCGGTAAACAAAATAGCCAAAGTCAAATAAAACACCTCGTCAACTCTAATCAAAAACATCAAAGCCATGGGTAACAAAAATCGTATCATGTCAGAAAACATCAATACGAACAAAATCGAACAACCAAGATGAATCAAGTGACGAATTTAAACAATTTTTATATGAACGAAAATCACAGAGATAAAACTCTACAACTCGAGGCTAAATTAGATGTGAGTAACCGAGATTACTCACCTTATCGACGCATTTAAGAAGCCGCAAGTAGAGAGAAGCATCATCGATTGAGCTACTGGAATCGACCGCCTCAATTAGTTCGAAGCCCTAGTTCAGTTGCAAAGAGGAAATCGTCGCCGCCACCATTTTTATTCTTTCGTGATGCTTGTTCTTAGGGTTCTCTGAATTGAAAATGGGAACGGGTCGAGAAATGCCATACAAACTAAAAGGGAGACCGCGTTATCACTTAGTTTGGGCCGGTCATATTTTTCGTTTGGGCTTGGTTTTACCAAGTAGAGTTTTGCTTTTGATTTTCGAACGAGTGAAAATGAGAAAGGAACGGGTCGAATTTTTTTCTTTTATAAGACGGGGACGGGATTCACTCTGATAACACAACACGAACGAGAAAACGTGGCCCAATATTTTAAAGCCCGTAATCCTTTAACGAATTACAAAAGAATTTTCAACTCGATTAAAACTTCAATTATCAATTAACTATCACAATAATCGTTTAATGACGATTATTAAAATGGTGCAAAACCCCGGGTTGTTACAGACTCCCCTCCTTATAAAAATTGCGTCCCCGCAATTTTCATAATTAAGGTTGTCAATATCAATTTTCTTTCTAACATAAACTGGTTAAGTTAGAATAGAAAAGTCGAGAATTTAAATGCCAAAGAAATCTTTTAATTCCAATAAAAGAAATCCACAAATTTTTCAACGAAATCTAACTATCAATAGATAATCAGAAAACAACAAAACTGAATAAATGTAATCATCAACGATAATCAGAAAACATCAAATATCTAATTATCTCAAACGATAATCAGAAAACAAATCAGCACATATCTAATTACCACAAACGGTAATTAAAATTTTAAATCAACAAATATTCAATTATCAAAAGCGATAATCAAATTTCAAATCGCAAATATTCGATTATCAAAAACGATAATCAAATCTCAAATCAGCAATTATTTAATTATCAAAAGCGATAATTAAATCTCAAATCAGCAAATATTTAATTATCAAAAGCGATAATTAAATCTCAAATCAGCAAATATTTAATTATCAAAAGCGATAATTAAATCTCAAATCATCAAATATTTAATTATCAAAAGCGATAATTAAATCCCGAATCAGCAAATATTTAATTATCTAACAGCGATAATTAAATCTAAAATCAACAAATATTTAATTATCTCAAGCGATAATTAAATTTCAAATCGCAAATATTCGATTATCAAAAACGATAATCAAATCTCAAATCAGCAATTATTTAATTATCAAAAGCGATAATTAAATCTCAAATCAGCAAATATTTAATTATCAAAAGCGATAATTAAATCTCAAATCATCAAATATTTAATTATCAAAAGCGATAATTAAATCTCAAATCAACAAATATTTAATTATCAAAAGCGATAATTAAATCTCAAATCAGCAAATATTTAATTATCAAAAGCGATAATTAAATCTCAAATCAGCAAATATTTAATTATCAAAAGCGATAATTAAATCTCAAATCAGCAAATATTTAATTATCAAAAGCGATAACTAAATCTCAAATCATCAAATATTTAATTATCAAAAGCGATAATTAAATCTCAAATCAACAAATATTTAATTATCAAAAGCGATAATTAAATCTCAAATCATCAAATATTTAATTATCAAAAGCGATAATTAAATCTCAAATCATCAAATATTTAATTATCAAAAGCGATAATTAAATCTCAAATCATCAAATATTTAATTATCAAAAGCGATAATTAAATCTCAAATCAACAAATATTTAATTATCAAAAGCGATAATTAAATCTCAAATCAACAAATATTTAATTATCTCAAGCGATAATTAAATCTAAAATCAACAAATATTTAATTATCTCAAGCGATAATTAAATCTCAATCAACAAATATTTAATTATCTCAAGCGATAATTAAATCTCAAATCAGCAAATATTTAATTATCTAAAGCGATAATTAAAAACAACAAATATCTGATTATCAAAAACGATAATCAGAACTCATATCAACAAATATCTAATTGTCACAAGCGATAATTAGAAACAACAATTATTTGATTATCAAAAACGATAATCAGAACTCATATCAACAAATATCTAATTATCACAAGCGATAATTAGAAACAACAAATATCTGATTATCAAAAACGATAATCAGAACTCATATCAACAAATATCTAATTGTCACAAGCGATAATTAGAAACAACAAATATCTGATTATCAAAAACGATAATCAGAACTCATATCAACAAATATCTAATTGTCACAAGCGATAATTAGAAACAACAAATATCTGATTATCAAAAACGATAATCAGAACTCATATCAACAAATATCCAATTACCTGCAGATAATTGGAAGCAACAAATATCTAGAAATCAATTAAGAAGACTAGAAAATCAACATAAAAGCTTGGATCGATCCCATCAGATGGCGAGTTTTTAATTCGCCGCACGTGCATCTCAGAGTGGCCGAAGCCTACCAAGTACTCAACATAATTTTTGGCGCCCATCAGATTGACCCGAAGGTCCGCAGAGTGACCCGAAGGTCTAGTACTGGTATTTGACCCGAAGGTCCGCAGAGTGGCCTGAAAGCCCAACAAATGACCCGAAGGTCCGCAGAGTGGCCCGAAAGCCCAACAAATGACCCGAAGGTCCGCAGAGTGGCCCGAAAGCACACGAAATCATCAAATATTTCAATTAACGAGTCCGGAATTAACCGAAATAGCAAACGCACATGTCCCATACCACGTGTTTTACTAAATCGTTTGATTCTCTTCATCGTTTCCTTGAAAGTGCAAAATTGTGTATTTTGTAAAAATACATTTCACATTCTCAAACGGACAAGTCCAGAATTAAGCGAATCAGTAAAAGAAAGGGGTCATAGTCCTCGATTTTGCTGAAACGTTTAAATCGCTTCCTCATTCTTTTGAAATCGCAAACTGTAAAATTTTTGAAAACAATTTTGTTTATTTTGTAAAAATAACAATTCGCATTCTCAACTGAACAAGTCCGGAGTTAAGCGAAACAGTAAAAGAAAGGGGTCATAATCCTCGATTTTGCTGAATCGTTTAAGTCGCTTTCTCATTCTTTTGAAAACGCCAACTGCTAAAATTTTATAAAACAATTTTCATTTTAAAACAATTTTCTAACCACGTGATTAAAACAGCAAATCAGTAACAATTTCGATAAGGAAATTGTACTTCTCAAAATACCGTAAAAACGGTCACAAATCAGTATTGCGGAATAACCGCTTGAAAATCCACTTGTAAAATTTGACGGTTACGGAAGCCAAAGCGACAGTAGTTTTAAAACGTCAAAATCACAACAAAACAATCTACATCAAAATGCAATGTCAGTGAATTCTCATTCATCAAAATGCCACAAAACACCATACTTCAAAATATAGCATTGGTGTAAAATTCCGTTGTAAAAATAACGGCAACAAAATACGTTTCATAACCAAGCATCGGTTCAACGGAAAATAAATGCAATAACGTGCAATTTAAATTTTTGCACGTACTACAAAATGAACAAAGAATCATTCAAATGTATCTTCAATGAAGATAATTTAAAACAGCAAAAATCTAATCAATAGATGATTAGTACAAAAGAAAGCCAGCGGAAATTTCAACAAAAATCACATATCTGCAATTTCTTCGAATCCTCAATTCGGATTCGAAGTTCTCAAAGAAATAAAATAATTACAGCTATGTAAACAACAAATGAAATTCATATTAATTTCGTATTTTGATTTTTTTAAATCAAAAAGATTATCAGTTGTACTCAGCGAAGACAGCTTCACTGTTTCCGCTGCGCACTCTGATAAACAGAACACAAATCAATCAAATTATCAGAACACAATTTCACTATTATTTTTAAATAAAGTTATTTAAAAATTTCATCCAAATTTCAAAACTTTAGTTTTGACTCAAGCACAAATAAAACATCGACCAATAGTTGTAACATATGTTCCATCCAAGTTATGTTTTATATTATGTCCATAAACCCCAAGCTCTGATACCAACTGTAACGCCCCACCTCTATGCTCATAATAACAAAGAGTATTAAAAGAAATACTGTCTATTATTTCGAAGAATAAGGCTGGATAGGAGCGACCATCCGTAATTGGCCTTACACTAATATTGGTTATCTCGATAGGAGTGGTATATACTTTTTATTTTTCATCTATTATTTATTTACTCCCATCGACACACCCAATACTAGTATAAAACGAACTACGATGGTTCATAATAGTTTAGGACATTAGATATAACAATAACACAGATAATATAAATGCAGAACACAGATAAAAACAAAAGTCTCATATATATATAACTGATGTCTGTTAATACATAGTTGACACAATACATATGATACAACTACAACTGTCGACTCTAGAAGTTATAT
This sequence comes from Allium fistulosum, assembly GCA_030737815.1. NCBI lineage: Eukaryota > Viridiplantae > Streptophyta > Magnoliopsida > Asparagales > Amaryllidaceae > Allium > Allium fistulosum. The sequence goes on along the minus strand of CM060908.1, from coordinate 838,711,348 downwards.
ATACAAGTACATTATCGACTAATATACATGAATACATATCGTTCTATACACTGACACGACTACTACAGAATGACACTGACAACTTCAGAAGATGTGAAAAGTCTTCAAATCCTGAACAGCAACTCAAAGAAGAAAATCTACAACCTGAAATAACTCGGGTCTGACCCGAGTATTACATTCAAAAGAAAATAATACCCAGGTCAGTCTAATTCAAACCAGTTTATTAGTGCATATAGGCAGTAATAATTTAAATAGACGACAGTCACAATAATTCCCGTCTATCCGATTCTTTAAACAAAGAAACCGGATAACGGTCAATATAACACTTAACAGTGTTTAACAAAATCAGCAGATTTAAATTATGAACAGAGATAAATAAACAATTTATCAAATCGACTAAATCAATTTAAAACTGTCAAATCTGATAGGGCTGCAGTACACGCACGCGTGTACTGCCTCGCCACATTAAAATATTAAAACTGTGTGGCTGCAGTACACGCACGCGTGTACTGCCTCGCCACAACAGAATATAAAATCATCAAAACAAACAGTGTCATCAACTACAGACTAAACAAACCAATGAAGGACCAAATGAACAAACGTAATTCGAGTGAACATGCCACAGCATCAATATATACACTGTGCAAGTACACGGCAACATGGTCAAGTGCAGACATCAATGACTGTACAACTACACTGGCAACAACATGCAACCATAACAGATCAGATCAATGTACATATATGAAGACTGGAATGAAGAACTCAAATGACCAAAACAACAAATGTCTGGATGCAATGATCAGATGTACGAATGCACAATTACAGTTCATCAAGACTACAACATGCAGACCAACTAGTTCAAAGCTACACTTTCTTCACTGACTCAACAAGGCAAGGGTCCAAAAGAATAAACTCAAGTCCAGATGTTCAAGTGGAACTGCAAATGACAACAACCTAGATAGAAATGATCAGTAGTAACCAAGGTGTATCAGACTTGATACAATACAACTTCAACCACCAAAACAGTGATGATCAAAGACCAGCCTACTATATGCAATATAATCAATGCGACATGTACAACCAGTGAACAGAGGGAACTGGGTGCACAGGGAAATCAAAAATAGTGCATCAATGTAAAACAAACAAGTCCAATCCCAAAGAACCAAAATGATAGTTCAAACTGTGATGAATCAGTTGAAACAAATGCTTACAGAGGTACATCACATTAACAGTTTCAAAGTAATGATATACAAAGCATCAAAACAATGTTGAAGCCTGGTTATAGCATCTAGATGTTCAATAACAAGCAAACTTGAACAAGCTAAGCAAATGTCAACAAGAAGCAAGTATGCAATGTCGAATGCATAAGCAACGCAAAAGTCAACAGTGGAAATATGATAGCAGTACACACAGGAAGGCAATGAAGTGACAATATCGTAATATCAAAATTCAAGTCTGAAGTGTTTAGATTAACAGTGATCAAGACACGGCATGGATGTCGCAAAAACAAGATCACAGAGAGAGCAATATCAGTAAAAAGAATATCAAGTCCATCCACCCATATATGCAGGACAGGTGACAGTGCAAGCCTGTACTGAAGTCGAAGCAGAAATTAGACGAAGCAACTCAAACTCCATAAGACCAAGTCGAAATCAATGTCGAACTATTTTCAACAGTTCACAGCAACTATGGCCGAAGTCAAAAAATCGAAGACGAAGTTGAACACGTCATAAATCAATATCATGGTGGCCGGCAAAGCCAAAAATTGAAGCAGTGTTAAATTAAAACAATAGCCATTTCAACTCACTTGCCGAAGACAAGATCATTGTCAAATCAAAAAGGGACATCATATAAAACAACAAATCAAGCATACTACTGGGGTGAACGAAAATGGCCAAAGTCAAGCACAACGAGGCTACCAGTGTAAAATCATAAGGATCAGTGAAGCAAAAATTCAACAAAGTGGTCGCTGTCTTGGAACAACCAGTGAAATCGAATGAGGTCGATTGTGCTACCAGAGGCGGTAAACAAAATAGCCAAAGTCAAATAAAACACCTCGTCAACTCTAATCAAAAACATCAAAGCCGTGGGTAACAAAAATCGTATCATGTCAGAAAACATCAATACGAACAAAATCGAACAACCAAGATGAATCAAGTGACGAATTTAAACAATTTTTATATGAACGAAAATCACAGAGATAAAACTCTACAACTCGAGGCTAAATTAGATGTGAGTAACCGAGATTACTCACCTTATCGACGCATTTAAGAAGCCGCAAGTAGAGAGAAGCATCATCGATTGAGCTACTGGAATCGACCGCCTCAATTAGTTCGAAGCCCTAGTTCAGTTGCAAAGAGGAAATCGTCGCCGCCACCATTTTTATTCTTTCGTGATGCTTGTTCTTAGGGTTCTCTGAATTGAAAATGGGAACGGGTCGAGAAATGCCATACAAACTAAAAGGGAGACCGGGTTATCACTTAGTTTGGGCCGGTCATATTTTTCGTTTGGGCTTGGTTTTACCAAGTAGAGTTTTGCTTTTGATTTTCGAACGAGTGAAAATGAGAAAGGAACGGGTCGAATTTTTTTCTTTTATAAGACGGGGACGGGATTCACTCTGATAACACAACACGAACGAGAAAACGTGGCCCAATATTTTAAAGCCCGTAATCCTTTAACGAATTACAAAAGAATTTTCAACTCGATTAAAACTTCAATTATCAATTAACTATCACAATAATCGTTTAATGACGATTATTAAAATGGTGCAAAACCCCGGGTTGTTACAGGTGGACTCGTTCGGCAGTCGTTGTAGCGATGTGTTACGACCAGCCAGAAAGGGTAAACTGGTAGAATCCTACCTTGGGCATTGCCTCTCGTGTCTTGTCATACTTTTATCCTTATTCGCGACCACTACGATTTTGTTTTAGTGTTGTCTTATGACGCCCCACCTCTATACTCACACTAGCCAAGGATACTATGGGGTAATGCCGTCAACTAGCATGAAGAATAAGGCTGTTGAGGAGCGACCATCTGTGTAATTGCTTTGTGCGAGTACCGATATGTCAGATAATATAACTTGCATTTCATTTCAAAAAGAAATCCGACCTATCAAATACAAACTCAAAGCTACCACATAGTGGCTATGTGGACTTCGGAAACAAATATAGAAATAAACATAACACAAATCAGTCACAGATATTCATATCACAAAGGCGGAAACAGATATGAATATAACACATAGAAGTGTACAACAAAATAGTGGTCATACAAGATCCACTACATCACAAAAGAATAGATACAAGTGCTAGACAAAAGAATAAGTATACATCAATGAGTCTCTATCTCAAATGTATACTAACAAAAACTACTAAGCCAAAGTAGTTAGCCAAAAGTTAGGTGACGAACCCTGATAAGAAGTCAAGCAGAAGCACCTGAAATACCTCGGTCTGACCCGAGTATTATATAAGAAGAAAATAATAAACGGATCAGTCTAGCTATAAATATCATATAAAATGAAATAGGATAAGAGATATCACAAAAACGTATGATAACAATAATGCCATACTGCGACAAGTATACATCAAATAACAACAAAAATCATACAATATCCCAAATCATCTCAAACATCCAAAAAGAATCGCATTCTATAAATTATTCACCAAAACACAAACATTGACAAAACATATCAATGCCAATCGCAAAAATCGGTGAAACACAAATTCTAGAAATCATCAATTAGAAATCCAGAAATCACAAAAGGGGGAAGGACTATCACAAACGGGAGCATGAAAACTCACCAACACGTGTATCACAAATGGGTCGCTATCCCATGGTCGCTAACCATAGAGCCGGTGCCACGACGTAGTACATCGAACGCCCGAGAAACCTGAAACTCAAATAATCTAGAACATCGACGTAGTACAGCGTTACGCCCGATGAACCAAACTTAAATAATACGGAACAACGACGTAGTACAGCGAACGCCTGATGAACCTAACTCAAATAATCTGGAACAACGACATAGTACAGCGAACGCCCGATGAACCAAACTCCATAAAAACCATAGGTCGCTAGCCTATAAAAATGAGACTAAGCTCAAAAGAACGGGGTATAGTCCCCCATGCGGACAAAGAGACATCACACATCGCTAGTCTAAATCATAAAATGATCATCAATAAGAAGTGTAAATTACACTAAGCTAGTAAATAAATGAGTTTAGCTTCATGTCCCATAACCACTGGCTTAACTTAAATATTTACGAACAGATTGTAGATTTCCACTCAAAGATTGTCACAAGATTTTCAATCGAACAAGTCCAAAAATTAACCGACGAAGTCATACCACTTGTTTTGCTAAGCCGTTTAATTAGATTTCTCATACAAATGAGGTAAAGGTTTGTATATACTAATAGATTGGAAAACGGTTTTAAAAGAGAGCTTTATATTTAAAATAGTGTTGAAATCGTTTTGTGAAAGAGTTTGAGTATTTACTACTAGTATAGAAACCTTTGTATTTTAAAGTGACAAACCACAGAAATGATTGTAGAAACAATCAATCACCAAAAATTCACATACGAAAATGTGAATTAAATCCATAAAAATCGATATCAAATCCATCAAATGGATATTCCAAAAATCCAAAGAAAGAAGTCATCAAAGTCGATAATAAGTGAAAACAACTATCCGGATCAACAAAAACCAATTAAAATTAGAAATCCACACAAAACAACCCAAAATAGGCAAAATGCATAGTTCCAGACATCTGGTTTAGAATCCAGACGTTTGGATTTGTACTTTGGAAATAATCCAGAAAGATTCCAGACGTTTGAAATTACAAGGCAGATGTCTGAACCCTTACCAGACGTCTGAACCAGTAAATCAGACGTCTGAACTAAGGTACTGGAAATTCTATTCCAGAGCACCCAGATGTCTGGGAAGTAAGCTCAGACGTCTGGATCACCCAGACGTCTGGAAAGCAAGGTCAGACGTCTGAGCTGAATGTCTGGAATATTTATTCCTTTGCCTCAGACGTCTGATCCTTATACCAGACGTCTGAGCTGCTGCTCAGGAAAATATTGAACCTAAACCAATGATGGCCAATTCACGTCGGAAGCGATCGAATGAGTGACGATGGATAGGGATTTATGCCAAGCGACAACCCAGCCCTATAGACTCATCAATACACTCCGAACACATGTCCAAACATCTATATAAGGATTTTCATAGATTTTGAACCAAAACACCAAAGTTTGGAAAATTCTCCAAATTAATTCAAATCAAAAGCAAATGCTCGTGCACAAATGTTAGGAATTCATACCTAACAACAATGAAAGTTATAAACGTAGATGTGAGTTAAAGAACTCACCTTTAAAACTCAAAAACACGAATGAGAAGCTCTAACACAAGGGAAAGGCCAATTCCTCTTCAACTTCAACTCAAGAAGCTCCAATCTAAGCTAATAAGCAAATATTTCCTAAGTTAGGATTTAGGAATTTTTGAAATTGAAGAGAGATAGAGATGGAGAAGATGAAGAGGATGCTTACCTAAGCTTCTCCTTGATTTTGGACTTGAATTTGTCTTTCCTAAACAAACTAGGGTTTGGAATTCTAATTTCCAATTTTCCCCCATTTTTCTCTAGAGCTTGAATGTTAGGAAATGAGGAATGAAATGAATGCAGAGGAGTTGAGTTAGGGTATTAAGATGGGTTAATGGGCTGAAACCCAAACCCAAAGCCCAAAATAGAAAAATAGCAAAATTCTACTCAACTCCAAACATATCGATATTTATACTCAAAAAAGTTGTAAACGCCATTTTGGACTCAATGGAAGTGGTCTCGAGTCCCAATTCGACTGTTTATAAAAAGTAACATTTCGGACTTTAATCCGATTAACGATGCTATATTTAAATAAAACATTTAAATATACAATCGTAAAATATGCGGGTTGTTACAGACTCCCCTCCTTAAAGAAATTACATCCTCGCAATAATTAAGAGGAAGATAAAAAGTAACAACCATACGAAGGCATAACAACACAAAAGAAGAAATTTTGAAATGAGAAGTTCACCCTAAGGAGCACGAAAGAGTAAGTCCGGATGTGTTTGCTCGATGAATTCTCTTGATTCCCAAGAGCAATCCTTAGATTTGAGGACCATTGAACTTTCATAAGAAGAACATCTTTATTTCGAAGGCGTTTAACCTCCGAAGCAATGATGCAAATGGAATGTTGCTCATAAGTCAAATTTGGTGAAACTTCAATTTCTTCAATTACACCTAGCTCAAGAAAAGAATCAGAATCCCTAAGGCATTTCTGTAGTTGAGAGACGTGGAATACGTCATGAATAGCAGAAAACTAAGCCGGTAATAAAAGGCGATAAGCCACGAAACCAATACGTTCGGTGATGGGAAATTGACCAACATATTGGGGTGCTAATTTTCCCGATCGACTGAAACGAACAACACCCTTCATAGGTGAAACACAAATGAACACCAATAAGGTCTGGACCTAAAACCAGCTTCTCACCGGCTTCAAGCCAACACGAAGGAGATCGGCATGGCCTTCCGTAGAGTGCCTCGAAAGGTGTCATACCAATACTAGATTGGAACTATTATTATAGGAAAACTCAACAAGAGAAATACGATCTTCCCAACTTCCACCAAAATCAAGAACACATGCACAAAGGAGGTCTTCAAGAGTTTGGTTCACACGCTCTATTTGTCCATCGGATTGAGGACGATAAGCGGTGCTAAAAGAAAGGATGAGCCTCAAGTCTACATAAAACAAGTGATGAACATAAATTGGATTCACGATCTCGAATCTCACAAGTGGATAAAGTCTCGAGATCATTCCATTCGGATATCATCATGGAAACAACCACTTGTTGCTTAAGACTAAGGGCATCGGCAATACGATTTCTCCTTCCGGGAGTATAAAGAATATCAAGATCATAAGATGCAAGGAACTCGAGCCAACGTTGTTGACGCAAATTAAGTTTCTTTTGAGAAAACAAATACTTCAAAGATTTATGATCGATGTAGAGAACAAATTTCTCTCCCAAAAGATAATGACGCCAAATTCTAAGAGCGAAAACAATGGCCGCGAGCTCTAGATCATGAGTGGCATATCTAGTCTCGGCAAGCTTTAATTGTCACGAAGCATATGTGATAACACATTTCCTTTGCAAGAGAATGGCACCTAAACCAAAACGACTAGTATCGGTACAAACAATAAAGTCTTGGTTCCTTTCGAGAATCACAAGAATAAAAGCATCAAAAAAGAGTTCTTTTAATTGATCCTCTTTCCCGAAAAGCTAAGACATTCAAAATTATAATTAACTTTATGTAATCATCTTTTTAGAAAAAATTACATTTTACAAGTCAATTTATTGTGTCTGACTGTCTCATCATAGCGTTTAAGAGATTCCTATCGATAACGTTGATCAAGCGCATCGACCATAATTCTTAAAGCACTCAATGGGCAAAACAACACAAAATCATCTTCTATATGATAAACATGTCACTTATAAAATTTACAAATATTCTTTGCTCGTTTTAAGAACAAAATCCAATTATACTTATAAATATATCTTATTAAAAAGATTTGCAAATTTTAAATTGTTGTTTTCATCCATAATCAATGAATACAAAGATAGACTCATCGAGATATTCGCAGAATACTCGATTCATAAGATGGATGAAGTAAGCTGGACAAACCGAATAACATCACGAGTTACTCATAAGAATCATAAGGAGTGTGGAATGTGGTAAGTGGAATGCTACCCTCCGCAACTCGTAGCTGATGAAAACCGGTGGCAATGTCGAGCTGAAAAGACCTTAGCACCACTCAATAGATTGCTTAGGTGATAATCCTAAGACAAGCTCAAATATATTCCGGAAAATTCACAAACTACTTGAATGAGAGAAATAACACTTTCCTCATCAAGTGGGTTTAATGAATAAAATGATGCCATCGAATTTGGAAATCAAAATCATTAAGAACAATAAAAATCTGCTTAACAGATTGAGAATGTCGAAGATATATAGTCCGCTCAGGACATAGGATATTGGCTTCATAATGATCAAGCCAATCCTTTCCCAAAAATCAATTCCGAAGCCTAAATAACGCATAACATGCAAATCGGCTCGGGAAGAATAATCACATAAAATAATCTCGACATCTTTACTAAGCAAACTGAGTGTTGCGGATCCACCAACCGGATTCACAATTTTCAGTGAAGTCATCAAGTCCATAATATTTAAAGAGAAAGAATCAACAAGTTCTTTTGATATAAAATAATGAACCCGTATAAAAAAGAACTCGAATAGGATAATCACAAAACAAATTAATGTCATCAAGGATAGAAGGAGAATTACCTTGACCAAGAAAAGTATCACTAGGGGCTTGCACAACATTCAGCTCTCCCTCTCTCCTACTTTGAAGTATAGGACATGTAGATATAAGATGGCCCAAACTTTTGCAATAACGACAAAAAAATGGTTTTAGGCACTCATTTGCATAGTGGTCCGTAGAACCACAATTGTAGCATCGTCCACGACTAGAGGTAGGAGTCTTTGCTACCGAAGTTTCTTGCTTCCCTTTCTTGTTGGGATTGGGATTGGGGCCTTTGAACTTAATAGGCCTCTTCATGTTATTGTTGAAGTTCTGTTTGGCATGCACAACTTCAACATCACTTTCTCTATCGGCCTCTTTAAGTCGAAGTGCGATATCTACAAGCTGATCAAAAGAAACTTCTAGTTTCAAAAGTAAAGGCTTTTTGAGGTTCTTATTCAACCCATAGACAAATCTCTGATTTTTCTTCAATGGGGTATTAATATACTCGACCCCATATTTAGAAAGAGATTCAAAAGATGCGACGTAGTCGGCCACAGAAGATTCACCTTGAACAAGGTCAATAAAGCGCCGAGCTAAAGTTACTTTTTCAGCCTCCGGCATAAACTACAATTCGAACCTTTCCCAGAATTGCTCCCAAGTAAGATCCGCTTCAATAATTTCCGAAATCAAAAGCTCATACCAATCTAATTCTCTTTCTTGGAGCATGCTAGAAACCACTTGGACTCGATGTAGATCCACAAGATTCATGCGGGAAAAGATGTGATCGCATTATCTAAGCCAAGCTTGGATTTCTATAACATTTTCGGAACACTTGAATGGCCTTCCACCCAATGCGGTATAATCTCTGCACAAGCGTGCGAACCCGGATTTAGGGTGACTAGGCAATGGAACGGGTCCGGCAGCTTGGGCATTGTTCACAAGATCTAAAAGTTGTTGAGCAGACATAAATACTCCATCCTGAGGAGTAGCACTGTATAATCCTGGTATTTTCAACCACTCGCATTCGCACATGTCGGACTTGAATTGCTCAAAATACTTGATTGTTAATTTAAATTTGGCAAAACTCAGCATATACAGTAAATAAATCAATCACAGAATCACAGACATAGAGTAATATAATAATAATGCAGTGGAATAGATAAATAGTAGTTCATGAAGCTACTATATAAACAACAGAGTTTGAAATAAATACAACAGAATATCTCAAATACAGACTGACGACCTCTCTGAGCAAATCAACTGGAAAAGCTGAAGGCTGAATCGATAGTTGGATCTCCAAACGAAGCTCCAAGCTCCAAAGGCGAGTCCCAATTGCTGTATCACTCAGTCTGACCCGAGCGTAAAGCAAAACACAAAACACTCGAGTCAGGATTAACATTCTTATATCAATAAATCCAACTCAAGTGAAATATCAACTGAAATACAAGTAACTTAAAGGATTTTGGGATAACCAACCTCTAAGGATCTGTGGAAATATCTACAATGTAGAAATATACACTATAACACCGTGGTCATTTCAAATTAATTTATACTTCAAAACCAAAATATCACATTCATTTCAAATATATATATTTTCCAAAATAGTGTATATATATATTAAATAATTTAAAAAGTAAAGTATTTGTAATTTCCTCAAACTTCACAAATCGCTTCAAAATCAACTCGACTTTCCCATTCAAATTAAATTCAATCTCAATTTATCAATTTCCATTCAATTCAGTTTCTAACTAAACAAATTCAAAATTATCGATTTCAAATACAGATTTGGACGACAAAATAAACCATTTAAATTTCAATATAATTCAAAGTCAATATATTTCGAAGTTTAAATATTCAACATTTCAAAGACTAAATTAGATAATTGCATTTACCTCCCAGTTTGACTTCACTATTATTTAGTTTTGAAATATTCACTTAATAAATTCAATATTATTATATGACCTTACATTACACTTTCTATATATCACCTTCGATTTCTTTAGACGTGAAATATTCATTAAATTAATTAAATCAAAAATCGAGTTATAAGATCATATTTAAAAGTTTCAAATTCAATAGCTTCAAATCGATTTAATTAAGTAAAATTCTAAACTAAACACAGTTTCTATCAATTCAACTTTATCTTCCTTAGTTACACAAATCATTGAAAAATCGGTTTAAGAATATAATACTTAACATATTACATTAATTAAATCAAACTTTGTTAATTTAAGTTTAATATAAAATCTACTTTATATTTAAAAAATATTTCAATATTAAATAAAACCATATATATATCCTTTCAAAACCATAGAAATCATTTTCAAAATATTTATATATAGACCAACGGTGTCTGTATAAATTTTTTTATCATATGGTCAAGGTATACGGATATTTATCATTTCAATCCGTAATTTAAATATATACGGGTGGATACCATTTCAACCTGTAATCTCAAATTCAATTCAAGTGAAAATCGCTTGGGTTTATCATTTCAACCCATAACGATTTTCTCCTATTCTAAAGTCCGTTCGGGTATGTATCATTTCAACCCATAGTGATTTCTATACTAACAAGAAACTTGTAGAGTGATAACAGACATGATAACAATAATAACATGCATATATCATCAGTAATTAAATAAAATATAAACAATAGAATATGGTGTCATATCTCACAGGTGAACAATTATAGATAATAGCATATCTAACCATAATTAAATAATTAACAGTACAAATTAGCAGCATATTTCAATTGTCGTTTCAATTGAAATCAAATTTAATAAATATAAGAATGTTAATAGTGAGTGATTGCTCACCTTTCAAGGCTAGAGAGATAGACAATGAAGTTGAGTTACGAATCCAAGCACGAATTTCAAAGCAAAGCACGATGGACACAAGTTCGATGGACAAAGCTGATAAATAGAAATGGATGAAATCAAATCAGAACTGGATTGATACGGATAGATGGTATAAGTGAATTTTTATATATATAACTATATATATATAATCAAATTCTAAATTCAAACATATATCAAATTATATATATATATAGGAATTTCAAAATCCATTGTTTTAAACTAAGGCTCAAATACTAAAGTCAAACATATAAAAATAATTTATATGTTATAATTAAAACAATATTGATTATAACTTTAGTGTTGATAAAATTAACTTAAATCCAAAATAGTATATGTATATATATACAAATATATGTGAGCTATTTATACAAGCCATCACTACATTCATGTTACTCAAAATGTATGAAGACCCATTATAAATATATGCTGACAAAAATGTATATGTGAATAACTAACTATGTGTAACCAAATATGCAGACAAGCTTATATATACTAATATGAACAACATTTTATACTAATATATATCAAAACTGTTCAACCATTACTTATATACATATTAATATATACTTTATATTCTCAGAACCAAAGCAAGATAGAACTGACTAAAGTAAGTTACAAATCAACTTATAAACATATAAAGTAACGTATATATTTAATATAAAACAATATTATATCTAAGTTGCGAGTACATTATATAACATAAATATAAAGTAACGTATACATAACAATGTTATATCTGAGTTGCGAATACAATGTTAATATAAAACCATATTATTATATACTTAATATAAAGTAACATATATAGATGATTTATATTCTCAGATCTAAACATACAGTAACATGCGTTAGGACTGACATTTGTAAGTGTAACCGACATATGCAAACAACAGTTATATATATAGCTTATATTAATTTGTAAAGCAACAGATTGCATAAAGCAAAACAAAAACAACTAATATATACAACACACAAATATACCACTACCAGATAGACGTACATAATAATAGCTTTGAAAACTTTTATGAATAAATAAATACGTAACTAAAATATGTTATTATTCTTACGCATAACCATCTGCTAGATAAAATTTACCCCTTTGAGTAATAAACGCAGTTCCTATATATACAACTATATTTCAGCAAGAAAAAAGAAAAGCACTACAAAATAACTTGTAATATATACGAAAGCTTATAAAACCTTATTTATCTTTGAAATCCCAAAGTAGATTATACAAACAGTTTATATACACGTTACCTACATATATATTATAAACAGTTTTATTTATATATATTATAGACTTGTACAACCTTCACAGTGTATTATAGTAACATATAGCTTGTATCATGAATTATATATACTCTGTATATAAATAAATAAACATTTATAAAGCAAGATATAAACTAATTATATATACAAACAGCTTATAACATATATATCAACGAATATATATTACCTATATACGAAATAAGAAGAATAGCCGAACTCAAGATGGGCGAGTGGCGAGTTGCTCACAGTAGAGAGAGAGGATGGTGGATCGAGTGTAAGGGAGGGAGCGTGAGCCGATTTGGTGCTCTGGTGGTTCGGCTTCCAGTGGTGAGGTGGCAGCAGTTTGGTGGATAAGAGCAGGATCGGGCTAAAGGTGGGGTGCTTTCAAGCGGGTCGGGCTGTAGCTGCGATGGTGGCTACACTGGTTAGCGAGGGTGGAGGGGTGGAGTAGCGGTTTAAGGGGGAGGTCGGTGCGGAATGTGAAGGCAGAAGAGAAAAAATTGGAGCAGTTGCGAGCGGTGTATGATGGCTTTGGCCATGGAAAAATAAAAAGCAAAGTGATAGAGGAGAAAGAAAAGAATAAAAAGGGGAGGAGGAAAAGAAAGTGACAATGAAGTTTGAGTTATAAAAGAAAGTGAAGGGACGAAGTTAAAAAGGCAAATTAGAAAACAAGATGAACCGTTCAAAATAAATAAATGCTAACGTTATAAGGAATATAAAAATTTATATATATTTCCAAACTGATGGAAATGAAGGCAGCGCACCATCAATGCATTGAAATGATGAATAGTAATGGGGGATGACAGTGACCGTTTATTTCAGCCACTTGAAATTTGAATGGACATCAAAAGTGGTACCGATACAGAATCGTTTTCACAGATTCCGCTGTGTATCGAACTTCAAAACACAGAATTGAATATACCACTGAGATCAGCATGACGAGACGATCAAAACGGTATATAGATATCAGTGACAGGATCATCCGATCAAAAGTCGATACGGACACTGATATACGTTGCTATTCCGTACGGAAAAATCCAAACGGAGCTAGAAACGTCCAAAATTTGCAAAACGAATTACGTAGTCTTATTCAGAGTGTTCTAAATAAATTTTCTCATGTTGACATATTTAGGTTTCGGGAAATATTTTATTATCATCCATTTTAATCGATTTAAATTGAAATAAAATTACTCAATAAAATAAACTTCAATATTAATAGATGAAAATTTTCCAGTTGCTATGTTTAAATAGACGTATTCCAAATAATAAATTTTTATTTCAAAATCCAATTATATAAATTTTCACAAAATTTCAATTAAATATCTTATTAAAACCATTAGAATTTTCGGGTTGTTACACTCTCCCCCACTTAAAACTTTTCGTCCTCGAAAAGGAAGGAGGTAGGAGAATAGAAACAACCAGAAAGAAAATAGATTGAAAAACAAGGATAAACAATTAATTTAATTATATAAATTTTACTTGAAATATTCATTCGAAAACTTCATTTTCAATTCAATTATCTTTAAAACTTTTCAAAACCCATTTGTAAAATTTCTTGCTTCCTTTATAAATACCATTTATATGTTTAAATAACACCTTTATAAATATATGAAAACTATTCGAAAACAATTATTTATATCATTACTTATATTTACAAAGGAGCTATTGAAAACATTAAATCCATGATTCATAAATTTATAAATTTTATCTCAAGATACTTTTCCAATGTGATTAATAAATCAATAATCATTTACTTAATATATGTTGTATTTAATTAATAACTTCTAAAATATTTATAACACTAAATTTTTTTTCTATTAAACCATGTAGTATAAAAATAAACAATATTTTAAAGGATATATTCAAAAAGGAAAAGAAGGTAGATTCGGAAAAACAGAATATAGGTGAATAAATAAAGCTGAGCAGATAAGGTAGATTCAAAAGAATAGTATCGGGCACAAATAATTAATTTAAAACCATAAGAGTTTTAATTTCAAATATTTATACAGGATTTCTTTGTTGAAAAATACTTTTGTAATAAAATACCTTTATATCGAAACGAATTTTTCTTTCAAAATACTTTTATAACTCGATGTTTCAACAAGTTTATCCTCATTCTTGCAGACTCTGGCTATGCGTTGATCAGGTGCAAAGCTAAAATTCTCCAAGTACTTAGTAGACTTGTTTCAACACCTAGTGAAAATACTGGAAAAACCTTCAAAACCGATATGGAAAGTACAATCCAAACAAATCAACCGAATCATGGATCGCAGATACACAATGGTTACGCTTGGATCCCCCAGGAAACATCCGTACCTTTAAGCAATCGCTGCGTTGTGAATTTCGCCATGATAACCAAAACTGTGGACCGCAGGATACATAACAATGGTTGCGCCTGGATCCCCCAGGAAACATCCGTACCCTTTAAGCAATCTCTTCTTTGCGGATTACGCCACCACAACAAAACTGTAGACTGCAGGATACATAACAATGGTTACGCCTGGATCCCCCAGGAAACATCCGTACCCTTTAAGCAATCTCTGCCTTGCGGATTACGCTACTAAAACGACCATAGATTGCAGATACACAATGGTTACGCCTAGATCCCCCAGGAAACATCCGTACCCTTTAAGCAATCACTGCCTTGCGAATTACGCTATGCAGTCGAGTTCGTAAGACCATGGGTTACGCCATGGAATTCGATGGACACTCGAGTATCATATCCGGAAAACCAAAAATCAGAGAGAATAATATTGATAGAATGAATCCAAGATGTGGTCACAAATAGGATATCAAGCAGAAGGCACTTTCCATATCTTTACTTCGAAAATATATATCATATAGTACCTTTCAAATCAATTTCAAATATCGTACTTATATAAAGTCCATTATATATAAGATTCCATTTTCAAATCGAATACTTCCCAAAATCAATAGTATATCAAATCACACTTATATAGACTTCGATTATATAAGATTTCGCTTTTCAAATTGAGTACCTTTCCGATCAATAGTTTTCGAATCAACTTCATACTTATACAAATCAATTTTATATAAGTTCGATAACTCCCAAATCAAAGCATTTAGTAAAATAAGGTTCTCAATTTCAATTCGTTTCAATATCAGTTCAGTTTCAAAATCATGTATGATTTCACCAAATTATTAAATTAAATATCTTCAGTTTCAAAGTTTCCAAAATAATAGGTTTAGAAAATAATCCAAGTTTCCAAATCAACCTAATTCAGGTCTACCAAATTCATTTCCAAAATCATCATATAAAACTGGGTTTTAAACTTCAATCTATTTTCGAACCCAAATATTTTTCTCAAAATCAATTATACCCAAAATGATTACCAAGTTTATAGCCATCCCTTTAAAACCTTTTGAAAATCATTATTCTACATATACATATATATGGTTTTATAAAAGATGTTACTAAGTTAAAACATTTAAAACTAAATTTTATTCAAAATATTTCAAAACTAAATTTCATATTAGTATAATTCAAAATAGTCTTATTTATTTACTTAACAAAGCAGTTTCAAATTTATTTAAATCATACTACTTCATACTTTAATCATACAAAACTAAATTTATATACTTTATCAAATATGTTATACTCTTCGAAATTACTTAGCTTTGAAAATTAAACCTCGATTTGGAAGTGTTCGAACCTTCAAAATAGTCGGTGAAATCAAATTTCAAATCCAAGAGTTGGAAATCAGCAACAAATCCGCAAATCAATTTTAAACGATAGAGTTATATCAAATCAAATTCGAAACTCGAGGACTGAACACCGGCCTACTTCAAATCGTTTCAAATATATATAAATATATCTTTCGAATATCAAATCATACTTCGGAATTTGAAATCAAAATTGGTTTCACAAAATCATTTGCATAGCAAAGCTATTAAAGTGGCCTCTCCCACACTCTGAGACTCGAAAATCAATGTCGATGATGCGTGCACTCATCACCGAAATTATTCTCCAGCGACATAAGTGAGTTCTGGACTTCTATTTTCTTGAAAACTTCTTTGAAATTTCTTTGAAATCATTGGAACGCATTTGAAGTCATTTGAAACATTTCTTATTCGTAAAAGTACTTTCAATCATATTATCATATATTTTCGAAACCTTAAAAACCAATTTTCAAAATACCGGAGTCCAATCTCTCAAATCTCAAATCCAAAAACCCTTCAGTTATAAATCATTTTTATATAAATCAACTTCTTATATAATTTCCAAAATTTCAAATCCTTCCAAAACTTCAAATCCTCGTTTTTAAAAAGATATATAATCTTTATCGAAAAAATTTCGCTTTTATATATAGAATAAAATCATAGTTATTAAAATAATAAATTTCGATATATAAAATAATTTCTAAAATACAAACAAGCCCGATTTTTTCAAAGGATGATTCAAGAATGGATTTCAAACAAAGATAGGGATTCAAATTAGAGGAACTCTAATAAAATAGAATTATGATTCGAAGATAAGCTCGAACGAAGATGAGATAATTAAATTTCAAAATAGAAGATGAATATACTTATATAAATCGCGGGCGACCTTAACCGAGTCAACCGTGACTTCAGGAATATAATCGATGCAGAAATCTAAGGCAAATCGACATTCGATCGCCAAAGATAGAATTCAAGCATAGCAGGAGATAGGTAGCATCGTAAACCGAGGATACAAAAATCTTCGGTGAATCAATGCCAATTGTAAAGGAGTTTTACCCCTTTACAAATCATTCAAAGATTGGCGGGATCGCCGACCTTTATAAAGGTCTTTCGAAGTGGAGTTATGGGTTACTCCAAAATCAAAAGAACACAAATAGGGAGAGACAAGAATGGATTTTGGAACCGAGGGAATCGTTCCAAAATTCAAAGGGAACCGAATCGAAGAGTAAGGGATTCAAGCACGGACGGAAGTAATTATGTAATTAAATCTACTACATATGCTAAGTTTTGCCTAAAACCAGAGCTTTGATACCAACTATAACATCCCGGTATTTTCAACCACTCGCATCCGCACATGTCGGACTTGAATTGCTCAAAATACCAAATTGTTAAATTAAATTTGGCAAAACTCAGCATATACAGTAAATAAATCAATCATAGAATCACAGAAATATAGTAATATAATAATAATGCAGCGGAATAGATAAATAGTAGTTCATGAAGCTACTATATAAACAACAGAGTTTGAAATAAATACAACAGAATATGTCAAATACAGACTGATGACCTCTTTGAGCAAATCAACTGGAAAAGCTGAAGGCTGAATCGATAGTTGGATCTCCAAACAAAGCTTCAAGCTCCAAAGGTGTGTCCCAATTGCTATATCACTCAGTCTGACCCGAGCGTAAAGCAAAACACAAAACACTCGAGTCAGGATTAACATTCTTATATCAATAAATCCAACTCAAGTGAAATATCAACTGAAATACAAGTAACTTAAAGGATTTTGGGATAACCAACCTCTAAGGATCCGTGGAACTATCTACAATGTAGAAATATACACTATAACACCTTGGTCATTTCAAATTAATTTATACTTCAAAACCAAAATATCACATTCATTTCAAATATATCTATTTTCCAAAATAGTGTGTATATATATATATATTAAATAATTTAAAAAGTAAAGTATCTGTAATTTCCTCAAACTTCACAAATCGCTTCAAAATCAACTCGACTTTCCCATTCAAATTAAATTCAGTTTCTGACTAAACAAATTCAAATTTATCGATTTCAAATACAGATTTGGATGAAAAAATAAACCATTTAAATTTCAATATAATTCAAAGTCAATATATTTCGAAGCTTTAAATATTCAACATTTCAAAGACTAAATTAGATAATTGCATTTACCTCCCAGTTTGACTTCACTATTATTTAGTTTTGAAATATTCACTTAATAAATTCAATATTATTATATGACCTTACATTACACTTTCTATATATTAGCTTCGATTTATTTAGACGTGAAATATCCATTAAATTACTTAAATCAAAAATCGAGTTATAAGATCATATTTTAAAGTTTCAAATTCAATAGCTTCAAATCGATTTAATTAAGTAAAATTCTTAACTAAATACAGTTTCTATCAATTCAACTTTATCTTCCTTACTTACACAAATCATTGAAAAATCGGTTTAAGAATATAATACTTAACATATTACATTAATTAAATCAAACTTTGTTAATTTAAGTTTAATATAAAATCTACTTTATATTTAAAAAATATTTCAATATTAAATAAAACCATATATATATCCTTTCAAAACCATAGAAATCATTTTCAAAATATTTATATATATAGACCAACGGTGTCTGTATAAATTTTTTTATCATATGGTCAAGGTATACGGATATTTATCATTTCAATCCGTAATTTAAATATATACGGGTGGATACCATTTCAACCTGTAATCTCAAATTCAATTCAAGTGAAAATCGCTTGGGTTTATCATTTCAACCCATAACGATTTTCTCCTATTCTAAAGTCCGTTCGGGTATGTATCATTTCAACCCATAGTGATTTCTATACTAACAAGAAACTTGTAGAGTGATAACAGACATGATAACAATAATAACATGCATATATCATCAGTAATTAAATAAAATATAAACAATAGAATATGGTGTCATATCTCACAGGTGAACAATTATAGATAATAGCATATCTAACCATAATTAAATAATTAACAGTACAAATTAGCAGCATATTTCAATTGTCGTTTCAATTGAAATCAAATTTAATAAATATAAGAATGTTAATAGTGAGTGATTGCTCACCTTTCAAGGCTAGAGAGATAGACAATGAAGTTGAGTTACGAATCCAAGCACGAATTTCAAAGCAAAGCACGATGGACACAAGTTCGATGGACAAAGCTGATAAATAGAAATGGATGAAATCAAATCAGAACTGGATTGATACGGATAGATGGTATAAGTGAATTTTTATATATATAACTATATATATATAATCAAATTCTAAATTCAAACATATATCAAATTATATATATATATATAGGAATTTCAAAATCCATTGTTTTAAACTAAGGCTCAAATACTAAAGTCAAACATATAAAAATAAATTATATGTTATAATTAAAACAATATTGATTATAACTTTAGTGTTGATAAAATTAACTTAAATCCAAAATAGTATATGTATATATATACAAATATATGTAAGCTATTTATACAAGCCATCACTACATTCATGTTACTCAAAATGTATGAAGACCCATTATAAAAATATGGTGACAAAAATGTATATGCGAATAACTAACTATGTGTAACCAAATATGCAGACAAGCTTATATATACTAATATGAACAACATTTTATACTAATATATATCAAAACTGTTCAACCATTACTTATATACATATTAATATATACTTTATATTCTTAGAACCAAAGCAAGATAGAACTGACTAAAGTAAGTTACAAATCAACTTATAAACATAAAAAGTAACGTATATATTTAATATAAAACAATATTATATCTAAGTTGCGAGTACATTATATAACATAAATATAAAGTAACGTATACATAACAATGTTATATCTGAGTTGCGAATACAATGTTAATATAAAACCATATTATTATATACTTAATATAAAGTAACGTATATAGATGATTTATATTCTCAGATCTAAACATACAGTAACATGCGTTAGGACTGACATTTGTAAGTGTAACCGACATATGGAAACAACAGTTATATATATAGCTTATATTAATTTGTAAAGCAACAGATTGCATAAAGCAAAACAAAAACAACTAATATATACAACACACAAATATACCACTACCAGATAGACGTACATAATAATAGCTTTGAAAACTTTTATGAATAAATAAATACATAACTAAAATATGTTATTATTCTTACGCATAACCATCTGCTAGATAAAATTTACCCCTTTGAGTAATAAACGCAGTTCCTATATATACAACTATATTTCAGCAAGAAAAAAGAAAAGCACTACAAAATAACTTGTAATATATACGTTATAAAACCTCATTTATCTTTGAAATCCCAAAGTAGATTATACAAACAGTTTATATACACGTTACCTACATATATATTATAAACAGTTTTATTTATATATATTATAGACTTGTACAACCTTCACAGTGTATTATAGTAACATATAGCTTGTATCATGAATTATATATACTATGTATATAAATAAATAAACATTTATAAAGCAAGATATAAACTAATTATATATACAAACAGCTTATAACATATATATCAACGAATATATATTACCTATATACGAAATAAGAAGAATAGCCGAACTCAAGATGGGCGAGTGGCGAGTTGCTCACAGTAGAGAGAGAGGATGGTGGATCGAGTGTAAGGGAGGGAGCGTGAGCCGATTTGGTGCTCTGGTGGTTCGGCTTCCAGTGGTGAGGTGGCAGCAGTTTGGTGGATAAGAGCAGGATCGGGCTAAAGGTGGGGTGCTTTCAGGCGGGTCGGGCTGTAGCTGCGATGGTGGCTACACTGGTTAGCGAGGGTGGAGGGGTGGAGTAGCGGTTTAAGGGGGAGGTCGATGCGGAATGTGAAGGCAGAAGAGAAAAAATTAGAGCAGTTGCGAGCGGTGTATGATGGCTTTGGCCATGGAAAAATAAAAAGCAAAGTGATAGAGGAGAAAGAAAAGAATAAAAAGGGGAGGAGGAAAAGAAAGTGACAATGAAGTTTGAGTTATAAAAGAAAGTGAAGGGACGAAGTTAAAAAGGCAAATTAGAAAACAAGGTGAACCGTTCAAAATAAATAAATGCTAACGTTATAAGGAATATAAAAATTTATATATATTTCCAAACTGATGGAAATGAAGGCAGCGCACCATCAATGCATTGAAATGATGAATAGTAATGGGGGATGACAGTGACCGTTTATTTCAGCCACTTGAAATTTGAATGGACATCAAAAGTGGTACCGATACGGAATCGTTTTCACAGATTCCGCCGTGTATCGAACTTCAAAACACAGAATTGAATATACCACTGAGATCAGAATGACGAGACGATCAAAATGGTATATAGATATCAGTGACAGGATCATCCGATCAAAAGTCGATACGGACACTGATATACGTTGCTATTCCGTACGGAAAAATCCAAACGGAGCTAGAAACATCCAAAATTTGCAAAACGAATTACGTAGTCTTATTCAGAGTGTTCTAAATAAAGTTTCTCATGTTGACATATTTAGGTTTCGGGAAATATTTTATTATCATCCATTTTAACTAATTTAAATTGAAATAAAATTACTCAATAAAATAAACTTCAATATTAACAAATGAAAATTTTCCAGTTGCTATGTTTAAATAGACGTATTCCAAATAATAAATTTTTATTTCAAAATCCAATTATTAAATTTTTCACAAAATTTCAATTAATTATCTTATTAAAACCATTAGAATTTTCGGGTCGTTAAGCACTGGATTGGCCGGCGCTGGGACGGCCTGGTCTAACCATTTCTATTCTTTAAGAAAGAAAGAAGAGGAAAAAGGTTATTCACAGAATGAATATCAAACAAACTTGATTGATAAAACAAGGCGTCATAAAAAGAAATAGGATAGAACGGTATGAAGACTCGAATTAAATCCTATGGTACGATTCCTAAGAAAGACTTAGGACAATGATCCTTGCTAGATTATTCTACATTGTTCCGAAGTTTGGCTCTGATACCAAGCTGTGACGCCCCACCTCTATACTCACACTAGCAAGGACACTATGGGGTAATGCCATCAACTAGCACGAAGAATAAGGCTGTTGAGGAGAGAGCATCTGTGTAATTGCTTTGTGCGAGTACCGATATGTCAGATATTATAACTTACATTTCATTTCAAAAAAAATCCGACATATCAAATACAAACTCAAAGCTACCACACAGTGGCTATGTGGACTTCGGAAACAAATATAGAAATAAACATAACACAAATCAGTCACAGATATGAATATAACACATAGAAGTGTACAACAAAATAGTGGTCATACAAGATCCACTACATCACAAAAGAATAGATACAAGTGCTAGACAAAAGAATAAGTATACATCAAGGAGTCTCTATCTCAAATGTGTACTAACAAAAACTACTAAGCTAAATTAGTTAGCCAAAAGTCAGGTGACGAACCCTGATAAGAAGTCAAGTAGAAGCACCTGAAATACCTCGGTCTGACCCGAGTATTATTTAAGAAGAAAATAATAAACGGATCAGTCTAGCTATAAATATCATATAAAATGAGATAGGATAAGAGATATCACAAAAACGTATGATAACAATAATGCCATACTGCGACAAGTATACATCAAATAACAACAAAAATCATACAATATCCCAAATCATCTCAAACATCCAAAAAGAATTGCATTCTTTAAATTATTCACCAAAACACTAACATTGACAAAACATATCAATGCCAATCGCAAAAATCGGTGAAACACAAATTCTAGAAATCATCAATTAGAAATCCAGAAATCACAAAGGGGGAAGGCCTATCACAAACGGGAGCATGAAAACTCACCAACACGTGTATCACAAATGGGTCGCTATCCCATGGTCGCTAACCATAGAGCCGGTGTCACGACGTAGTACAACGAACGCCCGAGGAACCTGAAACTCAAATAATCCAGAACATCGACGTAGTATAGCGTTACGCTCGATGAACCAAACTCAAATAATACGGAACAACGACCTAGTACAACGAACGCCCGATGAACCTAACTCAAATAATCCGGAACAACGACGTAGTACAGCGAACGCCCAATGAACCAAACTCCATAAAAACCATAGGTCGCTAGCCTATAAAAATGAGACGAAGCTCAAAAGAACGGGGTATAGTCCCCCACGTGGACAAAGAGACATCGCACATCGCTAGTCTAAATCATAAAATGATCACCATTGATCAATAAGAAGTGTAAATTACACTAAGCTAGTAAATAAATGAGTTTAGCTTCATGTCCCATAACCACTGGCTTAACTTAAATTTTTACGAACTGATTGTAGATTTCCACTCAAAGATTTTCACAAGATTTTCAATCGAACAAGTCCAAAAATTAACCGACGAAGTAAACGCAAGTGTTTCATACCACTTGTTTTGCTAAGCCGTTTAATTAGATTTCTCATACGAATGAGGTAAAGGTTTGTATATACTAATAGATTGGAAAACGGTTTTAAAAGAGAGCTTTATATTTAAAATAGTGTCGAAGTCGTTTTGTGAAAGAGTTTGAGTATTTACTACTAGTATAGAAACCTTTGTATTTTAAAGTGACAAACCAAAGAAATGATTGTAGAAACAATCAATCACCAAAAATTCACATACGAAAATGTGAATTAAATCCATAAAAATCGATATCAAATCCATCAAATGGATATTCCACAAATCCAAAGAAACAAGTCATCAAAGTTGATAATAACTGATAACAACTATCCGGATCAACAAAAACCGATTAAAAATGGAAATCTACACAAAACAGCCGAAAATAGGCAAAATGCACAGTTCCAGACGTCTGGTTTAGAATCCAGACGTCTGGTTTCGAATCCAGACGTCTGGATTTGTTCTTTGGAAATAATCCAGAAAGATTCCAAACGTTTGAAATTACAAGGTAGACGTCTGAACCCTTACCAGACGTCCGAACCAGTAAATCAGACGTCTAAACCGAGGTACTGGAAATTCTATTCTAGATCACCCAGACGTCTGGGAAGTAAGCTCAGATGTCTGGATCTCCCAGACGTCTGGAAAGCAAGGTCAGACGTCTGAGCTGAACGTCTGGAATATTTATTCCTTAGCCTCAAACGTCTGATCCTTATACGAGACGTCTGAGCTGCTGCTCAAGCAAATATTAAACCTAGACCAATGATGGCCAATTCACGTCGGAAGAGATCGAATGAGCGACGATGGCTAGGGATTTATGCCAAGCGACAACCCAGCCCTATAGAATCATCAATACACTTCGAACACATGTCCAAACATCTATATAAGGATTTTCATAGATTTTGAACCAAAACACTAAAGTTTGGAAAATTCTCCAAATCAATTCAAATCAAAAGCAAATGAACATGCACAAATGTTAGGAATTCATACCTAAAAACAATGAAAGTTATAGACGTAGATGTGAGTTAAAGAACTCACCTTTAAAACTCAAAAACACGAATGAGAAGCTCTAACACAAGGGAAAGGCCAATTCCTCTTCAACTTCAACTCAAGAAGCTCCAATCTAAGCTAATAAGCAAATATTTCCTAAGTTAGGGTTTAGGAATTTCTGAAATTGAAGAGAGATAGAGATGGAGAAGATGAAGAGGATGCTTACCTAAGCTTCTCCTTGATTTTGGACTTGAATTTGTCTTTCCTAAACAAACTAGGGTTTGGAATTCTAATTTCCAATATTTTCCCCCATTTTTCTCTAGAGCTTGAATGTTAGGAAATGAGGATTGAAATGAATGAAGAGGAGTTGAGTTAGGGTATTAAGATGGGTTAATGGGCTGAAACTCAAAGCCCAAAATAGAAAAATAGCAAAATTCTACTCAACTCTAAACATATCGATGTTTATACTCAAAAAAATTGTAAACGCCATTTTGGACTCAATGGAAGTGGTCTCGAGTCCCAATTCGACTGTTTACAAAAAGTAACATTTTGGACTTTAATCCAATTAACGATGCTATATTTAAATAAAACATTTAAATATACAATCGTAAAATATGCGGGTTGTTACATGTCTTATCACGACGTCTCCCTGGCTACCGATGTTACTGGTGATGCTACTAAGGCAAACTGTAGGACAATGCTTAAAAATGTGTTAAAGGGGATCAATGTAAAGTCTTACCACTATTTTAATACTTTACTTTACTGATAGACACTACATATATAGCGTATCTTACTATATATAGATAATTTGACTGATCCTTAGAAGATGGAAAATCTTGTAACATCTCTTAAGTTGTACACTTGATAGGAGATGGAAAATCCCGTAAACACCTCTGAAGCTGTTACACTCATATTTACTTGTTATTGATTTAACTTACATAAGAACCTTTAGTTCTGACTTGAGTGTTTTGTCTTTTCATTACGCTCGGGTCAGCCTGAGTATTTCAGTGTTGAAGACATTATTCCTTGAAGGTGAAGATGAAGATGGAGTTTGCTAGATCATATTTACTATTATTATTCCATTGCATTATTTTGGTATGTTCGTTGATTGTACTCATATTATGTTGTAAAAATTGTGTAATCAAATTTATATTGTAAAACAACTTCATGAACTGTTTATTTGATAATTATATTTTGTCATTCCGCTGCGAGATTCTGTATTTTGTTTTCCTTCTTTTCTCTTATTTTCTTATTAAATCCCATTGATAATCTACCTTTTTGAATGGTTTGAGCTAGATGTGTGTGGTTTATCATCGATTTAAACTGTCCAAAAAGGTAGGTCGTCCCAGTTGGTATCCGAGCTTTGGTTTAGAGATACCTTAGCCTTTTGGGGTAACTCATTAGAGATAGGGTTAGTAATACCCTAGAATGTAACGACCGGGCGATTTTCGACCCTCGAAAATCTACACTAATACGTTCACTGTATAGAGTGCCGAGCAATCGAGTGTCGGAAATACCAAGTTGTTAGGGTTAAGAAGAAAAGAGATAAAAGAAGAAACATAAATTAAGTAAAGTCGATTTGTCAATCTCATTCGAAAAGGAGTTGATATATTGTTTTAAATATTTAGACTTTAAAATGAAATAGTTGTTAAATTCCCTTTTAATAAGACAAACCAGCCCACAACACTTAGAACCTGGCCCAAAAAAAGAAAGAGAGAACCCGACCCAATCCAATCCCATTCCCTTCCATCTTCCCATGTTCTTTCTCTCCTCTCTTATTTCTTCTTTCCTTTACTGGCCTAATCGTACACGATACCGTGCACGTGCACATGACCTTCGGTCGTCCCATCATGCCGCCGACCACCTCCACATGTCGCCCTCGACCATCTCAACATGGTCACCCTCTTAAGAACACTGCCCACTACTCTATTCCAAAATAGAACTACTGTCACAACCCAAAAACAAGACAAGCCATTTCATCGCTTCTCCACGCCACCACCATCGACCGTACACCACCCAAATCTACCAAAACCTTCGCCAGGACCACCACTTCCTTTTCCCCCACGACTGCACCTTCCCAGATGCCCCTCGACATCGCATTCGATCCAAAATCGAACACTCGCAAAACTTGCCTAAAACCCTAAAAGTCCCTCATCCCACTTCCATGCACTGTAGAAAAATTCCACACCATTTTTCCAAGCTACCACATCCCCTAATCTTCCTCCATGCCAAGCGGTAAGCCTCGAAATCAAGTGGGCCGCCGGAATTTGGCCAAAAATCCAAAACCGTACAACTCGACCTATCTCCTACCACACACAACTAGAAATCACCATACCACTCTTAAAAATCATGATTTTCAATAACGATCATCACTGTATGGTTCGTTTGTAAAATTATGATAGTCGATTCTTGGCTATATTTTGATTACTTACTATAAAATCTGGTTTCCTCACTCTATACTTGATAGAATTCAATGAAATAAAATTTAAAATGTTAAATACTCAAAAATAACCAACTTTTGTTTTGAAATCAGACCTTAAAACCAAATAGAAAATGAGATAATGATTTTTAAAGTGAAGGATTAGCTTTTTCTTTTAAACAAAACAATGAACAGAGCTTATTTCTTTGCTGGAAGATAACATGTGAAGGTGAAACTTCTTCACGTCTAACTCTTATACATAAACATATGTACACAACAAAAATATAAGCATTTAGCCCAGATCAATAATTAAATCAAAGCACGGTTGTATGTTTGTAGATATTAACCAGTTGAAATATTAAATGTTGTACTCACAGTTTGCAAATGAAGGAACTGCTGCTTGAAAAAAAGGTGGCACTGCTACTTTTTGATCCTCTCCTACAAGGTTTTAATGGCAGTTTTTTTTATTCATTTGGTATGCAAGTGAACATGTATGAGCTCAGCCAAGGTATAAATATAGGAATGAAGTGTACAGTAAAAGACTAGGGTGGCTGGATACTATGGACATGCTTCACTTTTACATCTTTTTTTTCTTCTTATTTTGATTTATTGAGACATGATTTGATTTCATGTTTGGCTGATTTGATTTAATAAGAGATGTGATATTTTATGTGTGATTGGATTTATTTTGTGCTTGAAGTTGTTGTTTCCCATCATGATGTTTCCTATGTATACAAACATACATCATATATATATATATATCTATATATATATATATGTATGTATGTATAGATGTCCTATAACTTAGACCATAAGTACATGTTTTTGTTTACTAACATGTATATATATATCATGCCTAAGTATAAAGCAACAAACAAGTATCTAATTCCTTATTTATATATATATATATATTATTTTATTTAATATCTTAAGTTTTGCATGTATATATCTATATATAATTCCATACACACTATTCTTTAAGCATATATACATACACATATACTTACATTTATTTTGTCGTCACATATATATATTTACATTTATACAAATTTTCATATACATTACTTTATATGGCATACATATATATATATATATATACTTATATACTTGTGTATATATATATATATTTAAACATCATAAAGCTTTAAATATATGGATATTCTATCTTAAATTCTAGATGGTGAAGTTTATATACATATATCAATAAAATTTATCATACCCAGAATTTATATTTTAAGTTTGAATATAGTTTTTATATTAATTTACACATTCATATATTTTAAATATCAGAAAATTTATCTATCCAACTAATAAAAATCAATATTCCAATAATTAAAATCAGTTAATTATCCCATTATCAAATGGCTAAAATCCGAGTCGTTGCCTTCCTCCCCACTTAGAAATTTTTCGTCCTCGAAAAGGAACGAAACGAGAATTAGAATTTTGATGTATATTATTAAATAAATCATTCTTTTAAACATTTTAAACTCTTCATTCTCTCATTACACATTTTAGAATACATACACTTTCAAGTATATTGTGTTACCAAGCTAGTTTTATATTAAAACATTTTTCATAACTCAATGTCTTAACAAGTCCATCCTTGTTCTTATAGAAATTTAGTCATACGTTGATCAGGCGTAGGACTGAAAATCCATAAGTACTTAGCATACCCGTTTCAACACCCAGTGAAAATACTTGAAAAACCTTTTTCAAAAATGATATGGAAAGTATCACCCTCCCTTCCTTCTTACCACCATGGATCGCAGTTGACCCGACGATTGCGTCGCCATCCTGGCGAAATCATAAGTAAACTGTAGGCATCAGCACCTCTCGACTTACGCCATGGGACCACAATAGTCCACAGCTACACAAAGGTTGCGTTGCTATCACAGCAAAACCGTAAGTAATCTGTAGGCAATCTCTGCTCCTCGAACTACGCTATCAAACGAAACTAAACCACATAGATCGCAATCTACCGATGTTACGTCGCTATCACAGCGAAATCAAACATAGATTGTAGGCAATCACTATCTCTCGAATTACGCTATGGAACCACTATAGATTACAGTTACACAAAGGTTACGTTGCTATCACAGCAAAACCCAACACAAATGTAGGTATAATACCCCTCGATTTACGCTATACAAAAAATAATCACCAAGAACTCATGAGTTTTGTCCGGACGTCCTCTAGGATCCCAATTCTCATTGAACCCACCCTGTGGATTCCTAAGCAGAAACACCCATTGGATCTCCTACTCTAAGTTTCGACTTTCGTGGGGGTGCCTTTCCATACTTTTAGCCTCAAAACATATCATACTATATATATAGTACCTTCCAAATCATATACTTTATATGTATCACATATAAATTTTATCTATATAAAATCGATATCCTTAAAATTAATAGATTTTAAATTCGGTTTTCCCAATTTCCCAAATCGACTATTTGCCAAAATCAAAAGTCTTTAAAAATCAATAGGTTCCAAAATTATTTCAGTTTCATTCTCATATACATAAAGATTATCCTTTCCAACTTGAACAATTCTAGGATCAATAATTTTTTCTAAGTCCGCTTCATACTTATATAAACTCCATTTAGTATTTCAAATATCTTTCAAAGATCATTTCTTTTGGGTTATAAATTCAACAAGGGGAGTTTGGATATATAATTAACATATATAATCTCATTAATGAAAAATCAAAAATTTCCAAGTTCGATTACTCTTCAAAGTTATTGGTAACATTTCTTACTTTTTATAAAGTAAATTTCAGTTACAGTAACTATTCAATCTTCATTTTAAAATCATCATATTTACTCAAAATATACTATTTCACTTCAAGAATCATTTTTACCTTAATATCTCGATTTCGGTTCCAATTCAAAATTGCTTCGAATTTCCATTTGGACGTTATAACTCCTATTTAACCCAATTTGTATTTAAATCCATGATTTAAATATAAACAATTCCCACTCTGACCAATTTGAATTTAGAAAATAGCTTGAATGGTTTTAAAATAGTTAAATAGTTAATATAAGATAGTTTGAGTTTTAAAAATGGTTTGTATAGTAAAATAGCTTGGAAAATCAAAATAATTTGAATATTTAAAAAGATAGATTTTAAACAGTTTATATTAAAATTTATTTATTTGAAATAGTTTCAAAGTCAACTAATTCAATTCTCAATCTTCCAATTCATACAATTTCAATTTCCACATTAGTAATTAAGTAATTATAATTTTACGTTCAAATCAATATAAAAAGTGATTTTATATAAGATCGTATTTCTACAAAATATTTCACAACTTCAATAGACTACAACACTAGTAAGTTCAAACATTACATCCATTTATCCATATAAAATGTCTTACAAAAGGTCATAAATCTTGACGCCTTAACAACTACCTAGGGTTTAGAAAAGAACAGAGCCCTACTTATATTACAACGAAACCTACCCGCCATCTCTCACCACTTTGCATCCTTCATAAAAACTTTCTTAAGGACTTCCTATCAACTCCCCAAACCCGTCCGTGCAATCCGTAACAGGGTGTTTCCCCACTTCTTGCATTTGCCACAAAAGAACTCCATACTCCCATCTTCACGGATGATTTTCACGCCTCCCGAGGGGAGTTCCACAACTTGCTCTTTATTCTTTCTCTTAGGACAATCCCTAGCAATGTGTCCCGTCATTTTACAATGGTAGCAAATGGTTGATCCATCGACTGGTACTATGGGTTTATGTTTCATCTTCCTCACCTTAGGGCAATGGTTTATAAAATGTCCTTTCTCACGACACTTAACGCATAAAATCTCAGAGCGAAACCGTTTGACTTCTTAATTCTTTCCTTCCTTAGTTTACTGCACTTAGCTGCGTAATGTCCTTTATTGTGACATCTATAACATATGACATTATCATAAGGACCTGGTCCAGCCCTTTCAGTAATCCCTTTCTCATATTCCATTATTGCTTCTTTCCATGCCTTTACGTGCACCTGCTCTCTGATCCCTACGTCTTGCTTTCCATTCTTCTCCTTTTGCCATCTCTTACAACTTGTACTAGATTCTAGTAGGACTTCCTAACCTATAATTAAAACCTTGATTAGTCGAATTTTCAGCTTTTATTCTTATTTCCAAATATTCTTTTATTTGTTCTCGGTCATTATTATAATTTAATCCACTAATTTGATAATCTGGTTCATTTTAATTTCCGGAATTCAAAACCCGTTTTATTTCAAAAATCATTTGGAATCATTTATACATACATAATTTCTTTTTCAACTTTTTCTCAAATCTATACCTTTTCATTTACAATTTAATTTGTTTAACTTCCATAAATTAAATTCTAAATTTATCTTGAAATTTCAAATTTCAGGTAATAACTTCAAACTTATTTACTTGGCCTGAGTAAATTTCCAATTCATTTAAACTTGCTCAATTTAAATTTTCGCATTCTAAAATTTAATTCTCACACTTCTTTTCTTATCAACATCAATTCCCACTTATAAGTTCAAAAAATCATTTTCTTTTGGGTTATACTCCTCATTTCAATGGGAATCCCAAAATTCCAACACCCTGCATTTATTTCAATTCACCTTGAAATCATTTATATATAAATTCCATTTATATACCAAATCACACTTTTTAAATTTGAACCAACCTTGGTTTTTATCCAAAACAAATTCTTCGAAATTTTAAAACAACCCTTGTTTTTAAAACAAAATTTTCTATATAAAAATATTCTAATAATATTACTTATTATTTCTTCAAAACACCTTGAAACCATTTCAAAATTTTCGGGACTTAGATTCAAAACTTTCTCAATTTAAATCCATTTTAATTTATAAGTCATATTTATAAATTATGCTTATATAATTCCTTTCCTTAAAATATTCCAAATATTTTATCATTGTTTATTTTGTAATAAACATCCTTTATTAAAACACAACACCCAATTTATGATAATAATCAATATTATCATGTCTAGAAACCAAACACACTTTATATTCCATAATAATTTCCTGAAAAATTATTCCTATATATATAAAGTACAATCAGGGTAAACTTATTTGATTTCAAAACACTTTGAAAAACACTACCGTCGGAATTTAAATTCTGGTTTTAGTCCATTTTTAGCTTAACCCATTTGCATAATTCATTCTTATCAAATTTCTATTTGGTTATATATACTTAAACACTTAAATCTAATAATCTTATTTAATTATAATAATAACAACCAATCTCCTTAATAACTATAATAATTCAGAAATATTATTTCTTTTTATATCAAAATATAATCTTATATAAAAAAATTAAAATCGTTTTTAAAATCATTATATAAGAAAATAATAAGTACGCCCTAATATATAATACACTCAACTTATTCTAGGGTACTACTGACCCTATCTCCAATCAGTAATCCCCACCAGAGCCAAGGTTCTCGCTTAACCTTCAGCTCCGATACCACGTGTAACGACCGGGCGATTTTCGATCCTCGAAAATCGACACTAATACGTTAACTGTATAGAGTGCCGAGTAATCGAATGCCGGAAACAAGTTGTTAGGGTTAAGAAGAAAAGAGATAAAAGAAGAAACAGAAATAACAACACAGAATCTCACAATCGTAGCGGAATAAAATATAATATACAATAACAGATTTTATACAAAAGAATCTATATCAGTTATTATCCATACAAATTATCAGAGTGCAATCATCAACATATAAATCTAGACAGTTACAATAACTTGTCCTCAAATGCTGAATATACAGCCTACACTACACATCGGAATATAATCAAATACGTGCAATACGTCTCTGCCATCCAGCTCGTCTCCTGAGCTCCAAAGCAACCTAACGTAAATCTGTAATACTCGATCTGACCCGAGCATACAATAAAGTAACACCCGATCCAGGCTGGAAATCAGCGTGGGTAACACACTTAATTCGAATTACTTAAGTTATCAAAACCATTCGAAAAATAAAGGTAACTCTTAAGACCACGTCACACATAAGCACGATGGATTTTTATCTTACGATAACCAAAACAGTTTGATAGGAAATCCAGTGATATTATAATAGTGTCTAAGTATAAAATACTTATTAAAATAACTGAATTTGTTAAATTAATTGAATTCCAACATATTAGACTCTATAATCGAAACCGTATAGGTTAGTGGTGGTTATCGAGTCGAAGTGGTTTCGAATAATGCTGATATCCGATCCCGGTCTCTTCGAATCCAAGCAATAAATTTTACGGGCCAAGTCGTTAAATAAACAACTTCACAATCTGGGTATTCACAATCACATTTGGAAATTCATTCCGTACGCTTACTTTACCATAACCAGTTTATCGAAATTTACTTGCCGGTAATCATTACATTAGTCAGAAATTGAATAGTGGTCAGTACGAGTCAATTTACTTTCATGTAAAAACGTGTCAATGTAACGACCCGATATTTTCAACCATTCGCATCCGCACATGTCGGACTTGAATTGCTCAAAATACCGCGTTGTAAATAAAATTTGGCAAATCTCAGAATATACTGTAACGACCCGTATTTTCACGGATCGAAAAGTTCGTCAAATCTGGAGTTTTAGCATTTTTGAGCCATTTCAGATTTTAGGCAAATTTTGCCTAAGTCCTAAGTCGTTCACGACTTAGCATAAGTCGTGAGTCGTATACGACTTAGGATATAGGAGTGACCCAGGGTTTGGCGACCTAAGGAATAGACATAGGTTGGTGAGGACTTAAGGGTTAGATCGGTTGGTAACTTAGGACGTGGAGGAAGTAAGTCGTGGGATAGGATAGGTCGTATGACCGACTTAAGAAATTGGGCGACTCAAGTAAGTGATCGACCTAGGGATTTACGACATAAGAGCTGACCGAGTTAAGTGATAAGTCGTCTAACCAGTTAAGTCGTATCCTTTGAGTCGTAGCCTAATTGAGTCGTGGCCGTGTTAAGGAGTGCTGTTTTAAGTCGTAGACTGGGGGTTTTGTTAAGTCGTAAGTCGTGAACGACTTATGAAGGCAGACGACTTAGGTGTTTGTTGTTAAGACGTAGAAGCATAGATCTGTTAAGACGTATCTTCTGCCAAGTTATAAGTCGTGACTAGTGGTAAGTCGCTAGGTGCGCATGAGCTTAAGTCTTAGACGACTTAAGGGAGTTAAGTCTTAAGTCGTAGGCGCGCATGGTATAAGTCGGAGACGACTTAGGAGATAGCTGTTTTGTTGTGAGTCGTTGTAGCGCCTGAGTTGTTAGGTCGCAGATGCTTCTGGTTAAGTCGTAGGATGGCATAACTGTAAGTCGTAGGTCGTATGGGGTATAAGTCGGAGACGACTTAGGAGATAGCCGAGTTACGACTTAGTGGAATTTCAGCTATAAATAGGAAGGGTTTTTCTCACTTTTTGGGATCCGGATTTTGAAGCGACGAAGTGCTGCCATTTTGAGAGCTCGACTTCTACACTTCTTCACTTCTTTTCTCCACTCTAATCTAGTGCTTCCATCCATCCAAATCGAAGATCAAGATGAAGATTCAAGAGCTTAGATTGAAGATCTTCATCTTTTCAAGAGAGATTTCTTCGTTTGAAGCGGATTCGTGATAGATCAAGCTTGATCCTTCGCTGTCCAGATCTGAAGCGTGTTGATTTGGGTTTGTTTAGGTGATTTGGTGAGTGGTGATTATCTCTCACACGGATCCAAAGGAGTATATCGGATTGTTGGCTCGATTTGGTGTTAAAATAGTGATTTCCATGCATTTTCTTCATCCTAAGTGTAGATCCATATAGATCCATTGTTCATGATGATGCTATATCCATTTTATCATATGTTAACCTATGCAAGTTCATTCATCAAGTTTGTAGAGATATAATTCATGTTTTCATGCTTATTGGACTTTCAACTCTTTAATTACGAAAATGCCATTATTGTTATAATTGTCTACTTAGATCATATTTGAATGCTTGATTGCTTGGATTGATGTTTGATTTGATTGATTGTTATGAACTAGATGATTGATGATTAGATTTAGATCGAAGATGATTCAAAAGCTAAGGAAAAGGCTCTTGAATTGGGAAAGCTGCTCGTGGCATATGTAGCGGGATGATGAAGCTCTTATGCATAGATTTGATGATGTGATGTTGAGATGAGGCTTTGCGAGGATGTAATGAAGCGAGGCATCATGTGATGAAGACTTAGTCTAATCCAGACGGGATCATTCCAAGCATGTTGATAACTCGGTGATATGATTCGAGTTGAGGATAATGAATGGATATGAGAATAGTCATCGAGGAGGATGACTAGGAGGTTTGGATAGCATCGTTGTTGAAGGTTCTAGCATGCTCTAAGCAAGAGTACGTTTGGGCAGATTCGATAGTCCCAACGACTAACTGTTGATGGTCGAGTACTCTGGGCAGATTCGATAGTCCTAGGCACGGGTTGCGACGACGTGCGGGAGTTATGTCTAGAACCGGGGTTTCCATTAGCCTTTGACGGACGGCTGAAATAGTGTGTGTCAGGGGGCTATCACTGTAGAAAGAGGTTGGAGTGGGAGGGTTGTATTTCCTATTCCTTTTCCTTTATGCTCTTTTGGTATGTTGTTAGTTAGTTTTCTGCTCACTAAGACTGTTGTCTGACTCAAGGCTTTATGTTTTAATTCTTATTGCCTTGGGCTGTTCGTCCATTTTGGGACTTGCAGACTAGGTAGCAGGTGACAGGTGCTGTTCTCTTCTCACGATGTTGATATCGAAGACGAGCTGGAGGGTTGCATATTATCTTCTTATTATATGTACTGGATATTCCGTTGTTTTGTATTCTCTGAGAGATATGTAGTGAGGCTTGATGTATTGACTATTTGGATGCTTGTATTCAACTATTATGGAGTTTTATATGATGTCATTTTGTTCTGTAAAGCTTCACTATACATATGTTCTATTGTATTTTGTCCATGCGCTGTGAGTAATACGATAGATTCTGTTGTTTTAATCTACCCTGACAATCGTCCATGGTTGCCTGGCACACTTTACAGCGCACTATTTCTAGATTCGGTGCAGGGGTCATGGGCGGTCGTCACATTTGGTATCAGAGCATTGGTTAATCGATTTTACCCAACGCTCACTGACGTAACTACGTATGAGAGACGTAATTGTATTTTGATGGATGAATACTATATATAATATAGTAGCTTAGTAGAGTTTGAGTCCTTTATGCAGTTGTTTCTCTAGATGTTCTAATCATTCCTTTTTATAGATATTGAGAATGAGTCGAAGAGGGAGACCAGCTGCTAGGGAAGGCCGTGCTACTGAAGAGACTGCTGATTATGCAGCCATGTTCGAAGCTATGATGACTTCGATCATGAGAAGGATACCAATTCCGGGGGCAGCCGTTGATGTTGGAGTTCAGGTTCAGACTCCGAAACCAGTGGATTTTGCTAAGTTGTGCAAGGACTATACTGCTCTTGGAGGAAGGGTTTTCTTGGGAACAGAATCAACTATCGAAGTCCAGAGATGGATAGATGCTTGTAGAAGGATCTTTGGTGATTTGGGAATTGATGATGCAACTAAGAGGAAGTTGGCATCAAGGCAGCTTCAAGGGAGAGCCTCTGATTGGTGGAACTCTATTACAATCAATACTGCGGAGGAAGAGATTACTTGGGAGCAATTCCAAGTCAGATTTGAAGCTAAGTTCATTTCTACAGCTCAGAAGTCTGTTCTGTTCAAGAAGTTTGTGGAGCT
Source organism: Allium fistulosum (assembly GCA_030737815.1). Taxonomy (NCBI): domain Eukaryota; kingdom Viridiplantae; phylum Streptophyta; class Magnoliopsida; order Asparagales; family Amaryllidaceae; genus Allium; species Allium fistulosum. The sequence goes on along the minus strand of CM060908.1, from coordinate 838,674,626 downwards.
CAAGCAAGGCGGAAGATCTGTTCTTGAGTATGTTTCTGAGTTTGAAGCTTTGTCCAAGTATGCTCGGTCATATATTGAATCTGCTTATCAGAAGAATGAGAAGTTTGTGACCGGCTTGGATAGTTATCTTGGGAGACAGTTGGTGGATCATTTGGACGATTCATTTGAGAAGCTTGTGGAGAAAGCTCTTAGGCATGAGAGTCTGTTTCCTAAGGAAGGATCTGTTGTTGCTGTTACCAGGGGAGAGTCTAAACCACCGTAGGGTGGAAACCAGAAGAGGAAGCAGCAGCAGCAGAAGGGTAAGGATGGCCAGAAGAAGCCGAAAGGCGAGGTGACTTGCTACAATTGTCAGCAGAAGGGCCATTTCTCTAAGGATTGTAAGAATCCGAAGGCACCGATGAAGTGTCACAACTGTGACAAGCCAGGGCACATTAGGAAGAATTGTCCAGAACCGAGGAAGGACAAGCAGATTGTGCAAGCTTATGCTTTGGGAGCTGTTCCGTCGTCTTCGAAAGCTCCTACTGCTGAAGAGAAAGGAAAGAGTGTGGTTGTTCAAGGTACTCTTTTCCTATGTGGTGTTCCAGTTAGAGTTCTGTTTGATACTGGAGCGTCGCATTCGTTTGTTTGTAATGAACTAGTAGGCCGGTTAGGTTTGGAACCGGATATTGTTGATAGGCCATTGGTTGTGACTAATCCAGTTGGGGGTTCGTCTTGTTTGTGTATGTTATGCCGTGGTCTAGTTGTATCGAGTCATGGTTGCTCTTTTGTTTGTGATTGCTTTGTTCTGAACTTTGCGGGGTTCGGAATTATTTTGGGTATGGACTGGCTTAGGAAATATGCGGCTAAGGTTGATTGTGAGAGGCTGGAGGTGACAGTCGAGAATGTGGAGGGGCAAAAGATTGTGATACGATGTAAGCATGAGGAAGGCGTCTTCATGAGCTTCATGTATTCGCTAGTTGTTCCACGGGATGGACTGTCTTTAGTGCCAATCGCAAATGGATTCGAGGATGTCTTTGACGAAGTCAAAGGGTTGCCGCCGCATAGAGAGATCGAGTTTCGTATAGATCTAGTTGAAGGAGCCAGACCTGTTGTGATGCCTCTTAGGCGGATGGCGCCTAGGGAACAGCAAGAGTTGAGGGTGCAAGTTGATGATCTTTTGCAGAAAGGATTCATTCGGCGTAGTGTGTCCGAGTGGGGTGCACCAGTTGTGTTTGCAACCAAGGCAGATGGGTCGTTGAGATTGTGCGTCGATTATCGTAAGCTGAATAAGATGACTAAGAAGAACAAGTATCCATTGCCGAGAATAGATGACTTGTTTGATCAGCTTCACGAGGCTAAGGTGTTTTCTCAGATGGATTTGGCAACGGGATTTCACCAGTTGAGAGTAGCTAAGGATAGTGTGCCGAAGACTGCTTTTCGAACACCATCCGGTTTCTTTGAGTGGCTGGTAATGCCATTTGGATTGACTAACGCGCCAGCATATTTTGTGGATCTTATGAATAGAGTGTTCAGAGATCAGTTGAACAAGTTCGTACTTGTGTTCGTGGATGATATTCTGATTTATTCTAGAACGGAAGAAGAGCACAAGACGCACTTGCGTATTGTTTTGGAAATCTTGCGGAAACATCAGCTGAAGGCTAAGTTTTCGAAGTGTCACTTCTGGAAGAGTGAAGTGAGGTTCTTAGGCCATGTGATTTCTGGAAATGGAATAGCGGTTGATCCCGCTAAGGTGGCAGCAATCCAGGATTGGGTTAGACCTAAGAATGCATCTGATGTGAGAAGTTTTCTTGGATTAGCAGGATATTATCGACGGTTTATCAAAGACTTCTCCAAGGTAGCTGCACCGTTAACAGGATTGACGAAGAAGAACCAAGTGTTCAGTTGGGATGCTAAGTGCGAGCAAGCTTTCAGAATCCTGAAAGAGCGATTGACGAGTGCTCCTGTTTTGACTATTCCAAGTGGGAATGATGAGATGGTGGTTTACACCGACGCATGTGGTACTGGACTTGGAGCAGTGCTGATGCAGAGGGATAAAGTTGTTGCATATGCCAGTCGACAACTGAAGCCGCATGAAAGGAATTACCCAACTCATGATTTGGAGCTAGCGGCGATTGTATTTGCTCTGAAGATGTGGAGACATTATCTATTGGGAGTTCGATTCGAGTTGTTTACGGATCACAAGTCGTTGAAGTATCTTTTCTCCCAAAAGGATTTGAATCTTCGGCAGCAACGCTGGCTAGAGTTTTTGGCATCATATGATTTTGGTATAGCTTATACTCCGGGAAAAGGTAACGCAGTGGCAGATGCGTTAAGTCGAAGACATGCAGGATTGGGAGCCATGTTTTCAGAATGGAAGAGTCTCGAGTATTTAGCTGGATTTGACTTCAGGCCTAGATGTGAATTGGAACCTGAGATGTTGGCAAACTTATCGATAAGACCTTCTCTTGTGGAAAGGATTGGCGAGAGCCAAAAGCGAGATGATAGGCTTGTCAAGATTATACATGATTTGGAATCTGGATTGGATTCAGAAAAGGATAAAGGATTCGAGGTCGGTCGAGAAGGTTGGCTTCGGAAACAAGGACGACTAGTTGTTCCCGATATAGATGAATTGAGGAGTGAAGTTCTGAAGGAAAGTCATCACTCGAAGTTGACAATTCATCCAGGTGGAAATAAGATGTATCGGGATATGAAGAGAACCTACTACTGGGAAGGTATGAAGAAGGATGTTGGAAATTTTATTTCCAAATGTATGAACTGCCAGTTGGTAAAAGCCGAACAGAAGAAGCCAAGTGGATTGCTTCAGCCATTAGAAGTTCCTACATGGAAGTGGGAGCAGGTATCGATGGATTTTATTGATGGATTGCCTAGAACCAGAACGGGAAATGAAGGGATTTGGGTTATCATTGATCGTTTGACCAAGAGTGTAAGATTCATTCCCGTTCAATCAACTAGGACTGCATCAAAGTTGGCGGAGTTGTATGTTAAGTGGATAGTTCGATTCCATGGTATTCCGAAGAGTATAGTGAGCGATCGAGATCCATTGTTACTAGTGGATTTTGGAAGAGCTTCCAGGAAGTTTTGGGAACCGAGTTGTGTTTGAGTACAGCTTATCACCCTCAAACAGATGGTCAGACCGAGAGAGTCAACCGATTTTTGGAAGATCTTCTTAGAGCATGTGTTTTGGACTTCGGAGGATCATGGGAAGATCACCTTCATTTGGTGGAGTTTGCATACAACAACAGTTACCGGTCAAGTATTGGTATGGCACCATATGAGGCATTGTATGGAAGACCGTGTAACTCTCCGACATGTTGGATTGAAACAGGAGAAAAGCTGATGCTTGGGCCAGAGATGATTCGACAGACTTCAGATTGTATAGAGATCATTCGGCAACGAATGAAGGCAGCCCAAGACCGTCAGAAGAGTTATGCCGATAAGCGTCGAAAGGATTTGGAATTCGATGTAGGAGATATGGTTTTTGTGAAGATTTCTCCACTGAAGAATGTTATCCGATTCGGGAAGAAAGGGAAATTGACTCCGAGATTTGTTGGACCATTCCCGATCATCGAGCGAATTGGAAAGCTCGCCTATAGATTGGAGTTACTTGAGAAGATGTCGGGTGTACACAATGTTTTTCATGTATCGTATCTACGAAAGTATGTGCACGACTCGAATACAGTGGTTTCTGCTGACAACTGTGAAGATTTCGAAGTTGATCCAGTCGATCGAAGACCTCGTAAGCCGCTTCATGTTGTTGAAACCGACACGAAACAGCTTAGGAGGAAGGTAGTTAAGTTGCTCAAGAAACAATGGAGTGAAGATGGTAATGACTGTACGTGGGAGGTGGAAGAGAGGATGAAAGCAGCTCATCCTGAACTCTTCGAGGTATGGCCCTAAGGTGTCGTCTCATCTCACGATATTGTAACTTGTTCTAAGTCTTAGAATTCTGTACGCTAAGCTAGAATTGGATGCATGGTTTGCTGATTGTTATGGATGGTAGGCGTACAGAATAGTTTTGATTGCTTTGTTTGCTTGGAATTTCGGGGGCGAAATTCCTAAGGGGGAGAGAATGTAACGACCCGTATTTTCACGGATCGAAAAGTTCGTTAAATCTGGAGTTTTAGCATTTTTGAGCCATTTCAGATTTTAGGCAAATTTTGCCTAAGTCCTAAGTCGTTCACGACTTAGCATAAGTCGTGAGTCGTATATGACTTAGGAGATAGGAGTGACCCAGGGTTTGGCGACCTAAGGAATAGACTTAGGTTGGTGAGGACTTAAGGGTTAGATCGGTTGGTAACTTAGGACGTGGAGGAAGTAAGTCGTGGGATAGGATAGGTCGTATGACCGACTTAAGAAATTGGGCGACTCAAGTAAGTGACCGACCTAGGGATTTACGACATAAGAGCTGACCGAGTTAAGTGATAAGTCGTCTAACCAGTTAAGTCGTATCCTTTGAGTCGTAGCCTAGTTGAGTCGTGGCCGTGTTAAGGAGTGCTGTTTTAAGTCGTAGACTGGGGGTTTTGTTAAGTCGTAAGTCGTGAACGACTTATGAAGGCAGACGACTTAGGTGTTTGTTGTTAAGATGTAGAAGCATAGATCTGTTAAGACGTATCTTCTGCCAAGTTATAAGTCGTGACTAGTGGTAAGTCGCTAGGTGCGCATGAGCTTAAGTCTTAGACGACTTAAGGGAGTTAAGTTTAAGTCGTAGGCGCGCATGGTATAAGTCGGAGACGACTTAGGAGATAGCTGTTTTGTTGTGAGTCGTTGTAGCGCCTGAGTTGTTAGGTCGCAGATGCTTCTGGTTAAGTCGTAGGATGGCATAGCTGTAAGTCGTAGGTCATATGGGGTATAAGTCGGAGACGACTTAGGAGATAGCCGAGTTACGACTTAGTGGAATTTCAGCTATAAATAGGAAGGGTTTTTCTCACTTTTTGGGATCCGGATTTTGAAGCGACGAAGTGCTGCCATTTTGAGAGCTCGACTTCTACACTTCTTCACTTCTTTTCTCCACTCTAATCTAGTGCTTCCATTCATCCAAATCGAAGATCAAGATTGAAGATTCAAGAGCTTAGATTGAAGATCTTCATCTTTTCAAGAGAGATTTCTTCGTTTGAAGCGGATTCGTGATAGATCAAGCTTGATCCTTCGCTGTCCAGATCTGAAGCGTGTTGATTTGGGTTTGTTTAGGTGATTTGGTGAGTGGTGATTATCTCTCACACGGATCCAAAGGAGTATATCGGATTGTTGGCTCGATTTGGTGTTAAAATAGTGATTTCCATGCATTTTCTTCATCCTAAGTGTAGATCCATATAGATCCATTGTTCATGATGATGCTATATCCATTTTATCATATGTTAACCTATGCAAGTTCATTCATCAAGTTTGTAGAGATATAATTCATGTTTTCATGCTTATTGGACTTTCAACTCTTTAATTACGAAAATGCCATTATTGTTATAATTGTCTACTTAGATCATATTTGATTGCTTGATTGCTTGGATTGATGTTTGATTTGATTGATTGTTATGAACTAGATGATTGATGATTAGATTTAGATCGAAGATGATTCAAAAGCTAAGGGAAAGGCTCTTGATTGGGAAAGCTGCTCGTGGCATATGTAGCGGGATGATGAAGCTCTTATGCATAGATTTGATGATGTGATGTTGAGATGAGGCTTTGCGAGGATGTAATGAAGCGAGGCATCATGTGATGAAGACTTGGTCTAATCCAGACGGGATCATTCCAAGCATGTTGATAACTCGGTGATATGATTCGAGTTGAGGATAATGAATGGATATGAGAATAGTCGTCGAGGAGGATGACTAGGAGGTTTGGATAGCATCGTTGTTGAAGGTTCTAGCATGCTCTAAGCAAGAGTACGTTTGGGCAGATTCGATAGTCCCAACGACTAACTGTTGATGGTCGAGTACTCTGGGCAGATTCGATAGTCCTAGGCACGGGTTGCGACGACGTGCGGGAGTTATGTCTAGAACCGGGGTTTCCATTAGCCTTTGACGGACGGCTGAAAGAATGTGCCGGTCATTCAATTAACGGTGATATCGAAGCAATGATAACAGTGATAGCCAGAGTCATGGATGTTTGGTTGTATCGTCATTCGGACTCAAGAGCGGTATTTTCTGGGTGCTTATCTGATTTAGGCCTTGGTACTTGGAAAACATCGCCCTTGACTCGAATGATTATTACTTTACTTTAAATTGTATGCTCTGCTATGTCTGCTTCTATTAGTGTGTGTGTCAGGGGGCTATCACTGTAGAAAGAGGTTGGAGTGGGAGGGTTGTATTTCCTATTCCTTTTCCTTTATGCTCTTTTGGTATGTTGTTAGTTAGTTTTCTGCTCACTAAGACTATTGTCTGACTCAAGGCTTTATGTTTTAATTCTTATTGCCTTGGGCTGTTCGTCCATTTTGGGACGGGCAGACTAGGTAGCAGGTGACAGGTGTTGTTCTCTTCTCACGATGTTGATATCGAAGACGAGCTGGAGGGTTGCATATTATCTTCTTATTATATGTACTGGATATTCCGCTGTTTTGTATTCTCTGAGAGATATGTAGTGAGGCTTGATGTATTGACTATTTGGATGCTTGTATTCAACTATTATGGAGTTTTATATGATGTCATTTTCTTCTGTAAAGCTTCACTATACATATGTTCTATTGTATTTTGTCCATGCGCTGTGAGTAATACGATAGATTCTGTTGTATTAATCTACCCTGACAATCGTCCATGGTTGCTTGGCACACTTTACAGCGCACTATTTCTAGATTCGGTGCAGGGGTCATGGGCGGTCGTCACATATACAGTAAATAAATAATCACAGATCACAGACACAGAGTAAGAAGTGCAATGGAAGTAAAAGAAATAGTATTTCATGAAGCTACTATGTAAATATATCAGAGTTAAATAAGATACAACAGAAGAAATAAAGTACAACAGAAGTCTCAATATGATAACCAAGTACAAGCTGAATAGAACAACAGAACCGAGGTAGATAAAACTAGATAAGCAGATAATCTCCAGCGATTCCAATCTCCAGAAAGTGGAATCCAAATCTGTGAATACTCAAGCTGACCCGAGCGTAAATAAAAATACAAACACTCGAGTCAGGACATACATACTTATACAATGTAAACCAACTCAAGTGAACTATAGTAAAAGTACAAGTAACTTAAAGAATGCTTGGGATCGCCCATTCTTTAAGGATCCGTTAAACTATCTACTATGTAGTAATATTCGCTATTATAATAATGTCTAATATAAAATAAACATACTTTTAAATAGCATTAAGGCTTTACATTTTCCACCTTAACACGTAATAGTCCCAGTAGTCTATCCAGTATTAGCATACTCCCAAAATGGGGGCTACCCTCGATACTCCACAGGCTATGGGAGAAATCACAAATTGTAGTAAAGCACGATATAGTAGGTGACACGGCACACAAGGCAATACCAGGGTAGATATACCAATTATGCATCCGGACTGGTGGTGACGCATAGCAGCCACTACCGCCCACCTCGAACAACACTCCCAAATCAAGGGTGCGCACCAAATCAATCACAAGTAATAGAATGGTATCGAAGAAGTGTGTCCGATCAGAGGTGCTACCTCCTTGGCCTGTCGATCGCTCCTGTTTTAGCCACCTTATGCCAACTCACGGGATTTGGGTCCACGTATATACCTTAGGATCGTCGCCACCATCCTACTTCATTCTGGAAACTCCACCGCGTACACAGTTGTCAAAGTGGTTTTCGGTATCGACAGAGAGTATGCCATATCTGATCCCGGTCTCTTTAACAACCAATCGTTATTATAACCCGTGGTTATAATTTAAAAACAGTTTATACTTCAATATAGAATATCATTTCAAATCCAAATCTTTATCAAAATAAAGATTAAATCAATTCCAAACCATTTCAATATATTTAAAATATCATATCATTTCAAAACTTCATTTCAAATCATTTCAATATATAAAAATATCATATCCTTTCAAACTTCATTTCAAATCATTTTAATATACCAAAATATCATTTGAGTTCAAATCTAAATATTCAACTTTAAATACTTTTTGAATTTAAAGATATCATTCATTTATTATCATTTCAAGTCACCCTTTTTAAATAGTTTATATTTCAATCAAAATAATTCATTTAATCCATTTAAAAGTGTAATTATTATACTTTCAAATCAAGTATTAAAATTTCCAAAGTTTCAATTCAATTCAATCATTTATTTCAATTAAATTTCCATAGACCATTTCAAATCTTATAAATTTCAAATATAGATTTAATCCACAAAATAACTATTCAAATTATGAAATAAATTCCAAAGCTTTAATATCCTATATTTCGTAAGTCCTATATCTTTTAAATAGATTCAAATTACAAGTAAACCAAATATTTTTCATACTAATATAAACTTCAATTATTCATTCCAAGATTTAATATCATTTATTTAATTTAAATTTAAATACCATTTAATCACATTTCAAAATAGTTGTATTTCCCAAATCAACTATTCCATTTAAATCATTTAAAGTCAATTCATTATATTTAATAATTAAATATTTAATTTCCAAAATATAATCTTTTTCAAAGATAATTTATTCATTTGAATTTATTAAACAAAGAAAATTCAACTTTCGCAGCACTTAGAAAATGCTACGAAATGTTTTGTTTAAAAACAGTTCATTAACAAAAGACGGCATTTAAATGCTGTAATAGGTTCCTTTTAATTTCAAGTAAACTTTGGTTAAATTAGCAACTATAGCACTTACAAAGTGCTATAATAACCTTTAGTTCAAATTAGCCTTTTAGTTCATTTAAAACAACTACAACATTTTAAAAATGCTGTAATATCTTTTACATTACATTTCAAAAATGATGTCAAATCAAATTCAGAGTTTTATTTACAATTTCACACATAATTAACTTTTAATATAAATCATTTTAACTTATGAAATCATATATTTTCACATTTAAAAACAATCATTTAAATACCTTTATTTCTATGATTTTATAAAGTCAAATTTCCATACAAAAATCAAATTAAATAACAATTAAATTTTCATTTCTTTAATTAAATTCTTAACTTAACAACTAAGTTTAAATTTCCAAAATATAAATTATTTCCATTTTATTTTACTTAATTAAAATTTCACTTTTAACCAAATTCACAATTTCCCAATTTAAGTTATATTTCAAAAAAATTCAACTTAAACATTCATTTATTCCATATTTTAATTTATACAAAATCATTAACACTTTTAAAAATTATTATTACTTAATAAAAATCACTAAATTCATCTTTTAAATCAAATTTGTCACATATTCTTACTTTACATAAATTCTAAAATTAACTTATATTTCAAATTCTACTTCACCATTTAATTAATTCACTTATTTAATTTGCAGAAAATCACTAATATTTTATAGAAATTATTTTGATAAAATTTAAATCAAAATATCATAATATTTAAATTTTTTAAAATATTTTAAAATTTTCAGAAAAATATATAAACCACTGGTCTGTATATAATTTTCTAGCCTAGGTCAAGTGATACGGATATGTATCATTTCAATCCGCAGTTTACAAAGAAAAACCGGGTTCTATCATTTCAAACCCGCAATCCCAAGTTAAATAAAATAAATAAAAACCATTCAGGCCTATCATTTCAGCCCATAACGATTTTTCCCTATTCTAAAGTCCGTTCGGGTACGTATCATTTCAACCCATAGTGATTTCTATACTAACAAGGAACTTGTAGTGTGATAAACAGATATGAATGAACAGAATAGCATCATATAAAAGTAACTGATGATATAACAGGTGTAATAACAAGGGTGAGCATTATATGATCATAATATAACAGTTATAACAGGATGATATAATTTTACAGATTCAAATGGTGTCAGTTCACTAGTTATATAAGTACAAATCGTCTGGTGAGAATTACTCACATGTATTTGCTGGAGATTACAACCAAAGCACACAACACATAAACTACGAAGGCACGACAACTCGAATATGATTTGAGTGAGAGAGCCAAAGATGAATCTCCTTGGATACATTTGAACAAAACAATAAAACAATATATAAGTTTCAAACAATTTATTACCAAACAACACTAGAAATCAAAGCCCAAAACAAAGACAAATGCTTTGCACTTGTTCTCAACTTCACATATTTCAGTTATGAACTGAAATAGCACGGCCAAGGCATGGATTAAGGTCTGGTTTGGGTCTAGAAGTGGTCGGCCTAGCATGTGTTTTTTTTGGTGTGGATAGGTATAGATGCAACATAGTATCACTATAAGGCAATATCAAGGCAAATATCAACATTTCAATGTTATATATGGTTCGGCCAGAGGCTATGTGGGCATGGCCTGATGTCCAGATGGTGGTGGATGATGTGGCAGAGGGTGGTGGAAGTGGTGGCAAAAGGAAGGTGGAGGTGTTGGAACAAAACTAGGCTAGATTTGAGCATAAGGTGATGGTTTGGGACATTTGGTGGTGGATCTCTTGCCATGGGGTGCTCGGCCTGGGGTGGTGGTGATCTGGAGTGGGTGATGGTCAGAGGATGAGGTGGTGGAGGTCGGCCAAGAGCTGGAGTTGGAGCAACCTATCAAATCAAGTGAGAACAAATGCAAAAAAATCAATAGAAAATCAAAAAAACAAGGTAAAAGAGAGGAGAAAGTTTACCAATCTTTGATCAAAAAAAGAAGAGGATGCCGTGAATTTTTTTTTGATGATGAGAAATGATTTTAGATTCACGTGAAAATGAGGAAGTGGCTGAAATGATAAAGAAACATACGGCAAAAATTAAATGATGTAAGTTAAGAAATGAAAAGGTGGAAGGTAAAGAGGCTTAGGAAGATAAAGAGTTTAAAACTTTTCAAATTTCCAACCATTTATATTTAATTTATACATACATAAAAATAGCTGATAATATAGATAAATAATCTTAGAAATAAAATAAATAAATAAACAAAATAAATAAATTTTAAATTAATTAAATTAAATGAAGAAAGTAGCAATATATATATAACTAGGCTAAATAAATTGAAACAAATTCAAATAAACTTCAGAAAATTTATATTATCACTTTAAAAATATTAAAAGACAAAAATATACATAAGAAAACATATTAACACAATTTAAAATAAACTATGACAATTGAAATATAATTTATAAAATTTAAAACAAACAATATTGCTAAATAAATCAGTTTATACACAATATTGAAAAATCTATAACTTTTACAATTTAAATCCGTTTTCAACAAAACGAAAAGCAGTATTCATGTTATTAAATCTATTTTCATAATAAAAGATAAAATTTAAGAATTTGAATATTTAAATTTAAAATTTAAAAGTCAAATTTTGACCAGAAATCCACTTTTCAGGAAAATATTCAATTTATACAAATTTGAAATTATAATTCACATAATAATCAAGATTTATATTTAAAATGAAATATTGAAAATAAAACAAGTTTAAAAATAATTTCAAAATAAAATAAAGTCAAATTTAAAATATATGCAAAAATCTAGGGTTGTTACACTCTCCCCTACTCAAAACTTTTCGTCCCCGAATAGGAATGAGGTACGGGAAAACACAGGAAAGATAAAATTGAAATGAGGTTAAGACAAGATGACAAAAGATTGAAATTACCTGATAATTGTGGTTATAGGTAAGTTTAACAAGGTGGAGATGATCTTCCCAAGGTTCTCCAGAATTAGGAACACAAGCACGAAAAGATCCTCTAGAATTTGATTTACTTTTTCCGCTTGACCGACAGTCTATGGATGAAAGCAGTGCTCAGACTCAAAATAAGTACCAAAGATTATCAAAGATTATAGAAAGATTTCTAAACGGAAAGATTATAGAAAGATGTCTATACCAGTCTGTAGCAAGATGAGGAAAATAAGGACAACTAGACAGTTTGAAAACAAAACAAGGCAATAAGTTTGAAACCATGGAAATTTCAACTTAAATAGATAATTAATTTTACACAACTTAAATAAATCTTAATTATCTCAAATTTCATTACCTTATCATCCAATTTTCTTAAACTAACCATTTCAAAAATCATGGAATTGCAAAATCATTATTTATACTCATAATGTACTTAATAAATTTAATTCCTCTTTATTCCAAATTAAAATTAAATCTATCCCTCTCAATATATTTTATCACCTATGTTAAATATACTAACACTTATTATAACTGTTTTAATTTATTCTTAATTCCTTTAACATCATTTATATTATAAATTATTCAATTAACCTTTTAGTCTATTTACCTATGTTAACCTTTTTATAACTAAAATTTAAGTGTATAAAATTTATTATAACCACTCAAATTTTATTTATAAAAATCTTTTTATATTGTATATTATCCAATTACATTGTTAACTTCTAAAAATTAAGGTAAGTTATAATGGAATGCAATTGAGAATTATACAAATAAAATTTACTAAAATTAATATACAATATAAACATTCTAATTCAATCATTTCAAGCTTGAATATTTATTCAAAATTTTGATTTTCTTTTTATACTTGACGTTATTATTTAAGATAGAATTTAAGAATAAAATTTCCGATTCCTTTCAAACCATTTAGAGATAAATAAATGTATGTACATAATTTGTCAAATCAAATTTAAATCATATATCTATATATATTATAAATAAAATCATATTTTAGAAATTCAAATCAATTAAATTTCCCAAAACAAAGCTGTAGCAAGACTACAGAATAGTCTCTTTACTTCGAAACTCGAAAATGAACGTCGATGATGCTGCAGTCATCATCGAAATTATTTTCCAGCGACAAAGAGAAGAGCACTAAAATTTTAAAACTTTAAAATTCTTTGGAAACAAATTTCTATTCAAAATACTTTAAATAATATATCATTTTAAAAATTTAAACACAAGGTTTGAAACCATCGGAAATTAAATTCTCAAATTCTTGATTTAATTTCATTTCAGTTCCCAAATCAAATTTATAAACAACTATTTATAAATTCATTTATAGAATGATAAATCAAGTATTATCATTTCAAATAATCAATTTAAATTAATTTATTAAGTTTCATAATATTTACTTATATCAAAATTTATTTCATTAACCAAATTTTAAAATAATATTGTGTCAGTTTGTTCTATCAAAGTGTTTTAGAAATCCTATCGATAGCGTTGATCAGACGAATTGATCGGAAGCCCAAATCAACATCAACAACTCAAACAACACAATATATAAAACAAACATAGATTTACAAGTACAATTCAAAATGTTTGGAGATATTTTGGAAACAAAGACAAGATGATTAACTAACAAAATATGAAGATGGATAAGCTTAGATAAATCGCGGGCAACCTTAACCAGGTCAACCGTGACTTAATGAATAAGATCAAATGTGTATTTTTTCTGGGGTAAATCTACATCCGATCTCAAGAGATAGAGTTTGGAATAACAAAAGATATTAGCATCTAAACCAAGGATATATATAAATCTATGGTGAATCGATGCTAATTGTAAAGGAGTTTCCCTTTTTACAAGTCATTAGAGTATTGGCGAGACCGCCAATTCACTATAAAGCTCATTCGGAGCGGAGTTATGGGATACTCCAGAATCACAAGAAGATGAATAGTGAGGGACAAGAATGGATTTTGGAACCGCAGGGAACGTTCCAAAATTCAAAGGAAATCAAATAAAAATGAAGAGATTCAAGCTCGAATGAAAGTGATTTTGTAACTAAATTTACCATACATTCTAAGTTTTGCCTCAAAGCCAAAGCTCTGATACCAACTGTAACGACCCGATATTTTCAACCATTCGCATCCGCACATGTCGGACTTGAATTGCTCAAAATACCGCGTTGTAAATAAAATTTGGCAAATCTCAGAATATATAGTAAATAAATAATCACAGATCACAGACACAGAGTAAGAAGTGCAGCGGAAGTAAAAGAAATAGTAGTTCATGAAGCTACTATGTAAATATATCAGAGTTAAATAAGATACAACAGAAGAAATAAAGTACAACAGAAGTCTCAATATGATAACCAAGTACAAGCTGAATAGAACAATAGAATCGAGATAGATAAAACTAGATAAGTAGATAATCTCCAGCGATTCCAATCTCCAGAAAGTGGAATCCAAATCTGTGAATACTCAGGCTGACCCGAGCGTAAATAAAAATACAAACACTCGAGTCAGGACATACATACTTATACAATGTAAACCAACTCAAGTGAATTGTAGTAAAAGTACAAGTAACTTAAAGAATACTTGGGATCGCCCATTCTTTAAGGATCCGTTAAACTATCTACTATGTAGTAATATTCGCTATTATAATAATGTCTAATATAAAATAAACATACTTTTAAATAGCATTAAGGCTTTACATTTTCCACCTTAACACGTAATAGTCCCAGTATTCTATCCAGTATTAGCATACTCCCAAAATGGGGGCTACCATCGATACTCCACAGGCTACGGGAGAAATCACAAATTGTAGTAAAGCTCGATATGGTAGGTGACACGGCACACAAGGAAATGCCAGGGTAGATATACCAATTACACATCCGGACTGGTGGTGACGCATAGCAGCCACTACCGCCCACCTCGAACAACACTCCCAAATCAAGGGTGCGCACCAAATCAATCACAAGTAATAGAATGGTATCGAAGAAGTGTGTCGGATCAGAGGTGCTACCTCCTTGGCCCGTCGATCGCTCCTGTTTTAGCCACCTTATGCCAACTCACGGGAGTTGGGTCCACGTATATACCTTAAGATCGTCGCCACCATCCTACTTCATTCTGGAAACTCCACCGCGTACACAGTTGTCAAAGTGGTTTTCGGTATCGACAGAGAGTATGTCCATATCCGATCCCGGTCTCTTTAACAACCAATCGTTATTATAACCCGTGGTTATAATTTAAAAACAGTTTATACTTCAAAATAGAATATCATTTCAAATCCAAATCTTTATCAAAATAAAGATTAAATCAATTACAAACCATTTCAATATATTTAAAATATCATATCATTTCAAAACATCATTTCAAATCATTTCAATATATCAAAATATCATATCCTTTCAAACTTCATTTCAAATCATTTTAATATACCAAAATATCATTTGAGTTCAAATCTAAATATTCAACTTTAAATATTTTTGAATTTAAAGATATCATTCATTTATTATAATTTCAAGTCACCCTTTTTAAATAGTTTATATTTCAATCAAAATAATTCATTTAATCCATTTAAAAGTGTAATTATTATACTTTCAAATCAAGTATTAAAATTTCCAAAGTTTCAATTCAATTCAATCATTTATTTCAATTAAATTTCCATAGACCATTTCAAATCTTATAAATTTCAAATATAGATTTAATCCACAAAATAACTATTCAAATTATGAAATAAATTTCAAAGCTTTAATATCCTATATTTCATAAGTCCAATATCTTTTAAATAGATTCAAATTACAAGTAAACCAAATATTTTTCATACTAATATAAACTTCAATTATTCATTCCAAGATTTAATATCATTTATTTAATTTAAATTTAAATACCATTTAATCACATTTCAAAATAGTTGTATTTCCCAAATCAACTATTCCATTTAAATCATTTAAAGTCAATTCATTATATTTAATAATTAAATATTTAATTTCCAAAATTTAATCTTTTTCAAAGATCATTTATTCATTTGAATTTATTAAACATAGAAAATTCAACTTTCGCAGCACTTAGAAAATACTACGAAATGTTATGTTTAAAAACAGTTCATTAACAAAAGACGGCATTTTAATGCTGTAATAGGTTTCTTTTAATCTCAAGTAAACTTTGGTTAAATTAACAACTATAGCACTTACAAAGTGCTATAATAACCTTTAGTTCAAATTAACCTTTTAGTTCATTTAAAACAACTACATCATTTTAAAAATGCTGTAATATCTTTTACATTACATTTCAAAAATGATGTCAAATCAAATTCAGAGTTTTATTTACAATTTCACACATAATTAACTTTTAATATAAATCATTTTAACTTATGAAATCATATATTTTCACATTTAAAAACAATCATTTAAATACCTTTATTTCTATGATTTTATAAAGTCAAATTTCCATACAAAAATCAAATTAAATAACAATTAAATTTTCATTTCTTTAATTAAATTCTTAACTTAACAACTAAGTTTAAATTTCCAAAATATAACTTATTTCCATTTTATTTTACTTAATTAAAATTTCACTTTTAACCAAATTCACAATTTCCCAATTTAAGTTATATTTCAAAAAAATTCAACTTAAACATTCATTTATTCCATATTTTAATTTATACAAAATCATTAACACTTTTAAAAATTATTATTACTTAATAAAAATCACTAAATTCATCTTTTAAATCAAATTTGTCACATATTCTTACTTTACATAAATTCCATTTATAAACAAAATCATAAATTCCAAAATTAACTTATATTTCAAATTCTACTTCACCATTTACTTAATTCACTTATTTAATTTGCAGAAAATCACTAATATTTATAGAAATCATTTTGATAAAATTTAAATCAAAATATCATAATATTTACATTTTTTAAAATATTTTAAAATTTTCAGAAAAATATATAAACCACGGGTCTGTATATAATTTTCTAGCCTAGGTCAAGTGATACAGATATGTATCATTTCAATCCGCAGTTTACAAAGAAAAACCGGGTTCTATCATTTCAAACCCGCAATCCCAAGTTAAATAAAATAAATAAAAACCGTTCAGGCCTATCATTTCAGCCCATAACGATTTTTCCCTATTCTAAAGTCCGTTTGGGTGTGTATCATTTCAACCCATAGTGATTTCTATACTAACAAGGAACTTGCAGTGTGATAAACAGATATGAATGAACAGAATAGCATCATAGAAAAGTAACTGATGATATAACAGGTGTAATAACAAGGGTGAGCATTATATGATCATAATATAACAGTTATAACAAGATGATATAATTTTACAGATTCAAATGGTGTCAGTTCACTAGTTATATAAGTACAAATTGTCTGGTGAGAATTACTCACATGTATTTGCTGGAGATTACAACCAAAGCACACAACACAGAAACTACGAAGGCATGGCAACTCAAATATGATTTGAGTGAGAGAGCCAAAGATGAATCTCCTTGGATACATTTGAACAAAACAATAAAACAATATATAAGTTTCAAATAATTTATTACCAAACAACACTAGAAATCAAAGCCCAAAACAAAGACAAATGCTTTGCACTTGTTCTCAACTTCACATATTTCAGTTATGAATTGAAATAGCACGGCCAAGGCATGGATTAAGGTCTGGTTTGGGTCTAGAAGTGGTCGGCCTAGCATGTGTTTTTTTTGGTGTGGATAGGTATAGATGCAACATAGTATCACTATAAGGCAATATCGAGGCAAATATCAACATTTCAATGTTATATATGGTTCGGCCAGAGGCTATGTGGACATGGCCTGATGTCCAGATGGTGGTGGATGATGTGGCAAAGGGTGGTGGTCAGATCTGAGCTGATGGTGGAAGTGGTGGCAAAAGGAAGGTGGAGGTGTTGGAACAAAACTAGGCTAGATTTGAGCATAAGGTGATGGTTTGGGACATTTGGTGGTGGATCTCTTGCCATGGGGTGCTCGGCCTGGGGTGGTGGTGATCTAGAGTGGGTGATGGTCAGAGGATGAGGTGGTGGAGGTCGGCCAATGGCTGGAGTTGGATCAGCCTATCAAATCAAGTGAGAACAAATGCAAAACAATCAATAGAAAATCAAAAAACAAGGTAAAAGAGAGGAGAAAGTTTACCAATCTTTGATCAAAAAAAGAAGAGGATGCCGTGAATTTTTTTTTGATGATGAGAAATGATTTTAGATTCACGTGAAAAAGAGGAAGTTGCTGAAATGAGAAAGAAACATATGGCAAAAATTAAATGATGTAAGTTAAGAAATGAAAAGGTGGAAGGTAAAGAGGCTTAGGAAGATAAAGAGTTTAAAACTTTTCAAATTTCCAACCATTTATATTTAATTATACATACATAAAAATAGCTGATAATATAGATAAATAATCTTAGAAATAAAATAAATAAATAAACAAAATAAATAAATTTTAAATTAATTAAATTAAATGAAGAAAATAGCAATATATATATATATATATAACTAGGCTAAATAAATTGAAACAAATTCAAATAAACTTCAGAAAAATTATATTATCACTTTAAAAATATTAAAAGACAAAAATATACATAAAATAACATATTAACACAATTTAAAATAAAATATGACAATTGAAATATAATTTATAAAATTTAAAACAAACAATATTGCTAAATAAATCATTTTATACACAATATTGAAAAATCTATAACTTTTACAATTTAAATCCGTTTTCAACGAAACGAAAAGCAGTATTCATGTTATTAAATCTATTTTCATAATAAAAGATAAAATTTAAGAATTTGAATATTTAAATTTAAAAAGTCAAAGTTTTACCAGAAATCCACTTTTTAGGAAAATATTCAATTTATACAAATTTGAAATTATAATTCACATAATAATCAAGATTTATATTTAAAATGAAATATTGAAAATAAAACAAGTTTAAAAATAATTTCAAAATAAAATAAAGTCAAATTTAAAATATATGCAAAAATCTTGGGTTGTTACAGTCAAAAACTTATTCTATTTATTTTAACTTATTTGGCTATCTAATAGCACCCGCAATAGATAATTGAAATCAATATCAAGAACACTATTGGTTAACATAAATCATTAAATTAATAAAAGGTTTATAATTGACATTTAATTAGTTTACAATTTAGAATTGGGTTAGTTTCAAATAGCTAAGTCGAATTACATATTTCAATCTAAATTACTTGTTAATCAAAGAAATTAAGTATAATAATTAAAACTAAAATAGATCATTTAATAATTAATTAGTTAACTAACATATAATTAATTTAAACAAGAAATTACTTATTTATTTACCCTGAATATTTTAATCATAAAATATTTGCACTTACAGAAAACTCAACGATATTGTTTTAGGTGGAAGTATTTGACGATAGGACTTAACGTAAAGTCGATTTGTTAATGTCATTCGAAAAGGAGTTGATATATTGTTTTAAATATTTAGACTTTAAAATGAAATAGTTGTTAAATTCCCTTTTAATAAGACAAACCAGCCCACAACACTTAGAACCCGACCCAAAAAAAGAAAGAGAGAACCCGACCCAATCCAATCCCATTCCCTTCCATCTTCCCATGTTCTTTCACTCCTCTCTTATTTCTTCTTTCCTTTACTGGTCTGATTGTACACGATACCATGCACGTGCACATAACCTCTGGTCGCCACATCATGCCGCCGACCACCTCCACACGTCGCCCTCGACCATCTCAACACGGTCACCCTCTTAAGAACACTTCCTACTACTCCATTTGAAAATCGAACTACTGTCACAACCCAAAAACAAGACAAGCCATTTCATCGCTTCTCCACGCCACCACCATCGACCGTACACCACTCAAATCTACCAAAACCTTCGCCACGACCACCACTTCCTTTTCCCCCACGACCGCACCTTCCTAGATGCCCCTCAACATCGCATTTGATCTAAAATCGAACACACACAAAACTTTCCTAAAACCCTAAAAGCCCCTCGTCACACTTCCACGCACTACAGAAAAATTCCACACCATTTTTCCTAGCTGCCACATCCCCTAATCTTCCTCCATGCCAAGCGGCAAGCCTCGAAATCAAGTGGGCCGCCGGAATTTGGCCAAAAACCCAAAACCGTACAACTCGACCTATCTCCTACCACACACAACTGGAAATCACCATACCACTCTTAAAAATCATGATTTTCACTAACGATCATCAATGTATGGTTCGTTTGTAAAATTACGATAGTCAATTCTCGGCTATATTTTGATTACTTACTGTAAAATCTGGTTTCCTCACTCTATACTTGATAGAATTCAATGAAATAAAGTTTAAAATGTTAAATACTCAAAAAAAACCTACTTTTGTTTTGAAATCATACCTTAAAACCAAATGGAAAATGAGATGATGATTTTTAAAGTGAAGGATTAGCTTTTTCTTTTAAACAAAACAATGAACAGAGCTTATTTCTTTGCTGGAAGATAACATGTGATGGTGAAACTTCTTCACATCTAACTCTTATACATAAACATATGTACACAGCAAAAATATAAGCATTTAGCCCAAATCAATAATTAAATCAAAGCACGGTTGTATGTTTGTAGATCTTAGCAGTTGAAATATTAAGTGTTGTACTCACAGTTTGCAAATGAATGAACTTCTGCTTGAAAAAAAGGTGGCACTGCTACTTTTTGATCCTCTCCTACAAGGTTTTAATGGCATGTTTATTTTTTTATTTGGTATGCAAGTGAACATGTATGAGCTCGGCCAAGGTATAAATATAGGAATGAAGTGTACAATAAAAGACTAGGGTGGCTGGATACTGTTGACAGGCTTCACTTTTACATCTATTTTTTTTCTTTCTTATTTTGATTTATTGAGACATGATTTGATTTCATGTTTAACTGATTTGATTTAATAAGAGTTGTGATATTTTGTGTGTGATTGGATTTATTTTGTGCTTGAAGTTGATGTTTTCCATCATGATGTTTCCTATGTATACAAACATACATCATATAGATATATATATATATATGTATGTATAGACCATAGGCACATGTTTTTGTTTACTAACATGTATATATATAACATGCCTAAGTACAGAGTAACAAATAAGTATCTAATTCCTTATATATATATATATATTATTTTATTTAATATCATAAGTTTTGCATGTATCTATATATAATTCCATACACACTATTCTTTAAGCATATATACATACACATATACTTACATTTATTTTGTCGTCACATATATATATTTACATTTATACAAATTTTCATATACATTACTTCATATGGCATACACACACACACACATATATATACACATGTATACTTGTATATATATTTAAACATCATAAAGCTTTAAATATATGGATATTCTATCTTAAATTCTAGATGGTGGAGTTTATATACATATATCAATAAAATTTACCATACCCAGAATTTATATTTCAAGTTTGAATATAGGTTTTATATTAATTTATACATTCAGATATTTTAAATATGGAAAATTTATCTATCCGACTTATAAAAATCAATATTCCAATACTTAAAATCAGTTACTTATCCCATTATCAGATGGCTAAAATCTAGGTCTTTTCATAGAATGAGTCTGAGAGTATATATACAAGAGAGCATATTTGTTAGTGCTGTATAAAAATGTTTTGTATTGTGTTAATTTGTTCTGTTGAGTATTTATAAATTCTGGTAGGTACATAGGACGCTATCGCATTGATATGGATTTCTAAACACTTGAGCATGGTAGACCAACACAAGATTGTTTTTGAAATAGGTAAATGAAATAATTTTACCTAGTATTATATTTTGTATATAAAAGAATAATTTTTCATAGATGGATATAGTTGTAGGTGATATGTTTGTTTGTCATAAAGTGAAATTTTATAAATATGGTTTATAAATTATGATTTACAAATAAAAGGAATTTACAATTGGAAATTTGAGAACTTAAATTCTGGTGTTTTGAAATTGGTTTTCAAAGATTTGGAAAAAAATAATATTAGTATTATTTGGAAGTATTTGCAAATAGAAATGTTTTCAAAATGTTTTTGAAAGGATTTTAAAGAAAAAGAAAGTTTTGTACTCCCCTCTTTTATCGCTGGAACATAATTTTAGTGATGACCGTGGCATCATCGACTTTCATTTTCGAGTTTCAAAGTGGGAAAACCACTATAGTAGCTTTGCTGCACAATTGTTTTGGTGAAACAAATTTTGATTTAAGTTTCCTAAGTATGATTTGATATACAAAAGATATAAATATATATTCTTTCAAGATGATTTGAAATGAAACCCAGTATTTACTTCTTAAGTTTTCTGGTAACTAGTGATTTTCAATTATTGTAATAGAATGGTATCTTCGACTAACTTATAAGTTAGTAACTTCCAAATTGAAATCTAGAAATAAAGCTAGCTAAGTGTTTAATGAAAATATAAAAAATTGAAGTTTTGTAACTTATAAAATAAAAAGATAATGGAATATCATACATGTAAAAACTTAAGTAATAAAAATGTTTCCAAATGGAATTATGTCTACAAATAAAGAATTAAGATGTTACGAGAAATATTATAAACATAAGTTAATGTTTAAAATAATTAATAATTAAATTGAATAGTAAAAAGTGAACACTATTTAAGTAAATGTTTATAAACTTAAGAAAATGTCGAAATGAATAATCTAATATTAAATGATACTATATATGAAAGAATAAATGTGAATTAAAGAATAGAGAAACTTAAGTATGAGATGATTCATTAATGAATATTAATATTAAATGGAAATCAAGTTATAAAAGTGAATAAATGTGAATTAAACTGCAAATAAACATATGTAATACTTTAAGAATTTATTCATTGATGATTTTAATTATTGAATGGGAAATAACTTATGTAGGTAAATGAATGTAAATTAATAAAAGATGGTCTTGTATGAATAAATGAAAAGTAAATGATATGTTAAAGAAACTAATAGAATGAAATATGTAAGTTGTGCATAGATCATTTTATTCACATAATAGTTAAGATTCAGATTCGAATACATGATTTGTGGAAATTCACACCACTCCGAATTAGAATTTTTCGCTCGATTCTTGACGGTGAACACTTGATACGAATTTTTGATATAATTTTGAAGTTTTCTATCATAGTTTATGGCTATGCAAGGAGAATGGAGATTTCTAATCAAGAAATCGGATCAGTGTCCGCACTAGAGTAGTCGAGTTAGCAATACTAGTTCGAAAGTGAAATTTGTGTATTCAAGCAAGCGATCAGAATTGATATTGTGTAAAAATGATATATGTACATCGTGCAAACTTAAAAATATTCAAATTCTATGTTATTGGCTTATGGGAAGTTTGGGAAATGACACTTCAAATTGTTAGAGGTTGTATGAATAATCTATTAAGTAATTACCTAAGGCTGTTGTGCGTAAGATACACTCGGTAGTTTATTTATCATCCTTGTATGATGAAAAGTTTCAGAACCTAGACAAACCATTAGTTTTTGGTTGCTATGGATGTGTGATGGATTCTTTTGATGCATATAATGGTCGTACTGCTTTTGGTTGCTTGCAATTATTATATATGTTGTGTTGCTTGTGTTATTGATGGGAACAACTAATATATTGTTCTTTTACATAGTTTTAACTCTTTTGGATTATGCAAGTAAGATACAGGTTTATGGAAGCAATAGTTGTTGCTTTTGGTTTCATAAATAGAGTTTGTTTGTCCGACAAAAAGGTACGTTTTCGGATTACGGTTTTGTAGCGGTATTTTATTATTTTTCCCATGGTTTGGGATGCTTTATTATAAAAATATGGTATATATACAATGTAATTATTGATACTGTTATTCTCCGGACCTATCCGCGCATAGGAGATGCTGCCAATTTTTTTTCGTAAATTTAGGACTTAGAAAATTTTTCATAGAAGTTGAGTTATTTTCAAATTTTTATTAAATTTAAATATGAAAGTTTAGTTATTTATAAATTGACTATTTTGAACCAAATATACCAAATCTCTTGATTATTTCTTGTTCCTTTTTGGGGATGAAAAGTTTTGAATGGGGGAGATTGTAACGACCGTATTTTTGACAATTAAAATATTAAATTAAATAAGATTTTGGAATTTAATATTCTCAGAAATTAAAATTTATGATTTATTAATGTAAATTTTCTTTAGAATATATAACTTGATCATCAATGAATTCTAAAATGACAAATTTCAATGAGGTATGGATGGTAATGCAAATTAGAATATAATTTAATGATATTTATTTGAATATAATTAATAACTGTTTGAATGTAATTTCAATCAATTGTAATAATAAATGTTAACAAAGAATGGGATAAACAATATTCTAAATATGTTAGCATAGAATAAGAAATCAATTATTTAGTACGTAAATTTATTGACCCTTGTTGTAAACAATAAATCTATAAATGTGTTCAAATTACTTAAATGTAACAATTGTTTATTTCTCATCTTATTATTTAATCTGTTTGAAATTAATTTGGTAATCAATTATTGAAATTTAATGTAATTGAAATATTGCAGTTAATAGAAGAAGAGACGCTAACTTTGGAGTAATGAGTGTAATAAATGAAAACTTATGTTTAATGAACACATAAGGTAATAGTAGATTTATTATAAGAACATGTAAATCAAAATAAAAGAATTTGTGTGAAATATGAAACATAATGTACAAATTTTATTATAGTTGTAATCAAACGTTGAAATTAATTTAATATTTAAATCTTGGATTTAACATGAATATTTAGTTTAAAAAGATTATAAATTCATGTGTGATCAAGGATGATGTTAGAAAAGTTTTAATTTAGAATTAAAGGTGATTAAATCAATTTAATAATAATTCGTTAATTAACGCGTAAAAATGGATATAATTTGATTTTAAAGCTAACTTCTATATACAATAGAATTATGGTTTGAAATTATTTCCATTGAGTTTAAAAATATTGAAAACCTATATTTCGACATATAAGATGACCTACTTTCGTTTCGGGAATGAAACGGGCTTTTTGGATCTTTGTTATCGCTCGGGCCCAATCGATTTGTTCCATCCATTCATATTCCATATTTGTCTATATATATACTGTTATGAAACCCTAGCAGCCTTCTGTTCTATTTTCTGTACGTACATTTTAGTTCTAATTTGCTCTTTCCCAATGGTCATTATCCTAAACCCTACTTACTGATTTCAAATCTAATCCAAAATTCAAACTGCTCAAATCCTATCATATAATATATCTTCATGAAGCTCTCGATGAATGGAATCAGTGTCTGCAATTCATTTTTCGATTGGAGGCTCCGTTTTTCCAGAAATTGACGAAACATTCTCGGCCGTCCGTTATAGGGTTTGCAAATCGACGGTGGATCGTTGACTATACGATGATAGGAGGGCACGGCGATGTAGAGGGCATCAAGAGGAGTTGATCTATAGTCTCAGATCATCTCAAGGACGCTCGAGTTTGCCAGAATCGACGAATTAAGGTGGCGGCGGCGAAGGCATTCGCGTGGGGTCAGGGAAGTGCGGCAGGCCGAGGCGAGGCCAGTGGCGTGGTCCGATCTGGACGACGATGAAGGAGTTGGCATCGGCGGCTGATGGGTTGTCGAGCGTGCATGTCGAACGAGGGTTTGGCGGAGGTAAATGTAATTACCCTTTTTCCCTTGATTTGTTTTAATTAAATTTTAAAATCCAAATCTTCTAACTCAAATAACTTTTTAATACGAACTGCGATTGATGCACGGTTTCTTCCATTGGACTCATATCGAAATTTCGGACAACATGGAACTAGTTTGGTTGAATTTGAGACTGTTGAGATTTTGGGCTTTTATTGGATTTTTAATGGGCTTTAAATCAAAGGTGAGTGATTAAACCGACTTATGCAATACTAAAATTTCTTATGTTAGTAAATTGAATTATGAAGTGATAATTTTTTATTGATTGTTGTTTGGTAGTTTAAATTGACATTTAAATTAATTTGATTTTTTATTGAATTAAATGGACATTTAAATTAATATTGAATTTAGTTGCTAGTTAAACACCAACAATGGATAATTAATAACTGTTGTAATATATTGGTTGATTTGGATGTTGATTGTAATTGGATGCCTATTGATTGATATGTTGTATGTATGGTTGTTATTTATTTTGATATATACTTGTTATTACCCATTTATTATTTAACATCCTATAAATTGTCATTTGAATTATTTTAAATAAACTAAGAAATAGGTTGAAATGATATATACCTATGTCATTTAATTTTGGGTTGAAATGATATATATCCATCTATGTAATTAAAAATTGAATTTATTGATCACTTGGCCATAGGGTAGAAGATTATATACGTACACCGAATTGGTTGAATTAAATGGTTTCAAAATCTTGAATTTAAATTGGTTTAAATTATATTATTGTAAAGAAATAAAAATTGGATTTATATGAATTAAATTATTTTCTAAATTCGAGCTTTGAAATGTTGAAATTGAAACTATTAAATGAAATTGTTTAAAGATTAAATTTGAAATCTTTAAGTTGAATTTAAGAAATGACTCAAATTTATTTAAAGTGAATTATTTTAAAGGTTAAATTATAATTTGAACTTTCAATTTAGTGTAATTAAAGGGGTTTAAATTGGTATTTCAAATTTTTGGATGTGAAATGGATTTAAACTAAATTGTTTAAAAAATGAGAAATTGGATTGAAACTTTCAGCCATTTGAATAAAACCGTTTAAATTGAATTTGAAGTAAATTTGAAATCGTTTTGAATTGAGGCTGATTTAAATTGAATTTTGAGTATGAAGTTGACATGAATGGGAAATCGAAAAAAAATTGATTTCGTTGTGATTTGAAACATGAGTTCAAATTGTTGTGAAAGAAGGAAACAGTTTTAATATAAATTATTTTTATATAAAAACTATTTTAATAATCAAATTATTTTAATACATAAACTATTTTAATTATCTAAACTATTCAACATCAAAACTATTTTATATTCAAACTACTTTTAATCTTTAAAACTATTTTTAATTATTCCAAACTACTTTTCAATATTAAAACTATTTTTAATTATCCAAACTAATTTCAATGTTCAAACTATTTTAATTATTCAAACAGTTTTAAAGGGGAACTATTTAGATTTAAATCATTGATTTAAATATGAATGTTTTGAAGGTATCACCTATTTTGAATTCGAAATGAATTTTGAAGCAAATCTGATATTTTGATATGAAATATGACTTGTTCTTGAAATTTAAAAGAACCAACCGGTGCATAAATTGACGTTTGGTAGTTAAAGAGACCGAGGCCGGATGAATGGCATACTCTCTATTATTCTACCGGAACCACTTTAATAATCGTGTATGCGGTGGATGTTATCCAGAATGTAGAGGTTGAATTGGCGGCGTTTACTGGAATGAAGGAAGAGAACGATGATGGATGACCCCGACACTTGTGTCAATTTGAAATGACTAAAACAGGAGCCTATGTATGGCCAAGGGGTTAGCGACCTTTAGGGGCCCCACCCCTTAGTATTGCTGTATTGATTTGACTTGATCAGTGCACATTGATTTGATTTTGGGGGTGGTGGACTCGGTCGGCAGTCGTTGCAGCGATGTGTTATGACCAACTAGAAAGGGTAAACTGGTTGAATCCTACCTTGGGCATTGCCTACGTGCATTGTCATACTTTTATCCTTATTCGTGACCACTATGATTTTGTTTTAGTGTTGCCTTATCACGACGCCTCCCTGACTACCGACGTTACTGGTGATGCTACTAAGGCAAACTGTAGGACAATACTTAAAAATGTGTGAAGGGGGATCAATGTAAAGCCTTACCACTATTTTAATACTTTACTTTACTGATAGACACTATATATACAGCGTATCTTACTATATATAGATAGTTTGACGGATCCTTAGAAGATGGAAAATCCCGTAACATCTCTTAAGTTATTGCACTCACATTATACACTTGATTGGAGATGGAAAATCCCATAAACATCTCTAAAGCTATTACACTCATATTTACTTGTTATTGATTTAACTTACATAAGAACTTTTAGTTCCAACTTGAGTGTTTTGCCTTTTCTTTACGCTCGGGTCAGCCTGAGTATTTCAGTGTTGAAGACATTATTCCTTGAACATGAAGATGAAGTTTGCTATATCGTATTTACTATTATTATTCCGCTGCATTATTTTGGTATGTTCGTTAATTGTACTCTGATTATGTTGTAAAAATTATGTAATCAAATGTATATTGTAAAACAGCTTCATGAACTGTTTATTTGATAATTATATTTTGTCATTCCGCTGCGAGATTCTGTATTTTTTTCCTTCTTTTCTCTTATTTTCTTATTAAATCCCATTGATAATCTGCCCTTTTGAATGGTTTGAGTTAGACATGTGTGGTTTATCATCTATTTAAACCGTCCAAAAAAGTGGTTTGTCACACTAATTTTCAATGAATTCATTTCCAATATGTAGATAACGTCGATATGAGTCCAATGCAACTGACCGCGTCCGAATCTGATCTCGTATGAGCAAGATATGAATTTTTTATAAGCTATCGATCTAATTAAATAATTAAATTCAACTAATTACTTGACTAAATATTGATTAACCTAAACATTCTTCTTCTTCAAATTATCTGTAACGACCCGTAAATTTAACTGGTTTTAATAACGTTATTAATTGAAATTTTGCGAAATTTTAAACGATAAAATTTTGAAATATAAATTTGATATTTGGAATGCGTCTAGTTAAACATAGCAACTGGTAAATTTTCGTCCGAAAATATGAAAATTTATTTCGCGCGTTAATTTACTTCAATTTAATCAGTTAAAAAGCGATGAAAATAAAACGTTTTCGAAACCCAAATATTTTTATATAGAAAAATTCTAAATCATCTTCTGAGCAAGACGTCATTTTTCGTTTTTCCAAATTCGGACTTCTTTAGCTCCGTCGATCTTATTTTCCTGCCTTTTTGCTGCATTTTCAACTAGTAGAAAATTCGAATTTTTATAATTCAATCGAACCACTGATATCTTTATGCCGTTCTGATCGTCACGTCGTACTGGTCTCTGCGGTATATTCAATCCTATGTTTTGAAGTCCGGTACGCAGCGGAAACTGTGTAACGGTCCAATCCATCGGTATCCGTTTTAATTTTTGATTTGTGTCCATTCAAAACAAATATAAAATGGTTTCTCCAGGAAAATCGAAGCACTGCTTTTTATATTCCCACGGTTGAAAAGCATATGCATATGCATCGGTATCCAACGGTTGAAAAAATAAATGGGCACTGTTTTTTATATATTCCCAAAATTTATTATCGGCTGTGACTATTCGCATTTGGTTGGTTGATATTCATTTCGTCTCGTTCCATTTATTTGTCAGTTAAGTATAGAAAATATATATTAAGGGAATTGGTATAAAGCATTCATCCTCTTCTCTGTAACCTGCTTTATCATCTCCTAAATCTAAAACCTATTCGTTCCTTCTCCATTGCAAATCCCAATGTCCACCTTCTTTTTCTTCCCTACCGAGCTACTCATCACTACCTTTCCCCCGAGTGCCGTTGCCTCATCACCTGCCCCAAAACCCTCCGCCTCCACAACTGAGCCTGCGCATGCTGCCACCTTCAAGCAACCCAGCAGACCCGAGCTGTTCCGCCCACTTCTTCTCTCCACCCATCGAAAACCCCTACCGAACTCCAAACCCAGGCCTACTGCTCCACACCGCCACGCGTCAGCCACAAACCCTTCACCATCGGCCTTATCAAACCCGAAGTCTCACACAACCACACACGTTCATGTCGCGGCCTTTATCTCCTTCTCCTGTTATGAAACTCGAAGCTTCACCCATGCAAGCCTTCCTCCGCCTCGGGAAGCCCACCCGTTCACTTTTTCCCATTCCCCCTACCCTTCGGCCGAGCCCACAGTTTAAGCTTGCGCCATCGAAGACCGTGTTGTGCCTTGCTTACCTCTGGCCAAAACCAGGTCGCAGCCCCTTGCTATGCCAGCGCTCCAGTCGAGTAGTGCCTCCAGTTTTAACCCATGCACGCATTTCGATATAAGGTGCTTATGTTTGTTATGCTCTAGCTCTTGTATAATTGCATAATATTATAAATGATATGTTAATTTTATGTCGGTTGTTGTTTATAAAATATGTTAAAGTATACATATTTTAAACTCTGCTCGGAGATAGTTGCAGTAGCGGTAGTATGATAAATACCGACCTTTGGAAAATTTTGTGTGTTTATACTCTATATTCATCGGCTCTTTATACATTGGTTAAATTTAAATGTCTGCACATACTTTTATACATATCAAGTCTGCATATATATATTATCCTATATATTTAGTTATATATAGTATTCTTAACGTTTGCATTTTTAATAAGTATGCATATAGATGCCATATTCTTTCTATTCACTTTTGTATTATATTGAATAATATGTATATATTCAATACGTTCCTATGTCTACAGTTGATATTTGCATCTAAAGATATTAGTAATATTACAGGTTGAAATAAAGCCCATTAAGATTTTGAACTATTAGCTATATATATTCGTTATATATTTTAAGGTTGATTTCAAAGTATATATTATTGGGTATTAAGGCATGTGTTTGATTTTATAAATGTATGTGTCGATATGTCATAATAATATGTAATTTAAATTGAATATGGGTTTAAGAAAAATAATAATATAATATACTTTTGCTTTGATTTTTTTTATCTACATCAACCTAGTTCTGATTCGATTTATTCTATTGCGTATCTATCAGCTTTGTCGAATTCGTGCCAATCTCGCTTTGCTTTAGAATTCGTGCTTGGGTTCGTAACTCAAATTTCATCGTCTATCATCTCTAGCCTCGAAAGGTGAGCAATCACTCACGATTAACGTTCTTTTATTTATTAAATTTGATTTCAATTGAAACGACAATTGAAATATGCTGCTATTAGTTAATTACACTGTTATATATGCTATTACCTATATCAGTTCACCTGTGACATCTGACACCATTATCTGTTAATTATTTATGCGATGATAATACAGTTTGGCAGATAATTAATTGATTGTTGATGTTTATATTGGACGTTAATGTTAAAATGATAAATAGTATGAAATTGAACTTGATATAGGATAGTTAAATGTTGAATTTGATTAGTTAAATGAGTATAATATGACCCCCTTTAAATGTTAAATAAATTGACATGTAGAATAGTGTTGACTACACTTTGAACCATTGAATGTATGTTGTATAATTTATGTAATATAAAATTGAATAATGAATGAAAAGTGAAGAACCGTTTAAATATTAATGTAATAATCTTTAATCTACATGAAATGATAGTGTAGATTCTAGAAATAATTATATTAATTTGCACAAACAACAATGTGAATTAATACGATTATTTCGGGATTATTTGAATTAACTATTGGATTGTTATTGATTGTTGTTATTGCTTATTTATTTACTTTGACACCATCCCAGTTATCGCACTGCAAGTTCCCTTTTGCTATGCTTTGATTTTTGAATTGAATTGGAATCGGGTTGAAATGATAAATACCGAAATTTAACTTTGACTTAGGATAGAGAATTAAATAAAACCGATTGGTCAATAATTGGATTTAAAAATAAAATGAAGATTTTATTTGAATAAATAATATGGTTTTGAAACGAAGTTGGAATTTGAAATTTAATGAAAGGAAATGTTAATATTTAATAATCTGAATCAAATATTAACATAGTAGTGGATGAAAGAATGTTGTTCTAAATTTGGAATTATTAATAATTAAGTTTGAAATTATTTAATAATTAAGTTGAAATTATTTAATAATTAAGTTTTGAAATTATTTAATAATCAAGTTTTGAAATTATTTAATAACAAAATAAAAATTGAATTCTTTGATAAGAAAAATTGAACTTCTTGAATAAGTGAAATTAAGTTTCTTTATTAATTGAGTTTTGAAATTTGTAACTAAGTAAATGAATAAGTGAAATTGAATTTCTTTAGCAAGAAATAGAATGTGGTTTATTGAAATTAATGTAAGACTTATAATTGAAAGAATTTATTTGATGAATTTAATTTAATTCAAATTTGTAAGTTTTGATACAATGAAGTTGAACTTCAGTAATTGATTAGTAAATTGAAAATTCAATAGAAATTGTTTGAATGAGAAATTTACTTAACGAATATTGAATGAAATCGATAAATGAAGTTAAATTGATTTGAATGTTAAATAAAATAAATTTAAATGATTTCGGAATGAAACTTATATACGAACTTGAATCAATATTTGATTTGTTTAAATAAAAATGGAAATTGAATTATAAGATTTTGAAAATATGAATGTGGAAGTTTTGAAACGTAAATTATGGAAATTGATTTAGAAAGAGAAATGAAATGTTGATTTACAAATTCTAATTGAAATTGTAATTGAAATTGTAATTGATTTGGTTTTGAAATTTATTAAACGACCAATCGGTGTAATAATCACGAAAGTTATTAAAGAAACCGGAATCGGTTATGGACATACTCTCTGCTTAAACCGAAACCCACTTTGACAACTACACGCGGAGTGTGATCCAGAATGAAGTGGTTGGAATGATGTACGTGATGACTGAAGAAAGAGAACGATAATGGATAGCCTTGACACTTGTGTCAAATTGGAAATGACTAAAACAGGAGCCATGCCGGGCCAAATGGGGGCTAGCTACCTCGAGCGAACACACTTCTTCGAAAACTACTCATTACTTGTTGTCGATTGGTGCACCCTTGATTTTGGGAGTGTTGTGTCGCGGTGTTGCGATCGTTGCGGCGATGCGTTCTCACCAGTCCGGATCAGGCAAATGGTAGTTTCACTACCTTGGGTATTGCCTCATGTGCCTTGTCATACTTGTATCCCTATGCGCGACCACTACGATTTGTTTTGTGTTATACCTATGGAGTACTCCCTGATATCCCACTAGTTTACGGTGGAGTTTACAGTGCTGTATAGGCTATAACGCTTATATAAAATGTGTTAAGGGGGATAATGGTAACGCCTTAACACTATTTTGATACTTTATATTACTGATAGGCATTATCTACTTATCGTACACTACTACATAGTAGATAGTTTAACGGATCCTTAAAGGATGGTTATTCCAAACATCCTTTGAGTTACTTGTATTTCAATTGCTATTTCACTTGAGTTGGATTTATTGATATAAGAATGTTAATCCTGACTCGAGTGTTTTGTGTTTTGCTTTACGCTCGGGTCAGATTGAGTATACTAGTATTCGAGACTCACCTTTGGAGTTGGAGCTTCGCTTGGAGATCCAGCTATCTATCCAGCTTTCAGATATCCAGTTGATTCCAGTGATGTATTCTGATATTGTATTTGATTATTGTATTCGAGACATCTGTTGAACCTTATTTAACTCTGATATGTATATAGTAGCTTCATGTACTACTATCTTTTATTTCCGCTGCATTTATTACTCTGTGTCTGTGATCTGTGATTATTTATTTACTGTATATGCTCAGTTTTGCCAATTTAAATTAACAATTCGGTATTTTGAATTATTCAAGTCTGACATGTGTGTCTGCCTATGCACTTGGCGGGTGCAGCATGATAGGGGGTTCTCGCATTTGGTTTGGTAGCGAGCAGATGACTCTTACTCCTACATGTCCCTGCGGGGTTGGTGCAGTCGAGAGGCTGGCTGTAAAGGCAGAATACATGTACTGCTGTATGCTACGGTGGGCATTACCCCACTGACGCGGTCCGTTACAGTTGGTATCAGAGCTTTGGTAGCTTTAGGCAAAACTTAGCATATAAGGGTAAATGTATTTACAGAATCACTCTCATTCGAGTTTCAATATTTTCCTTTTGACTCGATTCCTTTGAATTTTGGAACATTCCCTGCGGTTCCGAAATTCATTCGTGTCCCTCACTATTTTTCTTCTTTCAATACTGGAGCACCCCATAACTCCATTTTGAATGATATCTATAATAGATCGGCGGTCTCACCAATCTTCAAATGATTTGTAAAGGGGTGGATGTAACGACCCGGAAATTTCGAACCCGAAATTTCCAAATAGTTAGAAGAAAAAGAAAGAGATAGAAGAAGAAGAAAATAGAAACAAGACACAGAAACCTCACATTCGCAGCGGATAAAACATAATATCACATAATAATATCAGTTATACAAAGAAAACTGTATCAATACACTTATATTTATACATCAGAGTTACACCCATTACAATACACTGGACAGTTTAAAACAACATGTCCAAGCCAACTATACTATACACAGCGGTAAATACTCCATACGTTTCAGCCATCCAGCTCGCCACCTGAGCTTCAGAACGTCTTAACTTGAAAATCTGTAATACTCGGTCTGACCCGAGCATTACATCAAAGTAACACCCGAGTCAGGCTGGAAACCAGCGTGAGTAAACCCATATAATTTGAAATGCCAAGTTATACACTTACTTGCAACCCAGGGTAACTCGTATCTTAGTACGAGTTCTTAACTAGTTATGGTCAATACTTATTCCACAAAACAATACTAAGTACCGTTACTTAGTTTTAAATGGTCCGGTTTACTTAAATTTATCTCATTCCAGCCTATTAGATTCCATAATCACATCTATAAAGAATTAAAGATTACTAATCGAAGTGGTTCCGGATATCGCTGATACCCGACCCCGGTCTCTTCGAATTCAATGTCTTTCTTTAAGTCAAGTTGTTTAAGTGAATATAATCAAATTTAAAATTCAAAATACAGCATTTCATCATAGATAGATAATCCACATTTATCACAGTTAACAAAGCATTTCATATCACAGAACATCACAACTTATCATACTAGAGATATCAATCAGTCCAAACATTTAATACTATTAATCATTCATTCATACATAAGCAATGATTTACTTAATCACGATATAATTAATTTAAAATGAATTAAATTAACTATCTCTATCTTAAATTAATTTAAAGTGAATTAAATTAATTACTTCATCTCTTAATTAATTTAAAATTAATTAAATTAATTACTTCATTATAAATCTTACTTATATAATCATTAATTAATTACAATAAATTAATTAATCATCCTCTAATTATCCACTTTAATTAATCACCTTGATTAATCATTCTTTAATTACATTTAAGTAATTAACTTTAATTAATTTCACAAATTAATTATTCTTAACCAAATATAGTAATTAAACTTTAATTTCTTTATTAATTATTAATTATAATCAATTACTTTAATCCTTAATTAATTAAAATCAATCACTTATCATTTGATTAATTAATCTTAATTAATCAATTCTTAATTACATCATTAATTAATTATAAACTAATGACCCTTAATTACATCTTTAATTATTTTATTAATTACATTAAGTAATTATTCTTAATTAATCCATAATTATTAATCCCCTTTGATTTATAATCCAGTAATTAACTTCCCTTAATTACTTCCATTAATTAATTACCTTAACAAATAATTAATTACCTTATTAATTAATCTTAATCCTTTAATTAAATAATTTATTTAATTAATAACACTAGGTAATTAACCTTAATCACTTTCTATTTAATAAAATAATTATCCTCTAATTACTTTATTAAATAATTTCCCTTTATTTAATTACATCCATTCATTACAAAGAAATAAATTTTCAAGAAAATTTATTTAACTTGATTATTTAAAATTTAAAACTTACCTTTATTTAAATTTAAAAACTGATTTAAACATCTTACTTTGGTTTTAACTCATATGTATTTGAATCAAGACAAATACATCTTCTTCTTTCCTTTTTATAAAAGAGTTTTGTTTAAATTTTTAAACTGTTTTAAAAACTTAACAGTTTACCTCAATCTTGCAAATGACCCGAAGTCATCCCAAGCCAAAACCTTCCTTCCCCGATATTGTTCCCGAGTATTTTTAAACTGTTTGTTTAAAATTTAAAACTGTTAAAAACTTAACAGTTACACTCAAACACTCGCGTACGATCCAAAGAAAACTCGAGCCAAATCAACATCCACGCGAGTTCTTCCCGAGACGAAACTCGAGTAAACTTCATCTTCCCCATTTCACAAACCCACTGATATACACACGTAAACGTTCGTGCACGTGCACACTACGACCAACCACCTCCGATCACTTCTCCGGCCATCGACGAGTCGCTCATCTTACTCTCGAACACCACAACAACTCTGATCATCGAACGATTTCGACAATCGAAATTTAGCCATTTCGACAACCACCTGGAACATCACTCCATCCAAGAATCACCTCGTCCGACCACCCCTGACCATCAGCACCCCCACGACTTCGACCAAAGCTCCAGCTCTCACCCACGCTTCCATTCCCCCATGCGCGATAGCATCCAGATCACCCACGACTTCGTGAAAAATCGCGATTTCGACCATACCCAAAACCTTCACTAAACCCTAAATTCCCATCGATCGATCACCACGATAAAAAGTAAAACCATTCACTATTTTTCCAACCATCTACAGCCTTCAACCTATCTCCGACATCAATCACGATGAACCCAGCCCCATCGTTCGTCTGAAAATGACGAAAATGTCATTTCTGTTCATCTTACAATTTCTCTACCATTTCAACCTTAAAATTCTTGAATTCTTTTTCTAAATTCATCATTTGTAATTACTAATCAGATTATAGAGTCAAAGTTTTAAATTAACATTTTCGAAATTTACCCATTTCATTGAGTTCTACTGTAAACTTTAAATTTTAGAGTTAATACTTATTACAAATCCTCGAATCTTCTTTTAAAATTTAAAGTACATGGTTAGAAACTCTTTTCATTTACAAACTCTAGACTAAAATCAATTAAATAGGAAGATAGGAATTTTCTATTAAAATCTAAAGCCTGTACTGTTATAAACAGAGACATAAATATGAACAGACATACATATCTTTATATTTACATATTTATAAACATGCAAACTAAAATGCACTCAAACATTCTTAGGATATCTCATATATACTTCTGGGATCATGATATATATATAGTTCAAGGTCTTATAAAGAAGAGTTTTTCTCAAATTAAAGATAACAGAGAAACTAACACTTAAATCATACATGCACAATTCAATTCTTACATACACACAAAGAACATTCATATAAATAAACATGCATATATACTCTATTCAGAAATCTTTTAAAAGCAAATTTAATTTCCTTTTTAACTTTTGAAAAAGATTATTTACTCACCTTTATAATGTTTGAATCAGAGAAGCCTGCACTTGTTTTTGAAAACTTTGATCTGACCTCTGAACTTGATTTAGTTTGAATTTGCTTGATGATTCAGGTAGTTGATTGCTTTTGAATTTTCCTATTACTTGTTGTTGAATTTAAATTTGGCTGTTGATCTTCATTATCATTTGCATGACCTCAGGTTGTGGAAGATTCTGAAACTGCTATTGAATTCGCCTTTGAGTTTTCTTTTGATTTGCATTTCCAAATTTTTATTCCTTTGATCTATTTAGTTTTACTTGCAATGAAGAAAAGATAGATTTAGAGCTGAAAGGTATAAACAGCTCTTTCTTCTTTCATATTTTTAAAATTTTTAAATTTAATTATCAAAGAGAAATATTGCCATTTGTCCTCTTATGTGTTAATTTGCTTACACATATGCATTTATTTTTACAAATGTCTTTAAACCACTTTAATATACTTACAAGTGTTAACTTGTCTTTTTATTAATTTATTTAAGCTATATATATATATT
Organism: Allium fistulosum; assembly: GCA_030737815.1. Taxonomy (NCBI): domain Eukaryota; kingdom Viridiplantae; phylum Streptophyta; class Magnoliopsida; order Asparagales; family Amaryllidaceae; genus Allium; species Allium fistulosum. Next base: position 838,637,083 of record CM060908.1, on the reverse strand, counting down.
TATGTAATATTTACATATATATAATGTATTTATCTTACATAAATAAGCTTTTAGATTTAATAAATATAGAAAAGTGAATTCAAGTAAACATTTATTTATAATAACTTAGGCTTTAATCAAATTAAATGCATCCTATATTTATATGCTTGGGAAATTTATTTTAACTCTATATATAGATTTCCACAAATCAATTTATCTTATGTTTGAAAAAACTGAAAGAATATTAAAACAAATGAACTTCTTAATTTAAATCTTATTTAAACTTAAGCTTAAAATATATCCTTTAAATAAATAAGAAATTATCCTTGTTGTTAATAATTTAATCAAATGAAATAAGTACCTCAATATTTTAAAATCAGTTAATTATCAAATTAACCGATAGTTCAAAAATCCGGGTTATCACAGTGGAACTCCTTTATAATAGGCATTGATTCACCGAAGATTTCTGTATCCTCGGTACGATGCTATCTATCTCCTGCTAAACCTGAATTCTATTTCTTGAGATCGAATGTAGATTTGCCTCGAAATTCTGCATCGATCTTATTCTTGAAGTCACGGTCGACCCGGTTAAGGTTGCCCGTGATTTATACAAACTTATCAATCTTCCTGCTTTGTTATTTAATCATCGTATCTTTGTTTCGAACTTATCTTCGAATCAAAATTCTCTTTGGTTTGAGTCCATAAAATTTGAAACCCTATCCTTATTTTGAAAATTCATTCCTGTATCGTCGAGCAAAGAAATGTATGTGTAAATTAATATTTTAAAATGTTTTAATATACATTGTGTTGTTTGAGTTGTTGATGTTGATTTGGGTTTTCGATCGATTCGTCTGATCAACGCTATCGATAGGATTTCCAAAACACTCGAGCAGAGCAAACTGACACAATATTGTTTCAAATTTGGGAAGTAAAATAGATTTGTATGATTATCTTATATATAAGTATAAATTTTTCTAAAATTAAATTGATAATGAATTTGTTGTCATAAATAATAAATAAATGAATTTATAAACTTGGTTAATTTGATTTGGAATTTGAAATGAATTTAAAATTAGAATTTGAGAATTTAATTTCCAATGATTTCAAACTATGGTTTTAAAGGTTTAAAATGCACATTATTTAAAGGTATTTTGACTATAATTTGTTTCCAAAGAATTTTAATATATATTATTTAAAGTATTTTCAAATAGAAACCGTTTTCAAAGAATTTTAAAATGTTGAAATCAGTACTCTTCTCTTTATCGCTGGAAAATAATTTCGGTAATGGTGGCCGCATCATTGACATTCATTTTCGAGTTTCGAAGAGTAGAGACCTTCAGTAGCTTGCTACACTTTTGTTTTGAAATGAATTTGATTTGAATTTTTAAAGTATGACTTGATTTAAAAAAATTTATATACATATATATTAGTATTTAATGTAGATTTGACTTGGATATATTGTATGTATATATTTATCTCTAAATTGTTTAAATTTAATCGGAAATTTAATTCTAAATTTTCTTAAAGGATGATTTTCAATTATAAATGAAGCCAAATTCTTTTATAAATACTTAACTTGAAATAACTGAATTGTAAAATTTACTTGTATAATACTCAATTGCATTCAATATAACTTACCTAAATTTTCAAAAGTGAACTATGTAATTGAATATTATACAGCAGAAAATGATATCAAAAGAAATTTTAAATAAATTTGAGTAGTTAAAATAAATGTAAATATACTTAATATATATGTGACAGGATATATTAAGTAGAATAAATTTAATAATAATTTGGTATGAAGAAGAATTAAATTTGTCGAATAAAGTGTGATTATAATAAATGACTATTCAAATTTAGGAATTTTGAAATTGTTAATTTAAGAAAATTGGAGAATATACAATAAATTGTCTTTATAAATAAAATGTGAATGCATATAATAAATGTTATTCACTTAAATTTTAAACTATAAAATGTTTATGGAGATAAATAGAATAATAAGTTAAATAAATAATAGGTATGATTAATAGAAGAAAATTTGTATTGAAAGTTAATAAATTGAATTAAATCAACTTAAGGGAGTATCTTGGATTAATTGAATTTAAATTGAATTTCATTTGGAAGAAACCTTTTGTACCTAACATTAATAAAACTGAAATCAAATCAATTTAATGAAAACCTTGAATTTAAAAACAAATTGTTGAATATAAATTTATTTAAGTTGAAATTTATATGTCAAATAAATTGTTTTATTTTGTTTTCAAATCTATTTTCTTCTAGTTGGTTCTATTCTCCTACCTCGTTCCTTTTCGGGGACGAAAAGTTTTGAGTGGGGGAGAGTGTAACGACCCGTAAATTTAACTGGTTTTAATAACGTTATTAATTGAAATTTTGCGAAATTTTAAACGATAAAATTTTGAAATATAAATTTGATATTTGGAATGCGTCTAGTTAAACATAGCAACTGGTAAATTTTCGTCCGAAAATATGAAAGTTTATTTTGCGCGTAAATTTACTTCAATTTAATCAGTTAAAAAGCGATGAAAATAAAACGTTTTCGAAACCCAAATATTTTTATATAGAAAAATTCTAAACCATCTTCTGAGCAAGACGTCATTTTTCGTTTTTCCAAATTCGGACTTCTTTAGCTCCGTCGATCTTATTTTCCTGCGTTTTTGCTGCATTTTCAGCTAGTAGAAAATTCGAATTTTTATAATTCAATCGAACCACTGATATCTTTATGCCGTTCTGATCGTCACGTCGTACTGGTCTCTGCGGTATATTCAATCCTGTGTTTTGAAGTCCGGTACGCAGCGGAAACTGTGTAACGGTCCAATGCATCGGTATCCGTTTTAATTTTTGATTTGTGTCCATTCAAAACAAATATAAAATGGTTTCTCCAGGAAACTCGAAGCACTGCTTTTTATATTCCCACGGTTGAAAAGCATATGCATATGCATCGGTATCCAACGGTTGAAAATATAAATGGGCACTGTTTTTTATATATTCCCAAAATTTATTATCGGCTGTGACTATTCGCATTTGGTTGGTTGATATTCATTTCATTTCGTTCCATTTATTTGTCAGTTAAGTATAGAAAATATATATTAAGGGAATTGGTATAAAGCATTCATCCTCTTCTCTGTAACCTGCTTTATCATCTCCTAAATCTAAAACCTATTCGTTCCTTCTCCATTGCAAATCCCAATGTCCACCTTCTTTTTCTTCCCTACCGAGCTACTCATCACTACCTTTCCCCCGAGTGCCGTTGCCTCATCACCTACTCCAAAACCCTCCACCTCCACAACTGAGCCTGCGCATGCTGCCACCTTCAAGCAACCCAGCAGACTCGAGCTGTTCCGCCCACTTCTTCTCTCCACCCATCGAAAACCCCTACCGAACTCCAAACCCAGGCCTACTGCTCCACACTGCCACGCGTCAGCCACAAACCCTTCACCATCGGCCTTATCAAACCCGAAGTCTCACACAACCACACACGTTCGTGTCACGGCCTTTATCTCCTTCTCCTGCTATGAAACTCGAAGCTTCACCTATGCAAGCCTTCCTCCGCCTCGGGAAGCCCACCCATTCACTTTTTCCCATTCCCCCTAGCCTTCGGCCGAGCCCACAGTTTAAGCTTGCGCCATCGAAGACCGTGTTGCGCCTTGCTTTCCTCTGGCCAAAAACGGGTCGCAGCCCCTTGCTATGCCAGCGCTCGAGTCGAGTAGTGCCTCTAGTTTTAACCCATGCATGCATTTCGATATAAGGTGCTTATGTTTGTTATGCTCTAGCTCTTGTATAATTGCATAATATTATAAATGATATGTTAATTTTATGTCGGTTGTTGTTTATATAATATGTTAAAGTATACATATTTTAAACTCTGCTCGGAGATAGTTGTAGTAGCGGTAGTATGATAAATACCGACCTTTGGAAAATTTTGTGTGTTTATACTCTATATTCATCGGCTCTTTATACATTGGTTAAATTTAAATGTCTGCACATACTTTTATACATATCAAGCCTGCATATATATATTATCCTATATATTTAGTTATATATAGTATTCTTAACGTTTGCATTTTTAATAAGTATGCATATAGATGCCATATTCTTTCTATTCACTTTTGTATTATATTGAATAATATGTATATATTTAATACGTTCCTATGTCTACAGTTGATATTTGCATCTAAAGATATTAGTAATATTACAGGTTGAAATAAAGCCCATTAAGATTTTGAACTATCAGCTATATATATTCGTTATATATTTTAAGGTTGATTTCAAAGTATATATTATTGGGTATTAAGGCATGTGTTTGATTTTATAAATGTATGTGTCGATATGTCATAATAATATGTAATTTAAATTGAATATGGGTTTAAGAAAAATAATAATATAATATACTTTTGCTTTGATTTTTTTTATCTACATCAACCTAGTTCTGATTCGATTTATTCTATTGCGTATCTATCAGCTTTGTCGAATTCGTGCCAATCTCGCTTTGCTTCATAATTCGTGCTTGGGTTCGTAACTCAAATTTCATCGTCTATCATCTCTTGCCTCGAAAGGTGAGCAATCACTCACGATTAACGTTCTTTTATTTATTAAATTTGATTTCAATTGAAACGACAATTGAAATATGTTGATGTTAGTTAATTACACTGTTATATATGCTATTACCTGTATCAGTTCATCTGTGACATCTGACACCATTATCTGTTAATTATTTATGCGATGATAATACAGTTTGGCAGATAATTGATTAATTGTTGATGTTTATATTGGACGTTAATGTTAAAATGATGAATAGTATGAAATTGAACTTGATATAGGATAGTTAAATGTTGAATTTGATTAGTTAAATGAGTATAATATGACCCCCTTTAAATGTTAAATAAATTGACACGTAGAATAGTGTTGACTACACTTTGAACCATTGAATGTATGTTGTATAATTTATGTAATATAAAATTGAATAATGAATGACAAGTGAAGAACCGTTTAAATATTAATGTAATAATCTTTAATCTATATGAAATGATAGTGTAGATTCTAGAAATAATTATATTAATTTGCACAAACAACAATGTGAATTAATACGATTATTTCGGAATTATTTGAATTAACTATTGGATTGTTATTGATTGTTGTTATTGCTTGTTTATTTACTTTGACACCATCCCAGTTATCGCACTGCAAGTTCCCTTTTGCTATGCTTTGATTTTTGAATTGAATTGGAATCGGGTTGAAATGATAAATACCCAAATTTAACTTTGACTTAGGATAGAGAATTAAGTAAAACCGATTGGTCAATAATTGGATTTAAAAATAAAATGAAGATTTTATTTGAATAAATAATATGGTTTTGAAACGAAGTTGGAATTTGAAATTTAATGAAAGGAAATGTTAATATTTAATAATCTGAATCAAATATTAACATAGTAGTTGATGAAAGAATGTTGTTTTAAATTTGGAATTATTAATAATTAAGTTTGAAATTATTTAATAATTAAGTTGAAATTATTTAATAATTAAGTTTTGAAATTATTTAATAATTAAGTTTTGAAATTATTTAATAACTAAATAAAAATTGAATTCTTTGATAAGAAAAATTGAACTTCTTGAATAAGTGAAATTAAGTTTCTTTATTAATTGAGTTTTGAAATTTGTAACTAAGTAAATGAATAAGTGAAATTGAATTTCTTTAACAAGAAATAGAATTTCTTTAACAAGAAATAGAATTTCTTTAACAAGAAATAGAATGTGATTTATTGAAATTAATGTAAGACTTATAATTGAAAGAATTTATTTGATGAATTTAATTTAATTCAAATTTGTAAGTTTTGATACAATGAAGTTGAACTTGAGTAATTGATTAGTAAATTGAAAATTCAATAGAAATTGTTTGAATGAGAAATTTACTTAACGAATATTGAATGAAATCGATAAATGAAGTTAAATTGATTTGAATGTTAAATAAAATAAATTTAAATGATTTCGAAATGAAACTTATATACGAACTTGAATCAATATTTGATTTTTTTAAATAAAAATGGAAATTGAATTATAAGATTTTGAAAATATGAATGTGGAAGTTTTGAAACGTAAATTATGGAAATTGATTTAGAAAGAGAAATGAAATGTTGATTTACAAATTCTAATTGAAATTGTAATTGATTTGGTTTTGAAATTTATTAAACGACCAATCGGTGTAATAATCATGAAAGTTATTAAAGAAACCGGAATCGGTTATGGACATACTCTCTGTTTAAACCGAAAACCACTTTGATAACTACACGCGGAGTGTGATCCAGAATGAAGTGGTTGGAATGATGTACGTGATGACTGAAGAAAGAGAATGATAATGGATAGCCTTGACACTTGTGTCAAATTGGAAATGATTAAAACAGGAGCCGTGCCGGGCCAAATGGGGGCTAGCTACCTCGAGCGAACACACTTCTTCGAAAACTACTCATTACTTGTTGTCGATTGGTGCACCCTTGATTTTGGGAGTGTTGTGTCGCGGTGTTGCGATCGTTGCGGCGATGCGTTCTCACCAGTCCGGATCAGGCAAACGGTAGTTTCACTACCTTGGGTATTGCCTCATGTGCCTTGTCATACTTGTATCCCTATGCGCGACCACTACGATTTGTTTTGTGTTATACCTATGAAATACTCCATGATATCCCACTAGTTTACGGTGGAGTTACAGTGCTGTATAGGCTATAACGCTTATATAAAATGTGTTAAGGGGGATAATGGTAACGCCTTAACACTATTTTGATACTTTATATTACTGATAGGCATTATCTACTTATCGTACACTACTACATAGTAGATAGTTTAACGGATCCTTAAAGGATGTTTATTCCAAACATCCTTTGAGTTACTTGTATTTCAATTGCTATTTCACTTGAGTTGGATTTATTGATATAAGAATGTTAATCCTGACTCGAGTGTTTTGTGTTTTTCTTTACGCTCGGGTCAGACTGAGTATACCAGTATTCGAGACTCACCTTTGGAGTTGGAGCTTTGCTTGGAGATCCAGCTATCTATCCAGCTTTCAGATATCCAGTTGATTCCAGTGATGTATTCTGATATTGTATTTGATTATTGTATTCGAGACATCTGTTGAACCTTATTTAACTCTGATATGTATATAGTAGCTTCATGTACTACTATCTTTTATTTCCGCTGCATTTATTACTCTGTGTCTGTGATCTGTGATTATTTATTTACTGTATATGCTCAGTTTTGCCAATTTAAATTAACAATTCGGTATTTTGAATTATTCAAGTCCGACATGTGCAGATGCGAATGGTCCAAAATAGCGGGTCGTTACATTATCTTCCCTCCAAAAATCAAATGCCTACTCACAAATTCTTGACATGGCCATGCATGCACTTCTAGTGATACGGAGAACCGCTTGATAATTTTACGAACCGACTTCACCATCGTGTTTCTCCACTCGAGCCCAACCCGCTGACCACCATGACTTCACCTCCGCCTACCCCAGGTGAATCGCAACTTGGAGCTAAATTTAACCGACTGTACCAGATCACGTTTTGACCAAGACCACCGCACGACCTCAAAATCTCCCCGCCAGTGCTCCTTCTCGCCATAAACCCAAGTCCAAACTCATTTGAGCTAACTCCGCCTATATCACCCAAACACCCAAACCCTAGCTAACAACCTTCACCATCAAACACCGCCAACAATGACCGCAACCACAAACACTCACCTAGAATCGATGATCATGCTAATACAAACTCAATGAAGCTAGTTCCATGATTTTAAGTTGACTATTTTATTTGATTTTGATTTTTGAAACTTGCGGCCAGTATTTAGTTTACTGGAATGAAATAGAAAATGAAGACCAAGAGGAAAAGATGATAAATTTAGATAATGAGGCAAGTGTTGACTTTTTTTCTTTTCTTTTTATAAACAAGGCAACTTCTTTTCTTCATTTTCAAGTAAACCAAAAACTTCAAGCAAGCCATCATATCAATCAAATCATCAAGTTCAAATTTTTGGATATTATTTGGTTTAAAACGGTTTTGAAAAGAAGGTTTCGCGTTATTTTGTTACATAATATTCCGTCTGCGTATGGATCGTGAATGACTGAAATAAAAGTACGATCGCACACCAAAATGTGGTACGATCTCAAATCAAAAATAAAATGCACAGATTATTTTGTTCTGTAAAATTTCAAAAATACCATCGTTTTCCGTAAAATATGTTAAAAGAAAATTTGAATATTTTTCAATTTAAAAATTATGGAAAAATCCTATAAATTCATTTACAAATACGTCAATAAAACTAAGTCGTTTCATAAATGATTGATATCCTTATTATTTATTCGAACTATTTACTATTGTATATAAATTTACAAAATGGGTTCACCATTATTATTTATTAATTAAAAAGATTTAAATAAGGCTGTTAAATCCATTTAATTAATATTTAATTCACAATTCAAATATTTAAATAATCCTTATGTTTGAATTTAAGTTATTAAACTTTAAAAATCAATTAGTAAATATTTACAATTAATTAAATAAACAAAATTACATTCTCCCCCCTTAAAAAGAATTTCGTCCCCGAAATTCCGTTAGGAAGAAAATATCTCCAAACCCTTAAGGTTTAAAAACTATTAATTAAAATGAGTTATTAAACTTTTAAAGGTATGTATATTAAGGAATTTCGACAACATCTCCTTTGCGCGGTTAAATACGAAAAACTACAACTTGCCACAATTTGCCCAAACCAATCAAAGAAAACAAAGCCAAGTGACCTCCCATACTTGGGGTATAAAATCATCAATCAATCAAAATATCAATTTCTAAATCTACTACATACCTCTTTTGTGCTTGATTTATTATTTTTGCAGGTGACTTGTTATCTTGATACGAATGCAGGTATGCAAAAATCAAATAACAATCTCTTGCTTCTCTGTACCTATCTTGTACTCATAATTCAAAAAAGAACTATGTTGAGAAAAAGCAATACATAAGTTATTCCTATCGTAAGAAATATCAACATAAATAATATAACAACCATATGCAACAAAAATACAGAGAATACTTCGAAATAAAATACCAAGCATCCATTTTTTTCAAAAGATAAATTTAGAATTAAATGCCTGGATTTTTCTATTCAAAATATATTTTCAAATTTCTCCGAAGAGAAATATATCAAAATAAAAATCAATTATGACAAGGAGGGGCTCCTCTTACCAAAGCATAGTATAACTCTAGAATCAAATCAATATGGAGCATCCAGTGGTATTTCAGTTCCTCCTAAAACAACAACTAGAGCAAACAAATACACCTGGTGAGTCCTCCAAATGGAAAAACTCCCAATCATCCAACTTTAGTCATAACCAAAAATATTTGAAATTTTCACTTTACAAAACTTTTTTCAAATATCCTGAAATAATAATACTCCTAATATTTCAAAATAATAATAATATTATTTCTTTCATGAATTCTTCCAAAATCAATTTTTAGAAGCACCGGGATTTAAGTCCTAACAAACAACAACTTTATAAACCGTAGTTTATAAAATCACAATATCAATCAGATCAAATTCCATAAAGGAATAAACGAATAATTAACATTATTTAAAATGTTAAATGACTAAAAAACAAGATGTGATGACCCACCTCCTCGACCTTAGAAATCGACACCAATACATCCTCGGTATTCATGTGCCATAAATCTGAGTGTCGTAGAGGCAGATTATCATAGGGTAGAAGAAAATAAAGATAAAAGACTAAACAATAATAGAATCTCACATCATATTTAACAACTTGTAATTATACATATTGATAGTAAATACAATCACTCTCTAAATGAGATATTAGAGTCACAGCAGGTACTAACCCAGCTAGGATAGTTATAATGGCATATCCCTATGGGTGTTGGTAGATACTTATACATAATATAGAGACAGCGGAAAGTGATAGATAACTTCAACAAAAGACCTAAAATGCTCCTTGCTCCATCCCAAAATGCTCCGTATAATCTAACAATTTGGTTGCCCGAAAAAAAATACGGCACCCAAAGCTTAAGGGGAAAAGAAAATAAACTCTGGGTCGGTCTTGGGATTAGTATGTGAAACTCAAAATACGAATATTTGAAAACAAAGGGTATCTCACAAGAGCATGCCGCACATAAACATGGAACTGGTTTTTTCTTATGATAACCAAAATCTTTACTACGCAAAATCTAGGGATATTATTTTTAATGACCTTTTTCCAAAAACACTTTTCAAGTAAATATACATAATCTTAGCCGAAATTGTTACATTATTAAATTCCAGCATACTAGGTTCTACAATCAAATCCGAAGAAACTTGTTGAAGAATGGTTTCCATACAATGATAAGGCAAGGGACTACCTTCTATACAGTACACCTCTAGAGGGATGTAACGAGGATACACAAACAACCCTCCCATCTGGTAAGACCGGTCTATCACTTTTTAGCACTCAGACATGGCTTAGATAGAAACCAAATATGTCATCACCCCGGTCATTACCGACCTATCCGAGGCATCTCATAACATACAGCACATACCCGAAATATAGAGGGTTATCTAGAATTGGATGTTTATATCCTAATGGTTGTGAAGCACATAGCCTTACAGCGTACCCTGTTTAAGCCTTTACCGGGTGATGAGACCTAAGGTAACGATTACCTTTCACCTAACACGTTCCACTTTGAATGCCATATTGCCAATTCCATCAACACTATTGATTTCCACAAATGTATAACCACTGAGCTTGTACGTATCGAAGGTTTTAAATATCGGATTTCGGTCACGTTTCGTCTTGGAATTTTTACACAGGTTATCTCGTATCGGGGGAGATCTCGGACGAGATGAATACATATCGGGTGTACATCTCGGATTAACATCTCGGGTCTTATAATGCATCTCGGGAATATCTCGGATGTACTTATGTGTCTAAAATTGATGTGTCAAAAATTTATTTAACGGTTATAACTTTCTTAGTAAAAATAAAAATGGTAACATACTTGATTTACAAGGAAAAAGGAATATTTTAGAAGAGTAGTAGCTTGATTAGCTTAATTGATTTGGTAATGATTGAATAATATCCTTTTATTTGAACATAATAAAGAAATGAAACCTTTCGCAGTGACTCATTAAGATAAAAAGTAAAGAATATGTTCAAGAAGTTGGTAAATTATAATTGGAATGATTAATTTCTTTTGAATCAATATGAAAATAAAAATGTTATGCAAAATAAGAAAAATGTATAATTTCGGATGAGATCTCGGATTGAGATTTGGATCCATATTTCGGGTGAGATTTGAATATCTCGGACGAGATGAGTGTCGAGGGAGATATGGAGGAGATTTGATGTCTCGTCTCGTTTAAGTGTGAAAAGGAGATCTCGGAGGAGATCTCGGGCGATATATAGGAGATTTAAAACCATGTACGTATCAAAGAAGGGAGTTAAGCTAAGAGAAGTTGCCTTCTCTACCATCAAACATATGCATGTTTGTAAAAAAAATGTATAAGCATTTTAGAAATGCAATGTCAAACATTCGTCCATACAAGTTGTGACGACCCGGAATTTTTGAGCATTTGGAATTGGATATTTAATTTATTTTAAATATTCAAAAGTAAATTATTAACTAGAATTTCAAAATATCAATATTTATTGGATAATAAATTGTAGAATTTAATTATCGAAATTCGGTGAATTATTGAATCTGCTGTTTTAAGCCAGTTAAAAATAATTTGAAGGCTTGTGAAATCTATATTGATAATACTGAGGGCAGTAGAACTTTTAAAATCGAATTTAAAAGTGAATCGTTCAGTTTTCAAATTTTAACGTTTAATTTGAATTTAAAAATAGTCGTCCGGGGGCACAGTCTCGGAATTTGACGAAACCAGTCCCATTTGATCCGCAATATTGAATTGTTATCGGATTTCAAATTTCGTATTGATCGGAATTAGTGTGTGAGTATACAATATATAAACGCGCTAAAAATTTAATTGATTATAATTGATTCGAAGTTGAATTATAAATATAAGTGAACACTGTAGCAGGGCGTCTTCAACACGCTTCCTTTGCCTTCTCGAACACACCATCCCTTATCCTGTTTCTTTCCGAACACGAGACCATTATCCTCTCAGTGTTTCCCTTTTTCAACACAAGAAATCACGTCTTCAGTGAAAAATCAAATCAAAGCCGACTATCTTCCTTCTGCTCGAATCCAAAATCATATCTTCTATATCTATTTATTCCCTTCGATCTTCAATACATCAAACAAAAACCGATCAGAAGGGAAAAATCGCATCCCCCCTTCGTTTTCCTTCTACCCTCCTTTTTATATTCGTTTCCCCCTTCTCCTGCTTATCAAATTCGACGGCGAAAAAAAAAGGGGCAATTATACAATCAACGAAGTTATTACAAGCACGTCGAAATGACGAGCGTACGCGGGTGCGAAGACTAAGGGTCGAACTCAGCAAGGAGGTCGCAATGGTTTTTGAGGTAGTGGAGTCTCGAGGGGAGGCGTTCGATCGTGAGCGGGGCGCTGAGGGCTTTGAGACGCGATTCAGTCGAAAGGGTTCAACCATGGCCATCGCTAGTAGCTCGCGATCACTTAGGGGTGGCTGAGTTGTTGGGAAACGAGGGAGGGAGGGTGCAGCGAAGTTAGACAGTGGCAATCGGGGGAGACTCGTACTCGAGCTTGAGATGTTGGAGGCAGTGAGGTATTTCTCATGTTCGAGTTGGTAATTTATTTTTCTCAATTTAATATTAAGGTGAGTATAAATATAGATATACAGAAAATTTTATTGACAGTAAGATATTTAAGACAATCCCGTTTTAATAAATATTTGTATTTATGAAAACAGAAATTTGGTTATATTGAAAGGAAACCAGTTAAAATATAATCATCAGTTTAGAATTAAATCACCGGTAATTAATTTAAAAGGAAATTGGTTATTTGATTTGTTTCGAATATTAATCAATGGTATAAATGTTTATACAAGGTTTATAGTCATGGAAACAAGCTGATTGGTTTGGACTGCAAATTTAAAAGCAAAAGGTGAGTTAATCTCACTCAGTTGAATTTAAATTTAAATGGTTAAATTTAAATAATTGATTGGATGATTGCATTGATTGATGTGCTATATATATATATAGTAGTATATAGCAATATATACATATTGGCATATGTATATATTGGAGTTGATATTCCCGCATTTATATAGCGGATGAGACCCTATGCGCCGCATAATAGCGGATGATATTTTATAACCCATATACTGCGATATTCCACTTTGAAGTGAAATTGGTATTGTGCTAACATCTGTGGATGCAGGGAAACAGGTTGGAGGGATCCAACTGGATTCCTCAAAAATATTTAATTTGGTTTAAATATTCTATGATATGATTGTTGATATCGTGATGATTTATATTGGATAATCTGGTTGGATTGAATTTCCCAGTAAAATGAGTTATCAAAAGCAATTGAATTGAATTTTGGAAAGAAATAAAAGAGTAAAATTCAAGTTAAATAATTCTAGTGAATTCGAATAAATTAAATAAGGAATTGTAAAAGAAATAAAGAAATTTCTAAATTCGAACAAATATGGGAAAAGAGGATTTTGAGTTTAACAGGGAAGAAATAAATCTTTAACTAAAGGGATATTATTTAAATTATAAAAGGATTGATTTTATTGAAATTTAAAGATTTAATTTAATTAAAATATTAATTGAAGAAGTTTGGAAATCCAAAATTTGTATTTTAGTTAAAAAGGTTTCCACTCATCATAAAGAACTAAAAGATGAAAGTTAATGCATTTGAAATAATTGAAGTAAATAGGGAAATTTATTTCAAAATAAAGTAAAATGGAAATCAATTGGAAATTGATTTAAGTGTTTAAAAACTTGGATTTTTAAAGGAGAAGTGAGATTTTGGGATTTATAAACTGGGTTTATAAAGTAAAATAAAATAGCAGAGGATATTTGAAATATAAATTCAAGGTGGAAATTTATAAAGGGATATGAATTGGTTTAAAAATAAATGTTGATTTATTTTTAAAAAGATGGAAATGAGAAGTGTATTTCTCTGGATAGCCAAGTACGTTTTCAAAGTAATTTTTAATATAAGTTAAAAGTTCTAATTGTGTTTTTAAAAGCATGTTTTAGAAAATTGATTATTTCTAAAGGTTAATTTCCAAAGTAAGTATTTTCAAAAATATATTATTGTAGTAATTATATAAAAGTGATTTGCTATTATGTTTTAAAAGGAGAAATTTAGTTTATATTTATAAAGTGGTTTATTTTAAAGTATATATTTTTAATAGAGTATTAAAGTAGTTTAATTTCAATGTTATAAGATATATTTAAAATAAAGTGTTTTTAAATTATTCTAAAATCTAAAAGTGTTTTGTACTTGGTGTTTCAGAGAAATAAATATTTGGAAATGTATTCCGTAAGCGGAAACTGTTTGAAATTGTTTTCAAAAGGAGTTTGAAAATTTGGAAATATATCTTGGAAAGATATTTGGGCAAATAAATAATGTGGGAAATTATTTATTGTGTGATGGTTGCTTGTGGATGTTAATTGATAGTTAAATAACCGACTATCAATATTGGCCAAATGCGCTGATCGTTTCGAAGAGACCGGGATCGAGTTTCCGTATACCGGGATTCTAGGTCTGGAGACTCGAATACCACTTCGATCCGGTTTGTATGTTTCGTGTAACGTGTTCAGAGTCGAAGATGGAGCAGTGAAGTGCAAGGGCTAGTCGCTACTAATCCTGAGGATATTTCCAAAATGGATGTAGTAGGAGTAGTGCCTTCGGTTCCGTTCAAACCCAGGACGGACTTGTATGGACGAATGCTTGCGAAACATCGTCAGCGGACGATGGGCATTCTAAGGGATATGTTCTGAAAAGGTATCGTTTAGCCTCGAACCTCATCAACCGGGAATGACTGAAAATCAGGGGTTATGCAGCAAGGCTTCGTGGGTAGCTCCCACTGGAGGGTAAGGTCATCCCTGTCTAGATGTCCCTTTTTATTTCGGCTTAGTGGTGCGGTTGCTGATCCCAACCGTGGGGTGATTTTATTCGGGATCATCCAGTAAGGGATGGTTCCGGCCTTGTGTTGCAGGGGAGCGGGCGTACTCCTCGGTACTGTGATCTAGGCCACGTACTGTGACAGGTGGTACCCCAGTGCCTAGTCATTCGTTGGAAATCCATTTTTCCTACGTGCCTTGTACGGTATTTGTTTGTATTACCCACTTTTGTGGCTAGTATGCTGGAATTTAATAATGTAACAATTTCAGCTATTTTAATAAGTATTTGTGAATAGACACTATTATAATATCAGAGGATTTTATAAAAAGTGTTTTAGCTATCGTAAGGTAAAAACCCGACATGTTTATTTGTGGCGTGGTCTTACGAGATGCTTTTTATTTTTAAAGGATTTTTGAAACTTTAATAATCAATTTGAGTGTGATTTTCTCACGCTGGTATTCCAGACTGACTCGGGTATTGTTTTATATGATGCTCGGGTCAGACCGAGTATTATAGATTACAGGAAATGATGCTATGGAGCTGGATGGCGATACGTACTTCCGTATTTGAGTTATATATTCCGCTGTGTATTCAGATTGTGAGGACAAGTTATGATTACTGTCCAGTTGTATGATATTGATGTGATGTACTCTGATGATGTATTTGGATGATGTATATGTAAACAGATATAGATTTCTTTTTGTGTAAAGATCTGTTATTATCTATTATATTTTATTCCACTGCGTATGTGAGATTCTGTTGTTGTTTTCTATTTTTCTTCTTCTTCTACCTCTTCTTTTTACCCAAATGGTCCGGTTTTTCGTGTTAGAAAAACTCGGATTGTTACAGTGGTATCAGAGCTTAGGCTGGCGATAACCTTGGCTCTGGTGGGAATTTTGAGAGTATTAATAGATATGAGCGCGTATTTGTTAGTGAATATAAAATGGTTTTATATTGTGTTGGTCGGTTTATTGAGTGGCATATGAACCTTCGTCGGCACAGTCTGGACAACTGTATCGAAGGGGTTTCTAAACACTTGAATAGAACAGTTCGACACAGTATTGTTTTAAATAGGGTGAATGAAATAATTTTGCCCAAATTATTTTGTATATAAAAGAAATAATTATTCGAAAATTATTATGGTTATATGTTTGGTTGTTTGGTTGTTAGAAAATGACAATAATGAGTTAGTCTCATTATTGAGTAGAAATTGAAACTTATAACCTAAGTTGAAGAATAAATTTATATAACAAAATGGAATTGAAATAAACTTTTTATACAAATGAGAATTACAAATGTGATTTATAATCAAAGGAGATAAATTCATAAACAAATGAAATTTGTAAATGTAAATTGTAAATGTGACTTATAACTTGAAATAAAATGTGATATAATTCCAGAGTAATGTTTGGATATAAAATTTAATGGATTTTGAATTTGAAGTTTTGGGAAAGGTTTAAATTCCTTTGGATTTAAAAATAGTTTTCAAAGGTTTTGGGGAAATAATGGTGATATTATTTCATGAATATTTTTGAAATTGAATTGAAATCTGGTGGGATTTGGGATTTAAAAATGTTTGAAAAGTTTTAAAGTGATAAAAGCATTAAATTCTCTTTCGGTCGCTGGAAAATAATTTCGGTGATGACTGCAGCATCATCGATGTCTATTTTCGAGTTTCCAAAGAGAAATTGCTACCAAACTGTTTAAAATTGGAAATGATTGTGAACTGGGTTGGTTTTGAAATTTAAAAAAGGAAACTTGTTTGATAAAAGCAGATTGTTTTGGAAATTGGGATTTGAGGTGATATACCAGATGAGTATGAGTTATTCATGGATTCAAAATGGTTTTGAAATAAAACCGGGCAATTGGATTCTGGAAATTCTATTTAAAATTTAAATGTGGAAATTTAAATGAATCAACAATATAAAGTATAGAGTGAAGTTGATTGAAATAAGAAGGGAATGAAAGTTTAAATCTGGGATTATAATTATGAGATGGAAATAACTCAATGAGTAATATAAGTTGGTAGATAAAAGAGTTAGAGAACTTGAAGGTGAATGAATTGTAAAACTTGTATAAAATTGTATCCTGGAATTAAAATTTAATTCGAGTATATGAAGGTGAATAAAACATATTTGAATTTAACTTAAGATAAGTTAAATAAAATTGAGATTTGAAATTGAATTAAATGTAAGTAAGTTGAAGTTGAATTGAATTGGATATAAAGGTAATGTAAAATGCTTATAATTGTGTAAAGAAATTCATATTCTTAAGTTCTTAAGTATAATAATTTGAAATTGGATTATAAAGATGAAATGGACTTAAATGAATAGTCCCAGGTCTTAAGTAAGTAAGTTAAACTTATGAATAGAAATGAAATTGTAAGTCATAAATGGGAATCCATTTCTTTGAACCATTAAGAGTCATAATTTGAAATTGTAATTATCAAATGGAAACGACTAAGATGAGCAATCTTAATTTTTAAATAAATCCAAAACTTGAATTATAAAATAAATTGAACTTAAGATAATTAAGTGAAGTGATATTTGGGATTTAAAAAGCAAGTATTTAATTTTAACCAGTGGAGGAACTAATTAGATAATAAATTAGTTAATGGAATTGAATTGTGAGTTAATGAAATTGGATTAAAATAGTGATGGTTTGAATTGCGAATGAAATCCAAATAAGTGAAAATAAATTGGAAATGGCCTGGTTATTACTAAAATAATTCCAGATGAATTGAGTATGGAAAATAAAATTCATAATGATTGAGTGAATAAACCAATTATATTAAATAAATAATTGGATGGAATTTGATTAAATAAGAATCAAATGAAAGATGGAAATAAAACTTTAAAGGGTTGGTTAAATGGAAAATAAACTTAAGTTATTGACTTAAGTAAATGTTGAATGGAAACTGAACTTAAACAGAGGAGTGGTTTAAATAAGTTGAGAAATAGTTATTGAATGAATTAACTTGGATTGTTTTCGAGCTAAATAAAATTCAATTTTTGGAAGTTGGAGATGAATTGAATTTAAGAAAAAAAATTGGAAATGAAGTAGTAAATTGAAGTTGGAATTCATATGAAATGGGAGTTCAATTTGAATATATACACTTCAGTGGTGAAGTAGCAAATGAATATAAGAAAAATTTATATTGAACTTAAGAATTGAAGAATGAAATTCTTAAGAAAATTTGTATTGGAAATATACTTAGTAATTTTGGAAAAAAAAAATATATATATATACTAAGTGAATAGTTGAATGAAGACTAAAACTGAAGTTGTGAAATGGGATAGTTGTGAATAAGGGGATAACAATCAAAAAGGAATGTGAATAAAAGAGAATTGATATAACTGATAATCAATTGAAATTAATACGTAAGGTGTACGTATATTATTTATTCGCATAGCTATTTGATCCGGATTCGAACACAGAATTTCGGGATAGATATATCGATCCGAGTTGGAATTTTTTTTACTCGATTTTCAACGGCGAACCTGGATATGGATTGTTGATTGATTCTGGATATTCTCTATCATAGTTTGTGGCTATGCAAGGAGAATGACGGTTTCTGATCAAGAAACCAGATCTGAGTCCGCACTAGGAAGTCGGGTGGACGATACTAGTTCGGAAGTGGAATTGTGTGATCGATTGAGCGATCGAATGTGATATTGCGTACGGATGATATATGTGCATCGTACGAGCTTAAGTAAGACCAATATTGAAAATTTGTAAAGGAAAGTATAAAATGACTTTGGAATTGTGATGGAATATTATTGCTTAGTAGGATATACAGGTGTATAAAAGCAATGGATAATTGGGATTTTTGATTTTAGAAGATAAAATTTTATGGCCCGACAAAAGGTATGTATTTGAATTTCTATATGAAATTTGATTGGGTTTTGATCCAGCCACTTGGCTTTTTGTTTTCTTTTTGAGATTGGGAGGCCGTAGAGCCATTTTGTAGTTGTACCGAGCTAGCCGCGCAAAGGAGACGCTGGCGAAATTTTTCGGAAATTTAGGAAGTTAGAAAAATTTTGAGAAAATTTTGATAATTTAAAATTTGAATTCAAATTTAGATTTGAATTGATAAGTAAGTGATTTGGGTTGAACTTATGAATAAGTTTGGGAAGTTAAAAGATGATTAGTGTATCATTTATAAAAGATTGTCTTGGGGTTGTTGAAACTATTTGGATTTGAGAAAATAGTTAACGGGGATTGAATCATTCCTCTTAACTGGTAATTTCGGGGACGAAATTCTTTTAAGGGGGGAGGAATGTGACGACCCGGAATTTTTGAGCATTTGGAATTGGATATTTAATTTATTTTAAATATTCAAAAGTAAATTATTAACTAGAATTTCAAAATATCAATATTTATTGGATAATAAATTGTAGAATTTAATTATCGAAATTCGGTGAATTATTGAATCTGCTGTTTTAAGCCAGTTAAAAATAATTTGAAGGCTTGTGAAATCTATATTGATAATACTGAGGGCAGTAGAACTTTTAAAATCGAATTTAAAAGTGAATCGTTCAGTTTTCAAATTTTAACGTTTAAATTGAATTTAAAAATAGTCGTCCGGGGGCACAGTCTCGGAATTTGACAAAACCAGTCCCATTTGATCCGCAATATTGAATTGTTATCGGATTTCAAATTTCGTATTGATCGGAATTAGTGTGTGAGTATACAATATATAAACGCGCTAAAAATTTAATTGATTATAATTGATTCGAAGTTGAATTATAAATATAAGTGAACACTGTAGCAGGGCGTCTTCAACACGCTTCCTTTGCCTTCTCGAACACACCATCCCTTATCCTGTTTCTTTCCGAACACGAGACCATTATCCTCTCAGTGTTTCCCTTTTTCAACACAAGAAATCACGTCTTCAGTGAAAAATCAAATCAAAGCCGACTATCTTCCTTCTGCTCGAATCCAAAATCATATCTTCTATATCTATTTATTCCCTTCGATCTTCAATACATCAAACAAAAACCGATCAGAAGGGAAAAATCGCATCCCCCCTTCGTTTTCCTTCTACCCTCCTTTTTATATTCGTTTCCCCCTTCTCCTGCTTATCAAATTCGACGGCGAAAAAAAAGGGGCAATTATACAATCAACGAAGTTATTACAAGCACGTCGAAATGACGAGCGTACGCGGGTGCGAAGACTAAGGGTCGAACTCAGCAAGGAGGTCGCAATGGTTTTCGAGGTAGTGGAGTCTCGAGGGGAGGCGTTCGATCGTGAGCGGGGCGCTGAGGGCTTTGAGACGCGATTCAGTCGAAAGGGTTCAACCATGGCCATCGCTAGTAGCTCGCGATCACTTAGGGGTGGCTGAGTTGTTGGGAAACGAGGGAGGGAGGGTGCAGCGAAGTTAGACAGTGGCAATCGGGGGAGACTCGTACTCGAGCTTGAGATGTTGGAGGCAGTGAGGTATTTCTCATGTTCGAGTTGGTAATTTATTTTTCTCAATTTAATATTAAGGTGAGTATAAATATAGATATACAGAAAATTTTATTGACAGTAAGATATTTAAGACAATCCCGTTTTAATAAATATTTGTATTTATGAAAACAGAAATTTGGTTATATTGAAAGGAAACCAGTTAAAATATAATCATCAGTTTAGAATTAAATCACCGGTAATTAATTTAAAAGGAAATTGGTTATTTGATTTGTTTCGAATATTAATCAATGGTATAAATGTTTATACAAGGTTTATAGTCATGGAAACAAGCTGATTGGTTTGGACTGCAAATTTAAAAGCAAAAGGTGAGTTAATCTCACTCAGTTGAATTTAAATTTAAATGGTTAAATTTAAATAATTGATTGGATGATTGCATTGATTGATGTGCTATATATATATAGAAGTATATAGCAATATATACATATTGGCATATGTATATATTGGAGTTGATATTCCCGCATTTATATAGCGGATGAGACCCTATGCGCCGCATAATAGCGGATGATATTTTATAACCCATATACCGCGATATTCCACTTTGAAGTGAAATTGGTATTGTGCTAACATCTGTGGATGCAGGGAAACAGGTTGGAGGGATCCAACTGGATTCCTCAAAAATATTTAATTTGGTTTAAATATTCTGTGATATGATTGTTGATATCGTGATGATTTATATTGGATAATCTGGTTGGATTGAATTTCCCAATAAAATGAGTTATCAAAAGCAATTGAATTGAATTTTGGAAAGAAATAAAAGAGTAAAATTCAAGTTAAATAATTCTAGTGAATTCGAATAAATTAAATAAGGAATTGTAAAAGAAATAAAGAAATTTCTAAATTCGAACAAATATGGGAAAAGAGGATTTTGAGTTTAACAGGGAAGAAATAAATCTTTAACTAAAGGGATATTATTTAAATTATAAAAGGATTGATTTTATTGAAATTTAAAGATTTAATTTAATTAAAATATTAATTGAAGAAGTTTGGAAATCCAAAATTTGTATTTTAGTTAAAAAGGTTTCCACTCATCATAAAGAACTAAAAGATGAAAGTTAATGCATTTGAAATAATTGAAGTAAATAGGGAAATTTATTTCAAAATAAAGTAAAATGGAAATCAATTGGAAATTGATTTAAGTGTTTAAAAACTTGTATTTTTAAAGGAGAAGTGAGATTTTGGGATTTATAAACTGGGTTTATAAAGTAAAATAAAATAGCAGAGGATATTTGAAATATAAATTCAAGGTGGAAATTTATAAAGGGATATGAATTGGTTTAAAAATAAATATTGATTTATTTTTAAAAAGATGGAAATGAGAAGTGTATTTCTCTGGATAGCCAAGTACGTTTTCAAAGTAATTTTTAATATAAGTTAAAAGTTCTAATTGTGTTTTTAAAAGCATGTTTTAGAAAATTGATTATTTCTAAAGGTTAATTTCCAAAGTAAGTATTTTCAAAAATATATTATTGTAGTAATTATATAAAAGTGATTTGCTATTATGTTTTAAAAGGAGAAATTTAGTTTATATTTATAAAGTGGTTTATTTTAAAGTATATATTTTTAATAAAGTATTAAAGTAGTTTAATTTCAATGTTATAAGATATATTTAAAATAAAGTGTTTTTAAATTATTCTAAAATCTAAAAGTGTTTTGTACTTGGTGTTTCAGAGAAATAAATATTTGGAAATGTATTCCGTAAGCGGAAACTGTTTGAAATTGTTTTCAAAAGGAGTTTGAAAATTTGGAAATATATCTTGGAAAGATATTTGGGCAAATAAATAATGTGGGAAATTATTTATTGTGTGATGGTTGCTTGTGGATGTTAATTGATAGTTAAATAACCGACTATCAATATTGGCCAAATGCGCTGATCGTTTCGAAGAGACCGGGATCGAGTTTCCGTATACCGGGATTCTAGGTCTGGAGACTCGAATACCACTTCGATCCGGTTTGTACGTTTCGTGTAACGTGTTCAGAGTCGAAGATGGAGCAGTGAAGTTTTTCGAAAATATGTATGTATGTATGTATGTTTAGATATGTTCATGTGTGCATGTGACATGTATATACATGTACATGAATATGCACAAGTTATTTGAACAACATTGTACAACTTATATACGTCAAATCGTTATGATTACCGATTTCGATTCTCGATCACATTTTCACTTATTAGCTAATATGCATATATTTATAAACAAAATTTGAGAACTAATTTCTTATTATTGTAATGAGTTAAAATGATCATATTTGAATTAAAAAACCATATAAATCAATATTAAACCGTTGTTTACAAAAAGTGTTATTGTACTGATAAACCGATGTCGATTTTTCTTATAATTTCAAATTACGTTTATAACTTTATTAAAACCATTATAAATCAGTCATAATTACTTTATAACTAATTAAAATGAATTATAATCATTTTAAAACCATTATTTAAATAATTTAAATAATTATTAAATCATTTAACTCTAAATTTAGTTTAGTAAATCAATTATTAAATATAAAGGCATCACTTATGATGTCATATATACTTTTTATTTTCCAAAAATAAAATAAATAATTTTATTATGTTTTCTAGTTCAAAAATAAAAATAAGTGTATGTACCTAGCTCCATGCACGACGTTTTATGATTTTAGAGCTGTTTATCGATAAATCGGTTTTCGGCCATTTTATCGGTATTTTTCCAAAGGAAATATTTGTCGGAACATTTTCCCAAAAAGGAATTCGTTATCATTTTTCATCACTTAAACCTTGATTATTTATAAAAAATAATCTATATTTGAATATTTAAAGTAATTTAAATATCTTTATTTAAAGCGACCAAGTTTTAGGACGTTGCACAAGATTTAAAACTTTTACTTAGGTTTACAACTTTCTTAAGTCACACAACAAGTATACAAATATGCTTAAGCCAGTATGATGTACATAAATCATTCATATGCAATATCTGATCAGACCACTTGCTCAGATATATAGATTTCACTTTCGAAATAGTATCGCTCACTCGACCTCCAAAATGCGGACTCCGATAAGATTCCTTGATTAGAGATCTCTGTTCTCCTTACATAGCCATATACTATGATAGAAAACCTTAGTATCATATCAGAAATCCAAATCAAGTGTTAGCTGATAAGAATCAAGTGAGAAATCCTTTTTTGGATCAGTGTGAATCTACCCGAAGTAATGTATTCAAATCCTGGATCAAAACCGTGCGAATAAAATGATCTGTATATAACTTACATACTTAATACGATTGGTTTCTTATCTACACCAATCTCTTTCTGAATCATTTTCATTTTTATTTCTAATATTTCATTCGATACTAAAATTATTTATGAATTATTTCATAAATTTTCACTTAAGTTTATAAACATTTTATAATGACACAACTTTATAAAGCAATAAATTTAAAACTTACTCCACTTTTATTTACTTGTATAATACTCTTCTATATCCTAAGAGTAAATACAAAATGTCAATTTTAATTTATTTTTTAAAATTCAAAAGGAGGCCCAAGTAAAATATGAGTCCTTAAAACCGACTCAACCCTTCGACCCCTTTACCTTAGAGTGTTCTAAGGAAAGATGTTTATAGGTTGGGCCAATATCACCACTTTGTCACATACCGGAATTTTCGACTTTCGAAAATTCGACATCGATACTCACTTTATCGACTGTCGAGCAATCGAGTGCCGGAAACTCCAATAGTGAGGGTTTTAGAAAGAAGAAATAGAAGAAAAAGAGAAGAAGAAGAGAAAGAAAGAACAACTGAACAACATCAGATACAAAAGCAGAAAACAATATCAGAATCTCACATATCGCAGCGGAACAATATACAATAGATAATTACTAGTCTTTTAAAACAAAGAACTATATCATTTTATACATACATCAATCATCAGAGTCAATATACAACAATGGACAGTTTTATAACTTGTCCTCATACAGAATACACAGCGGAATAAATACTATCAGATACAATTACTACGTCTCGTCCTCCAGCTTGCTTCCAAAGCTCCAGAATATCCAGAATATCCTGATAATATAACTCTAGGCTGCCCGTGTGGAAATTGGTGGGCACCCAGAGTTTAGAAGGGAACAATAAACTCCGAGTCAGTCATGGTGACTGGTGTGAGATCGTAAAACAGTTATTCTTTAAAAACAACAAGATAATTTTTTAAGTCAATTCGAAATGCTTTTGGAAAATGAAACTACCATAAGACCTCCCACCACACACACAATGCAAACGCAGACTTGGAGGAGATTTCTTCTTATGATAGTCAAAGATGCTTACTACGCAAAAATCAAATTCTTTTTGATATTATTATTAGTGCATAGTGGAAAACATTTCGAAAGTATAATATAAATCTTAGCCAGCATAGGTACCATTATATTATGCCTGCTATAGCTGCCTCCTGAGGAGACAGGTTATACAATTGAAATCGTAAAGGCTCGTATTGTTTCTTTGGATTTCCAACAAATGGCCAGGCTAAGGAACTTCCTATCCACGATGGGTACGTCCCTGGAATAGACGACCCGAGAACCTAACCGGATCTCTGCCAACACAAGGCCGGGTTACCTCTGCAAAAATAGGTAACTACTGACACGCGTATGCCATCCCCCGATCGTCACCGATCTTCCCGAGGATCCCCGATTCGCAACAAACCACATAGTAAAAATAATGCAGTAACCACAGAGGTTAAGTATCTGGGCTCCATACCATGATACCACCTTTATCCAGAAGGAATGACATACACTAAGGGGCGCTACTCCCTAGAACCTTGCCGCATCCTTCCTGTTTCGACCATTTCCGGGGTGTGAGGCTCGACGAAGTCTCGTCCACAAAGCTACGCTTTCTCAAAGAGCCCTGCTTCGGGTCAACAAAATGATCAACCTATGATCACAAAGATATAAGATCAACCAAATGATCATATCGCAAATGATCAAACACTGATCATTTCACAGCAACACTCAGTATGTCACGTTACCAAATCGGGATATATCGCTGATAAATTTCAACTACATAACCTCTGAGCTCGTACGTCTCAGAGAAGGGTGTTAAGCTAAGAGAATAAATTCTCCGCCACCAACAGAAATGTATTTGAAAGAAATCAGCTTTATATCTCAAATTGTAACGTCAGACATACAATCCATACAAGTCTGTTCCGGGATCGAACAGAACCGAAGGCACTTCTCACGAAGCCCTTGCATATCCGGATAATTTCCAATCACGTCAGGACTTCCCGTCACTAAGGGTGATAAAAACCTCTAAATCGGAGATCAGCCGATGTAGAGTAACTCGACGGTAATCCTTCCGTTTTCAAAAATATCCGGTCTTCAACACCGGTCTTCGAATGCAATTCATAACGACGTATCACATATTCGGAATGGGTTATACGACCCCATGGTCCTTTCCCGGCTAACCCGAATAGTGAGCGTTTATTTTAAAAATAAGTGTGGCAGTCAATTTCATCCAATTCACAACAGATACCCACCTAAAGGTAATTATTGATAGTCGGTTATTTAACTATCAATAAAGATGCGCAACATCATCAGATTCCAAATAATTTTCTCAAATTATTTTATCTTCAAAAATATCTTTACTAGATATAAAATTTCCACACTTAATCATTTGAAAACAATTTCAAATCAATTTCCACATTTCATTTTATCTTTGAAGATAAAATCTCAAAACAGTTCATTTCATATTGGAAAAGCATTTCCATACTTATTAAATAATAAGTATTTCACAAATCATTTATTTTCAACATTTGTAAATATTCGATATACTTAAATCAAAATTAAGTATACCTTCATTCTTTAAGGAAAACATTACTATAACAACATTTATTTGAGTCAAAACGAATGTTACGTAAAACATCGTTACGACGACTCAAAATCACTAGTATAGGGATTCGGAATTTAGATAGATATATGAATCCCAATACTACACAAAAATATTTCCTTTCGGAAACCATTTACTATAACAACAGTGTTATAGTCCATCATTTCCTTAAATTCCTCGAAAACGTCTATTTCAACAATAAATGTTGAAATCTATGATTTCGATATTTCACACGTTTTAAAACATCTTTTAAAACAATTGCTTCATTTCATATATCATTTTTCCAAAACCATATCCATTTTACTTAACAATATATTCACTGTCCAAAATCGTGAATATACTTCACTAATCACATTTCACTATTTAATTCGTCAAATTCAATTTATTCCGAATTTATAAAACAACGCTTATAAATTCCATTTCTGTTTTATAACAACTTCGGTTTATAAATCTCCTTTTATTAATTTCTATAATACACTTATTAAAATAAGTGATTTCAGATTTATAAAACAACGTTTATAAATTCAACCTTATATTTCACAATAACTTTGATTTATAAATCCCATTTATTAACAAGTTCGATCAATACTCCCTTTAAAGGCAAAAATCCAGCTTTATAAGTTAATTTCTTATAAATCTTCCATTTTACAATTTCATTCATTTTAACTTCACAATTTAAAAATCTATAAATTTCATTCTTTTTAACTTTACAATTTATACATCTATAAATTTCATATCGATTTTCCAAATTCGCTTTAATTTTCCAATTAAATTTCTAATTGGACTTCCCACTTATTTCTTTTTAAATAAATTCCTTTTAAAGAAAATCAATTTCTTTATCTCTTTCAATCTATTTAAAAATCCAAATTTAAATTAAATTCTTCAATTTATAATCACTGTTTTATGAAATCCATTTATTTAGCATTTTCACTTTATTCTGGAATTTATTCAATACGATTATAAAAATTTACTTTTTATACTTTAAAAATTCCTTTCTTCAAAATTTCTTCAATTTCAAAAATGGATTCACTTAGAAATTTTCTACTTGAATTTCAAAAATTCAATTTCGTTTATCTTTGGAATCCAATGATGTCAAAACATCCATTCAGCTAAATTTTAGCTTTCAAACAATTTCCAGATATCAATATGATTAATAGCATCACTATAATCATTCACAGATTCATATCACACTAGAAATAAATTCAATCAATGTGAGGGGTCCAGTTGGATCCCTCCAACCTGTTTCCCTGCATCCAAAGATGTTAGCACAATACCAATTCCGCTCCAGTACGGAATTATCGCGGTATATAGGTTTTTATAAATCCGCTTACTAACGGCGCAATAGGGTCTCATCCGCTATACGAGGCGGGAAATCAATCAATCCAATATATACATATGCCAATATGTATATATTGCTATATATATAATAGATATATCCTACTATATCTAATAGCACATCCACATAGCAATCATATCAAACAATCAATAACTGCAATCAATTTTTAAATCTGAGTGAGAAGATCTCACCTTAGCCTTTATTTTGCAACCCAATCCAATTCTTCTTTCGTTTTCTCAACTTTAACCTTGTATAAATAATTTATACAATCTATTAATATTTGAATCAATCAAATAACAATTTTCAGTTTTGATTGTTTAAATTAACTAACCTTTCCTTTAATAATTTAACTAAAATTTTATATATCAACCTTTGGTAATTTCAATTATTCAATGCTTTTATTTCAACCCAATTCCTTTTACTAAATTTGCTTAACTAGAAATTAATTTTAAAACTAATTTCTCCTTGAACAAAATATCTTAAATTCCGTTCTTACATTTTCCTTTCCAAACTTATATTTTCCCAAAATCCTGTCGGTATATATACATGTTATTAAATTAAAAACATAATTATTTTATACTTTACTGTATAAAATTCTTACTCTATATCTACACACATGAATTTATAAAATAAACTTTACCTTTTTATATATATATTGAAAACAAAATCTTTCATTACTGTTAACAGATTTTCTTCTATATTATCCAACTTAAATAAATTTTCTTTTCTGTAAATAAAATCTTACTTATAACTATTTATATTTATACTAGTATATAAATTAATTAAAACTCGAATAAAATACAAGAATAAAATTTACCTCACTGCTCGATTGATTTCGAGATGACCAAGCCTTCATTACCGGGCTTGACCACCACGCGACATCATCTTCGAACTGTATCGCCTCGCCACTGCCACGACGCTGCCTCGCGCGCCACTATCCCAAGCCCTAGCTGTTCCATTGCCTCGCGACTCCAACCTGACAGTGTCGTCGCCTCCATCTCAGCTCGATGTCGCTGCCCCAGTCGCGAGCCCACGTCGCCGCCACTGCCCTGGCCTCGTCGAACTCGAGAAACCCACTGCCAATCGCGAATCGCTGCCTCCATCTCCTGGCGAACGCGCGACGATCTCCTACCAGCTGAATCCCAAGTCGCTGCCTCGACGTTCGCCATCGAGCGCCGCGCCTCGTTGCTGCTGCCGCCGCGTTGCCTCAAGTCGCGCGAGATCGCGCTACCTCCCAGACTCGAGCATCCATCACGCGACACTGCCCTACCATCATCATACGATTCGATTTGATGACCAAGTCGAACTAGGTTTAGGAATTTTTTTCTTCTTTCGAACTGAAGATGTCGTGATTTGTTTAGCAGAGAGGAGGGAATAGGAGATACAATTTGAAAGTTGCGATTTTTATTTGAGAGAAGATGGTATACGCGGCCATTGATTATTTCTTCGTTCTGACATTTGCTTTTATTTGAACGAAATGATTTCTCGCGTGAGGTATAAACGAGATGAAGGGGAGACAGAAGTACGCGATTTACAGAGAGTAGGTCTGCTTAGAAAACTTAGGGTGGCTGATGTTGACGAATTTTAAAATTGAAAATTAAATTTGAATTCGATAAAATCTCAACGCGTTTGCTTACCGTATGCTCACGTATCAACTCCGATAAATACGAAAGTTGAAATCCGATAATAATACAGTATTACGGATCCAATGGAACTGGTTTCGTCGAATTCCGAGACTGTTTGAAAAATGACTATTTTTAAATTATCGGTTCAAATCGTTAAATTCCAGAACTGAACGAATCATTTCTAAATTTGATTCTGAGAGTTCCATTATCTTCAGTTTTATCAATATGAATTTTAAAAGCTTTTGGAATATTTTTCTTCAGCTTATAATTGAAGATTCAAATTTTTATTCAACTTCAATAGATTAAATTTTAAAGTTTAATCGTCAATTTCAAAGTTATATTCGGGATTCAAATTAAATTATCGTTCAAATATTTAAAATAAATTAAATATTCTCAATTTAATTTGGTCAAAATTCTGGGTCGTTACAGACTTCCCCCCTTAAAAGAATTTCGTCCCGAAATTACAAGTTAGGAAAAATGGTCCTTAACTCGTCTACTATTTTTCAACATCGAAATAGTTTTATCAAATTTTCAAAACAAATCTCTCTACTAGAGATTCGTTATTATTTCAACTAACATTTCAACTTCAACTCTAAGTTTCAAACAATCATTGTTTTACTAACAATTCAAATTTAAATTCAAATTTCAAATTTAAACTTTCAAAATTTCTCAAAAATTTTCTAACGCCCGATATTTTCGAAAAATTTCGCCAGCGTCTCCTTTGCGCGGCTAATACGGCACTACTACAAAACGTCCCTACGGACTCTCAGATTTCAAAAAGAAAAAGAAAAAGCCAAGCGGCTAGAGAGAAATCATCAAAAACTCATATTATAATTCAAATACGTACCTTTTCCGAGCAATTCAAATTTATCTGTGAAATAAATTTCCCAATCCCTTTATACACCTGTATATCCTACTAGCCATGATATCTAGTTACATATTCAAACCATTTTGCAAATTCTATTACAAAATTTTCAATATAAACTGCTTATACATTTTTTTACTTCACTGTTGAAGTTATATATATTCATTATCCTTTAATTTTACATTTCACATTCATGTGAATTCAATTCACAATTTCAATCTAATTTGGATTCAGTTTACAATTTCAATTTTATCTTCATTCAATTAGCTTCACTTACTAATTTTAGTTTAATACTTCACAATCAAATTCAAATTCAGTCTTACTTTCTTACAAATTCAAAATGAATCTTAACATTTCAATTTTATTCTCTTGCACTTACCATTGCAATTTTTTATTTATTCATTCTGAAACTCATTCACTAATTCATTTACATTAGACTGATTCAACATTCAATTAGTTCAATAGCTTAATTCGTTTATCAATCCAATTCAGATTCTCAATTTTATAAGTTATATAACTTATATTCAAAAATTACTACTTGAAATTTTTATTGATTCACTTATACTTACTTTAATTTAACTCAAAATTCCTTAAGTTAAATTTATTCAATCTAAATTCACAACAAATTGTATAAGTTATCAACTCATTTATTATTCTCATAAATATTTTAAATAGGATCCCAGAGTCTTTTCAATCTTTTCAAAACCATTTTTGAAAACAATTCAAATTCCATTTGAATTTCCAAAACAAAAACCCAAATTTTCAAACAACTCCTATTTAAAACAATCTGGCAGCAATTCCTCTTTTGGAAACCCGAAAATGAACACCAACGATGCCGCGGTCACCATCGAAGTTATTTTCCAGCGACCGAAAAGAGTTTAGAGCTTTTCATCTCTTCAAAAGATTTTTCAAAACCTTTGAAAATCACTTTCAAATCAAAAATGATTTAAACTTTCCAAATCTCCAAAAATTTCAAATCCTTTTCAAAACATTTCCAAATACTTCTCTGAAATTCCGTTTTAAATTACAATCCACATTTATAATTTACATTCTTAAATTTCATTTATATGTGAATTAATTTCTTAACTTTGGAGTTACGATTTTTAATTTCTTATTCAATTTCAATGATAATAGATTAATATTATCACTTCTAACAACCATGCAACCATATACTATAGTAATTCATAGAAAACATTTCTTTTCTATACAAAATAGTTTTGGGCAAAATTATCTCATTTACCCTATTTAAAACAATACTGTGCCGAATTGTTCTATTCAAGTGTTTAGAAACCCCTTCGATACAGTTTTGCAAGACTGTGCCGACGAAGGTTCATATACCACTCAATAAACCAATCATCACGATACAAAACAATTTTATATTAACTAACAAATACGCGCTCGTATCTATTATTACACTCAACTCATTCTAGAGTACTGCTGACTCTATCTCTAATGAGTAACACCCAACAGAGCAGGGTTGTCGCTTAACCATATGCTCTGATACCACTTTGTCACATACCGGAATTTTCGACTTTCGAAAATTCGACATCGATACTCACTTTATCGACTGTCGAGCAATCGAGTGCCGGAAACTCCAATAGTGAAGGTTTTAGAAAGAAGAAATAGAAGAAAAAGAGAAGAAGAAGAGAAAGAAAGAACAACTGAACAACATCAGATACAGAAGCAGAAAACAATATCAGAATCTCACATATCGCAGCGGAACAATATACAATAGATAATTACTAGTCTTTTAAAACAAAGAACTATATCATTTTATACATACATCAATCATCAGAGTCAATATACAACAATGGACAGTTTTATAACTTGTCCTCATACAGAATACACAGCGGAATAAATACTATCAGATACAATTACTACGTCTCGTCCTCCAGCTTGCTTCCAAAGCTCCAGAATATCCAGAATATCCTGATAATATAACTCTAGGCTGCCCGTGTGGAAATTGGTGGGCACCCAGAGTTTAGAAGGGAACAATAAACTCCGAGTCAGTCATGGTGACTGGTGTGAGATCGTAAAACAGTTATTCTTTAAAAACAACAAGATAATTTTTTAAGTCAATTCGAAATGCTTTTGGAAAATGAAACTACCATAAGACCTCCCACCACACACACAATGCAAACGCAGACTTGGAGGAGATTTCTTCTTATGATAGTCAAAGATGCTTACTACGCAAAAATCAAATTCTTTTTGATATTATTATTAGTGCATAGTGGAAAACATTTCGAAAGTATAATATAAATCTTAGCCAGCATAGGTACCATTATATTATGCCTGCTATAGCTGCCTCCTGAGGAGACAGGTTATACAATTGAAATCGTAAAGGCTCGTATTGTTTCTTTGGATTTCCAACAAATGGCCAGGCTAAGGAACTTCCTATCCACGATGGGTACGTCCCTGGAATAGACGACCCGAGAACCTAACCGGATCTCTGCCAACACAAGGCCGGGTTACCTCTGCAAAAATAGGTAACTACTGACACGCGTATGCCATCCCCCGATCGTCACCGATCTTCCCGAGGATCCCCGATTCGCAACAAACCACATAGTAAAAATAATGCAGTAACCACAGAGGTTAAGTATCTGGGCTCCATACCATGATACCACCTTTATCCAGAAGGAATGACATACACTAAGGGGCGCTACTCCCTAGAACCTTGCCGCATCCTTCCTGTTTCGACCATTTCCGGGGTGTGAGGCTCGACGAAGTCTCGTCCACAAAGCTACGCTTTCTCAAAGAGCCCTGCTTCGGGTCAACAAAATGATCAACCTATGATCACAAAGATATAAGATCAACCAAATGATCATATCGCAAATGATCAAACACTGATCATTTCACAGCAACACTCAGTATGCCACGTTACCAAATCGGGATATATCGCTGATAAATTTCAACTACATAACCTCTGAGCTCGTACGTCTCAGAGAAGGGTGTTAAGCTAAGAGAATAAATTCTCCGCCACCAACAGAAATGTATTTGAAAGAAATCAGCTTTATATCTCAAATTGTAACGTCAGACATACAATCCATACAAGTCTGTTCCGGGATCGAACAGAACCGAAGGCACTTCTCACGAAGCCCTTGCATATCCGGATAATTTCCAATCACGTCAGGACTTCCCGTCACTAAGGGTGATAAAAACCTCTAAATCGGAGATCAGCCGATGTAGAGTAACTCGACGGTAATCCTTCCGTTTTCAAAAATATCCGGTCTTCAACACCGGTCTTCGAATGCAATTCATAACGACGTATCACATATTCGGAATGGGTTATACGACCCCATGGTCCTTTCCCGGCTAACCCGAATAGTGAGCGTTTATTTTAAAAATAAGTGTGGCAGTCAATTTCATCCAATTCACAACAGATACCCACCTAAAGGTAATTATTGATAGTCGGTTATTTAACTATCAATAAAGATGCGCAACATCATCAGATTCCAAATAATTTTCTCAAATTATTTTATCTTCAAAAATATCTTTACTAGATATAAAATTTCCACACTTAATCATTTGAAAACAATTTCAAATCAATTTCCACATTTCATTTTATCTTTGAAGATAAAATCTCAAAACAGTTCATTTCATATTGGAAAAGCATTTCCATACTTATTAAATAATAAGTATTTCACAAATCATTTATTTTCAACATTTGGAAATATTCGATATACTTAAATCAAAATTAAGTATACCTTCATTCTTTAAGGAAAACATTACTATAACAACATTTATTTGAGTCAAAACGAATGTTACGTAAAACATCGTTACGACGACTCAAAATCACTAGTATAGGGATTCGGAATTTAGATAGATATATGAATCCCAATACTACACAAAAATATTTCCTTTCGGAAACCATTTACTATAACAACAGTGTTATAGTCCATCATTTCCTTAAATTCCTCGAAAACGTCTATTTCAACAATAAATGTTGAAATCTATGATTTCGATATTTCACACGTTTTAAAACATCTTTTAAAACAATTGCTTCATTTCATATATCATTTTTCCAAAACCATATCCATTTTACTTAACAATATATTCACTGTCCAAAATCGTGAATATACTTCACTAATCACATTTCACTATTTAATTCGTCAAATTCAATTTATTCCGAATTTATAAAACAACGCTTATAAATTCCATTTCTGTTTTATAACAACTTCGGTTTATAAATCTCCTTTTATTAATTTCTATAATACACTTATTAAAATAAGTGATTTCAGATTTATAAAACAACGTTTATAAATTCAACCTTATATTTCACAATAACTTTGATTTATAAATCCCATTTATTAACAAGTTCGATCAATACTCCCTTTAAAGGCAAAAATCCAGCTTTATAAGTTAATTTCTTATAAATCTTCCATTTTACAATTTCATTCATTTTAACTTCACAATTTAAAAATCTATAAATTTCATTCTTTTTAACTTTACAATTTATACATCTATAAATTTCATATCGATTTTCCAAATTCGCTTTAATTTTCCAATTAAATTTCTGATTGGACTTCCCACTTATTTCTTTTTAAATAAATTCCTTTTAAAGAAAATCAATTTCTTTATCTCTTTCAATCTATTTAAAAATCCAAATTTAAATTAAATTCTTCAATTTATAATCACTGTTTTATGAAATCCATTTATTTAGCATTTTCACTTTATTCTGGAATTTATTCAATACGATTATAAAAATTTACTTTTTATACTTTAAAAATTCCTTTCTTCAAAATTTCTTCAATTTCAAAAATGGATTCACTTAGAAATTTTCTACTTGAATTTCAAAAATTCAATTTCGTTTATCTTTGGAATCCAATGATGTCAAAACATCCATTCAGCTAAATTTTACCTTTCAAACAATTTCCAGATATCAATATGATTAATAGCATCACTATAATCATTCACAGATTCATATCACACTAGAAATAAATTCAATCAATGTGAGGGGTCCAGTTGGATCCCTCCAACCTGTTTCCCTGCATCCAAAGATGTTAGCACAATACCAATTCCGCTCCAGTACGGAATTATCGCGGTATATAGGTTTTTATAAATCCGCTTACTAACGGCGCAATAGGGTCTCATCCGCTATACGAGGCGGGAAATCAATCAATCCAATATATACATATGCCAATATGTATATATTGCTATATATATAATAGATATATCCTACTATATCTAATAGCACATCCACATAGCAATCATATCAAACAATCAATAACTGCACTCAATTTTTAAATCTGAGTGAGAAGATCTCACCTTAGCCTTTATTTTGCAACCCAATCCAATTCTTCTTTCGTTTTCTCAACTTTAACCTTGTATAAATAATTTATACAATCTATTAATATTTGAATCAATCAAATAACAATTTTCAGTTTTGATTGTTTAAATTAACTAACCTTTCCTTTAATAATTTAACTAAAATTTTATATATCAACCTTTGGTAATTTCAATTATTCAATGCTTTTATTTCAACCCAATTCCTTTTACTAAATTTGCTTAACTAGAAATTAATTTTAAAACTAATTTCTCCTTGAACAAAATATCTTAAATTCCGTTCTTACATTTTCCTTTCCAGACTTATATTTTCCCAAAATCCTGTCGGTATATATACATGTTATTAAATTAAAAACATAATTATTTTATACTTTACTGTATAAAATTCTTACTCTATATCTACACACATGAATTTATAAAATAAACTTTACCTTTTTATATATATATTGAAAACAAAATCTTTCATTACTGTTAACAGATTTTCTTCTATATTATCCAACTTAAATAAATTTTCTTTTCTGTAAATAAAATCTTACTTATAACTATTTATATTTATACTAGTATATAAATTAATTAAAACTCGAATAAAATACAAGAATAAAATTTACCTCACTGCTCGATTGATTTCGAGATGACCAAGCCTTCATTACCGGGCTTGACCACCACGCGACATCATCTTCGAACTGTATCGCCTCGCCACTGCCACGACGCTGCCTCGCGTGCCACTATCCCAAGCCCTAGCTGTTCCATTGCCTCGCGACTCCAACCTGACAGTGTCGTCGCCTCCATCTCAGCTCGATGTCGCTGCCCCAGTCGCGAGCCCACGTCGCCGCCACTGCCCTGGCCTCGTCGAACTCGAGAAACCCACTGCCAATCGCGAATCGCTGCCTCCATCTCCTGGCGAACGCGCGACGATCTCCTACCAGCTGAATCCCAAGTCGCTGCCTCGACGTTCGCCATCGAGCGCCGCGCCTCGTTGCTGCTGCCGCCGCGTTGCCTCAAGTCGCGCGAGATCGCGCTACCTCCCAGACTCGAGCATCCATCACGCGACACTGCCCTACCATCATCATACGATTCGATTTGATGACCAAGTCGAACTAGGTTTAGGAATTTTTTTCTTCTTTCGAACTGAAGATGTCGTGATTTGTTTAGCAGAGAGGAGGGAATAGGAGATACAATTTGAAAGTTGCGATTTTTATTTGAGAGAAGATGGTATACGCGGCCATTGATTATTTCTTCGTTCTGACATTTGCTTTTATTTGAACGAAATGATTTCTCGCGTGAGGTATAAACGAGATGAAGGGGAGACAGAAGTACGCGATTTACAGAGAGTAGGTCTTCTTAGAAAACTTAGGGTGGCTGATGTTGACGAATTTTAAAATTGAAAATTAAATTTGAATTCGATAAAATCTCAACGCGTTTGCTTACCGTATGCTCACGTATCAACTCCGATAAATACAAAAGTTGAAATCCGATAATAATACAGTATTACGGATCCAATGGAACTGGTTTCGTCGAATTCCGAGACTGTTTGAAAAATGACTATTTTTAAATTATCGGTTCAAATCGTTAAATTCCAGAACTGAACGAATCATTTCTAAATTTGATTCTGAGAGTTCCATTATCTTCAGTTTTATCAATACGAATTTTAAAAGCTTTTGGAATATTTTTCTTCAGCTTATAATTGAAGATTCAAATTTTTATTCAACTTCAATAGATTAAATTTTAAAGTTTAATAGTCAATTTCAAAGTTATATTCGGGATTCAAATTAAATTATCGTTCAAATATTTAAAATAAATTAAATATTCTCAATTTAATTTGGTCAAAATTCTGGGTCGTTACAAAATAGTTTACACAACTTAGATAATTAACAAAACTATGGTTTTAATAAAACAATGCTTATTAAAACCTTCCTATCCAATTTAGCCCATTTAAAACTTGAGTTAAATTATCTCTTTTCTATCCAAGAGTTTAAAATTTTTTATTTATC
Source organism: Allium fistulosum (assembly GCA_030737815.1). Lineage (NCBI taxonomy): Eukaryota > Viridiplantae > Streptophyta > Magnoliopsida > Asparagales > Amaryllidaceae > Allium > Allium fistulosum. Next base: position 838,599,619 of record CM060908.1, on the reverse strand, counting down.
AAATTATTTATCAAAATACCTTTATATTTTAAATAAATTCCTTTTAAGGAACTTAAGACTGAATACTCGGTTTTGTTTTCAAAACCCTTTTTGAAATCATTCAATATATATTTCTATATATAAAATAACCTAACAATTTATTCACTAACACTCACTTTTGGTTCATTCGGATTTGAACTCATTTCGACTGCACAATGAAAAAGAGAATAATTTACAAACTGTACTACAACGTTCGCCTAAGAAAATATTTGATCGTTACTTATAAGATTATTCAGATAACTACAAAACCAATCGAGATGTTTTCCTTGGGCTATTCGAAGAAAATGTATCTTTCTTAAAAATTCACTTCAAAATATATATACTTATGAATACTCCCAAGTAATACCATTACTGCTTTTCTCAGTAATCCTTTTGAAATCATTTCAATCTGTATCGGGATTTAAATTCAAAAATCCTTTTTAAAACAAATTTATAAACCAAGTTTATATAAAATTGCCTTTATATAAAATCATCTCATATTATAATAATCCTCCTTCATTATAATAAACTTTTCAAAAAAAATTATTCTCCATATGTCTTATCTTCACATTTAGATTTTATTAAACAACTTTATTAAAAGATGATTTTTAACTTAACATTTTCACCGAACACCTTATAGTCAAATTTTGAAACTTAATTCATAAATCGGTTCGTTCTAATACACTCAAAATTATTAAAATAATAAATGTCCATAAACTTATTGAGCATAAATTAACAATCATCGAACAATAGACAATGCTCTTAAACTATCTGAGCACGACAACTCAAACAATAATGATAATAGAGAAATATTACCATTACCAAACAAACACTATAAATAACCATATAAATTTGAAAATTTATTTATATATATATATATATATATAGAATATAAAATTCTAGATAAAATATTTCATTTACCAACTTTTCAAAAATCAATATCTTGTCCGTTTTCCTTGTTCGAGTGTGTAGAAATCCATATCGACACCGTGGCATCCTACATCTCGACTAGAATTCAAAAACAACTTAATAAACCAATTAACACAATATAGTGTTAACAAATATGCTCTCGTATATATAGTACTCTCAAACTCATTCTAGGGTGTCACTTACCCTATCTTTAATGAGCCATACCCTACTAAAGCCAAGTTTCTCGCTCAACCTTCAGGCTCTGATACCAAATGAAACGACCCACCTTTCCGAACATCGAAACTCGGCACTAAATAGATACATAGTATTCCAATGCCAAATATCCAATCGTTGGAAAGGCAGATTGTTAGAGTAAAATAAAATGAACAAACAAGGAAAACAGAATCTCACAGTGGAAATGACAACATATAATATAACAAAGACAGTATAAACTGTCACTTCAAAGTACATCAAAGTCAAAAAAACCCATCAGCTGGACAGTTATAATTTCCTGACCTTACAACTGTTGATAGGTATATATAATGATACAGCGGAAAATAAAAATATTATGGTAGGTGAACATCCAACTCTACTCCATGAGCTCCATGTCCCAGCAATGACAACCTGGAAAACTAATCGGTTTGACCCGAACATTATAATAAATAACATCCTGATCAGTCTGGAAAATCAAAGTGAGAAAACTCAAGCAATATGGCAAAATTTTAATAATTCTATGAGACCACACCACTAAACACGGAACGGGTTTTACCTTACAAGTACAACTTTCATACATGAAGAAATGGAAAACAAACTAGAACAACAATCTAAACAAGAAAAGATGAACACATACAATATCAAAATCCAAACTTAAAGAACGGACACAAATAATTAAACATCGAGAAGAGCTCTAGATGCTTCTCGATGCAATTAAGAAAACAATTCAAAGATTTGAATCAAATAAGAAAAGGGAAATTTTGCAAAAATGGCTAGGAGGATGTAACCCCTTACTGAAAGTATACCTCTATAAATAACTTGAGAACTACGATGGCTCTTGGATATGTCCAAGCCGGTCGCACCAACCTTACTGAGATTCTGAGTATTCCACATCTCCGAGTGTGACGCCCCACCCCAAGACCCACACTAACAAAGGATATTACAGAGTAATATCATCTGCTAGTGTAGAGAATAGGGTTGGTTAAGAGCGACCATCCATGAATTTTATTTTAAACGAGCATCGATACGTCGATTAATATGCTATATATATATTATCACAAGTGGAATCGACATATGCAATCTAGGTTTAAAACAAAACTACAGTGGCTAAAATAATAATCGAGAACAATTATAATAAATACAAATCATAGTTACACAGATCACAGAATATACACAACGGAATATAAATAGATACAAGTTGATCATAACGAGTAGGTACATAAAGTCGACTACAAAAATGTGGTAATCACGAACCACATAATAAACAAACACAATAACCCATAAGTACAAATATGTACAAAAAATGAGTCTAAACTCGATATAAGATACAACACTATACGAATATGTATACATATACAAGATGAAGATAGAATGAATGATAACTAGACAACTGGAGTGAATCCTCTGTAGAACTATCAAACTGGAGTACCTGAAATATCTCGGTCTGACCCAAGTATTATAAAATAATAAACGGGTCAGTCTAGACTATAATGATTGGGTTAAGCAAGACAAATAATGGATGAATGTATGACTCTCAAAGATGAACACAAAGCCATGAATTGGATAACAACAAGAATGCTTCAATAAATTCCAAGGGTGTAATCATCAAATATCAAAACCCAAAATAGCTTCTAAAAACAAAAACCTCCAAAATCATTTGGTAATAACACAAAAAGCATTAAATCTAGAAATCATAACAGAAATCCAGAAAATCACATAAAAGGGGGAAAGGTGCCAAAACTCCAAGATTGGTAAAATAAATTCACTACATGCATGTAACTCCAAGATAGACGTATAAGTCTATAAACATCAAGATAGGTACGAGACCTATGAACATCAAGATAGTTAGGATACCTATAAAGATCAAGATATGAACAAGTCCTATAATCTTCGAAATAGGTACGAGACCTATAAACATCAAGATAGGAACTCCAATGGCGAGTAAACTCGTCAATAAGTGTCATATACCCCCGAACATTAACCAAATAAATAATAATCATGTTTCCCATACCATACGGGTTTATATAAATGTTTACTATAGGTTAGTAAACTCCACTCGTGTGTACGAATGACTCAATTGAACAAGTCCAGGAGTTAGTTGGAAAAATAAACACGAGCATTTCATACCACTCATTTTATTAATCCGTTTAAATCAATTCCTTATTCGATCGATGTCGTGCAATTTTATAAAATAACTTACTCTAAAATCCTTCTTGAAAATATTATTTTATAAACTAGAATATATACGTAAATATATATATATATGTGTGTGTGTGTGTATGTGTGTGTGTGCGTTGGAAAGCCTTTGCTAATATATATATTTTTTGGAAAGCCCTTGCTAATATATATATATATATGTATGTATGTATGTATGTATGTATGTATGTATGTATGTATGTATGTATGTATATGTATATGTGTGTGTGTATAGGTATAATTTAGACCATTGTTCCAAATCAACTTTAATGCCATTATTATTACCAGTACGTAAGGCACGTCCGTTGGACGTGGGCAAAGAAAAATGTAAGCTAACTTCTTTATTCGAGAAAACACTCTTTGATAATATTGCATGTATATGTTGAAAGTAGGTGGTTGTATATGCCTTTGGAAATAGTTTTATTGCTCTATGGCCTTAAGTTAATTATCACTATATATAACCATTTAGAGATACATGAAAGAAACATGTTGATCATGCATGTAATGCTAATATGAATTTTCCATTAATTAACCACATAGATGAAAAAAAATTACTTACAGCCAACTTTATTACATTTGCTTCAAACGTATCGTGTTTTGCAATCTTAGCTTGGAATGAACCGGACATTTATAGGTTTTTGATGTAGATAAGCCACTGATCTATTGCGACTTGAACAAAAAATATGGTCAGAATTCACCATTCTTTAATAGTTATATGAGGTCTATGAAAAAATTATTATTTCATATTGATTATTATGATTATCAAATGTGCTTGAACCAAAAAGGTCACAAAGTACCCATTCATTAATTGTATAACTTATTTAAGATCACGTTTCAGATATATACAAACTCTTGAGATTAAATATTTATATAAGTCATGTCATTAATTAGCTTCAGGAATCCATCACATATTTTCTAAATAAATCAAATACATATCACATATTGAACACTTTTCTCTTTCAAAATTAACACATTTAGGAAATATAAAAAATAACAATGTTAAAATATACCATGATAAATTTATAACACGACCATACCAAATGGAAGACATGTAACGTAGTGAGAACAATACTGTTATAATAGCGTCAGATACTACATGCATGTTTTTACCATCGTATTTGAAAATTGATATTTTGTTCATTCTTTGGTACTATAGAATATTGGTACATATTCATTATAGCATACCTTCTCTCTCAAATGTGGCATTTTCTAGCTCTCTTATTTTCCTACTTATCCTACTTTCCTTGCTCCCAGTATGAACTTTTCTGGTTGATTCTTTTCTTTTTCCCTCCTTAATCTTTGGTTGTGTGGCTTCTTCTCTAAAGTATTCTACATCTTCATCATCTATGCTTATGTGGGTAAAAAATAAGCCAATTTATACATCTTGTAGCTTTGTGTTTTAGAAACTTGATATCTCAATGATTGTTGTTCATAACAATCTTCTCAAAGCTCTCTATCTCGTATCAATATTTCATCAGTTTCAAAACTACATGTTTCTACTTCGCAGCTTGCAACCTATCAATGAAAATTAGTAGAAATCGTACAATCATTTTAGTTAAAAAACAGTCAACAACATAGAAAATACATATATATCACAAAATTGAACTTAGAAAAGTAGTGTTCCATCTACCTCAAAACCATATCTTGCTTGGGCTCGATTTACAATCACATTCGATCAAAGTCATTGTGTAACTCATATTTCCATTAATGATAAAAAAGAATTTTACAAAAAAATGATTTAAATTTAAATTGATAAACATTCACAAAGAAGATGACAAAGAATTAGACAGTAAAAAATAGTAAACAAAAACCTTTTATTCAAAACTATAAAATAACAGTAAAAATATCAATAATTCAAAATTAAATCAAAAGCTTACTATTTTGCTATTGCTTGAAGGTATCAACTTTTCTAACAACCAAGGAACAATGTAATAACCCTGGTTTAGAGATTGCCTTTCAATATTGAATTATAATGATAATTATAATTTATTATTGTGAATTTAATTAAATTTGGAGAAATTAAATTGTTTATTTGGAATAAACAATGAATTTTGGAATTTAAATTGAAATAATAAAGTTCCAAGCTTTATTTTATTTCGTTTGGAGTGATAATAAATGGAATATGATTTTATTAAGTAGAAATGTAATAATTATATTAATTATTGTCCATTTGCTTCTTTTAATAATTTTTAAAAGAAGTGTGTAATTTTTAAATGTGGTTTATTGAAATAAAAGGTGGAAATAGGGTTAAAAATAAGTTTTATATATAAATAATGTTTTGAAATGGTTTGAAACATTTTTCTAAGTGAGAAAATAAAATTTGTGGAATTTTAGAAATTAAAAGCAATGTTTTATTCATTTATTTGTGTAAATAGTATATTTTTGTTAAATTAAGGATTTTAATAATAAAAATGTTTTAAAAATACAAATTAATCTTTTTGAATGATAGAAAATCACTACGCCATAGATGGCCTATTGCAACGAAAATACAAGATGTTGCTAGCTACAATGTAACGATAGCTATGCTGATTTTTGTCTATTACAACATTAGCTTCAGGATGTTAGTATAGATATCAACACTATGTTGCAGTAGCTATAGACTTATAAAAATATTATAAAAAATGAGTGCGGGCTGAAAAAAAAGCGGGCTGAAATAATTTTAATGCGCGAAGCAAAAACAAAGCGGCAAAAGTTAACAAAATATTGAAGGGTTTCACTCAAACACTTAACAAAATACGTACTCTGTTCCCAAAAATGGCTTCTCGTACATTCTTTGGCGAAGCAAAAATGGCTGCAGTGAATTTTTTAGGGCTTCGGCCGTTTTTCGAAATCGATTAGGCTTCGCTCCTTTCCTCTGCTAGGCCTTGGCCTCCTTGTTGGCTTCTGTGATATCAATTAGAGTTTCGTGGAATCGTGAAATCAATTAAGGGCTTCTGCCGCTCCTTTGTTCCTGTGAAATCAAAAAGGATTTTGCTGCCTTCGGTTTGATTATACAATTGTTAGCTTGCTTTCGGGTTTGTTAGCTTCCTGGTTGGCTTCGCGGTTGATTCGTATGTTGTACTTCTGCAAGTAACTTTGATTCGATGCTAAATTGAATTGGGAATTTTGATTTTCTTTGATGCTTTCTGTTTTTCTTCTACTCGAATCACACACTTGCCGATGATGTTTCTTGTTTATATAGGGTTCGAACCCCTATATTTTCGTTCGTATATTTTATACGAAATCGTCTGATAATTTTACGCTTGGCCGTATGATATTGCTTGGATGTTTATGATTTTTCCGACTTTATCAATTTCGTATATTTGTGACTTAATTCCCACGGTGTTGATTTCTGACTTGGTTCGATTTCTTGGCCATCATGGTTTTGGTTTTGGTTTGACGATGTTGATTTATCTTGACTCGTTCCGTGAATTTCTGAATGCTTTGGCCACTTTATCTTGTTTATGATAAACTGCACTTGATAATTTTGAAACTGCTTGTGATTTGCTTATGTTGGTTTCGTGATTTTTTTGATCATTCCGGCCTTGTTGACTTCGGCTTGTGATAATGTTTGTTTGACCTACTGCTTGAACTTGTAATATATATATATACACACATAATACAAACATTCATGTATGTGTGTGTGTGTATAGACACACACACATAGTGTTTGTATGCATGTTTGGTTTGTGGTCATCCTGCTTTGCCTGGATTGTGTATATATGTGCATTTGTCTGGTTCATGTAGTCTTGGTCGAGTCTGAGTTCATATGCACTTGCATATGCAGATACATATGTCTGTGTTATAGTTTGTTATTTGATGTTGTGTTGCATTGAGCTCATGTGGTCTTCACTTTTGTATATGATATCTCCTCTGGCCTTGGTTATTCATATGTTGTTGAGTCATGTATACTTCTTGTTTGTATATGACACTTCAATGTGTGTCAGCTCTGTTCATTCGAGTCTTGATACATTGTTTTGTTTGCTACCTGGTCGACCATTGCAATTCACTGGTCTTGGCCTTTGTTGTTGTGTGTATTTGGCCTTGCTGTATGGTCAGTGCTGATGTAGCTTGTCTGCACTTGCATTGTCCACTATTGCATTCATGAGTACAAGACTGATACTGTACCAACCCGAGCTTTTGTGAGAATTTAATATCGTCATTAAACGATTATTGTGATAGTTAATTGATAATTGAAGTTTTAATCGAGTTGAAAATTCTTTTGTAATTCGTTAAAAGAATTTTGCGGGCTTTATAAATAAAATTTTGAACATGATCCCTTGTTTATTTTGGGCCGTGACAATTATCATTGCCATTCCCTTTTTTCGTTCACTCGTGAAAACCCGTCCCCTTTACCCTCTATTCTTTTTCATTCGAAATCAAAACAAAGGAAAAACCCTAGACAGACATACGAAAAAAAATGGTGGCTCGACTTTCTCCCTCTTTCGTTCAAAAATTAGGGCTCATGAAAATCAGGGGCTCCAACTTTAGTTAGAGCGTTCGAGTGATGATTTTAGGTCGCTTGCTCCTTCGATCATCGCGTGCTTGTCTTCGTTCGACATAGGGATGCCACAGCTTCTACTCGAAGCTGTTCGATCCTCAAATTCGTGCTCGTTCGAGTTCCTCCGAGTCGCGTCGAAAAGGTGAGTATATTATACTCACATCTAATTCTAACTTGAGCTTATTAGCGTTCGAAATTGATTTGGTCGTTGTGATTCTTCCTTGACTTCGGTTATACCTCGCTTGACTTTGTTTTGTTGTTCCATGGGTTGATTTGTGATTTTTGTGATGTTCCTTTTTGACTTCGGTCATGGTGAATTATGATGACATTTTGTGTCTGCTTCAACTTGGAGTTTTTGATATATCCTGACTTGAGAACGAACTGCAGTTGTCCTTGTTCAAGACTGATATTGCTTTTGGTTATTTTCTTGTACCCATGGAAATTCGACTTCACTGTTTTCGAATAGTTTATGATACATGTTAATCTGTAGCTCCATGTTGTATTGATCTCGGCTGATGTGTGCATTCACTTGAGTTCGTTGTAGTTATCTTCCTGTCATTACATTGTTGACAGTTAACATGGCTTGTACCACTTGCGTCTGCACTCTGTCAATCTGCCTTGTGTAGTTGCATTCTGTATCATTTCGTATCCACACTTCATTTTGTTGTAACTAGACTTGAATCATTTGTGATTCTTTGTTGCTATTCTTTTATATGTGATGTGTAAATACACTTGGGAAATTGTTAGTTTCCACTGCAACCGTTTGTTGTGTAATCAATATGCAAATATACTTTGCTGTGATCGCTGACTTGTCGTCGTTAAATTGTTTTGTTCCTTTGACACTGTCTTCCTGTTCACAGACTTTAGTTCCACTGCAGTTGTTTCTTTTTGAATTTGATTTGCAAACTTGATTTGGCGAAAATAATTTGGGTTTGGCACTGTCTAGACTTGAGGTTGTTGTTTCATAATTATTGAACTCGTTTTGACTCTTTGACTTCGGCATTGTTTAAAATGGTCGCGGGTCATTGTATATGTTTTTGGGTTGACTTTGCATTCCCTATGAGTACTCACTTTGGTCCTTATATCTTTGACCTGTAGCTTGAATATTATAATGGCACTTCATGTTGCATCTGTTAGGTATAGTAGTATTGAACTACTTCATGTTCATATATATTTCCTATTGAGTTTGCTCCATCCAGTTTCATGCATACTTGATACTGCCGTTTCTTCACTTGGTTCCTACATATATACCACTACATGTTGTTTATGTTACTCTGACTTATGTGCATGTGTCTTTGAACATATGCGTTTGTTGCCGCACTTCATTTATTAGTGCAGCACTCGCCTCTCTTGTATTGCTTTTCACTGATCTGTCTTGATCTGGGTTATTGTTTTTGTGGTGCACTTGCTTGGCCATTTTGTACTTCTGACCTTTGTTTGGTTCTGGTCTCGCTTGTGTTATTGCCTTTGTTGGTTCGTGATTGTTTCAGATTGATTTTTGAGATTTTACAGCGAGTTGAATCCGGTCTCAAAGACCCGGGCTTGACCCTGTAATTTTATTTATGATTGACTTCTACCGTTTTGATTGCTGTTAGTTTTCACCGTCGTGATGATTTCACGTACTGTGTGGCGAGGCAGTGCACGCGCGTGTGTGCTGCAGCCACATAGAAATTTGATGTGTTTGATCATTTTAAGAATTCCGATTTGTTGATTTACACTGCTTAGTGTTATAATTGTCGTTATCCAATTCTCGTATCGAGAGTTGGATATACGAGATTTCTGCGACTGTCGTCTATTTGACTATCTGATTATTATTGCTACTATGCACTAATAACTGAATTTGAATTAGACTGACCCGTGTATTATTTTCTTTTGAATTTAATACTCGGGTCAGACCCGAGTTATTTCAGATTGTAGATTTCTTTCTTTGAGTTGCTGTTCGGGATTTGAAGACTTTTCACATCTTCTGAAGTTGTCATTGTCCTTTTGTAGTAGTCGTGTCATTGTATAGAACGATATGTATTCATGTATATTAGTTGATAATGTACTTGTATATATAACTTCTAGAGTCGACAGTTGTAGTTGTATCATATGTATCGTGTCAACTATATTGTAACTGACATCGGTTATATATATATGAGATTTTTGTTAATCTGTGTTCCGCATTTATATTATCTGTGTTATTGTTATATCTAATGTCCTAAACTATTATGAACTATCGTAGTTTGTTTTATACTGATAATTGGGTGTGTCGATGGGAGTAAATAAATAATAGATGAAAAATAAAAAGTATATACCACTCCTATCGAGATAACCAATATTAGTGTAAGGCCAACTACGGATGGTCGCTCCTATCCAGCCTTATTCTTCGTAATAATAGACAGTATTTCTTTTAATACTCTTTGTTATTATGAGCATAGAGGTGGGGCGTCACAGTTGGTATCAGAGCTTGGGGTTTATGGACATAATATAAAACATAACTTGGATGGAACATATGTTACAACTATTAGTCGATGTTTTATTTGTGATTTGAGTCAAAACTAAAGTTTTGAAATTTCGATGAAATTTTTAAATATCTTTATTTAAAAATAAAAGGTGAATTTGTTTTCCGATGATTTGGTTGATTTGAGTACTGTTTATCAGAGTGCGCAGTGGAAACAATGAAACTGTCTTCGCTGAGTACAACTGATAATCTATTTAATTCAGAAATTGAAATAAATTTCATTGGTTGTTTACATAGCTGTAATTATTTTGTTTCTTTGAGAATTTCGAATCCGAATTGAGGATTCGAAGAAATTATAGTTATGTGATTTTTGTTGAAATTTCCGCTGGCTTTCTTTTGAACTAATCATCTATTGATTAGATTTTGCTGTTTTGAATTGTCTTCATTGAAGATGCATTCGAATGATTTCTTTGTTTATATTGTAATGTGCGTGCAAATATGAATTTGCACGATACTGCATTTATTTTATGTTGAACCGATGCTTGGTTATGAAACGCATTTTGTTGCCGTTATTTTTATAACGGGATTTTTACACCAATGCTAAATTTTTGAAGCAAGGTGTTTTGTTGGCATTTTGATGAATGAAAATTCACTGATATTACATTTTGATGTAAATTATTTTGATGAGGTTTTGACGTTTTAAAATTACTGTCGCTTTGACTTCAGTAACTGTCAAATTTTAAAAGTGGATTTTCAAGCGGTTATACCGCAATGCTAATTTGTGACCGTATTTACGATATTTTGAGAAGTACAATTTCCTTGTCGAAATTGTTACTAATTTGCTGCTGTAATCACGTGATTGGAAAATCGTTTTAAAATAAAAATTGTTTTATAAATTTTTAACAATTTGCGTTTTCAAAAGAATGAGAAAGCGACTTAAACGATTCAGCAAAATCGAGGATTATGACCCCTTTCTTTACTGTTTCGCTTAACTCCGGACTTGTCCAGTTGAGAATGTGAATTGTTATTTTTACAAAATAAATAAAAATTGTTTTCAGAATTTTTAACAGTTTGCGCTTTCAAAAGAATGAGGAAGCGATTTAAATGTTTCAGCAAAATCGAGGACTATGACCCCTTTCTTTTACTGATTCGCTTAATTCCGGACTTGTCCGTTTGAGAATGTGAAATGTATTTTTACAAAATACACAATTTTGCACTTTCAAGGAAACGATGAAGAGAATCAAACGATTTAGTAAAACACGTGGTATGGGACATGTGCGTTTGCTATTTCGGTTAATTCCGGACTCGTTAATTGAAATATTTGATGATTTTGTGTGCTTTCGAGCCACTATGAGGACCTTCGGGTCATTTGTTGGACCTTCGGGTCATTTGTTGGGCTTTCGGGCCACTCTGCGGACCTTCGGGTCAAATACCAGTACTAGACCTTTGGGTCACTCTGCGAACCTTCGGGTCAATCTGATGGGTGCCAAAATTATGTTGAGTACTTGGTAGGCTTCGGCCATTTGTTGATGCACGTGCGGCGAATTAAAAACTCGCCATCTGATGGGATCGATCCAAGCTTTTATGTTGATTTTCTAGTCTTCTTAATTGATTTCTAGATATTTGTTGCTTCCAATTATCTGCAGGTAATTGGATATTTGTTGATATGAGTTCTGATTATCGTTTTTGATAATCAGATATTTGTTGTTTCTAATTATCGCTTGTGATAATTAGATATTTGTTGATATGAGTTCTGATTATCATTTTTTGATAATCAGATATTTGTTGTTTCTAATTATCGCTTGTGATAATTAGATATTTGTTGATATGAGTTCTGATTATCGTTTTTGATAATCAGATATTTGTTGTTTCTAATTATCGCTTGTGATAATTAGATATTTGTTGATATGAGTTCTGATTATCGTTTTTGATAATCAGATATTTGTTGTTTCTAATTATCGCTTGTGATAATTAGATATTTGTTGATATGAGTTCTGATTATCGTTTTTGATAATCAGATATTTGTTGTTTCTAATTATCGCTTGTGATAATTAGATATTTGTTGATATGAGTTCTGATTATCGTTTTTGATAATCAGATATTTGTTGTTTCTAATTATCGCTTGTGATAATTAGATATTTGTTGATATGAGTTCTGATTATCGTTTTTGATAATCAGATATTTGTTGTTTCTAATTATCGCTTGTGATAATTAGATATTTGTTGATATGAATTCTGATTATCGTTTTTGATAATCAGATATTTGTTGTTTCTAATTATCGCTTGTGATAATTAGATATTTGTTGATATGAGTTCTGATTATCGTTTTTGATAATAAGATATTTGTTGTTTCTAATTATCACTTGTGATAATTAGATATTTGTTGATATGAGTTCTGATTATCGTTTTCTGATAATCAGATATTTGTTGTTTCTAATTATCGCTTGTGATAATTAGATATTTGTTGATATGAGTTCTGATTATCGTTTTTGATAATCAGATATTTGTTGTTTCTAATTATCGCTTGTGATAATTAGATATTTGTTGATATGAGTTCTGATTATCGTTTTTTATAATCAGATATTTGTTGTTTCTAATTATCGCTTGTGATAATTAGATATTTGTTGATATGAGTTCTGATTATCGTTTTTGATAATCAGATATTTGTTGTTTCTAATTATCGCTTGTGATAATTAGATATTTGTTGATATGAGTTCTGATTATCGTTTTTGATAATCAGATATTTGTTGTTTCTAATTATCGCTTGTGATAATTAGATATTTGTTGATATGAGTTCTGATTATCGTTTTTGATAATCAGATATTTGTTGTTTCTAATTATCGCTTGTGATAATTAGATATTTGTTGATATGAGTTCTGATTATCGTTTTGATAATCAGATATTTGTTGTTTCTAATTATCGCTTGTGATAATTAGATATTTGTTGATATGAGTTCTGATTATCGTTTTTGATAATCAGATAATTGTTGTTTCTAATCATCGCTTGTGATAATTAGATATTTGTTGATATGAGTTCTGATTATCGTTTTTGATAATCAGATATTTGTTGTTTCTAATTATCGCTTGTGATAATTAGATATTTGTTGATATGAGTTCTGATTATCGTTTTTGATAATCAGATATTTGTTGTTTCTAATTATCGCTTGTGATAATTAGATATTTGTTGATATGAGTTCTGATTATCGTTTTTGATAATCAGATATTTGTTGTTTCTAATTATCGCTTGTGATAATTAGATATTTGTTTATATGAGTTCTGATTATCGTTTTTGATAATCAGATATTTGTTGTTTCTAATTATCGCTTGTGATAATTAGATATTTGTTGATATGAGTTCTGATTATAGTTTTTGATAATCGAATATTTGTTGTTTCTAATTATCGCTTGTGATAATTAGATATTTGTTGATATGAGTTCTGATTATCGTTTTTGATAATCAGATATTTGTTGTTTCTAATTATCGCTTTAGATAATTAAATATTTTCTGATTTGAGATTTAATTACCGATTTAGATAATTAAATATTTGCTGATTTCGAATTTAATTATCGCTTTAGATAATTAAATATTTGGTGATTTGAGATTTGATTATCGTTTGTGATAATCGAATATTTGTTGAATTTGAGATTTGATTATCGTTTGTGATAATCGAATATTTGTTGAATTTGAAATTTGATTATCGTTTTTGATAATCGAATATTTGTTGAATTTGAAATTTGATTATCGTTTTTGATAATCGAATATTTGTTGAATTTGAAATTTGATTATCGTTTTTGATAATCGAATATTTATTGAATTTGAAATTTGATTATCGTTTGTGATAATCGAATAATTGTTGAAATTGAAATTTGAGCATCGTTTTTGATAATTGAATAATTGTTGATTTGTTTTCTGACTGTCGTTTGGATAAATAGATTTTATTGAATCGCCGTTTCTATCTATTCCTGTGAATAATTAGAGTTTGTTGATTATGAGATTTGTGGTTTCTAGTTAATTATTGAATAACTAGATATTTGCAGTTGAGATTTGTGATTTGTGTTTCATAATTATCCTTGTCGATAATTATATTTTGTTGTTCTCTAATTAACGTATCGCTAATTAGATATTGCTGTTTTGTGATTTTTCTGAATTTCAATTATCTGGTTGATAATTAAATATTACTGATGTTTGCATTTATTCAGGTTGCTGTCTTCTGATTATCTTTTGATAATTGGACTTTGTTGAGAATTTGTAAAATTGCTTTTATGGAATTGAAAGATTTCTTTGGCGTTTGTATTCCCGTCTTTTATTTTCTAGCTTAACCAGTTTAGGTTAGAAAATTTATTGTTATTGACAACCTTAATTATGAAAATTGCAGGGACGCAATTTTTATAAGGAGGGGAGTCTGTAACAACCCGAGCTTTTGTGAGAATTTAATATCGTCATTAAACAATTATTGTGATAGTTAATTGATAATTGAAGTTTTAATCGAGTTGAAAATTCTTTTGTAATTCGTTAAAAGAATTTTGCGGGCTTTATAAATAAAATTTTGAACATGATCCCTTGTTTATTTTGGGCCGTGAAAATTATCATTGCCATTCCCTTTTTTCGTTCACTCGTGAAAACCCGTCCCCTTTACCCTCTATTCTTTTTCATTCGAAATCAAAACAAAGGAAAAACCCTAGACAGACATACGAAAAAAAATGGTGGCTCGACTTTCTCCCTCTTTCGTTCAAAAATTAGGGCTCGTGAAAATCAGGGGCTCCGACTTTAGTTAGAGCGTTCGAGTGATGATTTTAGGTCGCTTGCTCCTTCGATCATCGCGTGCTTGTCTTCGTTCGACATAGGGATGCCACAGCTTCTACTCGAAGCTGTTCGATCCTCAAATTCGTGCTCGTTCGAGTTCCTCCGAGTCGCGTCGAAAAGGTGAGTATATTATACTCACATCTAATTCTAACTTGAGCTTATTAGCATTCGAAATTGATTTGGTCGTTGTGATTCTTCCTTGACTTCGGTTATACCTCGCTTGACTTTGTTTTGTTGTTCCATGGGTTGATTTGTGATTTTTGTGATATTCCTTTTTGACTTCGGTCATGGTGAATTATGATGACATTTTGTGTCTGCTTCAACTTGGAGTTTTTGATATAACCTGACTTGAGAACGAACTGCAGTTGTCCTTGTTCAAGACTGATAATGCTTTTGGTTATTTTCTTGTACCCATGGAAATTCGACTTCACTGTTTTCGAATAGTTTATGATACATGTTAATCTGTAGCTCCATGTTGTATTGATCTCGGCTGATGTGTGCATTCACTTGAGTTCGTTGTAGTTATCTTCCTGTCATTACATTGTTGACAGTTAACATGGCTTGTACCACTTGCGTCTGCACTCTGTCAATCTGCCTTGTGTAGTTGCATTCTGTATCATTTCGTATCCACACTTCATTTTGTTGTAACTAGACTTGAATCATTTGTGATTCTTTGTTGCTATTCTTTTATATGTGATGTGTAAATACACTTGGGAAATTGTTAGTTTCCACTGCAACCGTTGTTTGTGTAATCAATATGCAAATATACTTTGCTGTGATCGCTGACTTGTCGTCGTTAAATTGTTTTGTTCCTTTGACACTGTCTTCCTGTTCACAGACTTTAGTTCCACTGCAGTTGTTTCTTTTTGAATTTGATTTGCAAACTTGATTTGGCGAAAATAATTTGGGTTTGGCACTGTCTAGACTTGAGGTTGCTGTTTCATAATTATTGAACTCGTTTTGACTCTTTGACTTCGGCATTGTTTAAAATGGTCGCAGGTCATTGTATATGTTTTTGGGTTGACTTTGCATTCCCTATGAGTACTCACTTTGGTCCTTATATCTTTGACCTGTAGCTTGAATATTATAATGGCACTTCATGTTGCATCTGTTAGGTATAGTAGTATTGAACTACTTCATGTTCATATATATATTTCCTATTAAGTTTGCTCCATCCAGTTTCATGCATACTTGATACTGCCGTTTCTTCACTTGGTTCCTACATATATACCACTACATGTTGTTTATGTTACTCTGACTTATGTGCATGTGTCTTTGAACATATGCGTTTGTTGCCGCACTTCATTTATTACTGCAGCACTCGCCTCTCTTGTATTGCTTTTCACTGATCTGTCTTGATCTGGGTTATTGTTTTTGTGGTGCACTTGCTTGGCCATTTTGTACTTCTGACCTTTGTTTGGTTCTGGTCTCGCTTGTGTTATTGCCTTTGTTGGTTCATGATTGTTTCAGATTGATTTTTGAGATTTTACAACGAGTTGAATCCGGTCTCAAAGACCCGGGCTTGACCCTGTAATTTTATTTATGATTGACTTCTACCGTTTTGATTGCTGTTATTTTTCACCGTCGTGATGATTTCACGTACTGTGTGGCGAGGCAGTGCACGCGCGTGTGTGCTGCAGCCACACAGAAATTTGATGTGTTTGATCATTTTAAGATTTCTGATTTGTTGATTTACACTGCTTAGTGTTATAATTGTCGTTATCCAATTCTCGTATCGAGAGTTGGATATACGAGATTTCTGCGACTGTCGTCTATTTGACTATCTGATTATTATTGCTACTATGCACTAATAACTGAATTTGAATTTGACTGACCCGTGTATTATTTTCTTTTGAATTTAATACTCGGGTCAGACCTGAGTTATTTCAGGTTGTAGATTTCTTTCTTTGAGTTGCTGTTCGGGATTTGAAGACTTTTCACATCTTCTGAAGTTGTCATTGTCCTTTTGTAGTAGTCGTGTCATTGTATAGAACGATATGTATTCATGTATATTAGTTGATAATGTACTTGTATATATAACTTCTAGAGTCGACAGTTGTAGTTGTATCATATGTATCGTGTCAACTATATTGTAACTGACATCGGTTATATATATATATGAGATTTTTGTTAATCTGTGTTCCGCATTTATATTATCTGTGTTATTGTTATATCTAATGTCCTAAACTATTATGAACTATCGTAGTTTGTTTTATACTGATAATTGGGTGTGTCGATGGGAGTAAATAAATAATAGATGAAAAATAAAAAGTATATACCACTCCTATCGAGATAACCAATATTAGTGTAAGGCCAACTACGGATGGTCGCTCCTATCTAGCCTTATTCTTCGTAATAATAGACAGTATTTCTTTTAATACTCTTTGTTATTATGAGAATAGAGGTGGGGCGTCACAGTTACTTCAGTAATGAAGTACAGAATTGTAAGAATTTTATTTTCTATTCAATCAAATGTCAAAAAAATGCTTCATTTTGCTCATCGACATTTTTGTAGAATTAGATCTTGTTTTGTTGAAACCTATAGCAGGATATTTTCTGAATCCATTTTAAAACTGTTAATAGATATTCCAAAACAATTCTTTGGGTTTCTGCATTTGAACTTGACATTGTTTATTCATGTTAACATAACTTGACTTGTTCGATTCCTTGCCTTTGACTATGGTTGTCACAGCTCTGACTTGATACACTCACTTGTATTTTGTTGTTTCATGACTTGATAAATTCATATTATATGTCACAGATGCATTTACTTGTGTACATGGTAGTCTTGGCCGAGTTTGGTGCTTGAATTTTGTCTTGGTTCCTGTAAGACTGTAGTTGTCTTTGACTTGATGCTTGATCACTTGTAGTTGCCGTAGTGTTGCAGTCTTGTTTATGTTTGCTGATGATGCTCTGACTGTTGAGGCAGTGTCATTGATATTCGAGTTGCTGTGCATTGTATATATGTGTGTTCATATATGTGCTCCATTGTATATTTGTAATCTCTGAACACTTCAGTCGGGTCTGGTTGCTTCATATGCATTGATCTTGAGTTGTTTTCATGTTGCATTTGTTTATATGTATGCTTGATTTGTAACCTTGTCTCATTTGCATATGATGCTTAGTACTTTGATCACTGTTTCATTCTTTAACCACCAAGTGTTGTGTCTGGTTTGAACTCACTTTTGTGACCTACTTCTCTGGTCTGTTCCATTTTACTGGTTTGGTGATGCTGGTTTCTTGTCTCTCTCTTGTGCATGCCTGAACTACTTTGTTCATGTATTGCTTGGACTTTGCTAATTTGAGGTTTCCTATGACCTTTGTACTACTGTACCACTTTACTTGTATCCTGTGCACTGTTGTACCTATTACTTTTGTTGTTCCTTCTATTCTTTGATCTCATATTCATATATACTGACCTAAACTGATCATTGAAATGCATTGCCTTGCCTTTGTTGGTTTGTGTATTTGCTTGAGTATTGATTTGAGCTGTTTTGTTGGTTCTTGATCATTTCAGGTTGATTTTTGAAATTGTACTTGAGTTGAATCCAGTTTCAAAACTCGGGTTTGACCTTGTGCTCGTGTCGTGATGTTATCTGTATTTCACTTGAGTTGAACCCGGCTTTTAATTTGGGTTTGACCTTGTGCTCACCTGTCCCTGTAGATTTATCAAGTGTATATCGGTGTGCACGACCTTGTGGCATGTACAGTGATACACTGTGCATGTCACAAGCTGTTCGTGTATGATGAATTCAGAATTAAATGATGACGAACAACCCAAATAACTGAGGCAAATAATATTTTCAAAATCTCATTTTATTTTATACTGCAAAAATATTTTATTTTCAATTTTACTGCGTCAGTGTATATTTTTGCAGATAGTTCAAATGCTAGATTCAATTTGGAATAAAGTTGAAGATAAATACGAGTGAGTGAATTGTAGTGAGGTGCAAATATAAATGGAAAATTGTGATGTAATCAAAATTGTATTGGAATTGAAATTGTATATATATAATGAGAGCTTGAATTTGTACTATTCAAAATTGTAATAAATATTTGTTTGAATAAAATATCTGTTTGAATTTAAATTCCGTGTTATTTATTTTATTCAGCAAATATTTATTTAATCTGTGAATAAATATTTGTTGGGGCCCAGATTGTGGGGCCCACTTTTTAGTAAATTTGGTACCTGTGGCAACAACAGAACCGATGTTGCCCTAGGGCCGCAAAGATGTTGCCTTTGACTCTAGGGCAACGCGGCAAAATGCATCACCGAGAAAGTGTTGCCTTTGCCCTTTTTTAGCCTACAGCAACATTTTTTGACACTTCCTGCATCACTTCTTGGGTGTTGCAGTATGCAATCTATGGCGTAGTGAATCTTGTATTTTATATGCATACAGGTTTTCATGATTTTCTTCTATGTAAATATGAAGAAAATGAATTTTATTTGTGTGTATATGTGATATGCACACATATTTTTGGTTAAATATTGATTTTATCCTTAAGCCTCCTTATTTTTCTTTTTTATTTTGGGTCCAATTCAGCCCAATATCACATAGCCTAGTAAGAAGTGAGATAGAGAAGTGTTGTACGTTCATTTCACTGTATCTTCTTCCTTCAACTGAAACAAGAGAAATTAACCTCCACTTTACCAATTTCTCAAAAATCAAGCAATTCCTTCATTTTAATTCAACAAATTCAAGACTTTTTACACTCTAGTGATAAATAAAAGGTAAACAACTCCAAACTACTGAATTTCATAACCAAATTCTTTTACAGTAAATGGGTTTCTAATTTTTACTGTAAATTGGTTTGCATGTTTCTTCTATGGTTTCAGCAGGTACTTCCGGGCCTTAATCGAGTAAAGTCGCAATCTTGCTAGCTTAAACCTTGGTATTTCAGTAAGTAGCTAAGGTGAGACTAAAATCTCACATCTACTGGCCAAAAATATTGAATTAGTAGCTAAATTCGTTGGTTTTACTAGTTTTTGTTCATCGATGTTCGTTTTCGTTTCTGGCCTCAAGTGCCAACTTTGGCTGTCCATTACTTTCATCTCCGGCAACGAAATGCTGCCGGATCTTTTTCTGAGTCAAGTTTATATGTTGTACTTTGTTTTTGAAAAATTTGGTTGAAAAATATTGCCATTTGATTGTCCAAACCGTTGCTTCAAAATCAACAAAACACGGTTTTTTCTACCTGTAGAAACTGTGTTCTCTGAGTTGCTGCAAACATGGCCTGAGTCCATGTTTGAGATGACACAACTCTTTCATTTCTTACTGAAATTACATGAAGCTTTTTTTGTTTGAAAGATAAAGTTTCATACTATAAGCATACCAAATTTCAGGTCATTTCGACTAATATAGATTATAGAAATATGCTGCCGAACTTTGATCCGGAGCATGTTTTTGCCCAGATTTTTACAGTGAAAACACTGCCTGGGTTCAACTTTGAGACATCATAACTTTCTCATATTTTATCCAAATTGCATGATTCTTTTTTTTATTTGAAAGCTGAAGTTTTCTATTATAGGTATAACAATTTTCAGCTTAATCCGAGCTAATTTGTTTCTCTGTTTCATGCCTGGAAGTTGAACCCAAGAGGGTTTTAGGCCTGTGCATTTTTGGTTTTTGAATTGTTGCAAACATGGCCTGAGTTCATGTTTGAGATAGTGTAACTTTTTCATTTCCAGTCAGACTTCATTGATTTTTTTTTGTTTGAAATATGAAGTTTTCTACTTTGTGTACACCAATTTTTAGTTCAATCAATGATCGTTCAACCATCTGTTTTATATCCGAAAGTTAACCCAGAGAAGATTTCAGACCTGGGTATTATTTGTCTATGTGTTTTGTGTTCATTTTCCGTCCGATTTTTTACTTTTACTTCATGTTTTGTGATATTTTAGAAATGATTTGAGGGCTATGATGCCTATCAATAGGCTAGCCAAGTTTTGATGAATTTGAAATTCAAATTTGAATGGAATTTGAATTGAATTTGAATGACAGTTTTGAGTTATTTCTTTGATTTCGAGCATAGATTTTCTCAAACAATTTTGAAATAATTTTTAAAATAAATTGGCATTTAAAATAATTATTATGTAATATTTTTAAATTATTATAAGCTATAAAATCTATTTATTCTCGATAATAAGGGAATTTTCAAATGTCGTCTTCAAAATTGATTTCGGAAAATGGTTTTAAAAGCTTGTTTTCTCAAATAAATTATTTTATATATAAAATATACATTTTTGCACTATTCGAGTGAATGAGAAGGAGAATTAAACAGTTTGGTAAAACACATGGTATGGGACACGTGCGTTTATCTTATAGGTTAATTCCTGACTTGTCTGTTTGATCGTTTTGACCTTCGGGTCGAGTTTACCGATGAGATGAGGTAAACTTTTCACTGCTTTGAGTGTGAAATTTACTGGCGATTAGTAAACCGTTTAGTGCGAACGTGTGGTATGGGACACATGTTAACACTATTCGGGTTCCTATTTGAGAGTTTGTGACACATTTTCCATTGCGGTGTGCCTGTACTGGACCTTCGGGTCATTGCCATTGCGACGTTTGCCATTGCGGCATATTTTGCCATTGTGGCGTATTTGTCTTCGAGACGTTTTCCATTGCGGTGTATTTTCCATTGCGGCATATTTTCCATTGCGGCGTATTTGTCATTGTGATGTTTTGCCTTCGGGTGAGGTACCTATTTGAGATAATAGTACTTGGTAAGGCTTCGGCCACATGCACATGCAAACACTTTTGAGATGGTTTCTTTGACTATTTTCTCTAATGTATCGCTCTTTCCAAAATTGGTCCTTTGAAACATTCGATATATATTTGTGGCGATTACATTTTGTGAATTTGAACTCTTGGAAGTTCTATTTTTGAGATTTGAATTGCCTACACTGGCGTTATATGAGATTTGCCTTTTGGCATTTACTTGAGATTTTATTCTCCTCTTTGGAGATATATTTGCCTTGTGGCATGTTTGAGATGAGATCTCTTTATGCATGTTTTGGGTTTGCCAAGATGGCGGGTTTAGGTTTTCCCCTAAACCATATTTGATGTTTTATGAATGCCGATGATATGAGGCTCGCTTCTTTTAGCGTTTTATGGGTTATTTTATCTCTTTTGAGATTATATTTTTGTGTAGTGATACCATACTATCACTCGATGTAATCGTACACTTTAGTTGTCCCTTCTCACTTGAGAATATTATCACATTATCCTTATGCTCATATTATCGCTTATCCTTGTAAACTAATTTGTTTAGCTAGACTGACCCGCGTATTTTATACTCGGGTCAGACCGAGGTGTTTCAGGTTAGGTACATTTGGACTTAGCCTACTCTGCTTCTGCATGGACTATTCTGCTAGCTCCTTTTGTTATAGCTTTTTGTGTAGTCCTTTTTGGTTGTAACTCTGATATGTATATTCTTTTGACTCGCATGTATATTGTTGTTGCTATACCACTTGACATGTATCATTTTGTATACTCTGTGATGTATCTGTATATGTGTATATGTATGTGATGATCTACTATTCTGTGATGTGTTTTGCATTCGAGTTGTTGTATTTTGTTCTGATAGATCCTATAGCCACCTATGGCTTTGTATTAAGTATTTATTGGATATGTCGATCCACTTGAGATAGAAAAAAATATATATGGCATTTTTCGATGTATTCAATAGATATTTAAGACAAGGATACAGATGGTCGCTCCTATCCAGCCCTATTCTCTACACTAGTAGACAGTATTACCCAGTAATACTCTTTGTTAATGTAGGTCTCGGGGTGGGGCGTCACAATCAACATCAAACCCATGTTTCGTCATTGGTGGCTCACATTGAGATGGGAACCACTATAAGAGGAGGACCATCTTTATAGATGTTTTTCAAAATTTTGTAGATGTACCATAAGTGAAAGAGGAAGAAAATATACAGTGAACTGAAAGAAAAGCTGGACTCATTTATGTTATTAATGCAACTTAACTTCCACCATTTATAGTAAATGAGTTAACCCAAAAAATTGTTTTGTGAATTAATAAATGTTTCATGTAAATAGACGCCACAGTAAATGCAACGAACCCTTCACCCTGAAAGGAACTTATACTACGCTACTATGTGAAGGATCCAAACTCTATCTTTATTCATGAGTGATAGATGCTTCAAAAATCTAATGGTACATTCGTTTTGCTGATATCATTTTCCTTTGAGTTGTACAACGCCATACCTGGTTTGATTCATATTTGCATTTAAAAATTATAGTAGTAAGTTTCAACACCGTAATAAACATTAATTTAACAAGTGGCATTTTTCTTTGTGTGAGATTACATGGGAAATTAAATGCAATAAATGACATGGTCTCTCGGTTTATGGAAAGGATTACATGTGGATTATTGAAAAATGTAAACTTTTCATTTATTTTATTGTAATCTTCAACATTAGCATAAAATTCAAGGTCAAAATAATTCTAATTAAATAGAAAATGTAAGCTTCAAAATGATAGAAATGATACCCTATCCTGACTACTTAGCAATGTTGTGTTCAAGACAGTTTCTCACACATCATTTTAGTTGTTCATAAATATGAATAAATTATTATTAATTACCTTCTCCTAAAAAAGATATATGAATCGCATCACATGCTGGCTATAATAGAATTTGCCCGAAACTTTGCTTGAACCGGTGTTGTAATTGTTGCAATTGTACCTAAAATAATTTCTCACTTGCCTGAATGTAATTGGTTTAAGCGAATGCATGATTTTTGATGTTGTCAGATCTTTTACAACCTAAGAAGATGCTTTAATTAATTTTCTAGTGGCTTTTGAGTGATTAAAAACAAATTTTTGTGTAATTCATGATTAGACCTTGAGATTTTGTTATGGGAAAAGAAATATTGAATTGGGGATTATGAATTACAAATGTGGTGAAAGAAAATACCCATCGAAGTTATTGTTAGTGGCATAAGAACATGGTTGGTATTAATTACAAAAATATCCCTTTCATTTAGAATAATTCAAGATGATAATTTAGATATTTCAAAAGCTTCAAATGAGGGTATTCTCATTATATATAGATAAATAAATATTATATATATATATATAAATATTCCAAATATATTTTATTGAAAATATATTCATACTTAAAATGATTTGAGAAAACGGTTTGGATTGAAAATCATTCTTTTGAAAACTATAGTTGAAAACGTGCGATGGAAAGTGTGTGTTGTGTAATGGACCCATAGAGCAATTCTATGGTATAATAAACTCTAAGATGAATTCATAAATTCATAAATTAAAATCTGGAAATAGCATTGAAATCGGCATAGGAAACAACATCAAAATCAAGCAAATAGGTTCACGCGATCACACAGGCTAATGGAGGAGCAAATGAGAACAAATGGAGCCTAAAATAGAGCGACTTAGGTCTCAGCCCAGGTCATGATAGGTGCACCGGTTGGCATGCCTGGGCTGTGCCCCAAGCGTCTTCGGTGGTGCTCCGATTGCCCGTTGGTGGTGGTTTCTTCATTGATATTTTCCTTGACCTATAATACACTGAATTAGCTAACATGTGCGCATAATAACAATTACAATGGAATGCAATTCATAATCATATGAAGTGGGATTTCATCAAATAGAAAATCAAGTTCTATATGACAAGAAAATTAACACAAAATTAAGATCAATTCAACACCAAATTCATCCATAACAACAACAGCGATAAGCATTCATCTATAGGCTAGAAATATGAGATTAACTCACCAAATTCAACTTGAATGGATGATTAGGACCTAGATTCCACTTAGCTAAAAACTTTCAGCTACAACCTAGGTTTGATTCTGAACATTTGCAAAAGCATGAATTAAAATCATGATCAAAGCTGAGATTAAAGACCCAATGGATGTAAGATATTATGGTAGATATTACCTTAGCTTTACATCTTCGATTAATAATTAAAAGCCCTTTTATTTAAGCTTGATTTGGGGATTTAATCTAGTTTCTAGGGTCTGCAAATAAGGTTAGTTTATTTTTAGATTTTTGATTCTGGCTGAAATGAGAAAGTAATAAAGGAAAGCAAGAGCATATTGATTATTATTCACCCTATACGTGGGCCTAGTGGGTATCCTATAACCCAATAAGAAAATGTTTACTAATTGCTATTTTTTCCTGTGATAAAACACTAATTAATACTCAACTATGTTTATGGAAGCATGGATTAATTTTCCTTAAATTTACCAAAGCTCCAATATATCAAAAATTCACATTTCTATTAATATTGAGATATTTTGTAAAATTAAATATAACTTTTGAAATTAAAAGCTATTCTTATTATTTTTATTTTTATTTCTATAAAATAAACTATTAATTATAAAAATCTCATTTTAAATAATAAATCTCACTTTTAACATTTTATTAAATTTACAACATTTATTCTAATAATTTTTTAAAGCAACAGATTTTTGTTATAAATCTTCTATTAAAATAAATAAGTAAATAAACCCTTGGAGAAATTCATTTATAAATCATAAAAATTATTCCCATTCAATTTATTTACTCATTTTTCCAAGATTGTTTTTATATTATTAAATATAAGAATTAAATTACCTAAAAGGACAATTCATTAAATTCCAATTTAATGAATTCCAAATCCATTTAAAATTTAGAAACACAATGACTATAAATTTCCCAATTCATTCAATTAATTAAAATTAATTATCATATTTTATAGTTTAATTTCAGATAATCTCGACCAGAGTTGTTACAGACTCCCCCTTACAAAAATTGTGTCCCCGCAATTTTCTTAAGGGAAAAGTCTATAGCAAATACCAAGAGCATATTTTCTTAAAAGAAATTGAGTTATGAACGAGAGATAACTCAAAACAAGAGACTCATCATAAATGAACTCAGGAAATTTCACCGGATGGGTTCACTCGATGAACTCTCTAGTTCCACAAGTATAGTCCTTAGGCTCATCGGGCCATTAGACTTAGATAAGCGAAACAATTATATCTCGAAGGCATTCCAGCTCTGAGGTAACAAAAGGAATTGAGCTCTGATCATAAGCTAGACTTTTGTGAGGTCTCAAGTGCAACAAGGATTCTATGCCTAAGAATAGAATCGGAATTTCTAAAGCGTTTCCAAGGCTGAAACACAAGAAGGACACCACAAATGCTAGAGAACTGAACTGGAAAAGAAACTCAGTAAGAAATAGAGCCACTACACTCAATGGTTGGGTAGGGTTCCATATATCAAAGGGCTATCATCCCAAATTGACTAAAATACCAGTCATCTAATCAAGGAAGAAACATGAATAAAGATTTGATCTCCAATATAAATCCCAAGGTCTTTCTAAAAGGATTCACAAATAGAGTCGGGACTTAAGATCAATTCTATAACGACCCTGAATTTTGAACAAATTAAATTGAGAATATTTAATTAATTTTAAATATTTGAACGATGATTTAATTTGAATCCCCGAAATAACTTTGAATTTGGCAATTAAATATTAAAATTTAATCGATTGAAGCTGAATAAAAATTTGAATATTCAATTTAAAGTTGAAGAAAAATATTTCAAAAGCTTTTAAAATTCGTATTGATAATACTGAAGACAATAGAAGCTTCGGAATCGAAATTGAAAATGAATTGTTTAGTTTGAAAATTTATTGTTCGAATCGAATTTAAAAAAAATAGACGTCCGAGGCACAGTCTCGGAATTCGACGAAACCAGTTTCATTGGGTCCGTAATATTGTATTATTACTGGATTTCCAATTTCGTATTTTTCGGGGTTGTTATGTGACCATACGATAGTTAAACGCGTTGGGAATTAAATTGAAATTTATTTTAAAAAGAAAAAGAATAAATAAAATATAACACCATACCTCTTGTACAAACATACACGTTTAAACCCATACATCTCCATGTTTTTCCCCCTTATCTCAATTTAACCCGATCCCTTTCCCTCTCCTCCCATTCTCTTCAACAGATCGACAAAAAGAAAAAAAAACGGGGCGTTCGCGAATAATCATACATCGCGACATTGTCGCGATTGCTTCGACTAAGGGCAGCGCATGATCGGTGGAGGCGCTGGTGGCGAGCGATGCCGCGAGTAGAGGGGGGGTGCGACTGGAAGACGAAGGCGGCGATGGAGACGAGGGCTCGAGGGCGCGACTGTCGCATTATTGGGCGAACTGGGCTAGGGTTTGGTAGACGTTCGATCGCGGAGGCGCGCGCGTGCTCTCGCGTGGTCAAGCGGGGAAAGCAATGGTGGCTCGAGCGGGCGTGGAAGGAGCGAGCGACGATGGGTCTGCTTGATGTTCTTTGTGCTGTCGAAGGTCATCAGTGGGTCGCGAGTCAATTTCGATCAAAGCTAGGGTTTCGCGTTGATGGGTTCGAGTCTGATCGCGGAAGCTTGGATAGCATGAGCGCTCGAATCAATTGGAAGCAGGTGAGGATGTAGATCTGGTTTTCGAACTTTGTTTCCTTCATTTAAATTTGATTTAATGAATATAATCTATAGATGAAAGGAAAAATTTGAAATGTAAAAGGTTTAGACAGAAACCTTTCTTTTGATCAGAAAGAAATATTACACAGTAAAAATATATATATATATATATATATTAGAATTTTATACAGTAAGAAAAGAGGAAAAAAATAAAGGTTTTTAAATGGTAATGTAAATCAGTTTTATAAGTGTATATATATATACGTAGTTTCAATAAAATTGCTTTATAAGGAAAGTTATGGTTTAAATTTAATATTTAGATCAAGTAAAATTGTTTAAAGGAAATTTGTTTCAAACAAAGATATTTTAAATAAATCCTTAGTTAATTAATTTATTCAATGGGATTAATTTGTTCGATTTAATTCGAATATTGATATATTGTATAAATTATTTATCCAAGGTTAAAAATCGAGAAAATCGAGTCAAGATGGAAATGGATGGCAAATTAAAAAGCTAAGGTGAGATCTTCTCACTCAAAATTTAAAGTGGAATTTTTGCAGTTATTGATGATTGCTATTGATGTGTGATATTAGATATGATAGGATATATCTATTATATATAGCAATATATACATATTGGCATATGTATATATTGGATTGATTGATTTCCCGCCTCGTATAGCGGATGAGACCCTATTGCGCCGTTAGTAAGCGGATTTTTATAAAACCTATATACCGCGATATTCCACCTCGAAGTGGAATGGTATTGTGCTAACGTCTGTGGATGCAGAGAAACAGGTTGGAGGGATCCAACTGGATTCCTCACCAGTATTTATTTATTTACAGATATATTGATATAGATCTGTTATCATATTGATATATGATATTGACTGTTGTGATGGACTAATTGATGCGTTGCATCATTGGATTCAAAATTTTGAAGTTTAAAAATAACAATTTTAACTTTAAAAGAGATTTTTAAAGTGATTATTTGTAAGTATACGATTTATTAAATTTTTGGAATTATTTATCTTAAATAAATAAATGTTATAGATTTAAAGTTATGGAAATTATAATGTTTGTGAAATATAACCAAGGGATGATTTTGAAATAAAAAGTTAACTAATCTATAAAATGGTTTAAATTGGATTTTTGAATTATTAAAAAACGATGTATGTACAAGATGCACAAAATTGATATTTATCAATTAAGATTATTGGAATTTAAAACGAGTTTTTATAAGTTGTAAAGATAGGAAATCTATAGAATTATAAATTGTGAAGATTTGAAGTTTATAGATTTATAAAGTTGAAGTTTTAGATTTATAAAGTATGAAGTTATAAAATGAATGGAATTGTAAAATAAAAGATTATAAGAAATTTACTTATAAATTGGGCTTTTGCCTTTAAATGGAATATTGATCGAAGTTAATATAAAAGAAGATTTATAAGTCGAATTTGTTATTAAAATGGAAATAGAATTTATAAACGTTGTTTTATAAATTCGAAATCAATTGGATTTGATAAATTAAATATAGAAGGTTGTTAAGGGAGATATATTCGCGATTTTGGATAGCGAATTATTATTGAAATAAAACGTGTAGAAAATAGTGAAATGTAATTAGTAAGGTATATTCACGATTTTGGACAGTGAATATATTATTAAGTGAAATGGATATTATTTTGGGAAAGTGATATTTGAAATGAAGTTAATTGTTTTAAACGATGTTTTAAAATATATTGAATATCGAAATCATAGATTTCAACATTTATTGTTGAAATAGACGTTTTCGAGAAGTAGAAGGAAATGGTGGACTATAACACTGTTATTATAGTAAATGATTTCCGAAAGGAAATGTTTTTATCTAGTATTGGGATTTATATATCTAT
Organism: Allium fistulosum; assembly: GCA_030737815.1. NCBI lineage: Eukaryota > Viridiplantae > Streptophyta > Magnoliopsida > Asparagales > Amaryllidaceae > Allium > Allium fistulosum. The sequence goes on along the minus strand of CM060908.1, from coordinate 838,570,228 downwards.
CTTAATTTCCGAATCCCTATACTAGTGATTTTGAGTCGTCGTAACGATGTTTTACGTAACATTCGTTTTGACTCAAATTGATGTTGTTATAGAAAATAGTTTTCCTTAAAGAATGAAAATATATACTTAATTTGATTTAAGTATATCGAAGGTTTTCCAAGTGTTGAAAATAAATGATTTGTGAAATACTTATTTTTAAATAAGTATGAAATTTCTTTTCCAAAATGAAATGAACGTTTTGAGAATTTATCTTTGTAAAGATAAATTGAAATTGAATATTAAAATCGATTTGAAAATCGTATATCTGTAGATATTTGAAAAATATAAATTCACTATGGAATTTATAAAAGGGAGACTGTTTAAAAATAAATATCGATTTATTTTTGAAGTGTGGAAAATTTTATATCTAGAAAAGATATTTTGGAAGATAAAATAATTTGGAAAATTATTCGAAATCTGATGATGTTGCGCATCTTTATTGATAGTTAAATAACCGACTATCAATAATTACCTTTAGATAGGTATTTGTTATGAATTGGATGAATTTGAATGCCACACTTATTTTTGAATAATCGCTCACTATTCGGGTTAGTCGGGAAAGGACCATGGGGTCGTATAACCCATTCCGAATATGTGATACGTCGTTATGAATTGCATTTGAAGACCGGTGTTGAAGACCGGATATTTTTGAAAACGGAAGGATTACCGTCGAGTTACTCTACATCGACTGATCTTCGATTTAGAGGTTTTATCACCCTTAGTGACGGGAAGTCCGGACGTGATTAGAAAATTATCCGGAAATGCAAGGGCTTCGTGAGAAGTGCCTTCGGTTCTGTTCGATCCCGGAACAGACTTGTATGGATTGTGTGTCTGACGTTACAATTTGAGATATTGAGCTGATTTCTTTCAAATACATATCTGTTGGTGGCGGAGAATTTATTCTCTTAGCTTAACACCCTTCTCTGAGACGTATGAGCTCAGAGGTGATGTAGTTGAAATTTATCAGCGATATATCCCAATTTGGTAACGTGGCATACTGAGTGTTGCTGTGAAATGATCAGTGTTTGATCATTTGTGATATGATCATTTGTTTGATCTTATATCTTTGTGATCATAGGTTGATCATTTTGTTTGACCCGAAGCAGGGCTTTTTGAGAAAGCGTAGCTTTGTGGACGAGACTTCGTCGAGCCTCACACCCCGGAAATGGTCGAAACAGGACGAATGCGGCAAGGTTCTAGGGAGTAGCGCCCCTTAGTGTATGTCATTCCTTCTGGATAAAGGTGGTATCATGGTATGGAGCCCAGATACTTAACCTCTGTGGTTGCTGCAAAAATTTATTTCTTTGTGGTTGTTGGAAATCGGGGATCCTCGGGAAGATCGGTGACGATCGGGGGATGGCATACGCGTGTCAGTAGTTACCTATTTTTGCAGAGGTAACCCGGCCTTGTGTTGGCAGAGATCCGGTTAGGTTCTCGGGTCGTCTATTCCAGGGACGTACCCATCGTGGATAGGAAGTTCCTTAGCCTGACCATTTGTTGGAAATCCAAAGAAACAATACGTGACTTGTACGGTTTTAGTTGTAGAACCTGCCATCTAATATGGCAGCTATAGCAAGCATACTATAATGGTACCTATGCTGGCTAAGATTTATATTCTACTTTCGAAATGTTTTCTACACTATGCACTAATAATAATATCAAAAAGAATTTGATTTTTGCGTAGTAAGCATCTTTGACTATCATAAGAAGAAATCTCCTCCAAGTCTGCGTTTGCATTGTGTGTGTGGTGGGAGGTCTTATGGTAGTTTCATTTTCCAAAAGCATTGCGAATTGACTTTAAAATTCTCTGCTATTTATTTTAAAGAATAACTGTTTTACGATCTCACACCAGTCACCATGACTGACTCGGAGTTTATTGTTTCCCTTCTAAACTCTGGGTGCCCACCAATTTCCACACGGGCAGTCTAGAGTTAGGTTATCAGGATATTTCTGGATATTCTGGAGCTTTGGAGATAAGCTGGAGGACGAGACGTAGTATTTGTATCTGATAGTATTTATTCTGCTGTATATTCTGTATGAGGACAAGTTTATATAACTGTCCATTTTTGTATATTGACTCTGATGATGGATGTATGTATAAACTGATATAGTTCTTTGTTTTAAAAGACTAGTGTTAACTATTGTATATTGTTCCGCTGCGATATGTGAGACTCTGATATTGTTTTCTTTTCTGATGTTGTTCTCTTGTTTTTCTTTCTTTCTCTTCTATCTTTTCTTCTACTTTTTTTTTTCAAAACCCTCACTATTGGAGTTTCCGGCATTCGATTGCTCGACAGTCGATAAAGTGAGTATCGATGTCGAATTTTCGAAAGTCGAAAATTTCAGGATGTGACAAAGTGGTATCAGAGCATATGGTTAAGCGACAACCCTGCTCTGTTGGGTGTTACTCATTAGAGATAGAGTCAGCAGTACTCTAGAATGAGTTTGAGTGAAATAATAGATACGAGCACGTATTTGTTAGTTAATATAAAAATTGTTTTGTATTGTGATGATTGGTTTATTGAGTGGTATATGAACCTTCGTCGGCACAGTCTTGCAAAACTGTATCGAAGGGGTTTCTAAACACTCAAATAGAACAATTCGGCACAGTATTGTTTTAAATAGGGTGAATGAAATAATTTTACCCAAAACTATTTTTGTATATAAAAGAAATGATTTTCTGTAAATTATTATGATATGGATGCATGGTTGTTAGGGAGTGATGATGTTAATTATCATCATTGATATATATATGTGAAAAATTATATATGAAATTGAAATCAAAAAAAAATAAAGAATTAAGAAATGAATCCATATACAAGTAGAATTTGAGAATATAAATTATAAATGTGAATTGTAATTTGAAACGGAATTCCAGAGAAGTTTTTGGACATGTTTTGAAAAGAATTTGAAAATTTTGGAGATTTGAAAGTTTAAATCTTTTTGATTTGAAAATGGATTTCGAAGGTTTTGGAAAGTATTTTGGAGAGATGAAAGCTCTAAACTCTTTTCGGTCACTGGAAAATAATTCCGATGATGACCATGGCATCACCGGTGTTCATTTTCGGGTTTCCAAAAGAGAAATTGCTGCCAAATTGTTTTTAAATGAAAGTTGTTTGGAAAATTGGGTTTGGTTTTTGAAATTCAAAGAATGATTTGAATTGTTTTCAAAAATGGCTTTGAAAAGATGGTAAGACTCTGGAATACTATATATAAATATATTTATGAAATATTATGAAGTCGATAACTTGTAAAGTTTAAGTTTAAGTTTAAATAAAAATCTAACTTAAAAGAAATGAATTCATATATGAATAGAATTTGTGAATATGAAATATTAATGTGATATATAGTTTGAAATAAAGTTCCAGAAAAATATTTGAAGATAAAATTCATAAAGGAATGAAATTAGTAATATGAATGTACAAATGACTTTATAAATCAAATTGTAAATAAGTCGAAGACTTATCAAGTATTTGAAATTCAATTGAAATGAGAATTCGAATTGAAAATGGATAAAATTACGAATGAATAAATGAATTTGCAATAGCAAATGCAAGAAAACGAAATTTAATGTAAAACTTCATTTTGAATTGGAAAGTAAGACTGAATTGAATTTAGATTTGTGGAAAACAAGGTGAACTATTAAACTAAAAATTGGTAAGTGAAGCTAATTGAATGAAGTGAATGAGATTAAAACTGAATGTTAAACTTCTTTTGAATTTGGTAGTAAATGAAGTTGAAACCGAATTTGAATAAATAAATTGAACTCAAATAGAATTAGAATTGTGAATTAAATTCAAATGAAATTGAAATGTAAAGATTGAACAAAATTGAATAGGTGTAACTTCAATAGTGAAGTAATGATGATATAAGCAGTTATATTGAAAATTTTGTAACAGAATTTGCAAAATGGTTTGAATATATGTAACTAGATATAATGGCTAGTAGGATATACAGGTATAAAGGAATTGGATTTGATTTTCAAAGATAAGTTTGAATTGCTCGACAAAAGGTATGTATTTAAATTTGAATATGAGATTTGATGACTTATTTCTCTAGCCGCTTGGCTTTTTCTTTTTCTTTTTGAAATCTGAGAGTCCGTAGGGACGTTTTGTAGTCGTGCCGTATTAGCCGCGCAAAGGAGACGCTGGCGAAATTTTTCGAAAATTTCGGGTGTTAGAAAATTTTTGAGAAAATTTTGAAAGTTTAAATTTGAATTTGAAATTTAAATTTGAATTGTTAAGCAAACAATGTTGTTTTGAAACTTAGAATTGAAGTTGGAAAAATTTTAGTTGAATGATAACGAATCTTTAGTAGAAAGATTTGTTTTGAAAATTGATAAAACTATTAGATTGTGAAAGATAGTAGACGAGTTAAGGACCTTTTTTTTCTAACTTGTAATTTCGAGGACGAAATTCTTTTAAGGGGGGAAGTCTGTAACGACCCTGAATTTTGAACAAATTAAATTGAGAATATTTAATTAATTTTAAATATTTGAACGATGATTTAATTTGAATCCCCGAAATAACTTTGAATTTGGCAATTAAATATTAAAATTTAATCGATTGAAGCTGAATAAAAATTTGAATATTCAATTTAAAGTTGAAGAAAAATATTTCAAAAGCTTTTAAAATTCGTATTGATAATACTGAAGACAATAGAAGCTTCGGAATCGAAATTGAAAATGAATTGTTTAGTTTGAAAATTTATTGTTCGAATCGAATTTAAAAAAAATAGACGTCCGAGGCACAGTCTCGGAATTCGACGAAACCAGTTTCATTGGGTCCGTAATATTGTATTATTACTGGATTTCCAATTTCGTATTTTTCGGGGTTGTTATGTGACCATACGATAGTTAAACGCGTTGGGAATTAAATTGAAATTTATTTTAAAAAGAAAAAGAATAAATAAAATATAACACCATACCTCTTGTACAAACATACACGTTTAAACCCATACCTCTCCACGTTTTTCCCCCTTATCTCAATTTAACCCGATCCCTTTCCCTCTCCTCCCATTCTCTTCAACAGATCGACAAAAAGAAAAAAAAACGGGGCGTTCGTGAATAATCATACATCGCGACGTTGTCGCGATTGCTTCGACTAAGGGCAGCGCGCGATCGGTGGAGGCGCTGGTGGCGAGCGATGCCGCGAGTAGAGGGGGGGTGCGACTGGAAGACGAAGGCGGCGATGGAGACGAGGGCTCGAGGGCGCGACTGTCGCATTATTGGGCGAACTGGGCTAGGGTTTGGTAGACGTTCGATCGCGGAGGCGCGCGCGTGCTCTCGCGTGGTCAAGCGGGGAAAGCAATGGTGGCTCGAGCGGGCGTGGAAGGAGCGAGCGACGATGGGTCTGCTTGATGTTCTTTGTGCTGTCGGAGGTCATCAGTGGGTCGCGAGTCAATTTCGATCAAAGCTAGGGTTTCGCATTGATGGGTTCGAGTCTGATCGCGGAAGCTTGGATAGCATGAGCGCTCGAATCAATTGGAAGCAGGTGAGGATGTAGATCTGGTTTTCGAACTTTGTTTCCTTCATTTAAATTTGATTTAATGAATATAATCTATAGATGAAAGGAAAAATTTGAAATGTAAAAGGTTTAGACAGAAACCTTTCTTTTGATCAGAAAGAAATATTACACAGTAAAAATATATATATATATATTAGAATTTTATACAGTAAGAAAAGAGGAAAAAAATAAAGGTTTTTAAATGGTAATGTAAATCAGTTTTATAAGTGTATATATATATATATACGTAGTTTCAATAAAATTGCTTTATAAGGAAAGTTATGGTTTAAATTTAATATTTAGATCAAGTAAAATTGTTTAAAGGAAATTTGTTTCAAACAAAGATATTTTAAATAAATCCTTAGTTAATTAATTTATTCAATGGGATTAATTTGTTCGATTTAATTCGAATATTGATATATTGTATAAATTATTTATCCAAGGTTAAAAATCGAGAAAATCGAGTCAAGATGGAAATGGATGGCAAATTAAAAAGCTAAGGTGAGATCTTCTCACTCAAAATTTAAAGTGGAATTTTTGCAGTTATTGATGATTGCTATTGATGTGTGATATTAGATATGATAGGATATATCTATTATATATAGCAATATATACATATTGGCATATGTATATATTGGATTGATTGATTTCCCGCCTCGTATAGCGGATGAGACCCTATTGCGCCGTTAGTAAGCGGATTTTTATAAAACCTATATACCGCGATATTCCACCTCGAAGTGGAATGGTATTGTGCTAACGTCTGTGGATGCAGGGAAACAGGTTGGAGGGATCCAACTGGATTCCTCACCAGTATTTATTTATTTATAGATATATTGATATAGATCTGTTATCATATTGATATATGATATTGACTGTTGTGATGGACTAATTGATGCGTTGCATCATTGGATTCAAAATTTTGAAGTTTAAAAATAACAATTTTAACTTTAAAAGAGATTTTTAAAGTGATTATTTGTAAGTATACGATTTATTAAATTTTTGGAATTATTTATCTTAAATAAATAAATGTTATAGATTTAAAGTTATGGAAATTATAATGTTTGTGAAATATAACCAAGGGATGATTTTGAAATAAAAAGTTAACTAATCTATAAAATGGTTTAAATTGGATTTTTGAATTATTAAAAAACGATGTATGTACAAGATGCACAAAATTGATATTTATCAATTAAGATTATTGGAATTTAAAACGAGTTTTTATAAGTTGTAAAGATAGGAAATCTATAGAATTATAAATTGTGAAGATTTGAAGTTTATAGATTTATAAAGTTGAAGTTTTAGATTTATAAAGTATGAAGTTATAAAATGAATGGAATTGTAAAATAAAAGATTATAAGAAATTTACTTATAAATTGGGCTTTTGCCTTTAAATGGAATATTGATCGAAGTTAGTATAAAAGAAGATTTATAAGTCGAAATTGTTATTAAAATGGAAATAGAATTTATAAACGTTGTTTTATAAATTCGAAATCAATTGGATTTGATAAATTAAATATAGAAGGTTGTTAAGGGAGATATATTCGCGATTTTGGATAGCGAATTATTATTGAAATAAAACGTGTAGAAAATAGTGAAATGTAATTAGTAAGGTATATTCACGATTTTGGACAGTGAATATATTATTAAGTGAAATGGATATTATTTTGGGAAAGTGATATTTGAAATGAAGTTAATTGTTTTAAACGATGTTTTAAAATATATTGAATATCGAAATCATAGATTTCAACATTTATTGTTGAAATAGACGTTTTCGAGAAGTAGAAGGAAATGGTGGACTATAACACTGTTATTATAGTAAATGATTTCTGAAAGGAAATGTTTTTATCTAGTATTGGGATTTATATATCTATCTTAATTTCCGAATCCCTATACTAGTGATTTTGAGTCGTCGTAACGATGTTTTACGTAACATTCGTTTTGACTCAAATTGATGTTGTTATAGAAAATAGTTTTCCTTAAAGAATGAAAATATATACTTAATTTGATTTAAGTATATCGAAGGTTTTCCAAGTGTTGAAAATAAATGATTTGTGAAATACTTATTTTTAAATAAGTATGAAATTTCTTTTCCAAAATGAAATGAACGTTTTGAGAATTTATCTTTGTAAAGATAAATTGAAATTGAATATTAAAATCGATTTGAAAATCGTATATCTGTAGATATTTGAAAAATATAAATTCACTATGGAATTTATAAAAGGGAGACTGTTTAAAAATAAATATCGATTTATTTTTGAAGTGTGGAAAATTTTATATCTAGAAAAGATATTTTGGAAGATAAAATAATTTGGAAAATTATTCGAAATCTGATGATGTTGCGCATCTTTATTGATAGTTAAATAACCGACTATCAATAATTACCTTTAGATAGGTATTTGTTATGAATTGGATGAATTTGAATGCCACACTTATTTTTGAATAATCGCTCACTATTCGGGTTAGCCGGGAAAGGACCATGGGGTCGTATAACCCATTCCGAATATGTGATACGTCGTTATGAATTGCATTTGAAGACCGGTGTTGAAGACCGGATATTTTTGAAAACGGAAGGATTACCGTCGAGTTACTCTACATCGACTGATCTTCGATTTAGAGGTTTTATCACCCTTAGTGACGGGAAGTCCGGACGTGATTAGAAAATTATCCGGAAATGCAAGGGCTTCATGAGAAGTGCCTTCGGTTTTGTTCGATCCCGGAACAGACTTGTATGGATTGTGTGTCTGACGTTACAATTTGAGATATTGAGCTGATTTCTTTCAAATACATATCTGTTGGTGGCGGAGAATTTATTCTCTTAGCTTAACACCCTTCTCTGAGACGTACGAGCTCAGAGGTGATGTAGTTGAAATTTATCAGCGATATATCCCAATTTGGTAACGTGGCATACTGAGTGTTGCTGTGAAATGATCAGTGTTTGATCATTTGTGATATGATCATTTGTTTGATCTTATATCTTTGTGATCATAGGTTGATCATTTTGTTTGACCCGAAGCAGGGCTTTTTGAGAAAGCGTAGCTTTGTGGACGAGACTTCGTCGAGCCTCACACCCCGGAAATGGTCGAAACAGGACGAATGCGGCAAGGTTCTAGGGAGTAGCGCCCCTTAGTGTATGTCATTCCTTCTGGATAAAGGTGGTATCATGGTATGGAGCCCAGATACTTAACCTCTGTGGTTGCTGCAAAAATTTATTTCTTTGTGGTTGTTGGAAATCGGGGATCCTCGGGAAGATCGGTGACGATCGGGGGATGGCATACGCGTGTCAGTAGTTACCTATTTTTGCAGAGGTAACCCGGCCTTGTGTTGGCAGAGATCCGGTTAGGTTCTCGGGTCGTCTATTCCAGGGACGTACCCATCGTGGATAGGAAGTTTCTTAGCCTGACCATTTGTTGGAAATCCAAAGAAACAATACGTGACTTGTACGGTTTTAGTTGTAGAACCTGCCATCTAATATGGCAGCTATAGCAAGCATACTATAATGGTACCTATGCTGGCTAAGATTTATATTCTACTTTCGAAATGTTTTCTACACTATGCACTAATAATAATATCAAAAAGAATTTGATTTTTGCGTAGTAAGCATCTTTGACTATCATAAGAAGAAATCTCCTCCAAGTCTGCGTTTGCATTGTGTGTGTGGTGGGAGGTCTTATGGTAGTTTCATTTTCCAAAAGCATTGCGAATTGACTTTAAAATTCTCTGCTATTTATTTTAAAGAATAACTGTTTTACGATCTCACACCAGTCACCATGACTGACTCGGAGTTTATTGTTTCCCTTCTAAACTCTGGGTGCCCACCAATTTCCACACGGGCAGTCTAGAGTTAGGTTATCAGGATATTTCTGGATATTCTGGAGCTTTGGAGATAAGCTGGAGGACGAGACGTAGTATTTGTATCTGATAGTATTTATTCTGCTGTATATTCTGTATGAGGACAAGTTTATATAACTGTCCATTTTTGTATATTGACTCTGATGATGGATGTATGTATAAACTGATATAGTTCTTTGTTTTAAAAGACTAGTGTTAACTATTGTATATTGTTCCGCTGCGATATGTGAGACTCTGATATTGTTTTCTGTTCTGATGTTGTTCTCTTGTTTTTCTATCTTTCTCTTCTATCTTTTCTTCTACTTTTTTTTTTCAAAACCCTCACTATTGGAGTTTCCGGCATTCGATTGCTCGACAGTCGATAAAGTGAGTATCGATGTCGAATTTTCGAAAGTCGAAAATTTCAGGATGTGACAAATTCCTTTTCCCCTACTCAAACCAACAAGAGAATGATCTATAAGGACTCCCAAATAAAGTCTCGAGAGGAACCATACCAACATCGGATTGGAATTTATCAACAATGGGAACATTCAGTCAAGGTAGACACGATCCTCCTAGTGTTACCTAAGTCAAGAATACAATCATGAGGTAGATTTTGAAGATTTTGTCTACATTCAAATCTCTTAGAAGCTCTCTATTAAATTTTCTCATGAAATACCATTTTGTTTATTAGTTATTTAAGATAAATTCAAATGATTGGTTTAGGTTCTCAAAATTTCTATAATCTTTCACTTTTAGAAATTTCTTAATTTTTGCATTCCTAGATCTCACTATAGATTACTCATATAACTTGTATTAAAGGATTTAAAATTTTACAAATTCCAACCTCATTCTATCAAACAAAGGTCCCAAAAAGAGGTTATTATTTGTAAATTTCTAAGCAAGTTTAATATAAATTTTCATATCTCAATTTATTAAAAGTATTTTCACTATTCAAAAATACTTACATTCTTGAGGTTCTAAGGGACTCACTAAATTAATCATATTCAAGAGTTGGAGAATAATTCTAGGATTTCTCCTTATTTAAATTTCAAGATTAATAATATAAATTTATCTCATCATGAAATTCCTTCCCAAAGGGGTTTTTTAATTTCCAAAATTCACACAAACCCCCAATGACAAATTATTTTCCTTTCAAACTTACCTCTTACTTATTTCCGTATCAAATAAACACTTAGTTAGTTTTTAATTTGAAAGGCTCAAATTATACAACTCATTCTAAAGTATTCATCTTACTTAACAAATTTTCTTTTATAGTCGTACACTACAACTTTCATAATAAAGAAATCCCAATCATTTTGCTTTGCTAGATATTTATTTCCCAAATAAAGAAACTTCCTCTAGTTATTTCTAAACTTAGTATTAAGTTTTAAAAACTTGAAGATTTTCCAAACGAGGTTTTTGGTGGTTAAAGTCCTTAAAGTTCAACCATTATCTTTTACCTAGGCACTTCACCTTTATTGCATAGCATGTATATAAATCGAGAGGATCCTCCAATTAGATCTCATCCTATTTAAGAATTTACCAATTAAATTTTCCATTTTCTTTTATCGATAAAATAAAAGAATTAGCTTTCCAAGAAATTATTATAGGAACCAAGTCCCAAAAATTCATTTTCGCATCCGAAAATCATTTACAGTTTCTCATTTTTTGAAATTCCCCAAAATATTTCCAAATCCCAAATTATTTTTATTTTGAAATAAATCCTTTCCTTAGTGCAAGTTTGAAACTTTAGGCACTGTCTAATTTAAGGTTGAATCAATATTTATATATACAATACATATATATATCCTACGGATCCGATTCACTAACCTCTTCTTAGTTCTACTTCCTCTTAATATTTTATTTAATATCCAAGAGATAAATAAATCCATAAAGTCATTTCCACAATTTGTTATTTCACATACAATTAGAGATGGCATCTTAACTCACATATCATTTAACCTAAGCGTAAGCATTCAAAATTCATTTCCAATTGATGTTAAATAAAAGAATCATGCTTCTCTTTAGCTTTTGCTGATTTAGCTATTTAAGGATTTACACTTATGTGTTTATACTTAGATTATAATGGTCTTTCAAAGCCTATCCAAAGCATACCCCTTAAGGGCCAATCGGCCCCTCGGTCGAACACCAAAAGGAAATATACTCTAAAGTTCCAAATGCTATCACTTTCAGTAATCACTAGAATTTAACCAAAATGTCCCATACTGCTTTGTGAAATTTAAGTATATACTAGAAGCTAGTAAATCTCACTTGTTACGGATGCCACTGGAAAACTTGAATTATATTCCCTTAAGGATTTATCGGTCCTACCAAACACCGAAAGAAATACAATCCTAAAGTGTTAAATACTTCCTAATAGCAATTACAAGAATTTAACCAAGGCATCCCATACTACCCGGTGAAATTCGAGTATTCACTAATTGGCTAGTAAGTTCCACTTAAACATTCTATTTAATGAGTTATACTATATTCGATGTAGTGTTAATCGATAGCATTTAAACCAATTAGTAACACTAAGTCGATTAACAGTACTTCCCTATATCATAGAACTAAGGCGCTCAAAACATTTTCCTTATAAGATTATAATTTAGAAATCCAATAATATACTATTTCGTATAGAAAATGATTTCTAAATATTATTTATCTTCATTGATATTTCTATTTTTTCTATAGTATAAAAATACCCTTATATTTCCAAAACCTTAATATATAATTATAATTACATACCTTTGTATGCATATCCAAATATAATTTTATTTTAAACCACATTAGTTTCAAAATGTTTTTATCCCTTCTTAAATTAACATATTTCTAAAAATATGATTTTCCAAAATACTTATTTTAATAAAAGTGTATGTCCAATTGTCTCGTTTAAATGCTTAGGAATTCCTGTCAAACACGTTGGCCAGACGTCGTTAACCAAAATCCTTAAAGAACACAACGGGTAATTTAACACTCATAAATATGAATATATATATATTTCAAAAATCCTCTTTTAAAAAGAAGAATAATTATATCTTTATATACTCTAGGTAATGTATATAACCATAACCTTATAATCATCAACATTTAACATTTTATAGAAAACTCATAGGACGGTGTTTTCTAATTAGGCGATGATTGCATTAAAACAATTCTTAATCAAATTTGTCTTCAATTGGTTAATATTCATAATGACAAGATTTGATCCTTGTTTATTTTATACCCAAGAAATTCAATTTCTCATGCAGTGATTTCCAATATGAAGATACCGTAAGATTCAATTATTAATCTAGAATTAGGATTCTAGTTATCAAGAAATGTTTCTTAATTGAAATAGAATTATCACTAGGACTCATATGCAAACATACATTCAATCAACCAATCAAATCAATTACAAATTTACAGAATAATATACCAAGCGAAACCATCCATCTGCTTCCACTGCGCAACTCTGATCGTAAAAAGATCGACCACAAATTTCATGATTTGCTGGATGGACAAAGTACTATGTTTCAACTAGGCTCACGAGATTGCCCAAGCTCACGGGATTGCCCAAGCTTACGAGATTGCCCAATACTAGAATGAGTGACTCAACTACCGGCCAACAATACTTCCGAAATGGGTAAGATTGAATCAAAGATTGCTTAGGAATCACATGATTCGATAGTAGGAACATCAAAGAGTGGAAATGAAGGAAAATATTTTTTGAATCCCAAAAGTCACTTTCTTATAAGGAGACGATTCCTACTGTCTACCCAAGAATCCCTAATGGATGGTCTCTAAGACTCACCTAGGCCAATATATATGTCTATAATATCATATTTTGTTCTGAACTCAGCTTTGATACCAAGCTATAATGTCCCATCCCAAGACCCACACTAACAAAGGACATTACACAGTAATATCATTTGCTAGTGTAGATAATATGGCTGGTTAAGAGTGACCTTCCAAGACTTTTATTTTAAGCGAGCATTGATACGTCGATTAATATGCTAGATTTTTTAATCACAAGTGGAAATGACATATGCAATCCAGTCTTAATCAAAACTACGATGGCTAAAATAATAATCCAGAACAATATATAATAAATACAAATCACAGAATCATAGATCACATAATATACACGGTGGAATATAAATATATACAAGTTGATCATAACGAATAGGTACATAAAATCGAATATAAAACCGTGGTCATCACGAACCACAGAATATACAAATACAATAACCCATATGTAACAATCCGCCTTTCTTACTTCGAAAGACGAGTCATTGGGGTAAAGAAAAGAAAGATAAGAAGAAACTAAACAACATAGAATCTCACAACATAATGAAATAATTTACAATAATCAACATAAGATCATACATCACCAAAATAATATTACAACAGAGTCATATATACAAATTCCAAACTGGGACAGTTATAGCTATCTATCCAACATAACCGATACAAAGTATATACATATATAGCGGAATAAGATAATAGATAGCTATCGGTAAAGCCACCTGCTCCAAGCTCCTCCAAAATGCATCGGTAAGAAACTTGGATCACTTGGCCACTCATACAAATTTGAGTACCTAAGAGTTTTAGGGAAAGAAAATAAAACTCTGGGTCAGACAAGGGTCTGGTGTGAATATAGCATAAGTTTTTAACTTTATAAAAAAACCTTCAAACCAAAAGTATATCGTAAGACCAGGCTGCACATAAACACGGACGGGTTTTTGCCTTATGATAACCAAAACATTTCTATACAAAATCATTTGATACTATCATAATGTCTAAGTTTAAAATAAATATTTAATATAGCATAAATGCTAGCATCTCAAATTTTAGTAGTTGGGCACAACTAAGTCCATAAAGGCGCGCATTGGAAAATGGATTCCATTAAATCAATTTGAAAAGGTTTTCAAGGAAAATTTTGATAGGTAGTTAACCCGAAGTAAATGACTCGGATATTAGAATACCAGATGAGACTGGTATAGGGTCGCGCCCTATACATTAGCTAAAGCCCCTGGCTAATTTAGACTAAATTCCAGTGTGTAGGGCTTAGTCACAAGTAAGACTAAAATGATGATACACACAAAAAGGAATATATACAAAGAAAGAGGATAGGTTATTGGTGAGCCGTAAAACCATTACGATTAGGTGACCCTAGGAGAAGTAAGTTAAGGACGGACCATCCAGAAGTTTGTCTAATAGATGTTAGATTATTTATTTTGTCTAGTAGGCCCGAGTCAGCCAATAGTTAGTAGTTAGCCAAATAAAACTATATTGTTCGGATAGATAGTCCATTTATTACCTGATTTATGAGCATATATGATATTGCTATTATTATTCTAATCAGTTTGATTGCAGGATTCTAATTTGCAAAAGATATGTTTTAAAGGGATATTAGTGAGGGGAAACCCATTCCACTAAGTGGTGTGGTCTCACTTAATATCAGTAAACCGAGATGTAATAGCATTATTCACACTAGGCTTTATGTCTGACTCGAATTTTATGTTTTCCCCTTAAACTCTCGGGTGCTCAAAATATGATTTGAGTAGATTGAGAGTTGAGGTTTTACAAGTTAGTAGGTTGGACGAATAAAGCTTCTGAAGACATGAGGAGGCAATGCTAGCTATATATAGGAGCTACCTAGTTTTATTTTCGCTGTGATGTATTAAGACTGACATGTCTATTTAGTACTCTGATCATCCAAGGAGGCATCTTCATATGTCGCTCTTGGCGTATTTTGTAATAATTATATTTGATCAAAACCTGGGAATCATTTTGGTATTATGTATGATTTGAAATGTAATCGGAAAAGTTGTTTTAAATCTGTGTTGATTTTATTTCATATTCATGTGCTTATGATATTATGGATACTGTTAACATTACCGTATTTTGTCACCGGAAGTTAATATTATGGATGACTGCAGCATCTGTAGAGCTTAGCTTCGGGCCTTAAGATAAGGGATGTTACACACTTCTCGAAAACCTCCAAGCCGAACCCCACTGAACCTTACCGAGTATCCGAATATTTCACATCTAATAGCATTATTGTATCCAATCTAAATGAGATGTGAAAATATCCTAATGGGAGCAACCCCACATAGCTTGGCCCTCTCCCACGCTTTGGTTTTAGTCATTTCCGACAAAAGGATATCAAAGCTCAACGGAGTAAAATAACGTCTTAGAATGAAATTAATAAAGAAGCCGAAGTAACCGATAGCTGAGAAACCAACTAACGAGGATATAAAAAGATCGTATATGGAAATTAAGTCTTGTATAGTTATCACCACTCATCGAATTCAAACTTGTACTATTTCTTCGTTAATAATAATACCGGACAAGTTAAGGTAGTGTTACCTTAAATTTATGTCTCACGGTTATTCTTAACTTTCGAAATAGCGACAAGCCTACTTCTTCGACGTTTAGTACTAAGTATATAAATATATCATTTTCATATGAAGGAATCGCTTTACGAAAATTAATTCATTTCCATAAACGAATCAAACTTTTTCATTTAAAAACATGAATTTGTATTTGGTTTCACATTACAAGTGTTAGCTTTAAAACACTTTGTTAAAAGAGTTTACTAACTTTGAAACATCATTATAAAAAGGATTTAACAACTTAAAACATCCTTTTACATTGATTATTAACTTTAAAAACATCGTTAACAAAGTTAATTAATTTACTTCAATAACCTTTAAAGTAAATTACCTTTAAACATCATTTACTTAATTAATTAATAACATTTAAATATAATTAATTAAATTAATTTATAAATAATTAAATCTCATTATTTAAAAATGATTCATTAATTGTAAAAATCTTTAAAGGAAAGATTAATTAATGTTAAACCGATTTATTAACTTCTAAAAGTCATTTAATTAAAAGGATTAATTAACTTTAAAATAACATCATTATTTAATAAATTAATAAATCTTTATCCAAATTAATTAGCCTTAAACATCATTTAATAAAATTATTAATTAAATTTAAAACATCTTTAACCAAGTGATTAGTTAATTTTAAACACATTGTTAATAAGTTAACTGGTTAACTTTAATCCTCATTAATTAAATAATTAACTAAATTAAATAATCATTATTAAAATAACTAATTATTTTTGAAAATACCGTAATCAAAAACTTACTTAACTAGTAAAATAATTCCAAGCACGATAATGAAACCAAACGGTTTCGATAAAAGGTGATTTTCCGAAAGTGCCGACATAGTGACTTTCGCTATACGGGTAGTTCGGAATTCAAGTTTATGTCATTTGCAATACAACCACACATCACATAACAAGTGTATGAGCATATATACATGGTGATTTACAATAATACAATATATATCAAGCATTTATTAACATAGGCATAAATTTATCTACTAAAATTTCATATGTTACAAAGGCGTAAATTTATCTACTAAAATTTCATGTCTTAGGATTCGCTTACTAACTTTTCAAAGCGACTAACTTTCAAGCAACAAACCAATCCAACAAACAAACTATTATTTCACCAATACAACAAGCATTCAATAGCTATAACATGAACAAAAATATTGTTTGAAAAAATTTAGTTTGAAGGTGGAAGCTTTACTCACCAAAACGCTTACTGCTTGAATCAAAATCGCACTAACTCTTCGAACAACACTAGAACTAAGCTTTCCTCTGCACTTGACTTGATTTAGTGGACTTTTATGGGCTTTTGGGCTTGGCTTAGACCATATGAAGCTTGACCATGGTGGGATTGTGGGGGATATAGGTCTTGTTTGATAGAAAATGGTTTTTGGAAGTAAAGTAAGGAGTTTAGCTTAACTCTTAGAAGTGTATTCACTAGTTTTTATCTTGGGGGTTTCTCTTGGAAGCCATAGAAGTATTCATGTATATGAAGAGGAAAGAAATGAACATGTAAAGTGGAAAATGTGTGAAGATGAGGAGTGTTTATAGGCAAAATGAATGAAGAGGTGAATAATATGGCTTAAACGTTTAAATTATGTAAAGTTGTCATATGTTCATGCTTGCCATACCCCCTTCACCTCATCTTGTAAACACGCACCCTCCTCTCTCCCCCTGACCATGCCTTAGCTACTTGTTTAGGTTATGGTTAGGGTACTTAATTAATTTCCTAATGTTATTCAATATCTTTCTATGCATTTTATGTCAAATCAAGTTTTACATTTTAAACTAAGCTTGATTATTAACTTTAACATATGGATTAGCTTATCACATGACATATGTGCATGTATGTGCATATGTATATGAGTGATACAAAATGCACATAACGTTTCCGACGGCTTTCTTATGCCGAAAAGTCGAAATTTCGGAAGATGTTTTTCGGCCACATTTTCTATTTTTATTTGAACTAATTATTTTGGTAAACAAAATTTAAAAATGATTTTAATATCATTAATTAATATTTAAAATATGTTTATTTGGTTATTAAAATGCATTATTTAAATAATTAAAAATGATTTAAATATGAAAATACAAAGCGATTAATTTACGTGTTGTTACACTCCCTCCCCCTTGGGAGACTTTCATCCTCGAAATTAATATACAAAAAGACAATCCAAAAGGTATATATTATACCAAGAAATTAATATAACAAATGCGAAGCAACTATGTAATAAAAGAACATACATAGTGCATTCAAACAAATAACAACTAACCTGACATTACATCAAGGTAAGTTTCTCTAATTTGATCCTCAGTCTCCCAAGTACAATCGCGGGGATCATCACTCCACCGACCTTCACAAGATTTACCACCTTGTTTCTCAATCTCCTTTCATCCTGATCTATAATATGGACTAGACATCGAATTATTGTCAAGTTTGGTTCTATCTCCAAGTCATTCTGAACAGATGTCTCTACAATCAATGACGAATCATAAACATGCTTTCTTAGATGAGATACATGAAAGACATTATGAACTTCTGAAAATCTTCCAGCCAACTCTACCCTATAAGCCAACGATCCAATTCTCTCAAGGATTCTAAATGGTCCAATGAATCTAGGTGCTAGCTTTCCAGTTTTCCTCAATCTTACAACTCCTTTAATCGAGGAAACTTTCAAAAATACTGAATCCCCGACCACAAACTCTAATTCCCTTTTCTTTTGATCGGCATAGCTTTTCTGTTGATCCTAGGCTTCTTTCATACTTTCCTTGATCATAGCCACTTTCTATAATGCTTCTCGAATCATTCTCTTTCAAGAACTAAACGGTCTTCAGTCTCCACCCAATATGAATGTGATTTACATAGCCGTCCATACAAAGCTTCATAGGGTGCCATGCCAATACTAGCTTGGTAACTTTTGTTATAAGAAAACTCTACCAAATCTAGATGATCTTCCCAAGAGCCTCCAAAATCCAAGATGCATGCTCTCAAGAGATCTTCTAAAACCCGATTCACCCTTTCGGTTTGTCCGTTTGTCTACGGGTGATAGGCTGTGCTCAAATTCAACTCTATCCCTAAAGCGGCTTGTAATGCTTCCTAAATTGACTGGTGAAGATGGAATCTCGATCATTGACTATACTTACTACAATTCCATGCATTCAAACGATCTTCCTCAAATAAACCTTGTCAAAGAAGCCACAGTTCTTGTTGACTTCACCGAAATAAAGTGAGTGCTCTTTGTTAATCGATCTACAATTACCCAGATGCCTTCATTACCTCTTCTGGTTCTAGGCAACCCATCGATAAAGTCCATGGATACTTGTTCCCACTTCCAATTCGGTATCTCCAATGGTTGGAGTGACCCAACAGTCTACTGTTGGTCACTCTTGATCTGTTGACAATTTGCACACAAGCTCATAAAGATCGAAATGTCTCTCTTCATCTCTTTCCACCAAAAGGTCTTCTTCATGTTCTGAAACATTTTGGTCACTCCTAGATGGATAGATAACCTTGACAGATGGCACTCCCTCAGTACATCCTATCTAATTTCATTAAGAGTTAACACACAAATCCGTCCATTCATTTTTAAAATGCCTTGAGAATCTATCTAAAAACTAGAGATAGTTCCATCTTCAACATCCTTCTTAAGCCGAGCTAGAATAGGGTCTTCTTCTTGGAAATAAGCAATTCTCTCCATTAGTGCTGGCTTAACTTCCAAATTTACAATCGTCGCCACATTCCAACTCAACACACATCAATAGCATTTTCTTTTCCTGGGGTATAAAGAATCTCTAGGTCATAAGATGCGAGAAATTCCAGCCATCTTTGCTGCCTTGAGTTCAAATCCTTTTGGGTAAAATGATACTTTAATGAATTATGATCCATATATAACTCAAACCTTGCACCCAAAAAGATAGTGCCTCCACACCTTCAATGCGAAGACTACCGCCAACAACTCCAAATCATGCGTAGCGTAATTCTTCTCACGAGGTTTCAATTGTTGACTCGCATACACTATTACTTTACCATTCTACATCAAAACTACTCCAAATCTGGTCCTACAAGCATCCGTGTAAATTGTTAATCCTTCACTCTGCTACCAATTGAGATAGTCAAGACAGGAGCGCTAGTCAACTTCTCCTTCAGTTCCTTGAATGCTTGATCGCACTTGGGTGTCCGAACAAACTTAGCATCCTTCTTTGTTAACTTTTTTAGATGAGAAGCAATCTTTGAGAAATATTTAATGAACCTTCTATAGATACCAGCCAATCCCAAGAAACTTCTGACCTCAGTCACATTTTTGGGTTTCTTCCAATCTTAAACCGCAACCTCTGATCTCAGTCACATGACTTCTTAAAGTACTTAGAACAACATGAAGATGGTACTTGTGCTCTTCCTCCGACTTAGAATAAACAAGGATGTCATTATTGAGGACAAGAACAAACTTGTTAAGGAAATCCTGAAACACTCTGTTCATCAAATCCACGAAATAAACGGGTGTGTTAGTCAATCCGAACGGCATGAATAACTACTCGTAAAAACTATCAAGGGTGTGAAAGCTATTAAGGGTACACTCTCCTCTACTACACTTAATTGGTGAAAACCAGTGGCAAGATCTTGAGAAAATATCCGAGCTCCATGGAGCTGATCAAATATGTCATCAATCCTAGATAAAGGACACTTATTCTTGATAGTCATCTTATTTAATTCTTGGTAATCCATAGATAATCTAAGAGAACCATCGGCCTTGGTTACGAACACCACTGGCGATCCCCAACTCTATGTGCTACATCTGATCAAACCCTTCTATAATAAATCAAATGTCTGCTTCTTTGACTCTCTTCTTTCCTTTGGCGCTAGCCTTCGGGGAGGTTGAACAATCGATCTGGTTCTTGGAATCAAATCAATGCGAAATTCCATTTTCTGATGAGGAGGTAAACCTTGCACTTCTTTAAAAATATCCTTGAAGTCCCGGACAATTGGTATATTCCTTACTCCTCTTTGGGTACTTCGAGGGAATAAAGGAAACTTCTTATTAATTCATTTGGCCTTCCATAATTTATTTCTACCCCAATATTTCTATCATCACTAACTCTAATAATCCTTCGATCACAATCTATGAATTCTCTAAACTTAGATAACTAATCCATCCCCAATAATACCCCAAAACCCATGAACTCGAGAACAAACAAGTCAGAAAAGTAAGGCCAATCTCGATAAGAAATAGGCACATTCAAACATATGGTATCAAGATTGGCCGGACCCCTAATTGGGTTCAACGCATAAAGGGAATTATGGAGAATAACATATTTAAGATTCAACTGGTTTATTAGGTCATATGAGATAAAACTATAGGATGCATCGGTGTCGAATAATACTCTAACATGAATATTGGAAATTGATAATGTACCTTGCAACACCTGCTTTCCTTTTGGATCCATTGAAGTAGATGGTATTTCCTTAAAAGTAAAAGCTTTCCCTAAGCCCCCTTCTTCGGAAATTGACACTTGTTCTTCGTATGTCCATGTTTGTGACAATTGTAACATAACGGTAGATTAGTCTCCGGGCAACTATTTGCAAAGTGGCCTATTTTGTAGCACTTAAAACAAAGAATCTTGGTCAAATCTAGTTGCTTGTTCTGTGCTAGAGCTCCACCTCCAGGCTTCTTTCCCGACCACTTCTTCTTTCCTTTGCGCTTGAAAAATGGCTTATTAGCAATTGGTATCACTGATAAAGGTTGTGCATTAAATGCTGGCACTACTCCCTTCTGCACTCCTTGCTCAATATCATGAGCCTCAAACCTCAAAGCCATACCGATCAGATTGGTAAAGGTACCATTAAGATGATTGGTCATTTCCCGATGGAACTCTGGTCGCATTCCTTTCACGAACATTTCATTCTTTTTGAGTGGCGTGTTAATCAATCCTGGTCCAAAGCGGGACAATGCATTGAACCTATGCTCATACTATGCCACTACCATCTCACCTTGTTTTAAATCCATAAAACTTCTGAACAACCGAGTCATTCCACCTCTGGGATAAACTGAGCTTCAAAAACCTCTTTATACTGCGTCCAAGAAAAATATTCTTCTGGTTATTCATGGTGATTGAATCCCACCAATACATTGCTACTTTCTAAAGCTGACGCGATGCCCACAATCTCTTTCTAGCATTTCTCAACTGAAGATCCCCGAATATCCTTTCACAAGAGTGGATCCATATCTGAACTCCCAGAATATCTTCAGTTCCATAGAAAGGTTTACCACCTAAAGTAATGTAATTCTTACACACGGTCGCAAAGTTTTAAGGTGGCTGAACTTGCATCACTTCTTCTACTACGGGCTCTACAACTTGCTCATTTCTAGGAGCTCTGTCATTTGTAGTCATGATGGTTCCAGATCCCCTCCCTCTTCCTCCTCTTGTACTCATTTTCAATAACCTGGATAAGTGACAGGTATCATCAGAATACAAAAATAGGGTCAAAGGTATAAAAGGGAAACTACAACATTGGATCTAAAACCATACTTCTATGGGAGAAAAAGAAACACTCTCTCAAGATTACCTCATTCTACAGCTCGACTCACCCTATCTCTAATGAGTTATAGCCCAAATAAGACTAAGGTGTTCGCTCAACCGAAGCTCTGATACCAACTATGAGGACCTACCTTTCTGACTCCTAGGAATGACACTTAACACATCCTCGGCGTTCGTATGTCGTTGCCTAAGCATCGAAAAGATGAATCCTCATAGGGTAAAATAAAGAATAGAATAGAAAACCCCACAACGAAAGTGCTAAATAAAACATAACAGTCAATAGTAGATCCGGTTACTCCTTAATAAGGAGTTATCAAAGTTACACAAAAGTGCTATAAATCAGCTTAGGCAGTTATAACATCCTGCCTTTACATATGTTGAAACAAAATACACTTACACAAACTAGAAAATACAGCTGAATGGATAACTAAGTGGATAGAGGGCCTCCTGCTCGGACGCCATCTTTAAAAGAGCCCAATAAGAAACCTTCTACTCTTGGACTACCCAATTAAAATGAGTACCCGAGAGTTTAGGGAAAATAAACAGTTTGGGTCAGACAATATATCTGGCATGAGTAAAACTTTAAATAATAGAGGTATAATTAAACACAAACATGTGAGACCACACCGCTGAACATGGAACGGGTTTACTCTCACATAAATCAACATCCAAACATAAAGAATGGATAAATAATTAAACACTACGAAGAGTGGTTAACTCTTCTGATGCAATTAAGGAAACCAGTTCGAAGGTTCGAATCAAATAAGGAAAGGAAAATCTCCAACAAATGACTAGGAGGGTGCACCGCCTTTGAAGTATAGTCTAGTAATATACTTCCGAGAAGCTTATTTACTCTGTGACACTTCTAGGAAACCTCCAAGCCAGACCTCGCCAAACCTTACCGAGTATTCGAATATTTCACATCTAACAGCGCTACCGAATCCAATCTAGATGAGTTGTGATAATATCCTAATGTGAGCAACCCCACATAGCTTGGCCCCCTCTCGTGCCTTGGTTTTAGTCATTTCTAACAAAGGATACCAAAGCTCAATGAAGCAACATATTGCCTTAGAATGACGATAATAAAGAAGCTGAAGTAACCAATAGCTGAGAAACCAACTACCGAGGATATAAAACGATTATATATAGAAATGATGTCTTGTATACTTATCACCACTCATCGAATTTAAAATTCGTACTATTTCTTGGTTAACAATAATACCAGACAAGTCAAGGTAGTGTTAGCTCAAAGTCGTGTCTCACAGTTATTCTTAACTTTCAAAATAGCGACAAGTCTACTTCTTTGATGTTTAGTGCTAAGTATACAAATAAATCGTTCCCATATAAGCGAATGGCTTTACGAAAATTAATTCATTTTCATAAACGAATCAAACTTTTTCTTTAAAAACTCAAATTCGTACTTGGTTTCACATAACAAGTATTAGCTTTAAAACACTTTATTAAAAGAGTTTACTAATTTTGAAACATCATTATAAAAAGGATTTAACAGCTTAAAACGTCCTTATTACATTGATTAATTAACTTTAAAAACTTTGTTAACTAAGTTAATTAATTTTCTTCAATATCCTTTAAAGTAAATTACCTTTAAACATCATTTATTTAATTACTTAATAATATTTAAATATAATTAATTAAATTAATTTATAAATAATTAAATCTCAATATTTGAAAATGATTCGTTAATTGTAAAAATCATTAGAGGAAAGATTAGTTAAAGTTAAACTAATTTATTAACTTCTAAAAGTCATTAAATAAAAGGATTAATTAATTTTAAAATAATATCATTAATTAATAAATCTAAATCCAGATTAATTAGCCTTAAACATCATTTAATAACATGATTAACTAAATTTAAAACATCATTAACCAAGTGATTAGTTAATTTTAAACACATTATTATTAAGTTAATTAGTTAACTTTAATCCTTATTAATTAAATAATTAATTAAATTAAATAATCATTATTAAAATAATAAATTATTTTCAAAACATCATTAATCAAAAACTTGCTTAACTAGTAAAATAATTCCAAGCACGATAATGAAACCAAACGGTTTCGATAAAAGGTGATTTACCGAAAATGCCGATATAGCGACTATCTCTATACGAGCAGTTCAGAATTCACGTTTATATCATTTGCAATACAACCACACATCACATAACAAGGGTATGAGCATACATACATGGTAATTTACAATAATACAATATATCAAGCATTTATTAACAAAGGCATAAATTTATCTACTAAAATTTCATATGTCTTAGGATTCTCTTACTAACTTTTCAAAGTGACTAACTTTCAAGCAACAAACCAATCCAACAACCAAACTATTATTTTACCAATACAACTAGCTATAACATGAACACAAATATAGTTTGAAAACATTTGGTTTGAAGGTGAAAGCTTTACTCACCAAAACACTTACTACTTGATTCGAAATCGCACTAACTCTTTGAACAACACTACAGCTAAGCTTTCCTATGCACTTGACTTGATTTAGTGGACCTTTCATAGGCTTTTGGGCTCAGCCTAGACTATATGGGGCTCGACCATGGTAGGAATGTGGGGGATATGGGTCTTGTTTGATAGAGAATGGTTTTTGGAAGTGAAATAAGGAGTTCAACTTGATTTTTAGAAGTGTATTCACTAGTTTTTGGCTTGGGAATTTCTCTTGGAAGCCGTGGAAGTATTCATGTATATGAAGAGGAAAGAAATGATGAAAGGAATGAATATGTAAATTGGAAAATGTGTGGAGATGAGTATTTATAGGCAAAATGAATGAAGAGGTGAATAAAATAGCTTAAATATTTAAATAATATAAAGTTGTCATGTGTTCATTCTTGCCATACCCCCTCCACCTCACCTAGTACACACCCACACACACCCTCCTCTCTCCCCCCCTTCACCATGCCTTTAGTACTTGTTTAGGTTATGGTTAGGGTACTTAATTAATTTCCTAATGTTATTTAATATATTTTTTATGCATTTTATGTCATATCAAGTTTTACATTTTAAACTAAGCTTGATTATTAACTTTAACATAAGGATTAGCTTATCACATGACATATGTGCATGTGTGTATGAGTGATACAAAATGTGCACAATGTTTCCAATTACTTTTTTATGCCAAAAAGTCAAAATTTTGGAAGACGTTTTTCGGTCACATTTTCTATTTTTATTTGAACTGATTATTTTAGTAAAAAAATTTAAAAATGATTTTAATATCATTAATTAATATTTAAAATATGTTTATTTGGTTATTAAAATCCATTATTTAAATATTTAAAAACGATTTAAATATTCAAATACAAAGCGATTAATTTACGGGTCGTTACAATAGATTACATCAAATATTATCTCATCGAAACAATGGCAAATTGGTGAATCATCCATATCTGAAATGACCATCAAATCCAAGAATAATCAATAATGAGATATCCTAAAGCAAAGTTAGCTAGCATTTATGGCTTAGCGGTAAAGAATCCTTGTGTGAAAAACTATGGTTATTGGTTTAAGAATCAAAATCATTTTCAAAGTTTCAAACATTGTTTTTCGTATACAGACACTTACTTTATTTTTGTGAAAAAGTTAATAAGCTTTCAAATGTTAAGTTTTCAAAAGAGAAAGCTAAAAAACATTTTTTAATTATGGTATCTATAGCAATAGTCGCTATGGATGCAGTTTCGCTAAAAGTCCACTTTTTACAAATTAGGTTCTTATACGTAAAACACTTAGGAAGTATTTTATAAAACTTAATAATAAGGATTAAGAAGTTAATTAGGATTTATTTATTTATTATTTATTAATTCAGTTGTTAACTAATGATTAATTAAGTATTAAACAAGGTTTATTAATTATAATTAAGTGGACATTAATTACTAATTAATTATCTTTTAAAAGTGATATTAATTTTAGTTAATTATTGATTAAGTAAGATTTATTTTTAATTAATTATGAATTTGTATATGATTTATTTTTAATTAATTATTAATTAAGTATAGCGTTAATTATTAATTAAGCATTAAGTAAGTATTTAATTATTTTTAATTATAAATTAATTAAGGGTTTTAATTTGTAAATAAAATATTTTTAAAGTTTTAATTATTTCTTAATTAATACTTAAGTTAAGACTTAATTAAGATTTAATTATGATTCAATAAAAGGATTTAACTTGTAATTAATTATTTAAAAAGAGGTTTAAATTTTTGATTATTTTGTTTTCCAAGGATCAATTTGTTTGAAAACAACTTTCTTTTACAAAGAATAGTTCTGAACACAAGGGGTTCTATTGTCGGACCATTAAGTACCCTACAAATTTGAAAAGGTTATACTAAACTTTGAAATTGTTGGCAGAATAAATCCTCATTATGATATAATTAAAATTAATAGATTGTTTGAACATATATTTAGCAGGACAAATCATCATCCTCCTATTATGTTATTTGGGCATGTATCTACCAATTGGTTTATATTAACAAGTTATTCCCTGATTTGGTTATGGATTTTATTTACATATATGTTGGCTTATGTAAATAACTGTTATGTGACTTGGAAGTCAAATTTAAATAAATGATAACTTGGTTTACTACCATTATGATCGCTAACCCTCTTTCCAAATTTGTTAAAGTTATGTTTTAAATTAACTTAAATTTTATCCATTTTAGGTTAAGATTTTTAAATGATTTTGTAAGTTATCCCATTATTTTATTAAAGGGATTTATAAATAATATTTTGTTTTTGAAAGTGATTTTATTTTATAAAGAATTTATTTAAAGGAGATTTGCAAATGATATTTTGTAAATATTATTTTATAAAAGATATTTATAAAGGAACTATAAAAAAAAGATTTATAAAAGAGCTTTACAAAATAGAAAGGGATTTTTAAAATCATTTTTTGAGATTGTAAGAGAAGTTTAAATATTATCTTGGAGATTTATAGAAGTATTTTTATAAATTGATTTTGGTGATTTTTGAAAAGTGTTTGAAAATATGAAATGAGCTTTTAAAAAGGAATTTTTTATTAAGGATAAGTTGTTTGGTTTTATAGTAAGTAATGTTTTAAATGGAATTTATTTGGCCCATTTAATATGGAATTTGAAAAAAAATCTTCCTTAAGTTTTGTTAATATACTTATACCGATGAGATAAGTATATGGATATGTTTTCTGAGTATTGAAAAGTATAATGTTTTGGTAATATACTTATACCATTGAGATAAGTATATGAATGTTTTCCAAGTATTGAAGGAGTATAAGAGGTTTGTAAATAATATCTTTTGTAAAGGCATTTGAATCAAATGTGTAAAAGTGATTTGATTTTGAAAAGATTAATTAAATGGTGATTTAGTAGATCTGACATGGAATAAATTTTTGTTGTTTGATTGTTGTTATTTGATAGTTAAATAACGGTCTACTAAACCTGGACAAAAACGCAACTCTGGAAATGTCTAGGAGAAACACGTGAGTTATATGGCACAGTCATCTCCGATGATATAGTACTATGTGTATAAATTTTGTTTTGTTCTCCTAGGACAAATGATAAGGAAATCCATTCACTCAATGGTTAGGAGGTGATCTCCGCTCTTATCTATTGTTTGTTTATTTCTGAAAGAACCGGGGTTAAGTTTACCGGAACTAGCGAATGTTGTTTCGAAGAGACCGGGATCCGATAAGTTTAAACTATTTGAAAACCGCTTCGATCTGACTCAAGCGTTTTGAACTAAAGACTTCTTGAAGAATATGGAATCAAAGATGAAGCTTTTGAAGTGTAAGGGCTACTTGTTACTAATCCTGAGGGTGATTCCAAAAAATGATGTAGTAGAAGTAGTGCCTTTGGTTTGTTCAAACCCATAACAACTTGTATGGATGAATGCTATCATTGCGTTGTCTCCTGAAATGCGGTGTCAACATTCCAAGTGGGTATATCATCTAAAGGTAAAATGTAGCCTCAAGCCTCATCGACCGAGAATGACTAAAATGGAGGAGATGCGGTAGGGCTATGTATGTTGCTCCCATTAGGGTATAATCATCACCTTTCTAGATCACTATTACGTAATTGGTTGTGCATGAGAGCTCTCAAGGGAAAGGTTGAAAAGCAAACTAGGTGATGACATATTCGGTACTATCCAATAAGGGATAGGTTGGTCCTGTGTTGGCAGGGTCGGTAGGTTCGACCTAGGTACATTTTATCTAGAGTGTACCATTCGGAAAGCTTGTCATTGTATGGAATCCATTCTCCAATAAGCGTCGTACGGACTTAGTTGTGCCCAACTATGTTGAAATGTGAGATGCAAGCTGTGATGACCCGCAAATCTGTATCCTTTGAATCGACAATAAACCACACATGTTCGACCGAAAAAGCATAGAATGACGGAAAGTCATGAGAAAGAAGAGAGAGGGTGAGAAGAAAGAAAGAAGAGAGAAGAAGAGAAGAGAAGAGAAGAGCGAGAGAGAAACATACCATAACAATACAGAATCTCACATCGCAGCGGAATAACATATAATATAGATGAATAATCTTTACAAAAGAGAAACTGTAATATACATACATCAATCAATCAGAGTACAACAATCAATCACCAATCATCAGCCTGGACAGTTATAATAACCCATCCTTATAATTTCTGATAATTTAATTAACAAGGTAGCGGAAAAATAAACATATACGTGGAATACCACTAGAAGACTTCCAGCTCTCCTGCTGAAGCTCCAAAGCATCCAAATCTGAACCTGTAAATATACTCAGTCTGACCCGAGCATTGAAAGGGAAGAACGCCCGGATCAGTCTGGTAAACCAACGTGAGAAAAACACATCTCAACTAAATTTATTTTAAAGTGATAAAGACATTCTTTTATCGAAAGAAAGGTATCTCATAAGACATGCCCACATATAAACACGGATGGGTTTTTACCTTACGATAACCAAAACCTTTTATATCAAATTCTCTTATATTATAATAGTGTCTACTGCATGAATAATAATTAATCATAGCTAAAATTGTTACATTATTAAATTCCAGCATAATAGGTTTACAAACAAAATGGCAGGCACGTAGTGAATATTGGATTCCATACAAATGACTAGGTAATGGACTGAAAGTCTACAGGGTGGATCGTGTAGTGTATATGCAAGTATATGTGACAAAATATATGATGCAACTAAAACAATAATAATCTAGGTAACTATAGAATAAGCACACCAGGATTTTATACTGGTTCGGACCTCCCGTCCTACGTCCAGTCTCGAAGCTCCCCTTCGGAATTCGACTATCAAACACCCTCACTTCGCCCGGAAGAATAGGCTTGGTTACAATAGCTTGTTCTTATCAAATATGTGTTTTATAACACGGATATTGACTAATAAGTACAAATGGTTCCAATATATATCTGGTGAATATTGTCTATGAAGAACTGAATATGTGGAAGAGTGAAATACAAGTATAGATTGCTAGAGATCAAGAATATAATAGAGTATGTAAGTAGAGAGCGTAAGTAAGTAAGGTGAGTGTTCTCTTGATTCTTGATGATATATATAGTTGTAGAGTGGTTTCTTGCGTAGTTGCATCCATTAACAAGTGCTCTATAGTTGCTTCTGTTGATGATGAAGAGTTGCAGCGAAGAGAAGCAAAGATGTCTATTCAAATCTGACAGTTGAAGTTTAAATTTAAATCCCGAGTTTGAAATCAGACGTCTGGTATTTGTATCAGACGTCTGATACTATATATTTTTGTACATAGTAGATTTTCAGACGTCTAAGTGCATCTACCAGACGTCTGGTTCTGTTTGTTTTGTTGTTCCAGAGAAAATTTTCAGACGTCTGGAACTTGTGCATGTTTGTTTTGTGCATCTTTTCTTTTGCTTCTTTGTACCTATCGACTTGTAGTCTCTTGTAGTGTACTTTGAGCCTCATTCTTGTCTTTCTAGTGATGTTGTTCTAGCAAGTTCCTGTATATATACATATATATGTACATTTGATTTTCATTGTATAGTTGTTGTCATTAAAACCATGGATTTGATTTCCTAACATGGACTACCTTCCTTACAATACACCTCTAGAGGGATGCACCTAGGGAGCAGATACGGTCCGCCTAAACCAACACCAGACCGGCCTACCCCTCGCTGGATAGTACCGAATATGTCATCACCCCGGTCATTACCGACCTTTAACGGGTACCCGAGTCATACATCCACCACATACTTAGACATGTGTAGAGTAAATCTAGAAGGATGATGGCATCTCCTAATTGGGAGCGACCCACTTAGCCTTGTTGCTTCTACCCTATTTTAGTCATTTCCTGGGTGTGAGGCCAAAAGAGGTTATGATTACCTTTCACATATCACATCATCATAATCTTTGAATTCCACATTGCCATTTCCGTTGACTACTAATTGCCTTCCACAAAAATACAACCCTTAAGCTCATATGTCTCAAGGATGGTGTTAAGCTAAGAGAAGTTTCCTTCTCCCCCACCACAGATGTATGTTTGTAAAAACCAATGTACGTAATCTTAGAAAATGCACTGTCAGACATCCATCCATACAAGTTATCCAGGAACAGGACAAATCGAAGGTACTTTCCTACCACATCCTATCTGAAATCACCTTTAGGATTAGTAGCGAATAGTCCTTGCATTGGATGTTTCATAACGAAGAGACTATTGCTACTATATGTATACTGGGATTTTTACCCCAAATGATCAACAAGCAGTCCTTCACTATGAAAATCCTAAATATCAATATCATCAACAAACCTGCACAATCGTCGCATATAGGTTGGTCCGAAGTGGTTTTCGAATAAACCGATCCCGGTCTCTTCGCACCAACAACGCAAAAACATTACTCAACCTCATACAGAAACCAAGTCTCGTAGACATATCACGTTTCCAGCTTTCAACTTGCTATTCTTCGGCTAAGACGAAATCTCGGTAGATTAGAGTAATCACTCCGCACTACTCGAATCAACATCCTTTACACCAAACGATAATCAAGCCTATACAGATAGCTACGTACTAAGTGTACGACTAAATAGTTTCCACATCAAGTCGAGAAACTAAAATGGCCAAAATATAATTTAGCACTTAAACAGTCACTGGCCTGATTTATTAATATATTTTTTTATCAAATCACTTTTCCAAATTTATTACTTCAAATTATCTTTAAAAGATATATTTCCAAAACCATTCAATCTTTCAATATTTGGAAAACATTTCCAGATACTCATTTTAAGAATAAGTGAATTCACAAATCATTTCATTTCAACACTTAGAAAATATTTCATATACTTAATTTGATGATAAAGTATATTTGCATTTCTTTAAGGAAAACATTCTTGAAAACACACTTTATTTAGGTCAAAACGAATGTTGCATAAAACATCGTTACGACAACCCAAATATACTAGCATAGGGATTCAACTAAATATTTTAAAATATTTCCTTTTGGAAATCATTTACTATAACAATAGTGTTATAGTCCATGCCTTCCTTACTTCTCAAGAAAACGTCTATTTCAACAATAAATGTTGAAATCTATGTTTTCAATAATTAACATATTTTAGATTGCTTTTCAAACCATTTAAACAACATTTGTAATTATCACTTCCAACACATTTATTTAAAGGGTTATTCACTTTAAAAAAACGTGAATATAGTTCCTTTATAAACTTTCATATTTAACTTATCAAATTAAATTGATTTCGGATTTATAAAACAATGTTTATAAATTCCATTTATATTTTATAAAAACTTTCATATATAAAATTCCTTTATCAACAATTTCCATTTGTATTTCATTTATACATCAAAATCTCATTATAAGATTATTTACTTATAAACCGCTTTATTCCATTATAAATTCATTTCTAAATTTCAATTGCAAATCCATTTACAAATTTTATTATAATTCCATTTCCAATATTTATAAAACACCATTTATAAAATCTATTTCATTAAATCTATTTATTAATAGCATTCCTTTATAAACTTTCATTTTAACACTTATAAAACTCGTTTATAATTCCATTACTTTTATTTATAAAATATCAATTTTATAAATCTTATATATAAACCATTTATAATAAGTTCAAAATTCTCAATTTAACTTATTTTACAAAATAATTAACTTTATATTTTCAAAAATTATATTTAAGTATATTTCTCAAAGCGATAATTTTTATAACATAAAAATTATAACTTTTTATTTATTTAAAATAAATTCATTTCTTCAGCAATTCAAAAGTTATTAAAACATATATTTTTTCCAAAATCACTTTGAAATCCTTTTTAAATTGAAATAATCATTTTAATATTTTAAATTTCCAAAAAAATGGCCTAATGTTGCAGAAGTACTAAATAAGGGGATTCACATCAATAATAGCAACATGGCATCCATCACATCAAACATCACATAATACAACATATATTACAATATGTGCAAATAAAAATCAACGATGGTGAGGAATCCAGTTGGATCCCTCCAACCTGTAACCTATAATAAATATACATATGAGAAAATATGTACATTGTCTGCTTCGAGGTAGACGCGCATGCAAAAGGTCATCCGCTCATACACGAGAACGGATAGGGTCTCATCTGCTCCAATAGGCAGGAATATATCCAACTACTAACTACTATAACATAACATCCAAACATCCAATATATATACACATATACATATACATATACATAAATAGATATATATATATATAACTTCCAATAGTCATCAAAACAACATAATAAAAATATTCCCACTTATATAAACAATATATATATACACATACACATACACATACACATATACATATACATATACATATACATATAAATATACATATACATATACATATACATATACATATACATACATATATATAACTTCCAATAGTCATCAAAACAACATAATAAAAATATTCCCACTTATATAAAAATATAAGCGGGTCAGAAAGAGTGAGTTTTACTCACTTTGGTTCCAGTCATCGTTGCAGCGTTTAATTTAGAATAAAATTAAACGAAATTTTAATTTTACCCAAAAATCATGCGAGCTCCAAATCCGTCCAATCCAACTCTAAAATGTAGACAATGTCGATACGAACCCAACGCAAGAAACCGCGCTCCAATTTGACCTCGAACACAAAAGATATCAATTAATAAACAATTGAATATAATATAATTTATTTTAAATAACTAAGTAAATTAAACAAGTTAATTACCCTAACCTAATCTCTCCCTCTCCCTCATGCTATTCCCAAAACAGAGAAACCCATCATCCACGTTCCAACATCTAACGCCATGCCCTCCACGATCGCCGAGGAGATGATCGAACACCACCATAATGAAGCTCACATCGCCACCGCCACAGATCCCATCAGGTCTGGCCCCACCATCTCCATGAAATCACTCTCGTATAGCAGCGCAAACGCGGGCCCCTTGTCGTCGGTCCACTCCCTTCCAAGCGATCATGACCGTTGAAAGGCAAGAGCTCGACGAGCTCTTCGATTTTGTAGTTAAGAGTTTTTGATGAAAGTGGATTGATTGTGAGAAAATTGAGGAGGAACAATCGAGCTTTCTTGGCCATTGAACACTAAGTGGCGGCAGTAGTTTATTAGGGCTAGGGTTTAGTGAATTTGGTCATCTATTTATAGGCAATATAAATTACTATTCATCCTAAATAATTCCGGACTCCAAATGAAGCATGCCGCCTGGCATTAATAATGTTTTACCTCTATTTCGAACACAATGGAATATGTATCGGAGGCCAATTCCATCATATACAGAAGATAGGTTTTCGAATTGAATTATTTTAATTAAATTTACTTAAATAAATTTCTATGCGTTTCAGCTTCGTACGACCAAACCGTAAGTCTGATCGCTATGAAATTTGGAATCCTACAATAACATACTATTAAGGATCCAATGAAACTAGTTTTGTCCAATTCTGAGACAGTGTCCCGAATGGCTATTTTCACTCGTCAAATTAAATTTTAAAATTTCCAATTTCATTTATTCACTTTTAATTCAATTTTAAAAGTTCTCTAACTTTATTCTAATTCAAATAGAATATAGATTAAGTTAAGAATTCATTTTTATTCTTCATTATACTCCAGATTAATTATTTTAATTGTTTAACTTATAAATCTTACTTTTTAATATTTAAAATCAATTAATATCCTAAATTCGAACGACTGAAAACATGGGTCGTTACACAAGCATTTCAGTTATTTTATATATTTATTTATTACTGGAATTCCTGTAGAAATGTTTTGGTTATCGTAATGTAAAAACCCATTCGTGTTTATGTACGGTGTGGTCCTATGAGATACCTTTGTTTTTAAAGGGTTTTATAAGATATAATAAAATTCCATGTGATTTGAGTTCTCATGCTGGCTTTATCAAACTGATCCGGACGTTGTTTTCTTATAATGCTCGAGTCAGATCAAGCATATTTTTCCATATTAGCCTTGGATGCTATAAAGCTCAAAAGACGAGCTGGGGGTCTAAGATGTACCTCCTGTATATATCTT
This sequence comes from Allium fistulosum, assembly GCA_030737815.1. Taxonomy (NCBI): domain Eukaryota; kingdom Viridiplantae; phylum Streptophyta; class Magnoliopsida; order Asparagales; family Amaryllidaceae; genus Allium; species Allium fistulosum. The sequence continues at coordinate 838,535,390 of CM060908.1, read as the reverse complement.
TTTATTTCTGCTGCATTATTTATTGTATTTTTCAGTATTTGTAAGGACGGGATGTTATAACTATCCAAGCTGATTTAGGATAGTATACTTTGATTGTATTATATAAACTTCCCTTTATGTAAAGATCATTCTATTATTATAGGTTATTCGTTGCGTTGTGAGATTCTGTTTTGTCTTTTCTTTCCTTCACCCCTAATGACCTGTCTTTCGGACAACTATATGATTGGCACACGAATACCAAGGATGTATTAAGTGTCGTCTTTAATGGTAAGAAAGATAGATCATTACTGTTAACCTAAAAAATGGATCAACACACTGGTTTGAGTTTGAAAGCACCAGCCCTGTTCTGACAGAGCAATATCACAGATCACAGATATAGAAAAAGAACAGTAAATGAAAGAAGATAGAGAATTTTTATAGTGGTTCGACTGTTAATGAAGCCCACGTCCACTTTATAGTTTTATTATAGACTGATTGCTGTTATAATAAGTGTTTGATTACAAGGCTTTGATTATCCTTAGGTAGATTGAATCCCCGGAGTTGGAATCCACTGGAGAATCATAGTGAATCCCTTTGGAGATTGTTGTGAGGGAGGTAGAAAGTGAAGAATGGTTCCAACAGATCTTCAGCAACCATTTCAGAGAAGAACCAATTTATGTCGCAGGCATGACGGTATTTATAGAGATCGAAGAGCTTATGGGCCCGACCTACTCGCTGACTGCCGGTAGATGGATGCATAAAGACCTAGAGGAGCTTAACTCCCAATCCGAGCCAAAACCATGGATCGTTGGCGATCCATAAATTTGGATCATTCGCGAGCTAATTACTTGGCTGCCACCCTCCATCACTTCATCACACTAGGTCTCCAATAACATTGCTCTATATGGATCACTAGCGATCCATCATGTATGGATTGCTAGCGATCCATACACTTAGTATTTTTGTGCTCTGTCTTCTAGGCCTTTCACCCATTGCTTATCTTAAATGAATCATAATGATGCATGAATCGCTGGCGATTCACAGGGTATGGATCGCTAACGATCCAAGAACTTGGTTGCTTTTTGGTGTTTGACATGCAGAGTACTTTGTTGGCCTTGTATCATCATTGTTCGTATAGTCTCGTTGCATGTTGTTCCGTTCTAATGACTATTTTCTAGCTGGTTATGCTTAGCTGTTGATTGGACTGGATAGATGCTGGTTTCTTGGTTTAGTCAAATTGAGTTGTCACTTCTGTAAAATGGCTTGGCTCTCATTAACTCCTCATTTTAGCCTTTCTTGGTTAAGTTCTAAGCCATTCTGATGTCATGGAATTGTTCTGTTTTCTGCTGGATCCTGGTGAGTTAAAAACCCGGATAACATTTTCCCCCCAGATTACGTCTTCGTGTAAATAAGGTGTGCTCTGGAAGTTATCGCTTTCAACATATGTTCGTCGAATTCCAAGTGATCGCATTAGAGTTTTACGGATACATGGCTGCTCATGTTGTTGATCACCCAGCTTTGGTCTTGACTAACATTGCTCGTCGTAACGGATCAAATTTCTTCTTATAGCTTCTCGGTACGCTTCGAAATGAAGAGTAGATATCGGAGCTCAAGTTCCAGAAAAGTCTCCCCCAACTTTATCGGTCTCTAGCGATCCATGTATGATGGATCGCTAGCGACCTGACCACTTGATAAATTTTGCTTCAAAAATATGGGTCGCTAGCGATCCATGATGGATCGCGGGCAACCCGATGACTTAGCAAAATTTTGCTTTGTCATTTCTATCTGCCTATACATCTGTTCGAGTCGAGCTACCAATCCATTCGACCTGAGCCATTCTTATTCCTTAAGGTGATCTAGTCTTCGTGCAACCCAACTCCAGGCGATTCAATAGTTTGTTTCGAATCGATCCATTGCCTCCTTAGATCCATTTTGTCCAAGCTCCACGCCGTGATTACCTCTAGTGATTGGCCGTGATTCTTCCTAGTGGATCTTAGATCATTTCTCACGGAAACCCTAGCTCGCCTCAGCCCTAATTCGCTACCGACCCATCATTAACTCGCCGCCGACCCGATTGCTTTGTTACTAGCTCGCTTTTGGACTATTGATTCAATTCATCGACCAATTTCACGTTTAAATTATAATCCAAAGTGGGTTTGCTAATTACTTTGCTAATTACAGAGTTTGTGTAGCGATTTGATAGCAAGTTTGCATTTTCAATGTTGGTCGTGAGAAGTTTGAGTTGATTGCGGTATAATAGAGGAAGATAGTAAATCGAGTTTTGTGTTTTTTCCCGGAACGACATTGCCGCTTTAGCCCAATGCTTGAAGTGTTTGGCTTTCTTCTTCCATTAGACCAGAATTGACTTGTGCCTAGCTTCATAGTTGTTGCTTCACGTCACATCACAAATCGATCCCGATTCTTTTAGAGAATTCAGACTTATCCTACTTGGTTGTTGCACGCTCGGTGTCCCTGTAGTGAGAAGAGTTTTCCACGTCGCTTAAGACAACGGATCCATTATCGATCATTGATCGATAACAGGTAAGTGTACATGAAGTAAAAACAACTGGGAGCGATGTAGGAAATTCTTTTCCATTTCCACTATGGACGGACTATCTACATAGGATAAAGTGTTTGTAGTGTTTCGGATACCGAGCTCACCCCCTGTAGATAGCAAGCTGCACTTGCCCTTGTTAACACTTGAGGTCCGTTGTGTGGGCACGGTTTGATATCTCTCTAGAATTCAAGTGTTGCAGGAGGAAAATTACTAATTTAGAATAAAATCACCTGACCGTTTTGAATACGAGTTTCGTTGTTTTAGAATGAAGCACCCATCTTCGCGCCGTAAATCGAGTGGAGGAAGCCTAGCACTCTCCGCGGCCGAGTCGTCATCCATTGCTCTTTCTCCTACCACTTCATAAGCGGAATACGGTCAGTTGGTCCTGGTCAGGCCAATCGTGGATCGAACGCCTCCAAACTTTAGAGTTCTACTCAATCCGCCTGAGAGGGCTTCTTTGATGGTTTCTTCTAAAGTTCTTCAAAACATTTGTGCACAACACGGTACTCCAGAAGAGGATGTGAGTTTGCCAGAGAAGGATGGGTTCGCTCATATGCCTCCCCCGGGGTACACCGCTTACCACCCGTATATGTGCTTGAATGGAGCCATGCCTCCCTTTAATGACTTTCTACATGAGACTCTTTCGAACTTGGGTATTGCCCCATTTCAGATTCATCCTAATGGCTATGCTACCTTGACATGCCTACATGTTCTTTTCATATGGACGTTCAGCCGCGCTCTAAGCTTTGACGAGTTGAGATACGTTTTGTTGTTCAAAAGGAGAGATGGCTGCCCCTCCTTGATCGTAATCAAAACCCAAAGAAACCAAAAAAATCGTCCTGTTCCTACAAAGCAACTTGTCGCAATTCAAGATGCAATATTTCTTCATTAGATGCCCTAAGGGGTTCAATCGTCGGTGGACGATAGGGGGTAAGTTCCTTTTTCCATCTATCGATCTCCGATGCGTTGCAATGGAATTTCTAACCAGCCGTATGTACCTTGTAGTTATTCCAAGGCCAAACAGAGATGTGGCTCTCAATGAAGTTTTTCAGACACTAAAGGCTATTGATGCCGAGGAGGGATGCATTAAAGTGTTGCTTACTGATGAAAACTTGCATTGATATGATTACAATATCCGGGTAGATCCATCGTTCAAGTCGAAGTCCCCTCTCCTGCCCGATCCAGAGTTCGCATAAGATCTACTTCTTCTTCCCATGGTTCCGAAGAAGGCGCTTCTTAAGAGAGAGAGGACCTATCCAGAGGATCAACCGATGAGGCCCGCGAGGGAGGAGTTGCTACTGCGACTGGGTTTAGCAGCCCCGTTAGAATGCTTCCAATTTCGGAGAAAGGAGAAGAAGAGTTCAAGTAAAGGGAAGGCAAGGCCGCGTTGGACTTAGAAAAGGAAAAGGGGGAGTTTGAGAGTAGTAGCGATGAGTCTACTGCAAGTGACGACCTTTACGCAGGATCCAATGGCGAGGACTCGGAATCATGTGATGAAACTCCAGGTATAAGCCACGTTCTTTCGGGCTAACCCCTTCTAGATGCAAGCGATAAAGGCAACGCTCCAAAGAACAGAGAGCGTCAGGATATCCCGGATAAAGACGTCGGTGTAGAGTTTGGAGATTTGAGCGATGTCTATGTTGATTTTGATGCGCTTATGTAAGAAGATTTTAAATTTGATGAGGTGCCCCTCGATCGAGTGATATCACTGATTTAAATGGCCGAAGTTAGTCCGATTCCACCTATGCTGGTCGTCCGTTCCGGTTCGTGATGACGTTTTAGGCCTACCTTAGAAACATACTACACGTCTCGCTAGGATTACACTCACTTCCATTCATTCCTTCATTTTTTATTGTGTTTATTCTATGCTTCTGAAACCTTTTATGTATACTTCATGCTAGGTATGACGAGAGGACGAGGTTTCTATGATGACTTTGAAGAATTCACTGACTCGCGCGGTATTCCAAGCGTACCTCCGACCGTCACCAACCTTGAGAAATAGAGGAAGAATATAGAAGGAGAAAAGAACAAGAAGCCGAAGCCTGCCATCAATATGAAAGAGAGCAAGGCCGGTTATATAAAGGCAGGTACAAGAAGAGGAGAACTTTTGAGGAAAGGGAGGAACCATCGAAAAGGTCGAAGTTTGAACATTGTCCCCATTCTCCAAAGCTTGCTCCAACACATTCTTCAAAGGGCCAAGAAATTCCCGTTACCTCTACCCCGATTCCGCCTTCAACCCATATCTCGTCATCTTTTATTGTTACAGCCCCCGATGCTTCTTACCCCTACTGGAGACCTGCATATATCCTTCCTTCGGGTCATCCTAAACTTGAGGCAGCGTTCCCCGGATGGTTCATGATGGGGTTTAAGTTTGACTGTGATCTGCACCCAGTTCGTAAAGATTCATATATGCCACGCCTCCAAGCTATTCAGAGCGACTTAGAACAGGCTGAAGGATGGTAAAAGCTCTGTAAACAACTGGCGGATACTAATCGTAATAATTATCAGGAGATCATCTCTTTCGAGTTAGAGAAGGATGACTTTGAGAAGGCATTGGTAGATCTCGATGCCAAGATTAAGCAGTTGGAGGAGGAAAAGGAAGCGGCCCTTTGCGAGAGTAAGAAAAATGCCAGCTTGATGAAGGAAATGGAGGAGGCGCACGCGGGAGTCGAGATTGTCTACAGGGACAAGATCAAGAAAACTCATGCAGAAGAGGCCAAGTTGAAAGGGGAAGTGGCTGCTTGCAACGCCACCATTAAGGCCCAGAGGAAAACCATCGCTGATCATAACCTTATTGTTAAGGGGCACAACAAAACTATTTCTGACCAAGCCGAGACTGCCAAGCTACAGGCCCAGGTCACACAGCTCAATGCCGATAAGTCTGCCGTGGAAGTTGAGAAAGCCGCCATTAGAGTGGATTACCTGGAGCTCCAAGATGCTTTTGAAAGAAAAATGGAGAAGCTGGACACGACCATTCTGAATTTTTATGTCAACTCCCTGTTGCACCAGGGGAGTCTCAGCTATTTGGGTCTGAAGTTCCCGCGCACTCTCGCTTTGGTTTGGGAAGAAACCTTGTCTCGTTTTGCCGATAATGGAGACGTTTATACCAAGCGGGAGTTGCAGGATGCCTACCTCAACGACGAATCGAAGAAGGCGTTACTCGAGGGTCGGAAAATTCTTCGAGTTGAAAGAGAGAAGGAGGCCACCAATGCTGCCTTGGCGACCACCGCCGAAGTGCTCACTACGCCTTTTATTCCAGCACGGGTGAATCATCAGAGCAGCCCCACGACCCGCCAGTAAGTTCAGGGCTTGAAACTCTTCCTCATGTAGTAGAGCCATTGAAAGAGGGCGAAGGTGGTGAGTATGAAGTCAACATTATCGACCATTCCTCTGGCGTAGGTAATGTTCTTGCTTCCTCCAAATTCGGGAGCTTCCAACTTATGTTGCAAGAGCTGGAAGAATTTAATGCTTTCGTTTTTGATTTTATTGGTCCATCCACCTTTCCTATTGATGTGCCAGCTTCCTCGGATCCCGGACCCACTGCTATTTCTACAACCTCTGTGGTTGTCTCTGTTCCTGTTTCTGTTCCTGTTTCTACGTCCATGTCTGGCTAGCAGATGGGACTGGAGTCCGAAAAGATAGCCGCGCTTCATGGCCTGGATGACCCTTCTGTGTCTTTAGAAGGCGACGTAATGGCGGTAGGGTTTAAGGGGTAGGAAGTCCAAATAGAGCAGCCTCGCAAGACTCAGCACGATTTGGTCGCTATCAAGAAGGAAAAGGTTGAAACGATTAAGGCCTCTAAGAGCTCCCGTAAATCACAGAAACGGAAAGGGAAGGGAGAATCTTTCAAGCGAGCTACGGAGGAAGAGGAGGACATTGCCACCAAGGTGTTCGTTGATATTACCGGCAGTGACACCACTCCTGAAACGAAGTAGAAGCTTCCAAAAATGGAGAAAAGGGGAGCAGAGGAAGGAAGCATTAAGGAGCTTATGTGAAGACCACTTTGATTTAGGTTCTTTTTGAGTCATTTTGTACCAGTGCAGAGTCTGCACTTAGCATTTTTGCTTTGGAGTCTGTATTTGTTTTGTTGGCCCGTGTTGTGTGGGTATGGCCCCCACGTTTTGACCCTGTGTAAAGAAAATTATAAGCAATATATTGATACTTTGATTGTATTCTCGTCTATGTTCTCACATATGTTCTGTGCACTTGTGCTTGTTTTATTTTACACTTATCTAGTTTTGTGATTACTGTCAAAATCCTTCGTTCGAAGTAACAGAACTTAAACATTCTTAACAGAATTTACAAATTCTTTGTTTAAAAATTCTTTGTTTGGAGGGACAGATCTTGTGAACTTATTTTTTTCACGTGTTTTAGTTCAAGTACCGGTGTATGCCCCCCAGTTCACAGGGCTGTTTACTTCAAAAAATCTTCAAACGATCGGTAACTTAGGTTTAGATAATTTTCATATTAAACTCAAAGTTTGGCTAAGTCCTAGCTTGATTTTCCTTTTTTCGTAAGTTTTGCGACGTTAGCATGTAATCCAAGTTTCTTGTAATATTCCAGCAAGTATGCAATATATGCGTATTTGAGACTTTTCTATTGGTTTGTAGCATTCCAATTTTGTTGGAGTTGTGCTCATTATTCCCGATTATAGGAGTAGTTAGCAGTGGTTATGATATGTGCGATTTCTCATAATCCTCAGTGTTGCCTATCTTCGGGCAACGTGAGGAGTTAGCATTTTGGAATTTAGTGCGTGGCTTTTAAAATACGCGGCTTTTCGTGCTCCTCGGTGTTGCCTATCTCCGAGCAATGCAAGGAGCATTAGTTTTGTCACGGCTTACGGAATGCGCTGCTTTTGATGCCCCTTAGCATTGCCTATCTCCGGACAACGCAAGGAGTGCAAGTTTTGGAAGTTGATGCACGGCTTACGAAATGCGCGGCTTTTCGTGCTCCTCGATGTTACTTATCTTCGGGCAATGCGAGGAGCGTGTGTTTTGGAAGTTAGTGTGTGGCTTACGAAATGCGCAGCTTTTCGTGCTCCTCGGTGTTGCCTATCTTTGGGCAATGTGAGGAGTTAGTATTGTGGTGCTCTTCGGCGTTGCCTATCTCCAGGCAATTCGAGGAGTTATTTTTGGTGCTCCTCGGCGTTGCCTATCTCCGAGCAACGCAGGGAGTTAGTTTTTGGTGCTCCTCGTTGTTGCCTATCTTCGAGCAACGCGGGGAGTTAGTTTTTGGTGCTCCTCGGCGTTTCCTATCTTCGGGCAATTCGAGGAGTTATTTTTTGCGCTCCTCGGCGTTGCCTATCTTCGGGCAACGCGAGGAGTTAGCTTTTTGGTGCTCCTCGGCGTAGCCTATATCCGAGAAATGCAAGGAGTTAGTTTTCTGGTACTCTTCAGCGTTGCCTATCTCTGTGCAACGCGAGGAGTTAGTTTTTGGTGCTGCTCGGCATTGCCTATCTTCGGGCAACCCGAGGAGTTAGTTTTTTGCGCTCCTCGACGTTGCCTATCTCCGGGCAACGTGAGGAGTTATTTTTTGCGCTCCTTAGCTTTGCCTATCTCCGGGCAATGCGAGGATGGATCGGGTTCTGCCGATCCAATGGTTTTAGTCGACTTCCTTCCGTCGACCTGGCGGGTATTTATTATGGACACAATTTTGTCGGTTCGAAAGAGCGAATCAAATTTTATTAAGGAAAGCAGGGCAGATTCTTTGCCTATTTACAATGCCTCCGGCGTTTCCGGGACGGCTTATTTGCTAAAAAATAGAGAATACATAAAGTAGTTTTCAAATGAAGTAACGGTGGAGTGATTCGCTACTCAAGGTTCTGGGAATCTAAATTCCATCGATGGTTGTTAGCTTGAAAGTCTCGTCTCTGAGCTTTTGAGTTATGATGTACGGTCCTTCCCAGTTTGGTCCGAAGGCCCCCGAAACGGGGTAAACTCGCTTGAGGACAAGATCTCCCACCTCGAAGGTTTGATTGTGAACTATGGAGTTGAAGTACCTAGCTACCCATTTTTGGTGGACGGGGGTTCTCAACTCAGCTTCTTCTCTTTTTTCTTCGATTATATCTAGCGCTTCGAGTAGGAGCTGCTCATTTTGGTTTTGGTTGAAATTTTGCCTACGGTGCGAGGGGACTTCTAACTCAATAGGTATCATTCCTTCTGAACCATATGTCAGAGCAAATGGAGTATTACTGGTTGCCGCTTTGTGGGTGGTTCGGTAAGCCCATAGTGCGAGTTGAAGTTCATCGACCAGTTTCCTTTGGCTTTAGTTAGTCGCTTCTTGATGGTGGATTTGATGATCTTATTTATTGCTTCCACTTGCCCGTTTTCCTGCGGATGAGCTACTACTGAGAAGCTCTTTTCAATCCGGAAGTGTTTGCAAAAGCCCTTGAACTCAGCGCTTTCGAATTGGGTTCTGTTGTCAGTGATGATTTTTTATGGCACACCAAACCTGCAAATAATGTTTTTAGTAACAAAATTAATGACTTTCTTTGTGGTTATTGTGTCCAGCGGTTCCGCTTCTGCCCTGTTATCCCGCCTTTTGGCAAGGCCATGACAACAAGAAATTGACTAGAAATCAATGACAGTCCATCCTGTAGGACGGTTACATCACAAGTTCACCGTGGATATCGATGAATTTTGTTCGAGTCCAGATCAGGCTACAATTGAAAAGACATGACAAGTAAAGCCATGCAAACCAACGTTCCAAGTTTCAAGTCAATCCGAGTTCGTATGCTCAAGATATAATCGATGCAAGATGAGGACATGGCCTTGAGTTCGAATCCATAGGCAGAAGCATGTGTTCGAATCCATAAGCCAGGCCTACGTTCGAATCAAGTTCGAATCCATAGGCAGAAGCATGTGTTCGAATCGGTCAGGATGTGCCGCTTTGAATCCATCAGGGGTCATTGGCTCGTATCCATCAGATTAAAGCCCCTTCGAATCGATGAGACCAAAGTCATTCGGAACGCTTCGAATCCACGAAGCCACTTCGTATCCCTCAGATTGAAGTCCTTCGAATCCATGAAGCTACTCCACTTCGTATCCCTCAGATTGAAGTCCTTCGAATCCATGAAGTCACTCCACTTCGTATCCATCCAGTAACCCTGCTTCGAATCCATAGAGTGACCTTGCTTCGAATCCATTCCATTATGGCGACTTCGTATCGATCAACTATTGTCCACAACGATCGATACGAACCAACTTCTGAACGAATCCATTCCCTCGAATTCACTAAGTCAAAGTAGCGAAAATGATGGAATCGACCCAGTCGACTCGGAGTAAAAAGCGGATCGATGCGAGAAGCACGCGTCACGTCAACACCTCCGCACACTACACCATCGATTCGACCCTATCGATTCAAATGAATCGATTCGAACAGAGTGCAACAACCGGAAATGCAATATTGAATCGATCATAACTCAAGATCTACAAATCCAAATGCTATAAAATTTTCACAGAAGCTTGAGCACATGTTGAAGAATGTCCACACCAAATTTCAGCTCGATTGGACAATTTCTTGATTGATTCGAATGGACATCGAATCGATCCCAAAGTAGGCCCGGATTTCCTGAGAGCGGGCATGTGGGCCCCCTCACGTGCCAGAACTGGTCTCCCGAGATTTAGGCGAAATATCAGCCTCCTACATCTTTAAATGGAGCCCCTGGTCATTCAGAAAAGGGGTCGGACAATTTTAGGAGCTAAAGAGCGCCCAAACTCTGCCAGATTTACTCAGAATCACCACTGCTTCCTTAGATACAGATTATAATCATATAATCAGTTGTACTACATCAAAAGAAATTGTAATCATCAAGTGAACATCAATAAAATCATCAACTTCAGAGTGGACGTAGGCAAGATCGCCGAACCACTATAAATCCTGTGTCATTTACATTGAGTTTCTAGAGTGATTTGCATACTTATTTCTATACATATGTGTTATCTGTGAATTGCGATTGCGAACTGGTGCTTTCAACGACATTTGGGGTTTGTGACCAATTTTGGCGCAAACACTTTGGTGCTTTCACTGAGAACGACTAGCACCCGCTACACGAGATTTGAAGTTCAGATCTGAAAGCTTGAAGATTTCAAAGACAATGACCTGACAAACAAGTAGAAGGCAAAGAGCCGAGAGAAGTCAGCACGAAGGAAGTCAAGAGGCTTCCTCAGGGGAAAACCAAGCTTCAGCCGTAATCACCAAGGATGAGATGGAGGCAATGATGAGAAGACAGGAAGAAATGATACAGAACTTGCTTCAACAGATAGGGCAACTTGGAGCGCAAAATCAAGGAGCAACCAGAGTCCAGAACGGAGCAGGACCATCTAGCGCAGCGCCGGAGCTGGAGGGCACACACTTAGGACATGTTGATCCAAACCCGGGAAGAGAGACAAGGACATCCGAGCAACCTGGCGGCGATAGAGGGATGAACGCTCAGCCAGGGGGGCAGACACTTGAAAGCTCACACGGACTCGGGGGGCAGGTCGAAGGTAGTGAACGAGGACTACAGCTTGGAGACAATGATAGATTGGCAGAGATGGTCAGACGGGCCATGAGAGGCGGACTAGTCAATAGAGATCTGGAGGATGTACATAGGAGTCCCTTTACTCCTACGATTAGGCAGGCCAGGAATCCACCGGACTTCAAGCTACCATCGATGGAAATGTATGATGGGCGGACGGATCCAGTGGTCCATCTAACGAAGTATATGAGGCACATGGAAGTGCTGGGGGCATCACAGGAAGTCATGGCCCGGTGCTTTCCATTGTATTTGACGGACATTGCAGCGCTATGGTTCAGACAACTGGAGAGTGGCTCCATTGGGACTTGGACAGATTTGACAGAAAGGTTTATGAGACAATTCAGAGTTCATATTTCGAGACCTAAGAACATGATGAGTTTGGCGACTCTAAAGTAAAAAGCTGAGGAATCTTTGAGGAGTTTTCTAACGCTATTTAATGCGACAGCAGCATCAGTGGATCGGCCAGATCCATCTATGGTCATGATGGCAGCTGTATCTGGAATATCTGATGGCACGGAGTTCAAGAATTCACTAACTAAGGATCCACCTACGGACCTGGGAGAGTTTTATCATGAAGCCGAAAAGTTTTTGCGATTAGAGGATGCTCGTACAGAGAGAGAAGAAGAAATCGATGTTTACACAGTCAGAGGCGGTAATTCACCTGGAAAGGGTGCAGAGACTGGTAAAGGGAAGCGAAAAGCTGAAGAAAATGATGACAGGTCAAAGCGGCAACGGAGGGAGCCGCGATTTACCACCTATTCAGAACTCAACGAGGGTTTGGAGCGAATCTACCAAGACACCCGAGAGCAAGTTGCCTATCGTAGACCAATACGACGGGATCCAACTACCGACGAGAGAAAATCAGACAAATATTGCTTATTCCACGAGCTGAATGGACATAGCACAAATGATTGTAGACACCTGAAGGATGAGGTAGAAGGGCATATCAGGAACGGTAGGCTACTTCAGTATGTGAGGAGGCGAGCTCCAACGGTGGAACCAGAGCGACCACCGTCTACATCAGCTAGGGGTGATCCTGAACCAGGACACCGTTTGGTTATCAATTGATTTGAATAACGATGAACAAGTCGTAAAATTCTCACTAACAACATCAAACCATTTACACATGTATGAGATCGCGAACGATCCACAGGCATGCTCTGAATGATTGTTGATCGTCTCGTAGTGAGAATTTACACTTCGACATCCTTGCTTTGCTTTTGTTTCATGTTGATTTGAACATTTAGACTTTGTTTGTTTGAATATTTCTATGAACGTTAATTTGATATTTTCAATTCTGTAGAAGAAGTTACTTGCGTATGCTTTGGATCGCGAATGGTCCACAAGCACACCTTGTATGGCGACGAACCGCCACAATCGCTGATTCAGGAGTTCACCCGAACGTGAACCTGACATTGATAATACTAAGTCCCCCCCCCTCCCGAGCACACTCACCATTAGCCTCGAACAGCACCCGACCTCGAACGGTCACCATTAGCCTCGAACGGCACCCGACCTTGAACGGTCACCATTTGCCTCGAACGGCACCCGACCGCGAACGGTCACACTTCATCTAATATAACATTCGATCGTGAACGATCACATATTGCCTCATGCGGCACCCGATCGCGAACGATCAAATTTTCCCTCGTATGACACTCGATCGCGAACGATCACAATCCGTCTAGAACGACATCCGAATTCGAACAGTAGTAATCTGTCTAGAATCACACCCGACCGCGAACGGTCACAAATCGCCTCGAACGGCACCCGACCGCAAACGGTCACAAATCGCCTCGAACGGCACCCGATCGTGAACGGTCACAAATCGCCTCGAACTGCACCCGACCGCGAACGATCACATTTTGCCGCGAACGGCATCCGACCGCGAATGGTCCCATTTCGCAATTTGCCGCGAACGACATCCGACCTCGAAAGGTCCTATATCGCCTCAAATGACATACGATCCCGAACGATCGTCATTCGTGGTCAGATAAAACTATCAATTTCTTTGCAGGTCATTAACTGGATATGATCGTCCGGCTTATGGCATTACAAAACACACCTTTCAATCGCAAGGCATGTTTTCGAGGGCAAATGTTATCCCGCCTTTTGGCAAGGCTGTGACACCAAGAAATTGACTAGAAATCAATGACAGTCCATCTTGTAGGACGGTTACATCACAAGTTCACCGTGGATATCGATGAATTTTGTCTGAGTCCAGATCAGGCTACAATTGAAAAGACATGACAAGTAAAGCCATGCAAACCAACGTTCCAAGTTTCAAGTCAATTCGAGTTCGTATGCTCAAGATATAATCGATGCAAGATGAGGACATGGCCTTGAGTTCGAATCCATAGGCAGAAGCATGTGTTCGAATCCATAAGCCAGGCCTACGTTCGAATCAAGTTCGAATCCATAGGCAGAAGCATGTGTTCGAATCGATCAGGATGTGCCGCTTCGAATCCATCAGGGGTCATTGGCTCGTATCCATCAGATTAAAGCCCCTTCGAATCGATGAGACCAAAGTCATTAGGAACGCTTCGAATCCATGAAGCCACTTCGTATCCCTCAGATTGAAGTCCTTCGAATCCATGAAGCTACTCCACTTCGTATCCCTCAGATTGAAGTCCTTTGAATCCATGAAGTCACTCCACTTCGTATCCATCCAGTAACCCTGCTTCGAATCCATAGAGTGACCTTGCTTCGAATCCATTCCATTATGGCGACTTCGTATCGATCAACTATTGTCCACAACGATCGATACGAACTAACTTCTGAACGAATCCATTCCCTCGAATCCACTAAGTCAAAGTACCAAAAATGATGGAATCGACCCAGTCGACTCGGAGTAAAAAGCGGATCGATGTGAGAAGCGCGCGCCACGTCAACACCTCCGCACACTACACCATCGATTCGACCCTATCGATTCGAATGAATCGATTCGAACAGAGTGCAACAACCGGAAATGCAATATTGAATCGATCATAACTCAAGATCTACAAATCCAAATGCTATAAAATTTTCACAGAAGCTTGAGCACATGTTGAAGAATGTCCACACCAAATTTCAGCTTGATTGGACAATTTCTTGATCGATTCGAATGGACTTCGAATCGATCCCAAAGTGGGCACGGATTTCCTGCGAGCGGGCATATGGGCCCCCTCACGTGCCAGAACTGGTCTCCCGAGATTTAGGCAAAATATCAGCCTCCTACACCTATAAATGGAGCCCCTGGTCATTCAGAAAAGGGGTCGGACAATTTTAGGAGCTAAATAGTGCCCAGACTCTGTCAGATTTACTCAGAATCACCACTGCTTCCTTAGATTCAGATTATAATCATATAATCAGTTGTACTACATCAGAAGAAATTGTAATCATCAAGTGAACATAAATAAAATCATCAACTTCAGAGTGGACGTAGGCTAGATCGCCGAACCACTATAAATCCTGTGTCATTTACATTGAGTTTCTAGAGTGATTTGCATACTTATTTCTATACATATGTGTTATCTATGAATTGCGATTGCGAACTGGTGCTTTCAACGACATTTGGGGTTTGTGACCAATTTTGGCGCAAACATGCCCATTTTGTGAAATAATCTACAGCAACTACAGCATATTTGGCTCCTCATTTTGCTATCGGTAGGACGCCAATCAAGTCTATCCCCCATATAGCAAACGGCCATGGGCTGACCATCTACGTTAAATCTGTTGACGAAGTCCTTTTAACTTTGCTGAATCTCTGACAGCGATCACATCGCCTGGCGTAATATGCAGCGTCGCGGTTTATTATTGGCCATAAGTATCCATACCGGGGGACCTTCTTTGCATGGTTTGCCCCCTAGTATGGTCTTCGCATTCGCCTTCGTGCACTTTCTTTAGGATTCGTCTGGCTTCATCGTCGGGCATGCACCTAAGAAGGGGGGTCGAGAACCCTCTTCGGTAGAGTATTCCATCTTGTATCATGAATCGGGATGCTTTTCGGAGAAGCTTCTTTTGTTGATTTTGGTCAGTTGGAAGAGTCCCTGCAAGTAAATATTCTTTTATCGGTGTCATCCACGTTTCTGCTTCGATGGTGATTTCGAGAATCCAATTGACATCCATTTCGTCTATGCTTAGGTAGGTTAGAATTTCAACTAGGACTAGTCCCAATGACTGAGCGTCTATGGAACTTTCCGGTTTGGCTAAATAATCTGCCTTGGTGTTTTGCTCCCGCGGAATGTGAGTTATAGTGTAGTGTTTGATGTCGCTGAGCAGTTTTGTACTTTGGACAGGTACGGGGCCAGATTCTCCCTCCGAGCCTGGTATTCCCCCTTTACTTGACAAACGACCAGCTAGGAGTCGTTGTACATGTTAATAGATTTTATGTTGAGTTCCTTCACAACTTTTAGTCCAGCAATCAGTGCTTCATATTCCACTTCGTTATATGTTGTAGGGAATTCCAAGTGCAAAGCGTAGCTGATGGCTCACCCCTCGGGGGTTTCAAGCACTACTCCTGCTCCCGAACAGAGGTTGATAGATGCATCGTCGATGAAAAGCTTCCATCGAGTCTCAACCTCTGGCAATCTTTCTTCCTCGTCGTCCTGTATGGTAAACTCAGCGATGAAGTCTACTAACGCTTGCCCATTGATGGCTTTCCTTGGGTGGTATGTGATATCATATTGACTCAACTCTATATTCCACTTGAGTAGTCGTCCGGAAGTTTCTGGTCGGTATAACACCTACTTCAGGGGCTGGTCAGTCAACACTTTAATTCGATGGGCCTGAAAGTACGGCCGTAAGTTCCTAGATGTGATCAAGAGGCAATATGCTAGCTTTTCCAGTTTCGGATAGTTTTTCTCTGCTCCATTAAGCCGCTTGCTAATGTAATACACGGGTCATTGGATTTTTGCTTCTTCACGCACTAGAGCGGAGCTTAATGCATGGGGTGAGACTGCTAAGTAAATGAACCAGTCTTCTCCATCCACGGGTTTTGATAGGATTGGTGGAGCCTCCATGTGTCGTAGTAATTCTTCGAATGTTGTTTGACAAACTTCGGTCCATTCGAAGTTTTTCTTTCCCTTTTTCAGTGCATCAAAGAACGGTATGCACTTGTCTGTAGCTTTTGAGATGAATCGGCTCACTGCTGCGACCTATCCACTCAATCTTTGAAGTTCCTTCTTATTTCTCAGGGCTTAGACCTCTCGTAGCGCCTTTATTTGCTCTGGATTTGGTTCGATGCCTCGAGCACTTACTACGAACCCCAAGAATTTCCCAAAGGCTACTCCGAAGTGGCATTTGAGTGGGTTGAGTTTCATTCCACACTTTCGGAGTATTTCGAACATTTCAGTGAGGTTTTCTAGATGGTTAGTAGCTACTCGAGATTTGACCAACATGTCATCCACGTATACTTCCATAGTCTTTCCAATTTGGCATTTGAACATAGTATTCACAAGCCTTTGGTATGTCGCCCCGGCGTTTTTTAAACCAAATGGCATTACTCTGTAGCAGTACAGTCCTAAATCAGTGATGAAGCTGGTATTCTCTTGATCTGGCTCATGCATCAGGATCTGGTTCCATCCACGACTTGGTCGATTATGGGGAGTGGGAAGCTATCCTTCGGGCAAGCTTTGTTTAAGTCCGATAAATCAATACAAGTTCCCCATTTTCCATTAGACTTCTTGACTAAGACTGGGTTCGATACCCATTCAGGGTAAGTTGCATCTCAGATGAAACCGTTAGCTATCAGTTTATCTACCTCCTCTCTCAAGGCCTTGGACCGTTCAAGGCCCAGGCTGCGCCTTTTTTGCTTCAAGGAATTTCGGGTGATACCCTACACATATCGGAGTGTGTCCAAGCAAATACGTCCAAATTGGCGTAGAGGAATTTGGTTAGTTCAGATCGCATCCTGTTTCCAAGGTGCGATCCGATTTTCAAGACCCGAGTTGGGTCGTCCATACAGACTGGGATAGACACCGTCAGTTCTGCCGGTGCCGCCCATTCCTCCCCTGAGCTCTTCTTCGTAGGGTCCAAAGCCTTATCGAATCGGCTATGGTCCCCAAGCAAGGGTGGCTCTGTAGTTTCTATTCGGAGAGTTCACGGATGTGGAGAGTTCTCCCTACGTCCTTCCCTTTTTCTCTTCTTTTTGACTCTCGCAGTTCTACGATATAGCATTCCCGGGCGGTGCATTGGTCTCTCTTCACAATTCTGACTCCGTGCTCTGTAGGGAACTTCGTTGCAAGGAACCACTGGGCCAACGCTATTCTGAAGTCGGCTAGTGTGGGCTGTCCCAAGAAGGCATTGTATGCGGACATTTCATCCATGATCACAACGCTATTCTACAGGTAGTTCGATTGTTCCCACCGGTTGTTTGGGCTCACCGGTAAACCCTTGAATCTTGGTTTGGCACGTGGATACGCTTTTCATGCTAATCTTCATCCGATCGAAAGTACGTTTGAAAAGTATATTTACTGAACCGCCACTATAAACCAATACACATCGAACCACAGCAGGTCCGATCCCTACCATCACCACCATCGGATCGAGAGTCGGAGCTTCGATCCCTTCAGTATCCCGATTTCCGAACACTAAGTCATCATTCAAAACCCGTTGTAGCTTGACCGAGGTTTCATCTTCTATAGCTAAACATGATTCCTTTGGAGCATGCTTCAACGAACTTGCATCACTCCATTTCTCCCCAACTTCTTTGCACGAGATATGGTCCCCTAGATATCATTCCAATAACAAGCCTCCGGTCGGCTCATTTCGATCCTTCGTCACTAGTTCCAGCTTGATTTCTTTATTCTCTAGGAGACTGAGTGGCTGTAGGTTGATTGGGTTTTTGTGGCTTTTTTACATACTGCTGAAGCTTATTATCTCGGATCAACCCTTCAATGAGGTCCTTTAGGTAGCGGCATTCGTTTGTATTGTGGCCATGCGTCTCTGGAAGTGGCAGAATTTCCCTCGGCGCTTCTGTTGCTCAGTTGCCTCTTTTCTAGGAGGTTTCTTGTATTCTTCCATTTCTTGAATTGCGAGATAAATATTCTCAGTAGTGTCATTTAGAATGGTATAATCTTCTTGTCTAAACTCTTTAAATCTTTCATTGCTGCCACTGTTATTTCTTTTATCGGAGTACTGATTTCTTCTCTTTTGATTCCCACTTTTTCTCGCGGCTCCTTGAGCCGTTCCAGAATCACGCATGTTTTGATTCGTCGCCACATCGCTCTATCCGACATCCATCGGTTGCATACCAGCAGACTTTCTTTCCATCTCCTGCGCTTCCTCCAATCTCAAGTATGGCTTGCTTTACGATTAAAGTCATTCCTGGTAGTAGGTTGCTTAATCTTAATCCATTTCCCGAATTCAGTTTCCAGGTGAATGGCACAGACTAATGCCATAAATATCATGTCCTCATTGGGGTTGCTTACTTCCGTCACCGCGGTATTGAAACGGTTCATGAAATATTTCAGCGACTCATTGCATCCCTGGAACAATCCGGATAGGGACATGACATCCTTCGGTTGCGCGGTATGGAGCCTGAACTGGTCAAGGAATTTCGTTGCAAGTTGGTCAAAGGTAGATATAAATCTCGGGGTAAGTCTGGTGAACCACATAGACGCAACTCCTTCTAGAAAGATAGGGAAACATCGGCAGCGAACAGCCTCTGGAGCATTTGCTCCATCCATATACCAGTTATACTTGTATAGATGAGGTTTTGGGTCCTTCTTCCCATCGTAGGAGGGGATAGTTAGCATAGTGAATTTGTCTGGATACCTTTCATTCAAGATTTCATCATTAAAGGGAGTCTGACTTGGAGAAGATCCCCATTCATCATCTCTTCGGTATTTATTCTCATCCATCAACCATTTGACCATGTCTGCTATGTATGCCTCTGATGTCCAGTAGTCCTGGGGATGAAAATCAGTCACTACGTCAAGTGTTTGGCTCTGCAAACGGTCTTGGCTTATGGGTTGAAGCCTAGGCTCTCCTGTCTTCAGGAGAGCCACTCCCACGGGACCTCGTTGGCTCGTAGTTGGCCTGATTTGGGCAGTTTGGATGTTTCTAGCATCATCGAACGCTTAGCATTTTCTTCCATTAGGTTGTCTTGCTCTCTATCTTCTAAATCGGAGAGATCCATAGCTATGTACTCTTGTAGGGTCTTGGCCCCCTGATTCAAGTTCAGAATTGGTTGCCTTGCGGCTGGTGGAGTATTCACCACATTATGTCCCGTTGTCACCCTTTTTTGTGGCTGTTTTTTGTTTCTCCTATATAGAACAGAAACGGTGGAATTCTCTTGTTCTATGGCAGTCCCGGGTTCAGGCATAGTCCTTGGAGTAGGGTTTGACTGTAAGGTTAAGAGAGCATTAAGCTTGTCCATTAGAGCCTTTTGGCTATTTTCTATCTTCTAGTTGATCTCATTAACCGTCTTATTCAACTCATCCCTGGTGACAACTTCATGTTTGCTGGAGGAGGCCGGCGCCTGATTTCCTAAGTTAGCACCATTTACCTTAGTTTGTTGGGCACTAGCATCTTTTCCAACTATTACTGCCCCTATGGATCTTCCAGAGGTATTTCTTCTTCTCCCAGGAGCCATTGGTTTCAGGTGGTAGATTTTTTAAGCAAAGATTGGGGATCTAACCTCTGGACCTATGGGATCCAAAGTAGATAGCTAGATCTAGATCCTGAGTTGGATTTTCTCAGTGAAAGCACCAAAATGTTAACCAAAAAATGGATCAACACCTAGGTTTGGGTTTGAAAGCACCAGCCCTGTTCTGACAGAGCAATATCATAGATCATAGATATAGAAAAAGAACAGTAAAAGAAAGAAGACAGAGAATTTTTATAGTGCTTCGGCTGTTAATGAAACCTACATCCACTTTATAGTTTTATTATAGACTGATCGCTGCTATAAGAAGTGTTTGATTACAAGGCTTTGATTATCCTTAGGTAGATTGAATCCTCGGAGTTGGAATCCACTGGAGAATCACAGTGAATCCCTTTAAAGATTGTTGTGAGGGAGGTAGGAAGTGAAGAATGTTTCTAGTAGAGCTTCAGCAACCAGTCTACAGAAGATCCAGTTTATGTTGCAGGCAGGACGGTATTTATAAAGATTGAAGAGCTTCTGGGCCAAGCCTACTCGCTGACTGCTGGCAGATGGATGCATAACGACCTCGAGGAGCTTAGCTCATGATCCGAGCCAAAACCATGGATCGCTAGCGATCCATGGCCTATGGATCGCTGGCGATCTATATATTTGGATCGTTCGCGAGCTAATTACTTGGCTTCTCACCCTCCATCACTTCATCACATTAGGCCGCCAATAACATTGCTCTGTATGGATCGCTAGCGATCCATCGTGTATGGACCGCTAGCGATCCATACACTTAGTATTTGTATGCTCTGTCTTCTAGGCCTATCACCCCTTACTTACCTCAGATGAATCATCATGATGCATGGATCGCTAGCGATCCATAGGGTATGGATCGCTAGCGATCCAAGCACTTGGTTGGTTTTTGGAGTTTGACATGCAGAGTGCTTTCTTGGCCTTGTATCATCGTTGTTCGTATAGTCTCGTTGCACGTTATTCCGTTCTAATGACCATCTTCTAGCTGGTTATGCTTAGCTGTTGATTGGACTGGACAAACACTAGTATCTCGGTTTAGTCAAATTGAGTTGTCGCTTCCGTAAAATGGCTTAGCTCTCGTTAACTCCTCATTTTAGCCTTTCTTGGTTAAGTTCTAAGCCATTCTGATGTCACGAAATTGTTCTGTTTTCTACTGGATCGTGCTAAGTTAAAAACCCAAATAACAAATTACATTTGGTATTAGAGCTGAAGGTTAAGCGAGAACGTTGGCTTTGGTGTGGTAAACCTATTAGAGATAGGGTAAGTGACACCCTAGAATGAGTTTGAGTGTGTATATATAAGAGTGCATATTTTGTTGGTGATATAAAAATGTTTTGTATTTTGTTGTTTGATCAGTTGAGTGGTATATGAATTTTGGTTGATGCGCCTAATCAACGTTATCGACAGGGATTCCTAAACACTTGAACAAGGCCAATCAACACAGTTTTGTTTTAAAATGGGTAAATAAAATAATTTTACCTAGGAATATATTTTATATATACAAAAATGATTTTCAAAAATACTATTGTATTTTTGAGGTGCTTGTTGTTAGGAAATGATAATATTCTATTATCATCATCTAGGGTTTGTTTAGTCATGCTCGTCCAGTTTGAGCACTGACTATTGTTAAGTGGTTTACAAGTAGCTTCCAATTTTAGATTTTGGGTTGGGTAAATAGAAATTGGGTGAAACACTAAAACGAACACCTCGTGACTAAAATTTCAATATTTTACTGTAGGGCATTTGATGTTAATGTTGGATGAAATAAAATTTTATTGTAATAATAGATGTTTGTAAAAAGTAAGAATATTTTATAATCATTATTTGAGAAATGATTTGTATAAAGAAGTGATTTTATACAAATCTGGTCTATAAAAAGTGTTCTATAAATAAACGGTTTTGAGGATTCAAATTCCAAAGTCTTGAAGAAGATTTCAAATGTTTTATGGAAAATAGTCATAATAGTTTTTCTTGAAAATATTTTTTGAAGTATAAATATTTTGGAAAATAAATTTTTCAAGTATTTTTTTGGATTGGTTCGGGGAATGAGTCTCGATTTGTTTGTGATGATCTTATTGATCTTCTAAGTCAGGATCGGATGTTTGCCAAGGCAAAAAGCTGTAGTGCACTTGGTAAATTATTCTCCTTATCATTGTATGATCAAAAAAAGTTCGAATCCGAACGAACCCAAAGCAAGTTGGCTATAGATAATTTGTTAAACTATTTGTTTTAGAAATTTGCAAAGTATTGTTGAAAATGGGTAGTTTGAAATAAAAGAAATATTTTTATGTTAACTAGTTCGAGTGGCTCAAAATGACTAAAAATGGAAAAGAGATGTGTTCCGATGGTAAGCACTTCTCTTAAGTATCACCCTTATTGATTAGGCAATATATGATATTATTTGGTAATACCCAGTTCCTTAGTATCATTTTGGGATTACTTGAGCTATAGGTATATATTTCTATAGTTAAAATATATAGTATCATTTTAAAAAGGGATTTTGGAATAAAGTTAGGTATTTGGATTTTGAGTTTACTTAATAAATTCAATTTGGAAAAGTTTGAACAAGGTATTGGTAAACACACTTAGATTATAGTAGGATACAATACAAGTTGAACTTAAGTTAGTTTTATGAAATGTTTTCATTAATAATTTTAGTAGAAATAGAATTGGTATTAGTGAGAACCAATAATATAAGTGCCTAAGTTGAGCATAGATCGTTTCTTCTTTTCATATAGTTTTGATCTAAGATTCTAGTACATGACTTTGAGGTGTTTCACACCATTCCAAATAAGGATCTATCACTCGATTCTGGACGGCGAACATTTGGTGAGGGTTCATGATTAGGAACCAAAATTTTATATGATAGCATATGTCTATGTAAGTAGAACAGAGGTAATCAAAGTCCACTTTTGCAAATTAGGTTCTTATACGTAAAACACTTTGGAAATGTTTTAAACTTAATAATAATGATTAAGAAGTTAATTAAGGATTTATTTATTATTTATTAATTAAGTTGGTATTTAATGATTAGTTAAGTATTAAATAAGTTTTATTAATTATAATTAAGTAGACATTAATTACTAATTAATTTTCTATTAAAAGTGAGATTAATATTAATTAATTATTGATTAAGTATGATTACTTTTTAATTAATTATGAATTAAGTATATTATTTATGTTTAATTAATTATTAATTAAATATAGAATTAATTATTAATAAACTATTAAGCAAGTGTTTGATTATTTTTATTTATAAATTAATTAAGGGTTTTAATTTATAAATAAATTATTTTTATAGTTTTAATTATTTCATAAAAGGATTTAACTTGTAATTAATTATTTAAAAAGAAGTTTAAGTTTTTAATTACTTTGTTTTCCAAAGATCAATTTGTTTAAAAGCAACTTTCTTTTACAAAGAATAGTTTTGAACACAATGGGTTCTATTGTCGATACTATTAAGTAACCCTATAAATGTGAATAGGTTATACTAAGCTTTGATATTGTTAGTAGAATAAATCCCCATTCTGGTATAATTGTACTTAATAGATTGTTTGGACACTAATCTGCTATTATGTTATTCGGACATGTATCTACCAATTGGCTTATATTGACATGTTATTTCCTGATTTGGTTATTGATTTTATTTACATATATATTGGCTTATGTAAATAAATATTATGTGACTTGGAGGTCAAATTTAAATAAATGATAACTTGGTTTAGTACCATTTCAATCGCTAAGCCTCTTTCCAAATTTGTAGAAGTTATGTTTAAATTAACTTAATTATATCTATTTGGGGTTAAGAGTTTTAAATGATTTTTTAAGTTATCCAATTATTTTATTAAAGGGATTTATAAATAATATTTTGTTTACGAAAGGGATTTTATTGTATACAAAATTTATTTAAATGAGATTTAGAAATGATATTTTGTAAATGATATTTTATAAAATATTTTTATAAGGGAATTATATAGGAAGACTTATAAAAGAGCTTTATAAATAGAAAAGGAATTTTTAAATCATTTTTTGAGATTGTAAAAGAAGTTTACAAATTATCTTGGAGATTTATAAAAGTTTTTTTATAAACTGATTTTGGAGATTTATGAAAGGCATTTGAAAATATGAAATGGGCTTTTAAGAAGGAAATTTTTATAGAGGATAAGTTATTTGGTTTTATAGCAAGTAATATTTTAAATGGAATTTTTTTGGCCCATTTAATATGGAATTTGAAAAGAGAAAATCAATATTAAGTTTTGTCAATATACTTGTACTGATGAGATAAGTATATGGATATGTTTTCTGAGTATTGAAAAGTATAATATTTAGGTAATATACTTATACCATTGAGACAAGTATATGAATGTTTTTCAAGTATTGAAGGAGCATAAGAGGTTTGTAAATAATATCTTTTGTAAAAGAATTTGAATCATGTGAAAGTGATTTGATTATGAAAATATTAATAAAATGGAGACTTAGTAGATCCTACATAGAATTAAATCTTGTTGTTCGATTGTTGTTATTTGATAGTTAAATAACCGACTATCAAATCTGGACCAAAACGTAAATCTGGAAATGTCTAGGAGAAAAACATGAGTTATATCGCACAGTCATCTCTGATGATACAATACTATGCGTATAAATATTGTTTTGTTCTCCAAGGACAAATGATAAGGAAATCCATTCACTCAACGGTTAGGAGATCTTCAAGAATCGGGGTTAAGTTTAATGGAACTATCGAATGTTGTTTCGAATAAACCAGGATCGAATAAGTATAAATTATCTGAAAACCACATCGATCCAACTCAAGCGTTTTGAATGAAAGACATCTTAAAGAGTATGGAATCGAAGATGGAGATTTTGAAGTATTAGGGCTACTTGCTACTAATACCAAGGGTGATTCCAAAAAGGATGTAGTAGAAATAGTGCCTTCGGTTTGTTCAAACCCATAACAACTTGTATGGATGAATGCTAGCATTGCATCATCTCCTTAAAGGCAGTGTCAACAGTCCAAGTGGGTGTGCTATCTAAAGAAAAAACATAGCCTCAAGCCTCATCAACCGGGAATGACTAAAACAGTGGAGATGCAGCAGGGCTATGTCGGTCGCTCCCATAAGGGTATGACATCACCTTTCTATATCGCTATTATGGAATTGGTTATGCATGAGTGCTCTAAGGGAAAGGTTGGAAAGCAACCTGGGTAATGACATATTCGGTACTATCTAGTAAGGGATATGCCAGTCCTATGTTGGCAGGGGTCGATATGTTCGACCTTGGTACATTTTATCTAAAGGTGTACCATTCGAAAGGTAGTCCTTTACATTTGTCACTATATGGAATCCATTCTCCAATAAGCATCGTACGGACTTCGTTACGCCCTACTATGTTGAAATGTGAGGTGCAAGCATTTCAGCTATTTTATATATTTATTTTCAACCCTAGACATTATTATAATATCAGTGGATTTCATATAGAAATGTTTTGTTTATCGTAAAGTAAAACCCGTCTGTGTTTATATATGTCGTGGTCTTATGAGACACCTTCGTGTTTAAAGAGTTTTATAAGATATAATAAAATTCCTTGTCATTTTAGTTTCTCATGTTGGTTTTACCCGATTGATCTCGGCTTTGTTTTGTTATAAGGCTCGGGTCAGACCGAGCATATTTTCCTAGATTAGCTTTGGATGCTTTGGAGCTCAGGAGACGAACTGGAGGTCCAAGATGTATCTCTCGTATCTTTCTTTTTATTTCTGCTACATTGTTTGTTCTATTTTTCAGTATTTGTAAGGATGGGCTGTTATAACTGTCCAGGCTAATTCAGGATAGTTTACTCTGATTGTGTATATAAACTTTCCCTTGTGCAAAGATCATTTTATATTATGGATTATTCGTTGCGTCGTGAGATTCTGTTTTGTCTTTTCTTTCTTTTACCCCTAATGACCTGTCTTTCAGACGACTAAATGATTAGCACATGAATACCGAGGATGTATTAAGTGTCGTCTTCAGTAATAAGAAAGGTAGATCGTTACAAGCCAAATCAACTAGAGGAAGTGGGTATGGAACCGGAGGTTTCCATGTCTAGGAGACTTGTTTGTATTGTAGAGAGTAGTGTCAAGAAACTTCATAACAAGGTTGTGAAGTTTGTTCGAGCCCAATGGAGTGAAGATTCCAAAATTATCACTTAGGAGCTGGAAGAGAAGACATGTGCTTCCAATCTAGAACCTTATGCGGGTATAGCTCCATTTACTTTGAGTATTTGTTTTCATTTAGTTGATAAAAATTGCATGCTAGTACAAACTTGTTTTGTATTGCTATGATTAGTTTGCTAGTTTCGATAAGTATGTGTGATGAGGCACGAAGTGTTAGTGTGGTTCGTTGCTCCGCTCTTGATGATTTTATGAGAGAAATCCTTTTGGGGAACAAAATACTTTAGGGACAAAATGGTCATTTGGTCCTAACCCCACTATAATTTCTAAAAGAGGCCATCCCATTTACTACTTTCACCATCCTCTTCTCCTACATTTATTTCTAAGAAAATTTGTTTTCTTAACTTCATCCCATAACATCTTCAAATCTCAATGAAAATTTCCAAATTAAATATCTAAATTCGACTTAGTAGATTCTCTACAGATCCATATCTTCAAGTTTGTATTTTGGAGAAGATAGAGGTTGGATTTCAGAAATCAAAGGTAGAATTCAAATTCGGGTTTCAATGAGCTTGGATTTCTAGATGATTTAGTGACAGGGATCTCTTCTCTATGTTATATGATCATTTAATACGTTAAAATCATGGTTTGATACTAAGTTGGTTAGGGCTTGAGTAATATACATGATCAGGGATTATAGAGATGAGAATTTTGTTAAATGAATATTTTAAAGTATAAACTTTATTGTTTGATGTGTTAGGAATTGGTAGAAATTGAATCATATTTGATATGAATGTGTAGTTTGATTATTAATAGAATTTTTGGTGTTGGTAGTAATAATAGGATTGTATTAAATGGTAGTTGAAGTTATCATTGAATGATGGAATATGGATTTTGAATGGTTGGTTAAGTAGTTAAACTCACTTGGTCTGCAAAGGTTTGATTCCCGGAATGATTCTACGATGGTATTCGTCTTATGGCAGATTAGCGAAGATGCGAACTTGAGTGCAAGGTGTAGTGGGCAACATAAGGTCACAAAGCCATGAGGCTCAACATCGGGGCTAGGGAAAATGAGGCTATGATTTAAAAAAAATTTGTGGGATAAATTTCTTTAGGAAAATTTACCCCATCTAAGTACAACTTATGCCACTTACAAGTAAATGGTCAACTGATCAAGTATCATTAGTCGACTGCTCAAGGGGGTGTGCAGGGTTTGTTTGGATGAAATATAATATATTAAATATACCTTATAACAATCGATTGGCCAAGTTTAACTAGTCGATTGTTCATGTAGTTAGTCAACTGGTAAAACTTGACCAGTCGACTATTAAACTATAACCAGAATTAGCTACAGAGAATCAGTCGACTATTCAAGTTTCTACAGTCAACTGATCAGCTATAGGAATTTGGGTTTCTATGGGATTTTTCGGGCAAACATTAGTATGCAATATCTTTTGCATATAAATTCGAGTTGGGGTGCAGTTTTGATCAATGTTCATCATTTTTAGAAGGCTAAAATCCATTAAGTTTTGGTAGATTTTAGAGTAACTAAATTTTGAGGCCTAAGTTAGAGCCACTTCGACGCATACTCCAAAAACGTAGATTTTATAATAGACCGAAAGGATGTATCAGAGACGTTGAATGACAAGAAGGTCATAAGCAATGTTAGAAATGTGTTTTTATTTGTACGGTAAATTTTATAGAGATATTGGTGATTTTGAGAAACTACAACTAAGGCATTATGATATAAGATATTATGCATATGGAGTATGTCCATGTCCCTTGGCTTGGACCTTTGGATTAGATATTTATAGACCATTTTTGACATGAGTAGACATAGTGTCAGGCATGCTCCTTTGAGTGAATCAACCCTGTTGATAGAAGACATTCTATCTTGATAATGTGGCTATAACTTGGGCCTACATAGTAGCAAGGGTTAAAGGCTTGATGTACTTGTCATTATGTTCTCGAGATAAACAAGTGGTAGTAGTTGGGCATTTGTATATTGATTCAGGTTTAATACAATTGTAGGTGATGGATAAAGCATTGAAGAATCATAGCATTAGCCTTATATTGGTGGCCATACTTGGCGGATTTTGGCCTTACTAGGTTACTATGGCGCACTAGAATTGTGTGTGATGTTTGGGTCATAATTGGTTCTGTGTTATTTTGGATATGATAATTTTATCTTATAGAGTGCATGATAGTAGAAATATTCTAACTTGTTGGATGCAGGTGAAGATGCATATTGAGGTATGGTTTTCTTACCTTAAGAATTACCATTTCGTATTATTCATGACATATTAGCATATTAGTAATCATGCAGATTGATGGTACTTCCTTTTCACCAAACATTATGTCTGACCTCTCTTTGTTGTTTCTTTGTTACGTATTCTTTGAGTAGGTTGAATAGAAATGGGGAACTCATCTAGTAGGATGCAACTCATAGAGCCATAGCTATATTACCTCTATGGTTATATCTATCCATTTTTTGGGGTATTAAATTGTAGACTAAATGATTTGTTTTGAGACATGTATTGCTATGGGATTTGATGTACCATTTACACTATGTTATAATGTTGGATCTTATGTCTCTTTATAAGATATGCATATAGTCTTCTACATGTTTGTGTGGATATTAATTTTTTATCCTTCGGCTATGAGTATTTGTATGTTGAGACAGATATGCTTTGTGATATTGATTATGTGTCTAACCCTTAATGGAACATGATCTACGACACCGCTAGGGAATCTAGTTGCTCGTATGCATGAATTTAGGTCGTTATGGGAGGCAAGTCGTTACATTTGGTATTAGAGCAAGGTTACCAATCACCATAAATTGGGATAAGTTGAGGGAGCATATTTGTAATTTGTTATAATTATGCATGTAGCATTTAGGCACTCGTGCTTTTGTTTGTAGTTACATGTGCTATCTTGTGGGAAAATTTGCTAATAATTTCCATGTACACATAGCTACTATAAGTGTAACACCCCATAAAAAATTAATAAGAAATAAATAAAATAATATAAGATATGGTAAATTAAATAAGATAAGGCTAAAATCAAAAATATTGCAAATGTTAGAATTTGACCACGAAAGTTATGTTGTTGTGTCCGTGGTAATTTTCTAATCAATTTTTATATATAATATGTTGAAAATGGAGCTCAAACGGAAAAATTAGGCACTCGGGGTTAAGTGATTGTTAAAAATTTAAAGCCAACGTTAAAGGAGTAATAAAGGAGTGAAATAAAGAAACCAACGGCAAATAATTGGTTCCCAAAAACAAATGAACCAGTCGGCCGCTAGCGATCGGCCGGTAGGGTAGGGGCAATCGGCTGGTGAACAAGTGGCGACTAGGGTTTGTTTGCAACATTAACGTTCCGGATTTTATTATTTTAAGTCGACTTAAATTCGATGGTTCTGATGCATTCCAAACACTATAAATAACAGCCTAGCCCCTATCTTTTATTCACATATTATTTTGGGTAAACTAGCGAAGCTCTGTCAATCTCTCTCTTTAGATTCAGAAAAAGATTCTTTAGGGTTTAGGTAACAAATTCTAGATTTTTACTACCTTATTTCTATTTTACTCTCATCCATTCTCTTTTGCATATATCTAAAAGGGGAGATCTAAAAAAGATTATTGAAGGCATGACAAATCCAAAACGAGGAAGAGCTAAGGACTCATTATGAGTGGAAATCTTAGTCTTTCTATTTTAGTAATTGAATAGTGTAGTTTGAATATGATATATGCCTTGGGGAATTTTTGTTGATGAAACCATCATATAAAAAACCTCCAAAATTCCCCGAAAGTGAAATGTTAATTCTTGGGTCAGAATCTCAATTATTTTATATTAAAATAATGGAATTTGTGTAATTTTGCAATTTCAATGTTTTACCTTCTATTCCACTTCTTATCTTTTTCTTTGGATCTGATTAAGGATTTTGATTAGGAAATGGTGTGTAAGGTATGGACTCTTATTCGTAGTCTGTACCGCCTATTTCCACAATTTGAATAGAAATTCCCTATAACATCGCCTATCTTGAGGCCTGAAGCTAAGCATTACAGATGTTGTAGTCATCTATATTGTTAACTTCTGGTGACAAAATATGGTAATGTTAATGGTATCCATAATATCAAAAGCACATGAATATGAAATAAAACCAACACAGATTTCAAAAACAACTTTATTGATTACATTTCAAATCCATATTTCATTTCAGTTACATAATCCCAAAACGATTCCCAAGTTTCCATCAAATATATATATATATATATATATATAAATTATGCCATATTAGTCATAAATACATCACAGTGGAAACAATACTAAATAGCTCTTACATAACTAGTTTTGCCTCCTACGTGTCTTCGGAAGCTTATTCACCCAGCCTACTAAACCTGAAAAGTCCTTAACTCTCAATCTACTCAAATTTAAATTTAAGCACCCTAGAGTTTAAGGGGAAAACATAAACTTCAAGTTAGACATAAAGCCTGGTGTGAATAATACTATTACATCTCGATTTACTAGTACTAAATGAGACCACGCCGCATAGAGGAACGAGTTTCCCCTCACTAATATCCTTTTAAATGAATATCTTTTAGAAATCAAAATCCTACAATTAAACTGATTATAACAATAATAGCAAATACATATATGCATAAT
Organism: Allium fistulosum; assembly: GCA_030737815.1. Classification (NCBI taxonomy): domain Eukaryota; kingdom Viridiplantae; phylum Streptophyta; class Magnoliopsida; order Asparagales; family Amaryllidaceae; genus Allium; species Allium fistulosum. The sequence goes on along the minus strand of CM060908.1, from coordinate 838,504,918 downwards.
AATCGGGAAATCAATGAATTATCTTCCCACACTATAGTTTTATCTGGCTAACTATTAACCATGGGCTGACTTGGGCTGACCAGACAAAGTCTATAATCTAACTTCTATTAGACATAATACTGAGCTTTCTAACCTTAACTTTCTTCTTTTAGGATCAACTGAACCTAGTGGTTTTGCAGCTCACCAATAACCTATCTTTACTTTGCATATTCCCTTCTATGTGTAACATTATTTTAGTCCCATCTGTGACAAAGCCTTACACACTGGAATTTTGGACTTATATTAGCTAGGGGCTATTAGCTAAAGGATAGAGCGCGACCCTACACCAGTCCCATTTGGTCTTCTAATATTTGAGTCATAGGCTTAGGGTTATCTACCCTATTCAAATTTCATTTCCTATCATATACTTAGGGTTAACTACCCTTTTCAAATTTCATTTCCTTATAAACAATCTTTGTAAATGATTTACCCCTAAAATCATAACTTTATAAAACAAGGAAATCATACTCTTTGCTTTACTCAAAATACTTAGGCTATGATATATGCTTTACACAAAACAAAGCTGATGATCTAATCAATGGGATTATCTTTCCCTTCAAAATAAGTAACTTAGAAGACTTTAGGCTACAAAGCCAAAACAATACCGTCGAAGCCTTTGTTTAAAACCCTAAACAATCCCCTTTCGAATTCATTGAAAGTACCCCTTTCAAAATAAGTTAACTACTTTAACCTTAAAAATTCTAGGCCAAAAGGCCAAAACATACCTTTCGAATGTATTGAAAATATGCCTTTCAAAATTATTTCTTAAAACCTTAAACATCCCCTTTTGAAATCATTTAAACTTGCCTTTTAAAAGCATTGGAAACTTTCCTTTCAAAATACTTAAAACAAATCTTTCAAAATGCTTAAAATATATCTTTCAAAACACTCAAAGTATACCTTTCGAATGCATTGGGATCCTTCATTTAGAAACACTTAAAACATTCCTTTTGAAAGTATTGGGCTCAAGTAAAAGATTGTGGAAACATAGCTTCAGAACCATTTGAAACTATTCCTTTCGAAACCTTTTTGGGTTTAACATATAGTATAACTATGGGTCATAAAAACAGAGGTGAAAGCTTTGCTTTCGAAAGCATTAATCCAAAGTAAAAAAAAGAGGATGGTTTCGAAACCCACCCTTTCAAAACCATTGCCTCCAAACCCATTTTAAAAGCGGCTATATGACCCCTTTGAAAGCATTGAGAAAGCGACTTCAAAATTAAAAAGGCGATAGCTCCCTTTCGAATACATTGTTTTAAGGCTATAAAGAAAAGCGGCCTTAACTAGTCCGAAAGGTATGAATGCGGCAACATGGGTTTCGAATAGGTTCAAAGTGACTATCCTTTCAACAGCTTCTTTTAAAACAAAAGGCGACAACTCTTTCAACACCCCCCTTCTAGAACAAAGGCAGGCGGCAGCTGGTTTGAAAGCTTCCTTCTTTAAAACAAAGTCAAGCTATAAACAACCCCTTCGAGAGAAATTCTTCGATGCCCTCATTCCTTCCGCCTTTTTCCAATGCACTCTATACCAATTTCTTGATATCATGTGCTTTGGTTTCGAACAAGTGCGAAAGGCCTTCTGGGCATATTGACGAAAGCTAGCTAACGAAGTGGCGAAGTTGTAATTCGAAACAAAACTATTTTATTTCCTTTCAAAGTAATTTATTTTTGCCTAACTTGCCTAATTTGTCAAAATATGATTGGCTGCCCACTCTTTATCAAAATCTTTTCTAAAAAGGCTGCCTAATTCAAAATTATCAATTTAAAAGCGTTTCAAGAACTAAGCCCTTCTCCTTGGTAAAATATATAAAACATTTAAGTCACTTAACTTAAATAAATTTATAACCATAGTAAAATACTTAAGAAAAATCCCCAAAATTATCATAATTCACTTTTAATACGTTTTCTAACATATTTAAATTTCAGACCAAAATTCGTTATATAATAGCTTTGAATAATTTAAACCCAATATTAACTATTTTCTCTCATAGAAAATCCATAATAATTTAGAAAAGTATGAAACTTGAAACCCACTTCTGAAATAATATTTTTGATCATATATCGAAACGCAAGTCATTTGGATGTCACTTAATAGATTTTCCAATCTAAACTTATCATAAAACCTACACAAAACAAAATAAATCATCAACTAGCATATATATCCATTTAAACAAACATAACATGGCATATTATTTGCAAAATAATTCGGATCAAACCTTGACACCAGAGTCATTATCAAAAGTGAGATGTAAATCATATTATTCACCTTAGTTTGATGTTAAGAAGGTTGAGATTTTCTCTTTGGTTAATTCCTTCAAGCTTTGTAGTTGATTCCTAGCTTATCTTCTTTTGATTCTTCTTAATGGTGGTCGGTCGAGCTCTTTGGGTTTTAGTTTTGTTTGCGAATGTTGAATGAGAAATGAAGGATAGAAGGGTTTAGGGTATAAGAACAAAGACTATTCCTATTTTGCCCTTATCATATTCCTCCCACTTACTTATCTTTAATTCTCTTTTACTTATATATTCATTAACACATGGCCCCCTTATTAATTTACAAATCTCAATCCCTTAATCTTCTACATTATTTCATTTAATTTATCTAATTAAATGTCCTAAATAATGTTAGCCAAAATTAGGGTCATTACATTCTTTTTGTCTAATTTCATGTAAAAAGAAGTTAAATAGAGCGTAAAACTATGACAATTGTAAATTTCTATTATTGATTGATTCCGTTGTTTTGATGTAAAATAAGTGGGTTTGGATTCTATTTCTATACAAATATGTTGAATTGATTTTTGGATGTCAAATTTATTGTATATGTGTTTATATGAAAACGAGACTTGTATAATTTTGAAGATTTGACATTTAAACGTTGGTTTATGGCATAAACTTCGCATGCTTAGAATTTACTGAATGCATATATATATACACACATGTATGTATGTATGTAGTGTGTGTGTGTGTATGTGTTTGTGTGTGTGTGTGTGTGTGTGTGTGTATATCAGCGCAAATAATGTAAGATTATAACGTATAAATAGCGTAGTTAATAAACAATTAATTATTATCGAATTCCCCATTAAGAAATTAAGTAATTTCAGAGGTGAAATAAGAAGTTTTCTTATAAGGCCTTAATCATGGATGCAGTTAGATGAGTGATAATATATGTAGAGAGTGTTATAAATTATGGTTTATTCATAGGGATGCGAGGTCAGTCAAAAGCACATGGAAGTCAGTCCAGTTCATCTGGCTACCGGCAGTGTGACTTTAGGGTTGACGTGAAACATCACCTATAATAAGTAGCTCGGATGATGCAAGGTTAGTTCCAAATTTTGTAGGGTAAATTTGCCCAACTAATCTGGCTATTAGTACCTACGAATTGTCAGACTAATTTGAGTAGTCACTGTGGTGTATGAGTCATAATATGAAGGACCTACTACAAGGATTAAAGGTATTAAGTGGCTGTGTAAGGGCCCGCCTCTTCCCTACAAGAAGTAGTAAATGGTCGGGGTTGTTGGTTAGGCACGGTAGAGGATATCTTGGGAAAGGGCCTGCTTCGATATGAAGTATTAAGTGACTGAAGAGATTCCATGCAATATCATCTTATTAAGTACCAGTGAAGAGTTCGCTTAGGAATAAGTATTAAATGATGGGGACTACCTTAAATAAAGGTATTAAATGGTCAGAAACTGCCTAGATTCCGTTAAAAGGTATTAAATGACTTGGGTACTATCTCTTACATTGATAGGACATTACTGACAACAGATATGGGTTATTGGGTTGAAATAGTAATCCTTATGGAATTGGAATTGGGAAAGCCTTAGGGCTTAAAGTCAGAAAGACTTAGAATAATGTTGATATGCGAAAGACATATTTCTACTTAAATTATACCGCTCAAGTACTATAATAGTAAGGCATGAGATTTCTATTCACCAGACATATGTTGTTCTTACTCCTTCCTTATTACAATACAGGTTAGGAAAATTGATGTTGCAGGCAGAGGCGAGGAGGAAACTTGTGGCGGTTATCTATTTATCTATTCTATATTTTCTAACCATTGAAAACAATGTTGTATTTTGAAATTATTGTACTACGGATATGTGATGGTTGTTATTGGTATTGTGTTATCGATTTTTATGACATTTGTTTAAATGAACTGGGCATTGTTTTTGTTATCATATTTTAACCCTTCGCTATGAGTATAGATAAATAGCTCTATATTGTTCTTTATACTAACCAACAACCGACTTTGGAATGGGTTTAAGTTTTGATTGGCCATTTCTAGGTTGGAATTTAGGTCTGTTTCAGAGCGGGTTGTTGCATTTAGTATCAGAGCTTAGGTTACCTGATTAATAGGGGTATGCATACATATGTGAGGCGTACTTGTTATTTTTGAAAGAATTTTTCAAAAACCGCTACTATATATATATATATATATATATATATATATATATATGCATACAATTTTTGAACATACACAAACACACTAGGCAAATATTTATTTTATCATATAATACTATCTTAGGCTATTGTAACTGAAAGTTTAACCTACAGATAGTAGATTATAGCTGAAAACCCTTCTTCTTGTGAGACTTGAAATCCCACCCGAGGAATGCCCACCATTCGAGGGATGCCTAAATGGTTTAAATGATACCTTAGGCACGTAGGATAAGTCCCTATTCCACATCAAGCTACATCGATGGCATCCGCTTCCTCGCCTGTCGAAGCATCACCTCGCCCCTTTGACTTCCTTAAAATGTGTAAGGCTTTTCTAAATATGAAAAGAAGAGTGTATTCGGGAATAGAAGGTTTGTAGAGAATGATGATAGGAATGCCACTTGGAATGCGTTCAAGAACCGATTTGAGTCACGACTATGTCGAGAGTAGAAATGAGCTAGCAATTAAAGAGGTTTATAAAGCTTAGGCAAGGAGACTCCACTCTGAAGGAGTATATATTAGTAAATTCATAAAGCCGACTAAGTTCGGAAGGAGTTTGATAGATACACCCAAGAAAAAGGCCATGAAGTTTTTCATCGGCCTAAACTCCCCACTTAGAGAATTGTTATTGACCCAAGTACCCATTGGTGCTACATACGAAATGCTAGCTGAGATAGCATTATTGCAGATGGCTAGCGCGGAGGAGAAAGAGATAGAGAAGGAGAAGGCAGGACTTACTCAAAACCAAGGAGGAGCCAAGGAGGGAAATTTTTGAGCGAATAAGAAGTCAAAATGAAAGTTTAAGAAAGAAGGTAAGGTGTGTAAGAGATTCCAAAAGAAAGGACATATCGCTAAAATTGTAAAGTGAATCTGTTGAAGGAAGCTTTCGAGGGAAAGTGTTATCTCTGCCATAGAGAGGGGCACTTCAAAAATCATTGGTTGAAGCTAGTAAAGGAAGGGTGGAATGGACAAGCCTACACCATTGCTGTCCCTATTTTGAGTAGACCACCCTCTAGAGATCAAGGGAAGGAGATGCGGGAAGGTGTAGCTCTTATTTTTGGGAATACAATTAGTACCCTATTCGACTCCGGAGCATTGCATTCATTTATAGCTAGGAATGTGATCAACTCCTTAAGTATTCAAACCCAAATTGTCACCAACCTAATAGTAGTCTCAAATCCCATTGGGTTGGGGGGGTCTTCATATCTTTCTCAATTTTTAGAAGTTTTTTCCAAATGATTTAAAGGAAAATGGCGTTTAAATGTTTTTAGAAGTTGACTTTTCAAACCATATGCAAATTTGATTGAAAAAGTGAAAAGATTTTTATGGGAATTTTTTATTTTCAAAGACCACATTCTAGGCGTAAGGAAGGGCGATAGGTAAGTAGATATGAATTTAGTAGTGCATTAAGGTTGACATTAGGATAAACGCAAATGATAATAAGAGAAAAACTGTTTTAGCCTTGGAATTTATATTTTCATACTTTGTCAATGACATACGAGAATCTATTTTTGGAATCAATTCCACTTTAGAACTTGAAAAAAAATCCTTCGTATGTTTATTGTACATGGGAAATTTTGGAGAAAATCTAGAGCAAAGAAGAAATTTCCAATGTACAACGTGATTGGTACCCAATAGAGTGATAAGAATGTAAAATTCTTTACCTAAATTCCTTTTCCAGCATAGGAGTGAGCATTTAGGGAACAAAAATTCAACGCGTTAAATTTTTGGATGGTAGGAAGTGGATGCAAAATTGTTGAACTATACTTCTATTCGTAGGAGTATGGAAATTATTGTGTGAAAAGATTTTTGAAAACCTGCGTACATATAGAACTGCCATCATATATAGGTTGTTTGCATCGTATTTTCTAAAATGTTTTTAAAAGAGGCATTCATAGAGGAAGGCCAGATTTAGAATCATTCTGCATACATGCTTTCTATGTTGTGATACACCATGCATTTGTACATATTTGGCTGCATAATTGATTGTACACTAATTGATTGAATAGTTTAGGATGGTTGCACGCAATACCTCACGATTTGATCATTGGAGTAATTTCGAGGATGAAATTATTTTAAGGGGGGAAGAATGTAACACTCCATAAAACTTACGTTAATAAATTAATATTTAATAAGGCTTCAACAATGGAATTTGAGAAAATGATTAAATTTGGCCATGAAACTTGAACCATAGTGTTCGTGGCGATTTTCGGAGCAACTTTCATATTTAGAGTTTCGTGATCAGAGTTCAAACGAAGAAGTTACGAGCGTTTAAATTATTCAAAACTAAAAATAGTAATAAATATAATTAATAACAAGGACCCCACCAGTCGATCCCCACTATGAGCTGGTCGACCACCCAAATAATACGACTGATTTAATAATACGACTGATATGAGCACCTATAAATACAGGCCTAAACCCTCACTTCACTTCTCATATTTTCTGATCAAGAGCAGTGAAGCTTTACCATTTTCACTTCTCCACTATCCTTCATAACTATAAAATAATTTTTATATGTACAAATTGAAGAAGAGCAGAAAATAAAAAGAAGAAGAGAAGAAACGAATCAGCGTTGCACAATAAAAATGTCAATTTCAAAATTATAAATCTATATTTCCATTAACTCCAAATCTCTTCTCAGATCTGTAATTCTAATAGCATGTATATACCCTATTATACATATTTCTTTGGATTAAAAAGGAGACGGAGTTGAATCAAAGAATCGGATTCAAATTTGGGAGATATGGAAAGCTTCAAAAGACGAGTGGGAAATTATGTAATTAATTTATAACATTCGAATTTATTTCGTTGGATTTTTATTCAATTATTATGCCTAAATAATGATCTAACTGATTGTAGGCTTTAATTAAACATATAAAACATTGCCTACATATTTTGCAATTTAGGAAAATTGAATAGGAACATTATTTACACCTAAATCTGGAAATTAGTCCCCAAATTATTAAAATTTCGATATTGATAAGAAGTAGAATTTATTCCAGATCTACAGTTGGGATATAGAGATATTAGTATAATTTGGATTTGACATAATTCTATTAGGATGTGAACTTCTGTATTTTAATTTGTTAGAAATATTTATCCGTGTAACCTCCATAAATTGGTCTAATTTCTTAAATACATAGAAAAAGTGCAGCATTTGAATTGATAAGTAATACATACAAAAAGGAAAGAGATGTGTAAAGTATGGATATTCTTTCCATAGTTTACACCATCTAATGTAATAAAAATGAAATAAATAGTTTCTTGTAATTTCAAACGAAGAAAATCTCTTATTTTGGGCTAATCTTTGGAAATTAGAACTAGTAAACCTTTTTGGAAGGATAATTCTAATGGATTAAAATAAGGAAAGGAATATTCTATTTTAGGATTAATAACTAGAAACAAAATATAAATACATAAATACATATAACTGCGCTAAACATTCAAAATAAAAACATAATTAATATAGCGTAATACACGTTAATATGCACATTAAATATAATTAGAATATTAGAATAAATCGCGTAATAAATGATAAGATTAGGAAATAAAGATGGAATGGTTTGTAACTCCCAAATTAATAGGAAAATAAACGTGTAATAAATAAGGAGTTGCAAGAATTTAAATGGGTTATAAATGGATTAATGAGACTGATTAATGAGATAAGTAAGGAATAATAAGTAAGAGTTGAATAAGTAAATAAATGTCATTAGGAAATGTCCGGGTAAGATAATAATCATTTATTACGGAGAAAGAGACATTTATAGAAATAGTAATTAAATAGTATTAGGCAGTATAATTGTCATTATGGCAAATTATATAGCCTTAATTATACAAACAAATGATTAGTGGGCTTAGCCCAATAATTAAACTTAGGATGATCAATTTAGTTTAGTAGGTTGAAATGTGAGGTCAATAGAGTTATACAACTGAAGTTCGCCCTTCACTCAGAGGCTACCAGCAATTGTGTATACTTACTACTGAAGTGGGACATCACCAACCATAGAACCTATGGGAAAGGGGTATGCATTACGGATAAGAAAGGAAAAAATATACCAAGGGTTCACCTCGAATTTGAAGTATTAAATAGTCCAGTACCATTTTGGAAATGAGGTCTGCGTCATATCCAATAAAAGGCAGTAAGTAACTGAAAAGGGTGTTGTTCTTAACTTATCTAAGTTAGTCTAAACGGGATGTCAGCTGTGGAGGTCGGCGGGCTATGTCAGTAATTGATACCATTATTATAATAGGTTTGGCAAATTGGCTCTGACTCCCAGCGTTCCTAAGAAATCGATAGTAAAGACTCAGGTTATGCTCTAACTGATTTTGCTTCCTACTAGTGTAGAATCCATATAGGATACATGTACATCTCATGGTAGATGGCTAAGTGGAAAATTAGTTTAGTGGAGGTAGGCTAGATAACCCTTAGATGAGTCTTTGAATTGCGTTAGTAGTATGGCAATTAAATTATATATTATATTGTAAAGCCATATATAGGAGTCATCGGTCTCTGTAGCTAGAACCGATAGGCTAGGGTTGATGAGCGAGGGGCCCACTTCATATTTAAGAAGTATTAAGTAACCAGGGTTTCGGTAGTGAAATGTTAAGATGTATATATGCACATAGGCATATATATATATATAAGTGTGTGTGTGTGTGTATGTGTGTGTGTATAGCATACCTTGGAGAAGGTTAGGTTAGATATATCGTACGTGCATATAAGAATTAACGGATTAGCCGTAAATAATAGACAAAACATTTAAATGGAAAATAATCGGTATAAATTTTTGTTATGGATAAGTATGCCATTTTCCAGTCATCAGAATGTTCTTGTGACCCCTCCTCATTACAACCCACATGATAGATTTAAAGGATAGGTCGTTGGAGCAAGACGGGAACGGTTTATGGAGAAGTCTTCTTATTCATGCTCGATAATGATAAGGCCATAGGACCTCCAAGGAATACCCGGTTGATTCCGAGGTAGTAGCCCCAGTCGGTATCTATGTTTTATTATATTTTCTTTTCCACCGTGAGTTTGGACTGATCGATCTCTGATACTTATGTTTATTACAGCTTACCAAAACCAACGATCCATACCCTAATGGACTTGGGTTTCAATTTTGTCAAAGTTTGGGCTCATTAAGATGCGGGTTGTTACACATTGGACTTAATGTTTCTCATCAACATAGGAATTTGAAGCAATGTAGCTAGATAGAGTAAGCATTCCACCATGCCAAGAAATCGCATATCTTACGAATTAAAATAAGAACCGGCAAAGAAGTCCTTAGGTTAAGCTAAAGCCATATCATGGACCATGGAATATCAATGGAGAATCTCCATGTGTAACAATTCGAGAAACCTTTCAAGGAAAATGATTAAGTATTCAAAAAGGTAATGACAGGTATCAAAAACAAGGCAAATGACCTCCAAAGTCCAAATTGGAATGGTTTTTTTTACTTCTAGGCATCTATTGGTTAAGAAAACCTAATAGAAACGAATAACAAGGATATGGAATACCAAAAATTTGGGAACTGTAATTTGTGGCTTTGGATAAGAAAGAGATAAACGATTTTGAAAGATTTGTTCGAACAAATAGTCTTTGGAATGAGATGTAATATGTTTAACATAACTCCTAACGTGACGAGGTTAGCAAGATTCATTGAGTAGAAGCACATCTCATATCCGAAAGAGGACATTTAAGCCTTTGGTCCTACCTTGGGGCCCGACTAAAGCACCCATCTAAGGAAGATGGTCAATAAAGTCTTTGGTCCCACCTCAGGGCCTGACCAAAGCATCCATCCAAAGAGTGGTGGTCACTTAAGCCTTTGGTCCTACCTTAGAGCTAGGCTAAAGCACGCATCCAAGGTAGATGGTCAATAAAGCCTTTGATTCCACCTTAGGGCGCAGCCAAAACACCCATCCCAAGAATGATGGCCAATTAGGCATTTGGTCCCGACTTTACCGCACGACCAAAGCACCTATCCAACGGAGATAGTCAATAAAGCCATTGGTCCTGCCCCAGGTCCCGACCAAAGCATCCATATTATGGTGGTCAATTAAGCATTTGGTCCCACTTCAAGGCCTGGACAAAGCACCTATCCAAGGAAGATGGTCAATAAAGCCTTTGGTCCTACCTTAGGGCATGACCAAAGCACTCGTCCAAAAAGTGATGTTCAATTAAGACTTTTGTCCTGCCGTCGGGCCCGGCTATAGCACCTATCCATTGAAGGTGGTCAATAGAGCCTTTGGTATTTAAATAAGGTCTTTAAAAGCAATCATCCAAGGGAGAATGATCAACTAAACTCCTGACTCAATGAATGGCTAAACTGATACCTAAACGAATCCAAATAGGCCAATGAATAATCATCCAAGAGAAAGATTGTGGATAATAAAAAAATCATCAAAAAATCAATCAAAACTCTTAATTAAGGGACAAGCAAGAATAAAGTGTTTTCCTATAAGGTTACAAGAAGTCTCCACTTTGCGGTAAAATCAATTAGTTTTGATGAAACCTATTTTCATAAGGCTTTAAAATGATTTTCATACTTTCAAAAATCAATTTTTATTTTAATAAATATGTATTAATCTTTGTATCAGATGGTTCCTTAATGAAGTTATGAGAATCTTCCATATTTCAAGAAATATCTTCAAATAAATTTATGGAAAATTTTCACCAAAAAGAACATTTTATTCAAAAGATTGAAAAAAACCTATGTTTTAGAAAACATTTTCAGTAAAATAGTTTGAAGGAAAATCGTTACGTCCCAAAAAATTTAAGATTAAAAGTTATCGTCAGGCAAGGTGCGCAAGCAATAAATGATGGAAAGCGGGACAATAAGAAATGACTATTCAAGCAGAGAAGAAGCAAAGAAATAGCAGAATTTTTCTTAAGCTGAAGCATAAGAAAACTTTTTAGAAGGGGTAAGTGTTACATCCAAATTTCTAAGAATGAATAAGGTGTGAAAGAGTCTTGATAGAATGAAGCTATCGCCCATTGAAAACCATCACACATTAGGGAATGAAAGCCATCAAACATTGAGAAGTAGAACCATCACATGTTGAAGATAAAAAAAGCCATTGCATGTTGATAATATTAACACTATTGCAAGGTTGACAACGTCAAAGCCATCGCAAGTTGATTGCAATGAGCTATCACAAGTTGAGTTAATGCAAAGTGAAGAAAATGGGCTATCGCAAGTTGATTTGGTCAAGGCCATCACAAGTTTACATCATAGAGCTATCACAAGTTGATATGGTCAAGGTCATCTCAAGTTGACACTGTAGAAGCTATCGCAAGTCGATATGAACAAGTCTATCGCAAGATGACACCATAGATCTATCACAAATAGAGAATAAAGAGGCTATCTTATGTTGAGAGAAAGCTATTACATATTGAGAAATTAAACTATCGCTTGCTGAAAAATGAACCTATCTTGATACAAAAGAGCTATCAAAAAATATAGAAAGAAACGCTACTGAATTGGAGAAAAATATTAAAGGAATGGAAAAGTCAAGGATGCTACAATGAGATATAATTTCCGGAGTACATTGAGGTTCAACATCAAAAAAATCAACTCAAAGATAGGTCAAAAGAAGATATGGGCGACATTCATCAACAAAGAATAGCAACAATTCATGTGAAGGGGTGGAGCATTAATATAAAGAAAATTCTATATATACTTTAATACAACTATGCCACCTATTTGCGCCAAAAATTGTCACAAACACCCAGTTGTATGTGAAAGCGCCAATTTCCAAAAACAATATCCAAATAGAAAGATAAGCACGCAGATCACAGAATAAATAGCAGAAAAAGTAAAGGAATACACGAGTTTTGTAGTGGTTCGGCTATCTCTGGCCTACGTCCACTCAAATAATCTTTTATTTATACTATTTGATTACAGTTACAAATTTTTTTGCCTTAGAAAAATAATGAAGAGATAGGAAGTGAAAAAGGAGAGCCAAAAGAAAAGCCCCTTTGTAATGAGCCAAGTCCGTTGTATTTATAAGTGAAGACGTGCATGGATCGGGATGAAATTTTGGCAGAAGAACCTCTAGGCCCATACGACCGACCCACAAAACTAGGGATCGATCATACACCAAAAAATAATTTAGATTGATCATTCCATACTAACTCCAATGGGGATGCGATTGCTTTTATGCGGTCCCCCCATGCCTTTAGTCCATGCTCCCAATGTTTTGCGCCATTCTGACTTACCATTTGTATGATATCGATCGATCTTCGCTATTTTGACTAGAAATTGGATCGTATGAGATCATTCCATGCTTCATTATTTTGAGCTGCAATCAATCATGTGGGTTCACAATGATTTTGTCTATTTTCTCTTTAAATTTCGTGCAATTCCGACATACCGTTTGTGATATACCGTGTTTTCTGTAAAACTATGGATCATTATGCTGCTTTTGTACGATCGTTATGGAATGATCGGTATGTTTTTCTGATATTTGTGAGTTTTGACATGCGATCGATTTTGGGGACTCATTTATTCAATATATTGATGTTATCAAAGTTTAATGGGTAATGGAGTTGTAGATCTTGAGTTATAGACCGATCATCGTCGAAAATCGCCAAAATGGTCGTCGAATAACCCACTTCAGGGTTGACTCAAAGCAAGACCCAAGTAATCACCCTTCTGACTCGGAGCAGATGCTGAAGATTCTGGCCCAGGGTTAGACTAGAGTAAAATCGAAAATTTCCCCAAGCAAACGTGATTCTGACTCCAAGCACAAAAACAATTGGGGCCGAGCGTTTTTCTCCAAGCACTGATCGATCTGACTCCAAGCTGACTCCAAGCACGAAAAACATTTTGTGCCGATCGTTTTTCTCCAAGCACCGATCGTTTTGACTCCAAGCCAACTCCAAGCAATCATGTGTCCAACACCAAGCACGATTCAACACTTCAAATTCCTGCGACTCCAAGCGAACCATGCGCCGACTCCAAGTAAGTTGCAAATTTTCTCAAATCCGACTCAAAGTAAGTAGCAAATTTTCTCAAGTCCGACTCCAAGTAAATTACGATTGGTCCATCGATACCAATCCATCTTCTTTTGTCTATAACTCGAGCATACGAACTCCGATCGATTTAAAATTTGTAATGTTGCCTCAGGGGCCTTTCTTGTCACTTCATATTGATTGCACCTTGATTGGGACTAGGTCCGAATTCGTCCAACTATTGTCTATAGTTCCAAATATCATCGATTTTCAAGCCTGATAACCGTCTCCTCGGGCTTCCTGCCTTGATGATCACAGAAGCCATTTAGCTAACTTTTATGATATACTGCCTGATTAATAGGCGGTATAACATTATTTGTCCCTTAAAGTATGCCTTGCGGTAGGAAGGCGTGTTTTGAATTGCTATTAATCCAAAATCTGAAATCCATAATCCATTGATAGCCAAATATTCCAAACCCGAATCCATTTTTTTGCCAATCCAGTTCCTTGATCTCTCTGGATCATTTGCAAAATCCATGAGTGTTCTGAGTCGATGTCCAATTCCAAATCCATTTCGAATTCACTAACCAAACCTGCGATCTCTCCATATCGTTTTTATCCAAATTTGTATCCATCCTAAACCAATAGCGAAATCCATGATCTCACCGGATCGTTGTCCAAGTCCTCGATCTATAACATCCGTGTCTGGAGGCCAAAAGTTAAGCGCTATGGATGCTGCAGTCATCCACAATATTAACTTCTGGTGATGAAATACAGAAGTGTTAATGGTATCCATAATATCAGAAGCACTTGAATATGAACAAAATCAAAGATTTCCAAAAAACAATAATTTAGTGATTATATTTCAAATAAATCGTATCCAAGTTATAAAAATCCCAAATGTGATCCCAAACATTGATCAAATATAATTGACATCACTACGCCAAGAGAGACATATGAAGATGTCACCTTAGATGATTAAAGCAATATAGACATAACTGTCTTAATACACAGCGAAAACAATTTTAAAACAGAATCTCTAAATTAGCTATCCATCAGCCACCTGCTCGTCTTCGGATGCTTTATTCACCAAAATCTGCTAAAACCTGAAAACTTAAACCCTCAGCCTACTCAAATCAAATTTTGAGCACCCGTGAGTTTAAGGGGAAATAAAAAAAACTTCGAGTCAGACTTAAAGCCTGGTATGAATAATTTCTATTACATCTCAGTTTACTGATAACTAGTGAGACCACGCCGCTTAGCGGAATGGGTTTCCCCTCAATAATATCTCTTTTCAAAACATATATTTTGCAAATCCTTTCTTGCAACCAAACTGGTTAATCAACTGATTATAATAATATAGCAATATCCATTATGCTAAAGACAGGAAATAAATAGACTATCTGTCTAAATCTGAACTTTCTGTTCTTTACTGGACTATCTGTCCTAAATTTGATTATAGCAATATCTTTTATGCTAGATAATGAGCTATCTGCCAACAGGTAAAAATGGGTGGACTAACTGTCCTTAAAAATTTTAGCAAGGTCCCTTATGCTAATAAATGAACTATATTTTCATATAAGAGCTGACTGCTCCTTCTGGACTAACTGTCCTCTGGGCTGACTGCCCTCAAAATGGATTGACTGTCCGAATTTAAAATGAGCCGACTGCCCGAATTTTTCTTTTGGGTTAACTACCCTTCAAAATATCTAAGCTAACTACTCTATGCAATATCTGAGCTAACTGCTCTTTAAAATTTTCTTTGAAAACTTATTCAAAATGATTTAGTCCGGCAAATCATATATATACAAGGAAAATATCGTTAGCTTTACTCTAAGCTATTTTTGCCATGATATATATATATATATACACACTTTACTCAAAATAATGTTGATGATGTTCAATAAGGATTGTCGATCCTTTAAAATAAGTTAAAGTCCTTTATAACTTAAAACACTTAGGCTATCTGCCCAATTCTTATATTCGAAATCTTTGTTTAAAACCATCAAACAATCTTTCAAAAACATAGAAGGTAACTCCTTCAAAATCATTCATAAAACCCTTCAAAAGTATTGAAGATTACTCCTTCATATCCATTAATAAACCTTTCAAAATCATTGAAGGTAACTCTTTCTAAACCTTTTAAAAACTTTCTTCTCATAAGCTTTAAAACATATGACACCCGCCTTTAAATCCTTTAAACCTTAGCCTTTCGAAAACATAGCTAAACTATACCTTTCGGAATCAATGTACCTCAAAACCTTTCGAAGACATTGGGTTCAATTTTAAACAGGTGGAAAACCTTTCGAAACCAGTCAAAGTTAACTACTTTGAAACTTTTAAATTGTTTCGGCTTAAAACATTTGGATTATGCGAAGGGATCAGAAAAAACATTGGAGTCGAAAGCAACTGCTTCAAAACCTTCATAAAACCTTTCGAAATCAAACCTTACGAAATCAAAACCTTTCGAAATTAAAACCTTTCGAAATCAAAACCTTTCGAAATCAATGGAGAGAGGCGGCAAGTTTTAGAAAACAAAAGATAACCTTTGACTCTGTGTTGAAAGGTTAGGAAGCGGCAAATATGCTTCCGACCTGGCCGAAAGCTATACATTTCGACTTTGCCGAAAGGTTTCAATTAAAACAAGAAAGCAAACCAATCAAAACCTTTTCCTTTTAAACCTTTTGAAAATTTCAAAAGCTCTTTGTCGAAAGCTAGCATGTGTATTTTTCTTTAAAACCAAAACAAAACTTCATCTCTTCCGAAAGCTATAACCCTTCATCCCCAACCTTTCGACTTCCTCCAATTCACTACGTACCAGTTTCCTGATACCATGTGCATTGGTATTTAATCTAATCGGAAGGTTTGATACCCTTCAACCTTGTCGGAAGGTGTGGAATGAAGGCGGAAGCTCTTGCCGAATGAGTTGAAACAGTGAAAATACTATTTGAAATAGTTCTTTTGTACCCCACCTGCCTTGTTTGTCTAAATTTGATTGGTTGTTAGAATTTTATATTCAAAAGTGCTTCCTACTTCCTTATTTGGAAATTTTAATAATTTTAAAAAAGCCCATTTCTTCTTTATAATTATATAAAGCATTTAAGTCCCATACCTTAAATAATTTTATATAACCATCAAAACCTTGAAAAATTCCAGAAAGTAAATTAATATGTTCTCTTCAACATATAAAAATTTTGGATCCAAACAATAATTATTTTACCCGTAAATAATTTTATAATCCAAAATGACCTTTTCTTCTTTAGAAAATTATAACAAATCCATGAAAATTCTGAAAATTGAAACCCATCTCTAAAATTATTTAAGGTATACCTGATAACCTATTGGGTTTTATTCTCCGGCCTCGACTCTCCAATCGTGGATTTAATCCATGGGGTATCCTTCTCTGGCCCCGACTCTCAAGTCGAGGACTTAATTCGTAAGGTATCCTTCTCCGGCCTCTACTCTTCGGTCGCGGACTTAATCCGTGGGGTATCCTTCTCCAGCCTTGACTCTCTAGTCGAGAACTTAATCCTTGGGGTATCCTTCTTTGGCCTCGATCCCCAGTCAAGGACTTAATCAGTGGGTATCCTTATCCAGCCTCGATCCCAGTCCAGGACTTAATCTGTGTGCGAGTCCATCCTGTTGCTCTCCGACGAAGGGACTCACACCTTGCGGTTATCGCCCCGTCTCTCCGATTGGGGCTACAACTGTGACATGTATTATTTATCACAGTAGTATGGATCCAAGTGTTTTAAGATTTATTAGTTATGATAGTTTATCGCCATCTCAGAGCATGCCTAGGGACCGTCCTCGATCCCGTACATGTGTAAATTACTTAGCCATTTTAAGGTAGAGTTTATTAGTTATTTAGTTCATGCCATCCTAATCAAGAGATGACGACCTATGCCCTTAAGCCGGGCTCGCTCTGATTTGTGGTGGATGATGGCTGCTCATGTTCCATCACCGTTATCCACTTCCTTCCCGAGTCAATTAGATCCGTGGGGAGAAATGTTGATCCATTCTCCTTGGTAGGGGTTTGCCCCTGGTTGCTCCAATCCATATCCAAGTCTTCTAGTTTTCGCTCCAAGTTCTGGATTCCAATTTCCAGCTATTTCGGCATCCATAAGTGGTCTCCGATCATCATTTCCATCCTACCCCCTGAGTCTGTGAGGGAAAACCAGATTATCCTCTTCCTAATGTGCATCCAAGTTCTGATTGACATCAAACTGCTCAGCATTATCCAACATCCCACCCAGGATCGATCTAGCATAACTCAAGGGCATGCCCCTGAGTCTAGATCGATCGACGCCGATCGTTATGGAAAGATTGATATCGATTGTTATGTGTCATCGGGGACTTCCCCGGGATGTACTACCACATCCTGTTGTCTATTAGCTTTGTTTCCTTGGTCCTGATTCTGGTTTTCCCCAGCTTATGCTGCTCCAACTCCATGATCCATATTTCTAGCGTTTCCTACTACTCCATCTACTTGGTTTTGTGCTCCAGCTTGTCCCGTTTACCCGAGGAGATTCTAGATTATCTCCTCTTGTCTCTTTAGCATCCTTTCCTGCATAGTTTCCATCATCGTTTCCATCTCATCTCTGGTGATGTAGTTATATGTGTGATTTACTCTAGCTCCAAAAGAAGCCTCCTGACTCCCTTCATGATGGCTACTATCCGCTATCTATCTCCATGTTGATGGTTTCACCATTGCTCTAATTCCAAGTTCTCTAGTTGATTTCAAATCCAAACTCCAAATTTGCGGGGGCTAGCTTTCTCGGTGAAAGCACCAAAATGTTTGCGTCAAAAATGATCATAAACACCCAGTTGTATGTGAAAGCACCAATTTCCAAAAACAATATCCAAATAAAAAGAGAAGTCGCAGATCACAGAATAAATAGCAGAAAAAGTAAAGGACCACGAGCTTTATAGTGGTTCGGCTATCTCCTACGTCCACTCCAATGATCTTTTATTTCTACTATTTGATTATAGTTACAAATGTTTTTGCCTTAGAAAAATAATGGAGGAAGAAATAAGAAGTAATGAAGGAGAGCCAAAAGAAAAGCGCCTTTGCAATGAGCCAAGTCCGTTGTATTTATAGGTGAAGACATGCATGGATCGGGCTGAAATTTCGACAGAAGAACCTCCAGACTCATACGACCCGACCAATACAATTTGGGATCGATCGGACATCTAAAAATAATTTAAGCTGATCATTCCATACTAACTCCAACAGGGCTTCGATTGTTTTTATGGGGCCCCCATGCCTCTAATCCATGCTCCCAAAGTTTCATGCCATTTCGATTTACCGTTTGTGAAATATGGATCGTTCTTCGCTGTTTTGACTAGAAATTAGATCATGGGAGATCATTCCATGCCTCATCCTTTTGAAATGCGATTGATCATGTGGGTTTCCCATGATGTTAGCTACTTTCTTTCAAAATTTCGTGCAATTCCAATGTACCGTTTGTGAGATATCGCATTTTCCGTTATACTATGGATCGTTATGCTGATTTTGTGCGATCATTACGGAATGATTGGTTTTTTTTTATTTGTGAGTTTTGATGTGCGATCAATTTTGGGGACTCCTTTCTTCAATATATTGATGTTCCCGAAGTTTCATGGGTAATGGAGTTTTAGAACTTGAGTTATAGACCGATCATCGTCGAAAATCGCCAAAACAGTCATAAAAAAACCCACTTCGGGTTTGACTCAAAGCGGGACCCAAGTAATCACCCTTCTAACCCGAAGCAGATGCTGAAGATTTTGGCCCAAAGATAGATTTGGGTAAAAGTGAAATTTTCCCCAAGAAAACGTGATTCTGACTCCAAGCACAAAAAACGATCGGGGTCGATCGTTTTTCTTCAGCACCGATTGATCTAACTCCAAGTTGACTCCAAGCATGAAAAACGATTGGGGTCGATCGTTTTTCTCTAAGCATCGATCGTTCGGACTCCATGCAGACTCCAAGCAATCATGTGTCTGACACTAAGCATGATCCAACACTTCAAATTCCTGCGACTCCAGGCGAACCATGCGCCGACTCCAAGCATGTAGTAAATTACCACTAATCCGTCGATACTGATCCATCTTCTTTTTTCCATAACTCGAGCATGGACTCTGATCGACTTGAAATTTAGAATGTAGCCTCATGGGGCCTTTCTTGTCACTTCATATTAATTGCACCTGGATTAATACCTGGTCCGAATCAGGCCAACTATTGTCAATAGTTCCAAATATCATCGATTTCCAAGCATGATAACCGTCTCTCTCGGCTTCCTACCTTGATGATCATAGTAGCCATTTAGCCAACTTTTATGATATACTGCCTGGTCAAAAGGCGGTATAACACCACCTATGTCAATACCATGGCCAAGATAGCCATTCATGTAAACTACTGTAATTATGAGATTATGACATTTGGCACCATTAAGACAATCCATTTTGCCAAGTCACTAATCTACGTCAACATCAATCGATTAATACAAGCAAGTCATGCCACTCTTCAACTACTATAAAGACCGACCCCCACATGAGAAGGAGCTCCGCTCTTTTTTCTCTTTCTTGGAAAGAATTATTTTTGAGACTTGACATTTCTAAGCCCTCCTAAGAGCTTGAGAACTCCTCTAATGGCGGACGAAGATGAAATGAACTTTTGAACATAAGGACCTATAGAAATAGGAAATTATATATAAACTCTATTCTTGGCATTTTGGACTATAACGAAGGAGATGACTTGTACTTTTTCATATTGACCATGGGACAATGAATATTGCGTATGTGCTCGAATTTCATATATTATATGGAAGAAAGACGACTTGAAATCTTGGACATTTCGAACATATATTATTTCGATTATGGGCATATTTGAAATTTTATTTGAATGTTATACCTTTTAAAGTATTTTGTTGTTGGACAAAAAATTGATTCAACATTAATAAAGTTTAGAACATGTAAGTGCTACTTCTAATTTGAATATGTGTTCATCATTTGATATGTAGTTTAGATCTCATATATGCTACACATTACTTGATTACATGTTCATCTTGTTAATATGATTTAGATCCTACACATGCTACATCTCGTTCGATCATATATTCATGTTCTTTATATAGTTTAGATCTAATTCTTTTTCCAATTAATTTATATGTACCTATGTTGTCCAATCATTCATTTATCATTGTTTTAGAAATTGTTCTTTTAAAAAGAAAAAATTTGGACTAGAAACTAATTTCAAATTAATTGACATAACTCACTATATACATAAACATAAATATGTTACATGTGTCAATTATTTGAAATCACTCTAGAAATTGATTATATGTTTTTTTTAATATAATCCATTTGGTAATTGTTTACATTTGTATAAAAGTTTCTAAATTCAAAATTCATAAGTGGACTTTTATGCAAAACATCAAAAATCTTTTGAATCCTTCCTAAATTAAAAATAGATTTCATTTGTTGCTTTAGTTTTCAAAAATATATTAAATTACAAAGTTTATATATATATATATATATAATATTTCAAATTTAGAACATAGTTTGTGAATATTCATATGTGTATACGTGTATGTACGTATTTCTATATATATATATATATATACATATCTCTCTCTTTGTGTGTGTGTGTGTGATTTCAACATGGAACTTCTTGTAGAGAGGAACTCCAAAACGACGGTTAGAAGGCCGGGACAGTCTTATCAATTTTGGTTCCTATGTTTAAACGATTACAAGAGGATCTAAGGATATGAATTCTGGGTTATCACTAAAGTCATTTTTGTTATCCCTAAAGAAAAGAAATAATTTTGAGTTAGGAAAGAAAAATCTAGTCGATTTTGAAAGCAATTTAATATGACCTAGTGCAAAAACATAATTTTAGAATTGGATCAAAGATATTAGATTTGCAGTGAACGCTGATGAACATGACAAAGGTTGTAATCCAAAGTGGTAAAGTGAAATTAACAAATACTAGTTTTAGAACGCAACCTCGATTTAAATCTCGAAAAGCGACATTTTTTTCGGGTACCTTAGTTATTACCAATTTCGATAGGAGAACCCAAAATTAAAGACATGAAGCAAGCACGAGAAGATGTGCTAAGAGGATCCTTCAGATCGAGATATCTCAAAAATTAGATTCTAGATCCAACGTTGTTGAACATGGAATAGTGAAGAACAAAACTTTTGACATTTGGAGTGCCAAAGAATAAGGAAGCTGATGATCGTCTATGGATGAAAGCGTGGCTTTTTGGCTAGAATGGCGGGTGTTGAAAGGAGGAGTTACTGTAACTACTAAGAGAAAAGAGAAGCATGATATTATTGGTTTTTTGCAGTTATGGTAACTTCAACCTAAGTGGAAAACACATATAGTTTCAAACTTGGCTAAGTGGCCTACTTTCAAATTTCAAAACATGGTGGATGTGGATGTAAGCTACTATATGGACTGAATGTATATTCATAGTTATGATATGAATTAGGATTAAGTGTGTATTTGCTATGTACTATGTATTTTCTTTTCCCCTTTGGGAAATCAATAGAGGAACCCATTTTCAAAAAAAAAGTTACTTCAACTTAAAGTTCATAAAATGAAGTTTTGGGTAAAATCACAAAATTAATTTTAAATCCTTCCTAAGTTAAAATTAGTTCAAAATTGTTAGCATTAGATTCTGAAACATATTAGTCAAAATTAGGATGTGCTTGAGTGTTCAAAATTGTTTTTAAATAACATTAAAAATGAGTAAATGAAAGAAGATAACTCCTACAAATTTTCTTCTCCCTATTAATTTCTTACTTAAACACAATTTATTGTCATTTTAAATATAAGTAAACTTTTGATTAGTTAAAATAACTTTTTAGCATTTTATATATGTGTAAATATGATTAAACTATATGTACACATATATTGTTATTTTATATAATTTATGGACAGCAAAGGCATATATAAATAGCGAATATGTTTGTTGCAGTGTAAATTCCAACATCTATACACATACACATAAAAAAGGTACAATACATATATTGCACTTGCACCGTACACGTATGAATGAATTTCATACATTCATTATGATATATATTTAAATTCAAATTAATATTTTTCTAAAAAAAGTTGAATACTATCACTACACCATTATAAGCTATTAACAACGGGTAAAAACCGTTGTTAAGTCCAAAAGCAACGGGTAAAAACCATCTTCAACACGGGAGTGGTTGAATTTAGCGACGGGAGAAAACCGTTGCTTTATGTCCAAAAGGCAACGGGTATAAACCGTTGCAAATTGGGACAAAGGCAACGGGTATAAACCGTTGCAAACTGGGCCAAAGACAACGGGTATTAACCGTTGCAAATTGGGCTAAAGGCAATGGGTATAAACCGTTGCAAATTGGGCCAAAGGCAACGGGTATAAACCGTTGCTTTATGGACAACAGGCAACGGGTATAAACCGTTGCTTAATGTACAAAAGGCAACGGTTACGAACCGTTGCTTAATGGGCAAAAAATCAACGGATATAAACCGTTGCTTTCTGTCCAAAAAGCAACGGGTGCAAGCGTTGCTTTATGGCCAAAAAACGTTGCTTTATGTCCAGTAAAAAACATTTAAAAACCGTTGCTTTATGCCCAAAGTCACACATAAAGCAACGGTTAACACCCGTTGCACATAGTGTTTGCTCCTGCTCCTACAAAATCACATCTGTAACTCACTACTGCGTTACACGCATATCTCAGTATATATACCAGAATATCAAAATATATCAAAATATGCCAGAATATCAAAATATTGGTACACAAGCACTATAAACATATCGCACATATACCATACATATAAAATTATCAAACTTATAATTACACTATTGTTTTGCAAACAGAATGCTACCGTGCTGGAATATCATACTTATTACACTGCATTGTTTATTACACTACACTACAAAGATTTCATTAATTACACTACAAATATCAATACCTCCGACTAAAGATATCGTATCAAACCCTTTTGATGGCTCACATAACCTCCGGCTCCAACATCCCCAAAGGTCTCGGTAAATTGTCGACATATTTTGGCGGTTAGCTCATCCGGCAATAAAATTTTGTCCAACAACACTTTTTCATATGTGGGTGGTACTAGTTTTCCATGAATTACTAATGCTGTGGAATCTTGGCATATAGTACCTGTTATATAAGCATTTCTAGAGTGAATATATGGAATCACATTTACAGAACTAACAAGCTCCCAAACATTTAAGACCATTGTGCAGAGCTACACAAGTCCTAGACCCATTGTGTATGCGATATTCGATCTTTAAAATCATGCAAGATTGGAATGGAAGGTGTAAACTTTTATGATCTTTCTATATCCTTTTTTGTTTTGGAGTTTACTAATTTATTTTTGGACATAATGGCTATTGTGAGTGTCAATGAAAATTGAAACCAAAACAGATATAAGATAAAGACTATGATGAGTATAAGTATACAAACTAGATCGCCATTGATGAATTCCTTCTCATCTCTGTCATTCATTCGTTGTCTCAAACTCCAGCTCTGCAATAGCATTTTGAACTTTTACGTGATTCTTCATCATTTCTTGCTATCTCTCACTGTTTCTCAAATCTAGTCATGAACACAACCTTTTTTTAAATAACACTGTACTTTCAGCCAAGCAAAAATTTAGTGAAGGTTGTGCCTACCAGAACTTATCCATGCGATCATTGTTATTGATTTGCTAAAACTACTTAAAACTGCTTAATTTGCTCTATCCTATGGTTATAGCATTATAAATATTGCTAAATATTCTCTTATATCTTATGATTATGTTAATTTGGATTTGAAAATGTCATATATACCTCTTGTGAACCTAATTATGACGTACATGTCAAACGTGAACCTTTGTTGCCTAACCTCTTTTTCTATAACAAAAGATAATTTGGAATCTATAAATACATATGCACTAATACTCATTAATTTGTTTATATGCACAATAACAGAGAGCAGTAAACTCGGCTGAAGCACAAAAAGACTGATTGGTCGATTAAAATAGTACCTGTTGCAATTACTTCATCCTCGAAGTTCAGGATTTCACATCTTTGGTCGATTAACTGATTGTTCGGAGTGGCAAACTGAGAAGATGCGATTTCCTTATTGCCACCGTTTTCAGCAACAAATTTAACGAAATTTCTCACACCTTCCACATATTCTGTATTTCTTCGATTAGATTGATTCATCCATTGTTTGTCTATACCAAAAGACATACTGAAAGAAAATAACAAGAGCTAATAAGAAATCATGGGTAACAATATCTTATGGATTTCCACCAAGTTCAACTCTGATATTAACTAAACAGATGTATATTCTTCTGATTTCACTTGAAATTTAGCATTAGCATCAAACTATTTCCAAAATATTTGCCATTACAATGGCGCCATTTTGTAGCACCAGAGTAATGTCTATGCATTACCCCTCTCCTGATACTTGGCTTGCGCCATTAACAACAATTTTATCCACTTACTAAATATGGTCTCATATTTAGTAAAACAAAATTCATTGCATCAACTTATACCCTAGCAGTCACTATAAGCAGCTATGTCTAACTAGCATGCAGTGCAGTACAACATTTAGGCTTTAGTAAATATGAGAATGCACACTACAACACTACTTCTCTTCCATGTTGCAATGTTTGGCTGATGATACACCACACGTACGGGGACGTGTTAGATTATCTCACATTGTACAATTTGTAAAACAAATCATATATAAATGTAAAAAGATCATCCTTTGCATAACCAATTGTTTCTTGGTTCTCTAACACTGTACACTTAAAACATCAAATATGTATTCTGATGGTTTAGATTAGAAGGTGCATCTCTACTTTGGCAAACTGTTAAAGAGTAGTAGATATTGACTATAATCAATCCCCAAAAACTTAATGAAACATCAATCCTAAAAGATGAAGATAATGATGGAACTCAAATGACAGCTTATATGGTAACACTAAACAAACCCATAAGCAAGCATTATAGGGAATAAACTATTCCTTAACTTGTGTTGCATCCCTTTCTTTATTATTCTAAACTACAAATATAAGCATGTAATCTTTTCCTATTATTCAACCATAGAAACGAATGGATTCACCATGTACAGACAGCCAGTCGTCGATAATACATATAAAGCACTAAGTAGAAACACACATGCTTGTTTTCCAAATAATTTACTGATTTCTATTAATCATGTGTGGATTACAGATTAATTTGTTATCATTGCATTTGACAATCTTTTAACTAAGTTGTGATAAGTCAATTTTCAAGGTGACTATAACATTCGTCCTAAATCTCTTTTCAGCGACATGGAACAAGCAAAAGGTGGCAAATTTTTGGCTGAGAAGAATCAGAAAATCCTTGGTACATAGTTAAAAGTTTATCATATCACCATGAAGATATTCACGTTAAATTTGAACCGGGTTCTTCAAGACTTAGCCGAGCAACGTATGAAGTTAAAGGTTCTTTTAATTCTACACATAAGTACTGTGATATAACAATGCACCGCAAATACATGTACACAGAGTTTCCATTTCAATTGACAACAAGTATTATTACAAAACAAAGCTTACCAGGCAGTTATGCGCTCTTTTCGATTATGCCAATGAAACTCGAGGAACCAAATATCAAAGATACACAGATCTGAGATAATTCAGATTTCAAATTAGATTTTATAATACAAGTATGAAACAAAATCAAATTTAAAATAGAAATCAAATAATTAAAAATGAGTACCCAACCTGGAGTAGGTATTCGATAAATTCACGTTGTAATACTTCTCCGAACACAGATCTGAGAGGGCCACTGATTGGCGTTGAATGAAGGAAGAACTGGTGCGGATGGAAGGAAGATGAGTTCGCAGCTGGACACGATTAGGTGGAAAGATGGGTTCGTGGTTGGATGGAAGATGATTTCATGATTAGATGGAAAGATGAGCGGGTTGAAGCAAATCGAATTGGTGGAATTGGGGTTTTTTTTTATTTAGGTTTTCTTTTCGTTGAAAGAGGACGAAATGAATATCAAAGGAAAGGAGGGAAGGAAAAGTGACGGGCCAATTCTTTTTGGCTCCCAGCGAATATTTGGCACAAAATTAGCGCCATTATATGCCACAACATTTACGACGGTTACAAACCGTTGTTAATTAGCCACGGTTGAAAACCGTTGCTAGTTGGAACGAAGCGCGCCAAAAATTATGGCGCGAAAGGATGAAATTCACCACCATCATTTGTCTCCAAAGAAGCTACGGTTAATAACCGTTCCCAATTAGCAACGATAAAAAACCGTTGCTAACTGAACCAAGACGGTGATTAACCGTTTCTAAATGGCAACGGTTAATAACCGTTGCCAAATGCGCGGATGGTTAGTTGCAAATCTCAGTATTTGGTGTAGTGTATTTTATCTAATATAAATATTAGATTGGATCTAATAAACCTTAGACTTCATAGCCTATAGAACAAAAATAGGAATTTTGTTTGAAATATACCTATTTCTCTCGCTTTCAACCGGCATGTTCCTTCAGTATCGGCACAACTCCATTTGAAGATTTGTATGGAAGACCTTATTAGTCATCTACATGTTGATGGAAGATGACTGATAAGGTGATACTTAGATCGGAGATGATTCATGAGACTTTAGTGTAAGTCGAGTTGATATGGAAAAGGATGAGAGCATCTCAAAATCAGGAGAAGTCTAATATAGATAAGAGATGGATCGACCTTGAACCTTAAGTTTGCAATTTGATATTTGTGAAAACATCTCCATAGAAAGTTGTGAGAACTGGAAATTCTTGGAAAATTGCACCTAGGTTCGTTAGACCATTTCCTATTCTGGAACGGATCGAAAAGTTTGCATATCAAGTTGATATTGCCCAAAAATGTACATACTACACAACCGGTATCATGTTTCACACTTGTAAAAGTGTATGCATTATATAAGTGTGGTGGTTGAGCCAAGTAAACAAGAGGAAGTGGATGTTGAACCAGAGGATTCTATGCCTAGAGGACTTATAATGATTGTAGAGAGTAGTGTCAAGAAACTTCAGAACAAGGTTATGAAACTTGTTCGAGTCTAATAGAGCGAAGATTCCAAAAATATCACTTGGGGGCTTGAAGAGAAGATGCGTGCTTCCAATCTAGAACCTTTTGCTGGTATGAATCCATTTACTTTGAGTATTTTGTTTTCATTTAGTTTATAAGAATTGCATGCTAGTACAAACTTGTTTTGTATTGCTATGATTGGTTTGCTAGTTTTGATAATGTGTGTGATGAGGCACGTGAGTGTTAGTGTGATTCATTGCTCCGCTCTTGATGATTTTGGAGGAGAAATCATTTTGCGGTGCAAAATAATTTAGGGGAAAATGGACATTTTGTCTTAACCCCTCTATAATTTCTGAAGTGGGTTATCTCATTTACTGCTCTCATCTTCCTATTCTCCTACATTTATTTCTAAGCATGAAAAATTGTTTTCTTAACTTCATCCCATAACTTCTTCAAATTTAAATGAAAAATTGTAAATTAAATAAATAAATTCAACGTAGTAGATTCTCTACAAATCCATATCTTCAAGTTTGTATTTTGGAGAAGATAGAGGCTAGATTTCAGAAATCGAAGGTAGACTTCAAATTCGGGTTTCACTGAGCTTGGATTTCTGGATGATTTGGTGACTGGGATCTCTTCTCTATGCTATATGATCATTTGATACGTTAAAATCATGGTTTGATGCTAAGTTGGTTAGAGCTTTAGTAATGAATATGATTAGGGATTATAGAGATGATAATTTTGTTAAATGAATATTATAAAGTATAAACTTCATAATTTGATGTGTTAGGAATTGGTATAAATTGAATGATATTTGATATGAATGTGCAGTTTGATTATTAATAGAATTGTTGGTAGTAATTAAGGATTGTATTACATAGTAGTTGAAGTTATCATTGAAGGATGGAATATGGAGTTGGAATGATTGGTTAAGTGGTAAACTCATTTGGTTTGTAAAGGTTTGAGTTCTGGAATGATTCATCGAATTACCGTCTAGTAGTATTCATCTCATGATGGATTATCAAAGATGTGAACTCGAGTGCAAGGTGTAGTAGGCGATATAAGTTCATGAAGTCATAAGGTCAATGTCGGGGCTAGGGGAAATAAAGGCGATGATTAAGCAAAATTTAAATGGTGGGATAAATTTCCTTAGGAAAATTTACCTCATCCAAGTTCAACCTGTGCCACTTACAAGTGAACGGTCGACTGATAAAGTATCATCAGTCGGCTATTCGAGAGGGTGTGCAGGGTTTGGTTTGTTGAAAGATAATAGATGAAATATATCTTATAAAAATCAACTAGCTAAGTTTAACTAGTGGATTGTTCAAATAGTTAGTCAACTGGTAAAACTTGACCAGTTGACTATTAAACTATAGCTAGAATTGGCTATAGAGAGTCAGTCGACTATTTAAGTTTCAATAGTCAACTGATCAGTTATAGGGAAAATTTGGGGTTTCTATGGGATTTTTTAGGTAAACTTTAGATAGAGATATCTTTTGTATACGAATTCGATTTGAGGCATGGTTTTGATAGGTGTTCATCATTTTTAAAGGGCTAAAGTCCATGAAGTTTTGGTAGATTTTGGAGTAACTTAATTTTGAGGCCCAAGCGAGAGCCACTTCGATGCATACTCCAAAACTGTAGATTTTGAAATAGACCAAAAGGGTGTATCAGAGATGTTGAATGGTAAGAAGGTCATATGCAATGTTGGAAATGTGTTTTTATATGTATGGTAACATTTTAGAGTTGTCTGGTATTTTGAGAAACTAAGACTAGCATTGTGATATAAGATATTATGCATATGGAGTACGTCCATGTCCCTTGGCGTTGACCTTGGGATTAGATATTTATAGACCGTTTATGGCATGAGTTGTTATGGTGTCAGTCATGCGCCTTTAGGCGGACCAACCCTGCTGATAGAAGACGTTCGTTCTCAATAATGAGACTATAACTTGGATCTACATTGTACCAAGGGTTATAGTTTTAGATGTACCTATCATTATGTTCTCGAGATAAACAAATGGTAGCAGTTAGGCACGTGTATATTATTTCGGGTTTGATACAATTGTAAGTGATGGACAATGCATTAAAGAATCATATCATTAGCCTTATATTAGTGCCCACACTTGTCGGGTTTTGGCCTTACTAGGATACTTAAGGCCCACTAGCATAGTGTGTGACGTTTGGGTCATGATTGGTTCTGTGTTGTTTTATATATGATAGTTTTTCTTATAGAGTGCAAGATAGTAGAAATGTTCTCATTTGTTGGATGTAGGTGAAGATGCATGTTGGGATATGTTTTCCTTACCTTAAGTATTACCATTTGGTATTATTCATGATATATTAGAATACTAGTAATCATGCAGATTGATTATACTTCCTTTTCACCAGACTTTATGTCTGACCCTTTCTTTGCTGCTTCTTTGTTATCTATTCTTTGAGTATGTTGACCAGAAATGGGGACCTCATCTAGTAGGATGCCTCATCTAGTAGGATGCGACTCATAGAGTCATAGCAATATTACAACTATGGTTATATCTATCCAGTTTTTGGGGTATTAACTTGTAGACTATATGATTTGTTTAGGGCATGTATTACTATGGGATTTGATGTACCATTTACACTATGTTACTATGTTGGATCTTATTGACTCTTTACAAGATATGCATCTAGCCTTCTACATATTTGTGTTTATCCTTCAGCTCTGAGTATTTGTATGTTGAGATAGATATGCTTTATGATATTGATTATGTGTCTTATACCTTAGCCTTAATGGAACATCGTCTACGACACTGCTGGGGATATGTATGGATTTATTGTTATGGGAGGCGGGTCGTTACATTTGGTATCAGAGCAAGGTTACCAATCACCATAAATTAGGATAAGTTAAGAGAGCGTATTTGTAATTTGTTATAATTATGCATGTAGCATTTAGGCACTCATACTATTGTTTGTAGTATCATGTGTTATCTTGTGGGAAACGTTGCTAATAATTGCCATCTACACATGGCTACAATAAGTGTAACACCACGTAAAAATAATTAAAAATAAATCAAATAAGATAAGATAAGGTAAATTAATTAAATAAGATAGGGCTAAAAATGGAAATTTTGCAAAAGTCGGAATTTGACCATGAAAGTTATGTTGTTGCGTTTGTGGCGATTTTCTGATCAATTTACATATATAATATGTTGAAAACGGAGCTCAAACTGAATGTTATAGACATTTGAAGTTTTCGGATTTAAAATAATTTAAGTAGAATTCAAATCCAAATAATTAATAATTCTCCAATTTGAAATTCAACAATAATAGTAATTAGACTTAGGGATAAGTAATCGTTAAAAATTAATGCTAACGTTAAAGGAGTAATAAAGAAATGAAATAAATAAAACAACGGCAAATAAATTGTTCCTAAAAATAATTGAATTGATCGATCGCCTACCCTAGGCTGGTCGACCATTAGCGGTTGACCGGTAGGGTAGGGGCAGTTGATTGATGAACAAGTGGTGATTAAGGTTTGTTTGCAATAGTAACATTTCAGATTTTATTATTTTAAACAGATTTAAATCCGACAGTTTTGGTACATTCCAAACACTATAAATAAGAGCCTAGCCCTTATCTTTTATTCACACATTATTTCGGAGAACCTAGTGAAACTCTATCGGTCTCTCTCTTCAGATTCAAAAAATGATTCTTTAGGGTTTTAGGTAACAAATTCTAGAT
Organism: Allium fistulosum; assembly: GCA_030737815.1. Taxonomy (NCBI): domain Eukaryota; kingdom Viridiplantae; phylum Streptophyta; class Magnoliopsida; order Asparagales; family Amaryllidaceae; genus Allium; species Allium fistulosum. The sequence goes on along the minus strand of CM060908.1, from coordinate 838,473,711 downwards.
GTTATTTACTTTATTTCTAATTTTATTCTCTTTCAATCCCTCGATTTCTGAATCTAATCTATATATGCAAATCCTTTTTGTATATATCTAAAAGGGGAGATCTGAAAAAGATTATTAATGGCGTGACAAATCCAAAAGGAGAAAGAGTTAAGGACCTGTTGTGAGTGGAAATCTTAGTTTTTCTATTTTAGTTATTGAATAATGTAGTTTGTATTTGATATATACCTTGGGTAATTTTGTTTTACGAAAAACATCACATTAAAAACCCTTAAAATTCCTCGAAAGAGAAATGTCGATTCCTAGGTTGGAATCTCAATCGTTTTATATTCAAATAATGGAATTTGTGTATATTTTGCAATTTCAATATTTTACCTTCTATTCCACTTCTTATCTTTTTCTATGAATCTAATTAAGGGTTTTGATTAGAAAATAGGGTGTAAGGTATGAATTCTTATTCGTAGTTTGTACCGCTTATTTCCACAATTTGAATAGAAATTCCCTTTATCTAAATTCATATAAAAAGAAGTCTAAAGAGCATAAAAGTAGGTAAATTGTAAGTTTCTATTATTGATTTATTCCATTGTTTTGATGTAAAATAAGTAGGTTTGGATTCTGGTTCTATACAAGTCTGTTGAATTGATTTTTGGATATCAGCTTTATGGTATATGTATTAATATGGAAATAAGACTTGTGTAATTTTGAATATTTGACATTTGAATGTTAGTCTAGGGCGTAAAGTCCACATGCATAGAATTTACCAAGTGTGCGCGCGCACACACACATATGTATATATTAGCATAAATAACGTAAGATTATAACGTATAAATGGTGTAGTTAATAGGCTATTAATTATTATTGAATTCCCCTTTACGAAAGTAATAGTAGAGGAGAAATAAGAAATTTAGTTAGGCCTTAATAGTGGACGTGGTTGGATATGTGATAATATATGTAGAGAGTGTTATAAATTATGATTGGGTTATAGGGATGCAAGGTCCGTCAAAAGAACACGGAGGTCTGCCTAGCTAATCTGGCAACCGGCTGTGTGACTTTGGGGCTGATGTGAGACATAATATATAATAAGTAATCATGGATGACGTGAGGTTAGTCCAAAATTTTGTAAGGTAAGTCTGCCTAGCTAATCTGGCTATCAGTATGTACGAATAGTCTTACTAATGTGAGATGTCACTGTAGGGTACAAGTCATTATAGAAGGACCCGCTACAGGGATTGAAGGTATTAAGTAGTTGTGTGAGGGCCTACCTCTTCCCTATGTAAAAAGTAGTAAATGCTCGGGGTTATTGTTTAGGCACGGTATAGGATACCTTGGGAAAGGTCCCGCTTTGATATGAAGTATTAAGTGGCTGAAAAGATTCTAGGCAATGTTAAATAGATAAGTACCACTGAGGAGTTCTGTGACGCCCCACCTCTATACTCACGCTAGCCAAGAACACTACGGGGTAATGCTGTCGACTAGCACGAAGAATAAGGCTGTTGAGAAGCGACCATCTGTGTAATTACTTTGTGCGAGTACTGATATGTCAGATAATATAACTTACACTTCGTTTCAAGAGGAAATCCGACATATCAAATACAAACTCAAAGCTACCACGCATTGGCTATGAGGCCTTCGGAAACAAATATAGAAATAAACATAACACAAATCAGTCACAGACGTTCATATCACAATGGCGGAATCAGATATGAATATATCACATAAAAGTGTACATCAAAGTAGTGGTCAATCTAGATCCACTACATCACAAAAGAATATATACAAGTGCTAGACAAAAGAATAATTATACATAAAGGAGTCTCTATCTCAAATGTATAATAACAAAAACTACAAAACTATGTAGTTAGACAAAAGTTAGAAGATGATCCCAGATAAGGATTCAAGCAGAAGCACCTGTAACATCTCGGTCTGACCCGAGTATTATTTAATAAGAAAATAATAAACGGATCAGTCTAGCTATAAATATCACATATAGAATGAGATATGAGTAGAGATATAACAAAAACGTATGATAACAATAATGTCAACTATGACAAGTATACTTTTAAACAACAACAAAATCATACAATTTCTCAAGAATCTCAAAGCACCGAAAAGAATATCATATTCTTTATTTTATTTACCAAACCCAAAATATTGACAAACATATCATTTTATTCACCAAACCCCAAATATTGACAAACATATCATTGCCAATCACAAGAAGAGGTGAAACACAAATTCTAGAAATCCAGAAATCACAAAGGGGGAAAGGCCTATCACAAATGGGAGCATGAAAACTCACCAACACGTGTATCACAAACGGAACGCTATTCCATGGTCGCTAACCATAAATTTTGAGCCGAAGCTCCACAAACGGCCCGAAGACCACGGGTCGCTACCCCGCCAAATTTGAGCCGAAGCTCCACAAATGGGGTTTTTAGTCCCCACCCAAACAAATAGACATCGCACATCGCTAGTCTAAATCACAAAATGATCATCATCGATCAATAAAAAGTGTGAATTACACTAAGCCAGTAAATATAAGAGTTTAGCTTCATGTCCCATAACCACTAGCTTAACTTAAATATTTACGAACGAATTATAGATTTCCACTCGAAAATTGTCACAAGATTTTCAATCGAACAAGTCCAAAAATTAACCGATGAAGTAAACACAAGCGTTTCATACCACTTGTTTTGCTAAGCCGTTAAATTAGATTTTCTCATACGAATGAGGTAAAGGTTTATATATACTAATAGATTGGAAAACGGTTTTATAATGAGCTTTGTATTAAAAATAGAGTTGAAATCATCTTTGTAAAAGAGTTTGAATATTTACTACTAGTATAGAAACCTTTGTAATTTGAAGTGACAAGTCACAGAAATGATTGCAGAAACAATCAATCACCAAAAATTCACATACGAAGACGTGAATCAAATCCAAAGAAATCGATACCGAATCCATCAAAATGGATATTCTCAAAAATCCCGAAGAAGAAGTCATCAAAGTCGATAATAAATGACAACAACAAATCGGATAATCACAAATCGATAAAAATTGGAACCTCAAGCAAAATAGACTGAAACAAGCAGGTCAGTCGACTGAACCAGGTGGTCAGTCGACTGACACAGGGATACGAAATTTTCTGCCCCAGGGTCAGTCGACTGAACCAGAAGGTCAGTCGACTGATACAGACCCAGGCAAATTCCTGGGTTCTGGTTCAGTCGACTGACCCACTAGTGCAGTCGACTGTACCTGCTTCTAAGCATTTTTCATCTACTGGTTCAGTCGACTGAACCTGCTTCAGAAGCATATTCAGCCTATCCCCTAAGTGGGGCAAAAGATCCAACAAATCGCGATCGGACGAGCAATGGGCACTAGGGGTTTACGCCAATCGGCAACCTAGCCCTATAGGCTCTTCGATACGCCACCAAAAGCATGATCAAACATCAATGCTATGATTTTTAATGATTTAACTTCAAAACACTAAAAATTGGAATTTTCATAAAACCAATTCAATCCAAAAGCAAATGGACAAGGAATAGATGTTAGGAATTCATACCTAACAACAAAGATAGATATAGACTTAGATGTGAGATAAAAACCTCACCTTTCTACTCAAAACAACAAAGAAGAAGCTTGAAAACAAAAGGAGGATCAACTAATCTTCAACTTCAACTCTAAAAGCTCCAATCTAAGATCATAAGCAAATATTTCCTAAGTTAGGATATAGGAAATTTCTGAAATTGGAGAGAGATTGAGAAGGAGAAGAAGAAGAGGATGCTTACTAAAGCTTCATTTGAATTTTGGAGCTAGAACTTGAATTTGCAAAGAAGATTAGGGCTTAGGAATTCTAATTCTTTTTCTCTTCCCCCATTTTTCTAAAGCTTGAGTGTTAGGAAATATTACGAAGGAATGAAGAGGAGTGGAGTGGAGTTGGGTTGATATGTTGGGTTAATGGGCTGAAACCCAAAACCAAAGCCCTAAATGAAAACATCAAAATTTTACTCAACTCCAAACATATCGATGTTTATACTCAAAAAGGTTGTAAACGCCATTTTGGACTCAATGGAGGTGGTCTGAGTCCCAATTCGACTGTTTACAAAAGTAGCTTTTCGGACTTTAATCCGATTAACAATTCTATATTTAAATAAAATATTTAAATATTCAATCGTAAAATATGCGGGTTGTTACAGACTCCCCTCCTTAAAGAAATTGCATCCTCGCAATCTTTAAGAAATAAATAAGAAGTAACAACAATAAAAGCATATCAACACAAAAAGAAGAAATTTGAAATAATAAGTTCACCTTAAGGAGCACGAGAGAGCAAGTCCGGATGTGTTCGCTCGATGAATTCTCTGGATTCCCAAGAGCAATCCTTAGGATTTGAGGACCATTGAACTTTCACAAGAGAAACATCTTTATTTCAAAAGCGTTTAACCTCCGAAGCAATGATACGAATAGGATGTTGCTCATAAGTCAAATTAGGCGAAACTTCAATTTCTTCAATAACACCCGGCTCAAGAATAGAATCGGAATCTTGAAGGCATTTCCATAATTGAGAGACGTGGAAAACGTCATGAATAGCAGAAAATTGAGCCGGTAACAAAAGGCGATAAGCCACGGAACTAATGCGTTCGGTGATGGGAAATGGGCCAATATATCGAGGTGCTAATTTTCCCGATCGACTGAAACGCTCAACACCCTTCATAGGTGAAACACGAATAAACACAAAATATCCCACAGGAAATTCTAATCTCCTTCTTCGATTATCGGCATAGGATTTTTGCCTACTTTGAGCTTCTTTCATCCTATGACGAATAAGGTCGATCTTTTCTGTGGCATCCCGAATAAAATCTGGACCTAAAACCAGCTTCTCACCGGCTTCAAGCCAACACGAAGGAGATCGGCATGGCCTTCCGTATAGTACCTCGAAACGTGCCATACCAATACTAGATTGGAAGCTATTATTATAGGAAAATTCAACAAGAGAAATATGATCTTCCCAGCTTCCACCAAAATCAAGAACACAAGCACGAAGAAGATCTTCAAGAGTTTGATTCACCCGCTCGGTTTGTCCATCGGACTGAGGATGATAAGCGGTGCTAAAATTAAGCTTCGTTCCTAAAGCTTTTTGAAGACCTTTCCAAAATCCACTAGTAAACAATGGATCATGATCGCTAACAATAGAAGTAGGAACTCCATGCAATTTAACAATTTCCTTGACAAAGAGTTTAGCCAAAATAGGAACGGTCCGATTAGACCGAACGGGAAGAAAATGGGCGGATTTTGTATGTCTATCTACTATCACCCATAGGCTATCATAGCCCGAACAAGAACAGGGAAGACCGTCAATAAAGTCCATGGAAATTTGATCCCACTTCCATATTGGAATTTCCAAAGGTTGCAATAACCCACCGGGCCTTTGATGCTCGGCCTTTACGAGTTGGCAAGTCATGCAACGCTTAGTAAAGTTAGCAATATCAGATTTCATTCCGTCCCAATAATAAAGTCGCTTCATATCCGCGTACATTTTACTACTACCGGGATGAATGGTAAATTTAGAACGATGAGAATCTTCTAAAATGTCTTTACGAAGATCAATAATATTTGGCACAATGAGTCTACCAAATTTTCGAATACCGTCACGAGCATCAATATCAAAGTCTTTCAAACCTTCAATATCAATTTTATCCCTACAACTTTGGCTAAGAAGAACCAATTCGAGATCATGCTTTTGAGCTTCAAAAATGCGGTCTAAAAGAGAAGGATGAGCCTCAAGGCTATATAAAACAAGAGATGAACATGAATTGGATTCACAATCTCGTATCTCACAAGTGGATAAAGTCACGAGATCATTCCATTCGGATGTCATCATGGAAACAACCGCTTGTTGCTTTCGAGTAAGGGCATTGGCAACACGATTTCCCTTTCCGGGAGTATAAAGAATATCAAGATCATAAGATGCAAGGAACTCGAGCCAATGTTGTTGACGTAAATTAAGTTCCTTTTGGGAAAATAAATACTTCAAAGATTTATGATCGGTATAGAGAAAAATTTCTCTCCCAAAAGATAATGACGCCAAATTCTAAGGGCGAAAATAATAGCCGCGAGCTCTAAATCATGAGTAGCATATCTAGTCTCGGCAGGCTTTAATTACCTAGAAGCATAAGCAATAACATGTTCCCGCTGCATGAGAACGGCACCCAGACCAACACGACTCGCATCAGTATAAACAATAAAATCTTTGTTCCCATCGGGAATCACAAGAATAGGAGCATCGGAAAGGAGTTCTTCTAATTTTTGAAATGAAGCTTCACATTTGTCTGACCCAATGTATTTAACTCCCTTCTTTGTCAAATTAGTAAGAGGTACGGAAATCTTAGAAAAGTCTTTTATGAACCAACGGTAATAGCCCGCCAATCCGAGAAAGCTACGAATTTCCGTCACACTCGCCGGTCTCTTTCAATTTTGAATCGCTTCAATCTTTGAAGAATCCACGGAAATTCCGGATTCAGAAATAATATGCCCTAAAAATTTCACACGAGATTGCCAAAAGTGGCATTTAGAAAAAAATTATTTTAATTCATTGCTCCTAAGAGTTTCCAACATAATCCGAAGATGACTTTCATGCTCTTCCTCGGTTTTAGAATAAATAAGAATATCATCTATAAAGATGAGAACAAATCGATCGAGGAAGTCTTTGAAAACTTGATTCATAAGGTCAACGAAATAAGCTGGAGCATTTGTCAAACCAAATGGCATAACAAGCCATTCATAAGATCCATAACGAGTACGAAACGACGTCAAAGGAATGCTATCCTCTGCAATACGAAGCTGATGAAAACCGGTTGCTAAGTCTAACTGTGAAAAGACTTTAGCACTACTAAGTTGATCGAATAAATCATTAATCCGAGGCAAGGGATATTTATTCTTGATGGTGAGATCGTTAAGCTTGCGGTAGTCAACGCAAATCCTAAGTGTACCATCCGATTTCTTCACAAAAATGGCTGAAGCTCCCCATGGAGAGGAACTAGATTGAATAAATTGCTTTGCTTCCAATTCGGATAATTGTTTACGCATCTCCTCATTTTCCTTATTGGACATACGATAATGAGGACGAGTAATAGGTAGAGCTCCAGGGATTAGATTAATTCTGAACTCAATTACTCGCTTAGGTGGTAATCCTAAAACGGGCTCAAATATGTCGGGAAATTCACGAACAATGTGAATGAGAGAAATGACATCTTCCTCATCATCATTATCGTCACCATGAGGATTTAGAGAATACAAGGATGCTTTCGAATTGGAATCTGAATCTTTCAGAACAAGAGAAATCTGCTTAACAGATTGAGGGTGACGAAGATATATAGTCCGCTCAGGATATAGGATATGGGCTTCATAACGGTTAAGCCAATCCATCCCCAAAATCATTCCGAAACCAAGGTAACGCATAACATGCAAATCGGCACGGAAAGAGTAACCACATAAAATAATCTCGACATCTTTACACAATAAACTGAGTGTTGCAGATCCACCAACCGGATTCGCAATTCTCAATGAAGTCATCAAGCCAATAACATTCAAAGACAAAGCATCAACAAGTTCTTTTGATATAAAAGAGTGAGATGCACCCATATCAAAAAGAACTCGAATAGGAAATTCACGAAATATAATAATGCCATCAAGGATAGAATGAGAAATACCTTGACCGCGAGAAGTGTTAGAAGGGGCTTGTACAACATTTAGCATGCCTTCCTTCTTGCTTTAAAGTTTGGGACACAAAGATATAGTATGACCCGAACTCTTACAATAGTGGCAAGAAAAGGGCTTCGAGCACTTGCTTGCATAATGGTCCTTAGAACCACAATTGTAACATTCTCCGCAACGAGAGGTAGGAGTATTTGTTACAGAAGTTGCTTTCTTCCCTTTCTTGTTGGGATTAGGCTTGAACTTAAAAGGTCTCTTCTTGTTGATATTTTGTTTGACCTCAACATCACTTTCTTTATCGGCCTCTTCGAGTCGAAGAGCGATATCAACTAGCTGATCAAAAGAAACTTCCAGTTTCAGAAGTAATGGCTTCTTGAGATTCTTATTCAACCCGTAGACAAATCTCTGATTTTCCTTCAATGGGGTATTAATATACTCGACCCCATATTTAGATAGAGATTCGAAAGAAGCGACGTAATCCGTCATAGAAGATTCACCTTGAACAAGGTCAATGAAGCGTCGAGCTAGAGATACTTTTTCAGCTTCTGGCACAAATTTTAATTCGAACCGTTCTCGGAATTGCTCCCAAGTAAGATCCGCTTCACTAATTTCATAGATCAAAATCTCGTACCAGTCTAATGCTCTTTCTTGGAGCATGCTAGAAGCCACTTGGACTTGATGGAGATCATTAAGATTCATGCGAGAAAAGATACGTTCGCATGTTCGAAGCCAAGCCTGGACTTCTATAATGCTCTCGGGACCTTTGACTGGCTTTCCACCCAAACTGGTGTAATCACTGGACAAGCGTGCAAACCCAGATTTAGGATGGGTGGGCTCTGGAGTGGGTCCGATAGCTTGAGCATTTCTCACAAGATCTAGAAGTTGCTGAGCAGACATAAATACTCCATCCTAAGGAGTAGCACTAGATTGACCGACGCTGGGACGGCCTGGTCTAACCATTTCTCTTCTTTAAGAAAGAAAGAAAAGAGGAAAAAGGTTATTCACAAAACGAATATCAAACAAACTTGATTGATAAAACAAGGCATCATAAAAAGAAATAGGATAGAACGGTACGAAGACTCGAATTAAATCCTATGGCACGATTCCTAAGAAAAACTTAGGACAATGATCCTTGCTAGATTATTCTATATTGTTCCGATGTTTGGCTCTGATACCAAGCCGTGATGCCCCACCTCTATACTCACGCTAGCCAAGAACACTACGGGGTAATGCTGTCGACTAGCACGAAGAATAAAGCTGTTGAGGAGCGACCATCTGTGTAATTGCTTTGTGCGAGTACTCATATGTCAGATAATATAACTTACACTTTGTTTCAAGAGGAAATCCGACATATCAAATACTAACTCAAAGCTACCACACAGTGGCTATGAGGCCTTCGGAAACAAATATAGAAATAAACATAACACAAATCAGTCACAGACGTTCATATCACAATGGCGGAATTAGATACGAATATATCACATAAAAGTGTACATCAAAGTAGTGGTCAATCTAGATACACTACAACACAAAAGAATAGATACAAGTGCTAGACAAAAGAATAATTATACATCAAGGAGTCTCTATCTCAAATGTATAATAACAAAAACTACAAAACTATGTATTTAGACAAAAGTCAGAAGATGATCCCAGATAAGGAGTCAAGCAGAAGCACTTGTAACACCTCAGTCTGACCTGAGTATTATTTAATAAGAAAATAATAAATGGATCAGTCTAGCTATAAATATTACATATAGAATGAGATATGAGTAGAGATATAACAAAAACGTATGATAACAATAATGTCAAACTGTGACAAGTATACTTTTAAACAACAACAAAATCATACAGTATCTCAAGAATCTTAAAGCACCAAAAAGAATATCATATTCTTTATTTTATTCACCAAACCCCAAATATTGACAAACATATCATTTTATTCACCAAACCCCAAATATTGACAAACATATCATTGTCAATCATAAAAAGAGGTGAAACACAAATTCTAGAAATCATCAACTAGAAATCCAGAAATCACAAAGTGGGGAAGGCCTATCACAAACGGGAGCATGAAAACTCACCAACACGTGTATCACAAACGGAACGCTATTCCATGGTCGCTAACCATAAATTTTGAGCCGATGCTCCACAAACGGCCCGAAGACTACGGGTCGCTACCCCGCCAAATTTGAGCCAAAGCTCCACAAACGGGGTTTTTGAGTCCCCACACAAACAAATAGACATCGCACATCGCTAGTCTAAATCATAAAATGATCATCATCGATCAATAAAAAGTGTGAATTACACTAAGCCAGTAAATATAAGAGTTTAGCTTCATGTCCCATAACTACTAGCTTAACTTAAATATTTACGAACGAATTGTAGATTTCCACTCGAAAATTGTCACAAGATTTTCAATCGAACAAGTCCAAAAATTACACCGACGAAGTAAACGCAAGCGTTTTATACCACTTGTTTTGCTAAGCCGTTTAATTAGATTTTCTCATACGAATGAGGTAAAGGTTTATATATACTAATAGATTGGAAAACGGTTTTATAACGAGCTTTGTATTAAAAATAGAGTTGAAATCATCTTTGTAAAAGAGTTTGAATATTTACTACTAGTATAGAAACCTTTGTAATTTGAAGTGACAAGTCACAGAAATGATTGCAGAAACAATCAATCACCAAAAATTCACATACGAAGACGTGAATCAAATCAAAGAAATCGATACTGAATCCATCAAAATGTATATTCTCAAAAATCCCGAAGAAGAAGTCATCAAAGTCGATAATAAATGATAACAACAAATCGGATAATCACGAATCAATAAAAATTGGAACCTCAAGCAAAATAGGCAAAATAGACTGAAACAAGCAGGTCAGTCGACTGAACCAGGTGGTCAGTCGACTGACACAGGGATACAAAATTTTCTACCCCAGGGTCAGTCGACTGAACCAGAAGGTCAATCGACTGATACAGACCTAGGCAAATTCCTGGGTTCTGGTTCAGTCGACTGACCCACTGGTCCAGTCGACTGAACCTACTTCTAAGCATTTTTCATCTACTGGTTCAGTCGACTGACCTCCTGGTTCAGTCGACTGACCTCCTGGTTCAGTCGACTGACCTCCTGGTTCAGTCGACTGAACCTGCTTCAGAAGCATATTCAGCCTAGCCCCTATGTGGGGCAAAAGATCCAACAAATCGCAATCGGACGAGCAATGGGCACTAGGGGTTTACGCCAATCGGCAACCCAGCCCTATAGGCTCTTCGATACGCCACCAAAAGCATGATCAAACATCAAAGCTATGATTTTTAAAGATTTAACTTCAAAACACTAAAAATTGGAATTTTCATAAAACCAATTCAATCCAAAAGCAAATGGACAAGGAATAGATGTTAGGAATTCATACCTAACAACAAAGATAGATATAGACTTAGATGTGAGATAAAAAATCTCACCTTTCTACTCAAAACAACAAAGAAGAAGCTTGAAAACAAAAGGAGGATCAACTACTCTTCAACTTCAACTCTAAAAGCTCCCATCTAAGATCATAAGTAAATATTTCTTAAGTTAGGTTATAGGAAATTTCTGAAATTGAAGAGAGATTGAGAAGGAGAAGAAGAAGAGATGCTTACCAAAGCTTCATTTGAATTTTGGAGCTAGAACTTGAATTTGCAAAGAAGTTAGGGCTTAGGAATTCTAATTCTTTTTCTCTTCCCCCATTTTTCTAAAGCTTGAGTGTTAGAAAATATTATGAAGGAATGAAGAGGAGTGGAGTGGAGTTGGGTTGATATGTTGGGTTAATGGGCTAAAACCCAAACCCAAAGCCCTAAATGAAAACATCAAAATTTTACTCAACTCCAAACATATCAATGTTTATACTCAAAAAGGTTGTAAACACTATTTTGGACTCAATGGAGGTGGTCTCGAGTCCCAATTCGACTGTTTACAAAAAGTAGCTCTTTGGACTTTAATCCGATTAAGGATTCTATATTTAAATATTCAATCGTAAAATATGCGGGTTGTTACAAGTTCACCTTGGAATGTGTATTAAATGATGGGGACATACCTTAAATAAAGGTATTAAATGATCAGAGGCTGCCTAGTTTCAATTAAAAGGTATTAAATAACTTGGGTACCATCTCTTACATTAATAAGACATTACTGACAATTGATATGAGTTACTGGACTGAAAGTGTAACTATTATGGATTGGAATTGGGAAAGCCTTAAGGCTTAAAGTTAGAAAGACTTAGAATTATGTTGATATACGAAAGACAAATTTCTATTTAAATTATAATGCCCAAGTACTATAATAGTAAGGCTTAAATCGGGAAATCCATGGTATTCACGTGCTGAACATCCAAGTGTCGGAAAAATAGAATGTTGGTGTGAAAGAAAATAAAAGACAGAACAGAATCTCACATCATGACGAGTAATATATAATATCCAAAGGATATTTAACAAAAGAAAACTTTAATATTTACATAACAATCAGAGTAACTAACTTATCATCAGGCTGAGTAGTTATAACAACATGTCCTTATAAATGCTGATAAATACGAACAAGTAAAGTAGCAGAAAAATAAAAGTATGGGAATACATCTTGGAGGCATCCAACTAGTCTTCTGAAACTCCAAAGTGTCCAAAGCTAACTCTGGAAAAATGCTCAGGTCTAACCCGAGTATTATAAGAAAATAACACCCGAATCAATCTGGTAAACCAACGCGAGAAATTCAAATCATATGGATTGTTATATTTATAAAACCCTTTCAAAAATAAGACCACACCACACATAAACATGGACGGGGTTTTACCTTATGATAACCAAACCATTTCAAATAAAAAATCCAATGATATTATAATAATGTCTAAGGTTTAAAATAAATATTGAATCATAATCAAAATGGTTATATTAGTTACATTCCAGTATATTAAGTTTACAACTAAATTCGTAAAGGCATGTATTGGAAAATGGATTCCATACAATGACTAGGCACTGCCGCATCGACCCTGATTTTAGTCATTAGCGGGTATGAAGCTTGAGGCTACGCTTTACCTCTTACTTTAGCAAATCCCACTTGGAATGCTAGCAGTGCCCTCTAGGAAATAATGCAATGTCAGCATTCATCCATACAAGTTGTTCAGGATACAGACAAACCAATGGCACTACTTCTACTACATCTTCAGGATTAGTAGCAAGTAGCCTTTGCACTTCAAAAAACTCTACCTTTGATTCCATAATCTTTAAGATGTCTCCAATTCGAACGCTTATGCTGGTTCAAAGTAATTTTCGGATAACTCATGCTTATCCGATCTCTGTCTCTTCGAACCAACAATCGATAGCTTATGGTTGACTCAATCTCGATTCTTTCAGAAGTAAACAGACAGTACATAAGAGTATAGATCGCCTCTTAACCGTTTAAGCGAATGGACTTCCTTGTCATTTATCCTAGAATAACATAATGAGTTCATACGTACAGTATAGCATCACTGAGGATAACTATACCATATAATTTCCATGTTTCTTGTAGATACTTCCTAAGTCAAAATAGGTCAAGTTGTAGATAGTGGACAAACCACTATCTGGGTGTGTGGAAAATCGACTAACTTATACTCATCGTCACTTTTGATTTCAAATAGTACTATCCTTCGATTAACACTATAGTCAGAGAAGTAAGAAAACTATCATTGCCTCGACATACATTCTTACTTCTCGAGATAGAGACGAGTTTCCATACCTCAGAATTTGGTTTCAAGTATACGATGGGTTTTTTATGCCATCCACTTTCAAGCGGAAAACAAACAATACCAAACACAAAATAAACACATTCCTGCAACTATTTAAGCAAATACTAAATTATTACAACATTTTGCCGATTTTAAGCCAACTTTAAAGTGTGAAATCTCACTTTCATTCAAACCAAACCAAAGCCGCCACCTTTCCACATGCTTTGGCCTTACTTCACCTCCTCTAACACCCGACTAGTGCTCGGCCACAATCCCCCAAGATCCATGCATCACAACATAAGAGCAACAACCTATAAATTTTTCAACAATTATATAAAAAAATAAAAATAACTTAAAGGTAAAAAAATTCACTAGTTTTTGACAAGATTCTATAGGATCTAGATTAACCCTAGAGGGGGGTGAATAGGGTTATCGCAAATTTTCTCGAATTAAACACGAAATCAAACTGCAGATAAATAAATATGCTGAAAAGTAAATCACACACAAAATTTACCCAGCTTCGGCAACCCCTGCCTACTGCTGCATTCCCAGATTTCTATTAGGATTAAACAGTATCCCGCTTACAAACACTCTAACAGACTCGCACACCCTTCTCCGCCTATAGATTTTCGTAAACTCGCACACCCTGCTCACTGAACTAACCCTAACTAGAGAATCTGACACTACCTAAACCCAAGGTGGTGATTTACCCTATTTTGAGTTGAAAAATACAAACTAAAAACCAATGAAAAACAAGGGCAAAATTAAATTGTAAACTTTAAAACAATTTTTCCCCTTATTAAAACAAATAACCCTAGCCCAAAGAAAACCCTAATTAAATTAAGGCTATCCCCTTTATTATTTTATCGGCCCACTATTTCTTCTTCTCGCTTCGGCCCGCTTTCATTTTTGTTGAGATAATGGCGAGTAAAGAAAATTAGGGCTTTGGCTCTCTGTGGCGATTTTCTGTTGCTCTGAATTAGGCTTTGGCTCGTTCTTCTGTGAAATTGAATTAGGGCTTTTGCTCTTCGTTGTTTCTCTGTAATTTGGACTTCTAATTGATGTTTGGAAAAGATCGCTCGAATTCGTTGCTCCTTGCCTAAGTATGGAATTAGGGCTTTGCCTTTTCTCTGGTGATTCTGGATTGGGGCTTCGGTATGTGATTTCTGCTCTGAGATTTCTTTTAATTGCTTTTCTCTGATTTATACTTGAACTTGATTGTTCTCTGTTTGTCAATGATGATCTGGGTTTTTCTTGTTCTGCCCCCCTTTTCGATGATGATATTGGGTCTTCTATTTATACACGTCTGATTTGATTTTCGTGGCTTCCAAGTTGTTGATTCTTTCCTTTATTATGTAGTGATATTTTGGGAAAGAACATTGTACCCATGGTTTTCAATTTTGAACGTTCGATTATTTTGATTTGATACAGTCGAAACTTTCCTATTATAATTCTTTGACTGTTTCAATTTGTGATCATACGGTTTAGAATTTGTGATATATATATTTTTTTCTTCACCACGTTTCTGATTTTTTTTTCTTTGATCACGGCCTTCACTTGTTCACTGCTGATGATCACAGCTTTGACATTTGTTTACTGTACATATTTTTTGACATCATCTAACTTTGATCTTGTCTCTGACCATCTTCTCTGACCTGTACATCTCTGTTGTACTGCACTGCTTCATTGTTCATTTCTTGTCTTCGTTTACTTCACTGATCTTGCACATGCTCTGTTGCACTGTTTCATTTGTACTCTGATGTTCCACTGTCTGGTCTGTCATTCAGTTTTGATGCACTTGATCATGGTTGCAGTTGTAACTCGACTTGAACTTGTTACCATTCATGTAGATATCCAATGTTACTGTTGTGCACTAGTGTACTTGAGTCAGTTGAAATAGTGCTTTATCACTTCAACTTGATCTTCACTGCTATTGATGTTTGCACTCACCTCTGTTTCACCTATGTTGCATGCTTTTGTTATTGTTTTCATGTAGACATTGATGCACTGTTGCATTTGTTAGTTGCCATTGTAGCTTGGTCATGTGAGTCATTTATTCCAGTCTCTTGTAACATGTTATTGCCATTTCATACTCTAGTCTTGACCTTGTAGATTTCATTTGTCTTTACACTTATTCACTGTATCAACTTGAGTTCTTTACCCACTGATGCATTCAGTAGTCTGGTCATTTGTAGCATGTTGTTACTAGACTTGTTCATTGCCATATTTGGTATTGCAGTTGTGTAGCTTGATACTTTGAGTTGTTGTGTCTTTGTGCATTCATCTAGGCTGATTTCACATGCACATTGAACTAATCTTGAGTTGGTTCATGTTGTAGTTGTTTCCCTGTGCATTTATTGAGCACTGACTTTGATTACTGTTGCACTCACTTGATTCTGGTCTCACTTCTGTAGCATCCAATTTTGGATTTGTTGATTTCTGGTCTCTGATGCATGCATTGCTGTTGGGTTTGTGCTGTCATGAATTTGCAGTCTTGTATTGTCTTGTAGCTTGACTTGATGCACTTGTGATATTGAACTATGCTTGTGTTCACTTGAGTCATAGATGCATACTGTTTGTCATGTATAGTTTTATTGTTGCAGTGATACTCTGAATTTTGGTCAAGGCCATTTGCACTTTTGTTGAATTTGATTTTGATTTGACCTTGTGCACACGAGTTGGCAAGGCAGTGCACACGTGTATATGTGTGTACTGCAGCCACTTGTACTTTCCTGTCCCTGATATGAATACTGATATGCACAGATATTACACAATCAAAGATGATGACGATAACCCATATATCTGAGACAGCTTTAAAAACAAATTTTATATTTTTGCAAATTAAAATTTGTTTCTTTTCAGATTACTATTGTAGTTGTTAATTATACAGGTACATAGGAGACAGGACAAATACTGGAGTTGGACAATGCAGATGTAGAAGACTGAGTGTATGAGTGATGTAGTGAGGACAAGCTGTAAATGTGATATGTATGAGACCAATGTAATGTATGAAATCAGTGTGTGAACTGAAAACATTGTATTATATAAAATATTATATTGAATAAAAATACTGATTGAATTTGTCAGATTCTGTGCAATAATATTAATATTCAATATTTATTTCTATATGTGTACAATCTGCAAACACATCTAAAAATCGATATATATTTTGTTATCATCAAACAATAAACACACATCAAACAGATTCATCTATGAATTCGAAAAGATTACCAACATAAAAGTTCTTCCTTATTCAATTCTCTATGGTTTCAAAAAAAATCACTCGATTTGGAGTATGTTGTGAAAGTTATGGTCGAATGAAGATGAGGCGTTTTGTAAAAACTGTGACAAAAGTGACATGGATAAAAATGAGATTTTAACATGTTTACTCTAAAATTCGAAAAAGTGATCAACATAAAATTCTTTCCTTATTCAATTCTCTATGGTTTCAAAGAAAGAATCACATGATTTGAAGTTGTTTTGTGGAAGTTATGGCCTAGGTGAGTACGACCATGATAATTTTGTAGAGTATGGATTTCAAGTTTTGATCTTTTAGTGATAGTGTTGTGTACTAAGTAGATCTAAGGTCAAATAAGGAGTTAGAGGAGAGAAGAGAGGAGTTTTAACATGGTTTTGAAAAATAGAGAAGATGAAGAAGAGAAGAGCAAAGTGGAAAAAGAAGTGAAAAAATTAAAGAGTGTGTTGTTTTATAGAAATTGAGAATAACAAATTACCAAAATAATCTTAAGCTATTACCCTCCACAAAATTTGACAACCCAAATCCCTTCTTACATGCCATGTACTAATGCACTTAAGTATTTGTACAACTCTCTTAATATATGTGCATGACGTCAAATCGATGGAAAAGTCTTCCATTTTTTTACTAATCTTTTACTTAAGTTATTTAATTATACTTTGAATTTTTAAATGCTAATTAATATTAACCAATTCTTTCATTTGCAATTAGGATATGTTATTTTTTATTTGTGTATATGTGTATACTAGTGTACACAACATGTTCCAACAACTTTTGATCGATGGAAAGTCGAAAATCCGAAAAATGATTTTCGGTCACATTTTTAATTTTTTAATGAACTATTTGTTTATGTAAAAAACTTTCAAAACAAGTTTACTATCATTATTTATTATTTAAAAGAGGTTATTTGACCATTAAAAACCATTAGTTGAGTATTTAAAACTAATTAAATATTCATAAATCAAAGTGGCAAAATTCCAGATCGTTACATTCTTCTCTCCTTAAAAGAATTTCGACCCTGAAATTTCATCACAAACAAACAATCAAGAAAACAAGCCATACCAATTCTTAACATTTCCCAAAATGTTAACTATCAAACAAACTTATAGTATGCCTAAACTTACAACCTTCACATCACACAAGGATGATAAATACTCCAGTGAGCATACCTCATGCTCAATAGCCATATGTTATTACTCAATCGATTATTTGCACTACCGCATGACAAATCCAAGAGTCATCTATCCAACTCCCAATAACCATAAAATATTAAAGACAACTATACATAAGCACGTACGATGTATATAAATCAATCGTATGCAATATCTGATTCAATCACTTACTCGAATACATAAGCTTTTCTTTTGAACTAGTATCGCTCACCCGACTTCCCTAGTGCAGACTTCGATCAGGCTTCTTGATTAGGAACCTATATTCTCCTGTTATAGACATAAACTATGATAGAAAACCTCGGTACCATATCAAGAACCCATACCAAGTGTTCACCATCAAGAATCAAGTGATAAATCCTTATTCGAATCGGTGGGAATCACCTCAAAGTGATGTACTCGAATCTTGGATCAAGAACAGTGCAAAGAAATGATCTACGTACAATTACCTACTTATTCTTATTGGTTCTTACTTATACCAATTTCTTTTTTACTTCAAAAAATTTCTTTATAAAAACATTTCATAAAAATACAACTTAGATGTTAAATTTAACCCATTTAGAAACTACATCTTCCTACACATTCATTTACCAAAATACATTTTTATTTTGAATCCCTTTTCTTTTAAAGAAACTTAAGAACTAAACTTAAGAAATAAATACCTAGTTTTTATTTCAAAATCATTTTGAAATAATACGACATATATTAATCCATAGAAAATATACATATAGACCGAGTAACACCAAACTGATGCCAAGAAGCTGGGTCCTACCAAATAGTATCATACAACCCCTTCGCTAAGAAGAGTAATACTTAAGAGAAGTGATTGCCATCCGAACACATCTCCTGCCCATTTTCAGTCACTTTCAAGCCACTCGAACTAGTTAATATAACATAAAAATACTAGTTCTTTGCAAATCTCATTTTGAAATAATACAGTATATATTTCCATATAAATAGTTTTAACAAAATCTATTACCAATTTTATTTGGGTTTTTTCAGATTCAAACTCGTTTTGATCACACAATGACAAAGGGAATAATTTACTAAGTGCACTGCAATGTTCGCCTAAGCAAGCATCTGATCGTCATTTAGAAGATTATTCAGATCACCACAAAACTAATCGAGACTCGTTCCTCGAACTATCCAAAGAAAATATACCTTACTTAAAATTTCTCTTTGAAATATTTATACTTATAAATACTTTCAAGTAATACTATTATTACCTTTTTCAAAATCATTTGAAATCTTTTCCAAAGATACCAGAATTTGCTTTCTTAAAAATCCTTCTCCATTTATAAGATACATCTTATAAACCAAATAAAATTATCTTTATATAATAACTTCATTTATTATAGAAATCTGTTTCAGAAAGTAAACTTGTTAAACCTACTTTATTAACGAACGCCTTATAGTCAAACCGTGAAACCGAATTCACAAGGTGTTCATATTTAATTAATCAAACAATAAATGCTCATAAACTGGCCGAGCATAAGTAAACTATCAACAAATGATAAATAAATAACATTATTTCCTAATAAACAATCACAACAAAAATAACCACATAATAATTATGAAAATTATTCTTTTGTATATAAAATATAATCCTAGGTAATATTGTTTCATTTACCAATTTCAAAATAATATAAAACATTTTTATGTAACTAACAAATATGTGCTCTTATATATAATACAAACTCATCCTAGAGCGTCACTTACCCTATCTCCAATGAGTTTACTTCCCTAGGTCCAAGAATTTCGCTTAACCTTAAGCTTTGATATCAAATGTAATGCCCTACCTTTTTGACCCTCAAAATTCAACACTAATACATCCACGCTATTCACGTACAGAACATCCGAGTGCTAGAAAGATAGATTGTTGTGGTGAAAGGAAAGAAAAGAAAAGAAAGAACAGAATCTCACATCGTGACGAGTAATATATAATATCCAAAAGATCTTTAACAAAATAAAACTTCGATATTCACACAATAATCAAAGTAACTAACCTGTCATCAACTTGGATAGTTATAACCGCTTGTCCTTAAAAATGCTGATAAATACAAACAAGTAATGCAGGAGAAAAATAAAAGTTCAGGAATACATCTTGGAGGCATCCAGCTCACCTTTTGAAACTCTATACCTGTTATACCACCTTTTGACTAGGTAGCATATCATAAAAGTTGGCTAAATGGCTTCTGTGATCATCAAGGCAAGAAGCTCGGAGAGATGGTTATCAGGCTTAGAAATTGATTATATTTGGAACTATGGACAATAGTTGGGCGATATCGAACCAGGTCCCAATCATGGTGAAATCAATATGAAGTGACAAGGAAGGCCCCGTGAGGCCACATTTCAAATTTCAAGTCAATCGGAGTTCGTATGCTCGAGTTATGGGCAAAGGAAGAATTTATATGGTCGATCGGGAACTGTAACGTTTCAGGATTTTCGACGCTCGAAAATCGACATTAATACGTCCACTGTATCAACTGCCGAGCAATCGAATGCCGGAAAACCGAATTGTTATGGTTAAAAAGAAGAGGTAGAAGAAGACAGAAGAAAAGGAAAACAGAAAAACACAGAAACAGAAACAATATCAGAATCTCACATTCGCAGCGGAACAACATATAATAGATCAATGAATAATCTTTAAAACAAAGAACTATATCAATTTATACATTACATCATCAGAGTTTATATACACACAATACATCAATGGACAGTTATATAAACTTGTCCTCATACATAATACACAGCGGAATAAATAATATCATATACAAATGCTACGTCTCGCCATCCAGCTCGCCACTGAGCTCCACAGCATCTCCTGAATCCAGAATGACCTGATAACCTGACTCTAGACTGCCCGTGTGGAAATTAGTGCGCACCCAGAGTTTAGGAAGGAAACAATAAACTCCAGGTCAGTCATGGGACTGGTGTGAGAACTTAAAACAGTTATTATCTTTAAAACAACAACAACACGGGAAGTAAAAGACATTCGCAATGCTTTTTGGAAAATGAAACTACCATAAAGCCTCCCGCCACACACACAATGCAAACGCAGAATTGGAGGAGATTTCTCCTTATGATAGTCAAACATGCTTACTACGCAAAATCATTCGATTTGATATTATTATTAGTGCATAGTGGAAAACATTTCGAAAGTATAATATTAATCTTAGCCAGCATAGGCATTTCACACTATGCCTACTATGTTCAATAGCAGGTTACCACCACATTCCATAGCAGGTTATACAACTAGAGCCGTACAAGGTTCGTATTGTTTTGATTGGATTTCCAACAAATGGTCAGGCTAAGGAACTTCCTACTGTCAATGGGATCACCTCTGGCGGGACGTCCCGAGAACTAACTAGCTCTTTGCCAACACAAGGTCGGGTTACCCCTTACACTGGGTAACTACTACACGAATATGCCACCCCCCGGTCCTTTGGGACCTTTATCTGAGGCGCCTCGATAACCAACACATCACACAGTAATAAATAAAGTATGTCCACATGAGTAAGTATCTGGGCTCCATACCATGATACCACCCTTTTCCAGAAGGAAATGACATACCCTAAAGGGCGCGACCCTCATAACCTTGCCGCATCATTCCTGTTTCGACCATTTCCGAGTTGTGAGGACCGAAGAGGTCTCGTCCACAAAGCTAAGCTTTTTCACAAAGCCGTGATTTGATCAACAAATGATCAATAAATAATCATCATACAGCAACACTCAGCATGCCACACTACCAAATTGGGAGTATATCACTAATAACTTTCAACTACATAACCTCTGAGCTCATACGTCTCAGAGAAGGGTGTTAAGCTAAGAGAATAAATTCTCCGCCACCAAACAGAAATGTATTTGAAAGAAATCAGCATTATATCTCAAAATGTAATGTCAGACATGTAACCATACAAGTCTGTTCCGGGTTCGAACAGAACCGAAGGCACTTCCGAAGAAGCCCTTGCAATCCGGGTATTCACAATCCCGATCGAACTTCCCATCACAAAGGAAATCTCTATACCGTAGCTAACGGTGCAGAGACAATCGATAGGTCATCCTATCGTTTTCACAAATACCCGGTCTTCATCACCGGTCTTCAATGCGATCCATATCGTCGTATCACTAATTCGGAATGGGTTATATGACAAAAAGGTCTTTTCCCGGCTAACCCGAATAGTGAGCACAATATTTAAAAACATATGAATATTGGGATTCCAATTAAGTCACAACTTATTACCTAAATCCTTTCCTTTAAATGGTTTAAACAAATTACCATTTTAAATCTTTAAACAAAAAGATTTACTTCACAAAGTTTACCCAGTTTCACAAAGATTCATTCACAGATTTCCAAATCAATTTCCATTTCAATTGGATTAACCCATTAAATCTTTAAATTAAGATTCAATTTACAGCTTTCAAAACTATTCACAATTCAAGTCTTTTATAATATAAAAGATACACCTTTTAAAATCTTCTTTGATTTCAAAATAAGATTTAAACATCGTTACAAAGGTTAATTCATAGCTTTTTCCATACTATTCACAAATTTCATTTCAACTTGAAATGTTTCGATACAAATTGGAAATCTTTTCACTTTATGAAAGTTATTATTATTTGAAACAGATAGTTTTCGTTTTGGGAAAAACTGGTTACAATTACACAGGTTAAAGCCATCCAAGTAAAAACTTGGATTTAAATTTAAATTTCCAAAACCATATTTTTAAAGGGTTAAAAACCCATATAAACACCTTTTATAACTTGTACAATCTTTTAAACCATAGTTCCCAAATCATTGGATTCAATTCCAAATATTGAATTTAAATTAAAATTAAAATTTTCAAATTTCAATTTTATTAAGTTATTTAAAATAACTTTTATTTTTGAAACTCATTTCCAAAAGCTTCCAATTCCAATTCCAAAACTAATTTGGATTCAAAAATTCAATCTTTAGAATTGTCAAAATTTGTGACTTAACTGATTTCCACGTGAAATCCACATTTGTGTGTGTATTGTGTAGTCCAAGGGTTTAACACAATAGTGCAACAACATTCAACCATCACAGATCAAATATAACAATATAATTGATAAGCGGTATAAACTATAACGCTTATCTATCATTCACAGATCACAGATATATATACCACAGATAAACAAATCATAGATCACAACACAAATCAGGATGTATCACAAACCATCACATAATAGAGATGTCAAACAATTCAACATCCAATATAATCCAAACATCCATAAGTAGGATTAATTTAATTATCTGATTAATTTAAATCAAATAAATTTCTACGAATAAATTTGGCTAGTTATGGTAAATTAATAATCAATTAATTTCAAATTGATTTTCAAATTTAT
Source organism: Allium fistulosum (assembly GCA_030737815.1). Lineage (NCBI taxonomy): Eukaryota > Viridiplantae > Streptophyta > Magnoliopsida > Asparagales > Amaryllidaceae > Allium > Allium fistulosum. The sequence continues at coordinate 838,450,478 of CM060908.1, read as the reverse complement.
TTCAAAACACCAAATCAAATTTCCATATTGATTTCCCAAATTCATTTCAAGACACCAAATAAATTTCAAAATATTTCCAAAAGATTTATTTTCAATCACCAAAAAATCAATTACCAAATGGATTTCTAAATCTATTTCCTTTTTAAAATGAATTCCTTTTTAAGATGATAAATTCCTTTATTTTTCAAACTATTTAAAAATCCAAATTTTAAATAAATTCTCAACTTATAAACAATATTACCTGAAATCCATTCATTAGGCCCCTTTCCCATTTTTGAAATTTTATTCAATAAAATAAAAATAATACTTTATCCTTTTCAAACTTCTTTAAAATTAATCCAATTCTCAAAAATAAATTTTCGATAAATTTTCAACTTGAATTTTCAAAAATCCAATTTTATTTATTTCTGGTATCCAACGATACCAAAAATAAATTCGGCTAAATTATAGCCGTCAACAATTCCAATCCACAAATATAATCGCACGGAGATTATAAATAATCAACACACAACATATGAAATAAATTCAAATGTTTGAAGAATCCAGTTGGATCCCTCCAACCTGTTTCCATGCATCCACAGATGTTAGCACAATAACAATTCCACTTCAAAGTGAAATATCGCGGTATATGGGATTTATAAAATACTATCCGCTATTATGCGGCGCAATAGGGTCTCATCCGCTATATAATGCGGAAAATCAACTCCAAATACATATATAATACCAGTTCCACTTCACGGTGGAATTATCACGGTATATGTTTTTAATAAATAACCTGTGCTTAATATACGGCGTATAGGGTCTATTTAAACACAATAGATAACAACCATCATTCAATTCACACAATCAAGCAATTTTAAATACAACTATTTAAAATTTAAATCGAAACAATTTCGATTGAGTGAGAAGTTCTCACCTTGCTTGTAGTTGTCGCGATAGCGATTTATTCCAATTAAAATTAAACAAGCATTTAATTTCAACCAAAATTTTCACTAGCTCAAATAATTCCCAATCCAGCTTCATTGCGTAGTGCTCGTCAAAACGAACCCGACGTAATTCGTTTCGTCAATTTTCGACCTCGTATGACAAAGTTATGATTTTTCAAAGTTTATACGAATTCTAATATAAATAAATTTACAATTTTATCTTTATTTTCAAACCCTACTTGATCTAGGCCGTTCGTTTTTTTGCTCCTTCACATCAGGCCGCACCCTGTATCTTCTTCCTCAATGTGAAAATCACGTTCAAATCAAACCCATAGCCTCCATCTTTAAATCGAATTATGCTCCCTCCATACAAAGCTTGAAGATGATCGATGAATTCCACACAACTGCTCGCCTTCCCCTCCACCCATGGCCTACGTGTGCAGCCCCCCAGCCTCATCGCTGCCAAATAAAATGCCCCCAAACATCCCATGAACGCGAGCACTTACGCGCCACCCCGTCGCTCCGATTCAGATCTTGACCGTTGATCTCGAAGTGCTCGGCGAGCTCTCCAACTTTGTAGTTAAACGTTTTTGCTAATTATTTGTGGATTGAGAGATAATGGAGGAAGGAAATTCGAAATTTCTGGCCTTTGAAATGATATGTGGCGGCTGAAGCTTGAACCCTAGGGTTTGTGCAAAACAAAGAAAATGAGGTCCTTTTATAGAAAATTGCCAAAACACTATTCATTCGAAATTTTCCGAACTCCAAACGAAGCGTGTCGGCTGGCGTTTCTAAGGTTTTACCCGCGTTCCGAACACAATGGAACATGTTTCGGGAGCTAATTCGATCGTATGTGAGAGTTACGGAAATAAATGATCAAATTAAATTTAAATCGATTAAAACGATTTCTATGCGTTTTGGCTTGCCCCGGACAAACCCTAAATCCGATTGATACGAAATTTGAAACCTTACAATAATTTCACATTACGGATCCGATGAAACTTGTTTCGTCGAAATCCAAGACTATTTGAAAAATGACTATTTTCACTCGTCAATTAAATATTAAAATATTCAATTTTTACAATTTAACTTTTAATTCAATTTTAAAAGTTCTATAACATCATTTTAACTCCAATATGATTTAATATAACTTTATAAATCATTTTTATACACATTAAACCCAATTTCCAATTATTTCTGGAATTTCAAATATTAAATTGTTGATTTAATTATCCAATTAAATCTCTATATTCGAAATTTAATTCATTCAGCTTATAAAACTTACTTGTTAATATTTAAAATCAATTAAATATACGAATTTCAAATGACGGAAATTCTGGGTCGTTACAATCTTCCCCCTTAAAATAATTTCGTCCTTGAAATTGCAAAGTAAGAAAAATGCCCAAATCCATTAACTTTTCAAACAATTTGTTCAAATTAGATTTCAAAATCATTTTAGTGTACAACTTCCGTAAAATCCAATAGTTAAACTCTTTCAAAAACTTTACTAAGTTTTTCAAATCTATACTTAGTTATACTTTTCAAAACAAACTATATCGTTTAACTTTTAACTCCAAATCCAAAATTTAGTTTTCACAAATTTTCCGAAATTTCCCGAAAATTTTTCTAACGCCTTAAATTTTCAAAAAAATTTGCCATAGCCTCCTTTGCGCGGTTCAATCGTAGTAGGATCACAATAGACATAAATATATATACATCGATCCACACGGTCAGAAAAGCAGAAAAACAGTTCATATTTCCTATTTTTATTGCGTAGGCGTACCTTTTTAGCATTTTTAAGAAAAGCAGTTATTTATTAAGCATTTTAGCGCGACCCAACCAGTCGAACGGCAGCCACAGTACCTGTACTTACTCAATTTAAATATGTAAGTGCCACATATATGAAGTTATTAACATTTTACTCTTTTAAACAACTACAACATATGCATATTAAAAGAAATGCATACTAAACAAGGTTTATAAGTAACTTATATAATTTCGACATCACCTGTAATTGTTTACAACCAATTCATATACAACGACATTCATTTATTCATTTTCAATTAGTTTACATTCACTAATTTAAATTCAAGTTGGTTCACTTTCAATTTAAATCCAATTGCATAGCTTTCAATTTTTATCAATTCAATTTCATTAACACTTAATGAATTTATACACAATCAACCAACAATCATATAACAACCAATGTATATTCAATACAACCAAATTTAATCACTTTGTTTACCTTCAATTTGGTTCAACATTTTTTTTTTAATTCCAATTGGTTTAATATTAAATTGACTTCCTTTCAATTATTCAATTAGCTTTAAATGAATTAACACTTATATCCATTATTCCATATCAATTTATTCACATTCGATTGATTAACATTCAATCCATTTATTAATTCAATTGCTAATTCATTTTACAAATAAAGTTGAATTTCCTTTATATAACTCAAGTTCACATTCATCACTTCATTTCATTAATTCACTTTATTAATTTACTTTGATATCAAAATCAACTTCATTCAACATCACTTAAGTTATATTCCATTTCAAATTTCCACTTACATTTGCTTTCACTATACAACTTAAGTTATATTCCTTTTAAACATCATTTGTTTAATCTTCATTTAATTTCTGCTTATAAATCCAATTCAGATTCCAATTCTAAAGTAAATTCTATTTAACTTTTACCAAAGCTAAATTTATTATCTCATATTATAAGTTCAAAACTCATTTCAATTGGATTAACCCATTAAATCTTTAAATTAAGATTTAATTTACAGCTTTCAAAACTATTCACAATTCAAGTCTTTTATAATATAAAAGATACACCTTTTAAAATCTTCTTTGATTTCAAAATAAGATTTAAACATCGTTACAAAGGTTAATTCATAGCTTTTTCCATACTATTCACAAATTTCATTTCAACTTGAAATGTTTCGATACAAATTGGAAATCTTTTCACTTTATGAAAGTTATTATTATTTGAAACAGATAGTTTTCGTTTTGGGAAAAACTGGTTACAATTACACAGGTTAAAGCCATCCAAGTAAAAACTTGGATTTAAATTTAAATTTCCAAAACCATATTTTTAAAGGGTTAAAAACCCATATAAACACCTTTTATAACTTGTACAATCTTTTAAACCATAGTTCCCAAATCATTGGATTCAATTCCAAATATTGAATTCAAATTTAAATTTAAATTTTCAAATTTCAATTTTATTAAGTTATTTAAAATAACTTTTATTTTTGAAACTCATTCCCAAAAGCTTCCAATTCCAATTCCAAAACTAATTTGGATTCAAAAATTCAATCTTTAGAATTGTCAAAATCTGTGACTTAACTGATTTCCACGTGAAATCCACATTTGTGTGTGTATTGTGTAGTCCAAGGGTTTAACACAATAGTGCAACAACATTTAACCATCACAAATCAAATATAATAATATAATTGATAAGCGGTATAAACTATAACGCTTATCTATCATTCACAGATCACAGATATATATATCACAAATAAACAAATCACAGATCACAACACAAATCAGGATGTATCACAAAGCATCACATATCAGAGATGTCAAACAATTCAACATCCAATATAATCCAAACATCCATAAGTAGGATTAATTTAACTATCTGATTAATTTAAATCAAATAAATTTCTACGAATAAATTTGGCTAGTTATGGTAAATTAATAATCAATTAATTTCAAATTTATTTTCAAATTTATTTCAAAACACCAAATCAAATTTCCATATTGATTTCCCAAATTCATTTCAAGACACCAAATAAATTTCCAAATATTTCCAAAAGATTTATTTTCAATCACCAAAAAATCAATTACCAAATGGATTTCTAAATCTATTTCCTTTTTAAAATAAATTCCTTTTTAAAATAAATTCCTTTTTAAGAAGATAAATTCCTTTATTTTTCAAACTATTTAAAAATCCAAATTTTAAATAAATTCTCAACTTATAAACAATATTACCTGAAATCCATTTATTAGGCCCCTTTCCCATATTTTGAAATTTTATTCAATAAGATAAAAATAAAACTTTATCCTTTTCAAACTTCTTTTAAATTAATCCAATTCTCAAAAATAAATTTTCGATAAATTTTCAACTTGAATTTTCAAAAATCCAATTTATTTATTTCTGGTATCCAACGATACCAAAAATAAATTCGACTAAATTATAGCCGTCAACAATTCCAATCCACAAATATAATCGCACGGAGATTATAAATAATCAACACACAACATATGAAATAAATTCAAATGTTTGAGGAATCCAGTTGGATCCCTCCAACCTGTTTCCCTGCATCCACAGATGTTAGCACAATACCAATTCCACTTCAAAGTGAAATATCGCGGTATATGGGATTTATAAAATACTATCCGCTATTATGCGGCGCAATAGGGTCTCATCCGCTATATAATGCGGGAAATCAACTCCAAATACATATATAATACCAATTCCACTTCACGGTGGAATTATCGCGGTATATGTTTTTAATAAATAACCTCCGCTTAATATAAGGCGTATAGGGTCTATTTCAACACAATAGATAACAACCATCATTCAATTCACACAATCAAGCAATTTTAAATACAACTATTTAAAATTTAAATCGAAACAATTTCGATTGAGTGAGAAGTTCTCACCTTGCTTGTAGTTGTCGCGATAGCGATTTATTCCGATTAAAATTAAACAAGCGTTTAATTTCAACCAAAATTTTCACTAGCTCAAATAATTCCCAATCCAGCTTCATTGCGTAGTGCTCATCAAAACAAACCCGACGCAATTTGTTTCGTCAATTTTCGACCTCGTATGACAAAGTTATGATTTTTTAAAGTTTATACGAATTCTAATATAAATAAATTTACAATTTTATCTTTATTTTCAAACCCTACTTGATCTAGGCCATTCGTTTTTTTGCTCCTTCACATCAGGCCGCACCCTGTATCTTCTTCCTCAACGTGAAAATCACGTTCAAATCAAACCCATAGCCTCCATCTTTAAATCGAATTATGCTCCCTTCATACAAAGCTTGAAGATGATCGACGAATTCCACACAACTGCTCACCTTCCCCTCCACCCATGGCCTACATGCGCAGTCCCTCAGCCTCATCGCTGCCAAATAAAATGCCTCCAAACAGCCCATGAACGCGAGCACTTACGCACCACCCCGTCGCTCCGATTCAGATCTTGACCGTTGATCTCGAAGTGCTCGGCGAGCTCTCCAACTTTGTAGTTAAACGTTTTTGCTAATTATTTGTGGATTGAGAGATAATGGAAGAAGGAAATTCGAAATTTCTGGTCATTGAAATGATATGTGGCGGCTAAAGCTTGAAACCGTAGGGTTTGTGCAAAACAAAGAAAATGAGGTCCTTTTATAGAAAATTGCCAAAACACTATTCATTCGAAATTTTCCGAACTCCAAACGAAGCGTGCCGGCTGACGTTTCTAAGGTTTTACCCGCGTTCCGAACACAATGGAACATGTTTCGGGAGCTAATTTGATCGTATGTGAGAGTTACGGAAATAAACGATCAAATTAAATTTAAATCGATTAAAACGATTTCTATGCGTTTTGGCTTGCCCCGGACAAACCCTAAATCCGATTGATACGAAATTTGAAACTTTACAATAATTTCACATTACGGATCCGATGAAACTTGTTTCGTTGAAATCCAAGACTATTTGAAAAATGACTATTTTCACTCGTCAATTAAATATTAAAATATTCAATTTCTATAATTTAACTTTTAATTCAATTTTAAAAGTTCTATAACATCATTTTAACTCCAATATGATTTAATATAACTTTATAAATCATTTTTATACACATTAAACCCAATTTCCAATTATTTCTGGAATTTCAAATATTAAATTGTTGATTTAATTATCCAATTAAATCTCTATATTCGAAATTTAATTCATTCAGCTTATAAAACTTACTTGTTAATATTTAAAATCAATTAAATATACGAATTTCAAATGATGGAAATTCTGGGTCGTTACAGGAACGATCCGTAAAACAGCGTAAATCGACGAAGATCAATCATTATCTCAAAATCTACAAAGTCAATGCACTTGAAACTTTTAAAGCATCACTATATTGAAGAGTGGAGCCCACAAAAATGATCTCATGACAAAATCCCAAATCTTGGAAAAGAGGCCGATCGTTAATGGAATGATCGTACAAATCAGCCATAACGATCCATAGTTTTACGGAAAATGCAATATCTCACAAACGGTATGTCAAAATTGCACAAAATTTGGAGAGAAAGTCTCTTACATCATGGGGCACCCCCATAATCGATCGCAGTTCAAAAGGACGAAATCTTGGAAAATAGGCCGATCGTTATCGGAACGATCGTGCAAATCAGCATAACGGTCCATAGTTTTACGGAAAACGCGATATCTCACAAACAGTATGTCAGAATTGCACGAAATATGGAAGGCAAGTCTCTTACATCATGGAGCACCACCATGATCAATTGCAACTCAAAAGGATGAAATATTTGAACATATGTCGATCGTTATTGGAACGGTCGTACAAATCAGCATAACGATCCATAGTTTTATGGAAAACGTAATATCTCACAGACAGTACGTCGGAATTAGACAAAATTTGGAGTGCAAGTAGCTAATATTATGGGAAACCCACATGATCAATTGCAGCTCAAAAGGATTTAGCATGGAATGATCTCCTAAGATCCAATTTCTAGTCAAAACAACGAAGATCCATCGATATCTCACAAACGGTAACTCGGAATGGCGCGAAACTTTGGGAGCATAGACTAGAGGCATGGGGGACGCCATAAAAATGATCACCTCCCATTGAAGTTAGTATGGAATGATCCTCTAAATTATTTTTTGGTGTCTGATCGATCCTAAATTTTGTGGGTCGGGTCATATGGGCCTGGAGGTTATCCTGCCGAAATTTCAGCCCGATCCATGCACATCTTCACCTATAAATACAGTGGACTTGGCTTATTGCAAGGGACTTTTTTCGGCTAGCTCCCCTTCATCACTTCTTATCTCTTTCTCCACTAATTTTCTATGGAAAAAAAACTATACTTGTAATCTTACAATATAAATAAAAGATTATTAGAGTGGACGTAGGCCGGAGTTTGCCGAACCACTATAAAACTCGTGTGTTCCTTTACTTTTTCTGCTATTTATTCTATGATCTACGTGCTTATCTTTCTATTTGGATATTATTTTTGAAAATTGTGCTTTCACCTACAACTAGGTGTTCGTGACCATTTTTGGTGCAAATAATAGCATCCAAAGCTAACTCTGTAAAAATACTCAGGTCTGACCCGAGTATTATAAGAAAATAACTTTAACGGTTTGCCTTTTTAACCCTTATGTAACAACCCGTATATTTGGACCATTTAAATTGACAATAATCCACACATGTCAACTTAAATAGTACAAAACACGAATCATTAATGGATTATATGTATATAAATGAGAATCATTACAGAATCACAGACATATACAATAACAGAATAATACAGCAGAATTACAGCAATGTCATAATAGTAGTTCATGAAGCTACTAAGTAAATACAACAATGTCTCAAGCAAATAGTGAAATAGAAATACATAGATGTCCGATACAATATCAAAATAGAATGGAGCAATACTGATAAGATAAAGATAAATGATAGTCTTCAAGTCTTCAGCTTCCAAGCAGCACAGCAACAGAAATCCTTAGGCTGACTCGAGCATAAGCATAAACAAACACTCGAGTCAGGACATATATTCTTATACAAGATAATATGGTTCAAATTTGAAATAACAATAACTCAAAGATGAATGGAATAACATCTTTCAGGATCCGTTAAACTATCTGCTATGTAATAGTGTACGCTAAGTAGATAATGCCTATCAGTAAGATAAAGTATCAAAATAGCGTTAAGGCGTTACCATTATACCCCTTAACACATTTTATATAAGCATCATAGTCTATACAGCACTGTAAACTCCACTGTAAACTAGTGGGCTATCAGGGAGTACTCCATAGGTATAACACAAAAACAAATCGTAGTGGTCGCGCATAGGGATACAAGTATGACAAGGCAAATGAGGCAATACCCAAGGTAGTGAAACTACCGTTTGCCTGATCCGGACTTGTGAGAACGCATCGCCGCAACGATCGCAACACCGCGAAACAACACTCCCAATTCAAGGGTGCGCACCAATCAATAACAAGTAATGAGTAGTTTACGAAGAAGTGTGTTCGCTCGAGGTAGCTAACCCCATTTGGCCCGGCACGGCCCCTATTTTAGTCATTTCCAATTTGACACAAGTGTCAAGGTCATCCATTATCGTTCTCTTTCTTCAGTCATCAACATACATCATTCTAACCACTTCATTCTGGATCACACTCCGCGTATAGTTATTAAAGTGGTATTCGGTTTAAACAGTGAGTATGTCCCTAACCGATTCCGGTCTCTTTAATAATTTTCGTAATTATTATACCGATTGGTCATTTAATAAATTTCAAAACTAAATCAATTTCAATTTCCCTTGGAATTCGAAGGCCAACATTTCATTTCTCTTTCTATATCAATTTCCAAAATTTACGTTTCAAATCTTCCAGTTTTTTTCCATTTCAAAATTTTATAATTCAACTCAAATTTTATTAAACAATTCAAATATCGATTTAAATTCATATATAAGTTCATTCCATAATCATTTAAATTAAGTTAATTAACATTCAAAACAATTTAGATTCATTGATGGATTCATTCAGTAATCATTTAAATTAAGTAATTTTATCCTTTCGAAATAATTTCCATTAACCTTCCAATTCATTAAATCAATTTAAGTTTACCTATATTATATCAAAACTTGCAAATTTAATTTAATTAAATTCGTCAAATTAAATTCTTTAAATTACAAGTCTTATATTAATTTCAATAAATCACATTTTATTTCTTATTAAAGAAATTCAAATTCACTTATTTACTTATTCAATTTAAACAAATTTCAAAACTTAATTATTAAAGAAACTCAACTTCACTTATTAACGAAATTTAATTTCACTTATTAAGGAATTCAATTTTATTTAATTATTAAATAATTTCAAAACTTCATTATTAAATAATTTCAAACTTAATTCAATAATTAAAACAACATTCTTTTATCAACACTTTGTTAATTATTAAATAATAACATTTAAATTTCATTAAAGTTCAAATTTCAAACTTCAATTTAAAACCCTTATTATTTCATTCAAATAAAACTTATTTATTTATTTAAATCGAATTATTTGACCGATCGGTTTTATTAAATTCTCTATCCTAAGTCAATGTTTATTTGGGTATTTATCATTTCAACCCGATTCCATTTCAATTCAAAAAAAACAAAACACAGTAAATGGAACTTGCAGTGTGATAACTGGGATGGTGTCAAAGTAAATAAACAAGTAATAACAACAATCAATAACAATCCAATAATCAATTTAAATAATCCCGAAATAATCGTATTAATTTACATTGTTGTTTGTGCAAATTAATATAATTATTTCTAGAATCTACACTATCATTTTATGTAGATTAAAGATTATTACACTTATTATTTTATGTAATTCTACACTTGATTTCTACCTATTCAATTTCATACTACATTAATTCATACCACATAAATTAAATGGTTCAAGGTGTAATTTACCATATTTCTACGTGTCAATTAATTAGACATTTAAAAGGGGTCATATTATACATATTTTTATCTAATCAAATTCAACACATATATCAATTTCAAATTGTTAACCATCCTACGTCAAATTCAATTTTATATTATTTATCACTTCCTACATTAACAATTTTAACGTCCAATATCAACATCAAACAATCCATCATTTATCAACCAAACTTGATTATTATCATATAAGAATATAAGTCATGAAATTTAATTCACCTTTCATGGTTAGAGAATGAATGGCAAAGCACGAAGAAGCACTAATGGAATTTGTTCAACACAGCTCCAACACGAACAATGGAACTGCAATCATCGACAAAAGAAAGATGATATTACTTCAAAATGAACGTTTTTTATAAAATTATATATATACGCTCACCAACGACGAAGAAGAGAACGACAGCTAAGAATTTTTGATGCTGCTGCAAATGGAACTTCAACCGGTTGCTGCTGCACACAACAGGAAAAGAAGTTCAGCAACAAGATATATACTGCGTATATATATTTTTCGGCAATCACTTAAAAGCAACAGTCTACTCCTTCTTTTCATAAAGCAAACTGTTCCATCAACATCCCTTTTCTTTTTTTTTCTTTTTTTATACTTGAACGCAGAGATTCATTTTCAACAAATTGGACGCAAGTACAAAACTTTATTCATATGCATGTACACATTTTGTACATGCAGCATACACGCACAGGCCTGGGTGGCGCACGAGCAAAAGTGACGTTGGGGGTGCGGTGCATCGGGTCTGGGAAGGGAAGATTATGCGCGTGGCGCATGGTGAAGGGTGCGACTGGGTCGTGTTCAAGGAGAAAACGGCTAAGCAGTGCGCTCTGGAGGAAGGGGGACGGGTGCGGCTGGCGGTGAGAGGAGGTGGTGACTGGACAGTGGAGGCGGAGGCTCGGGAAGAGACGTGCGACGACCAAAGGCGCGGTGGTTCAGGTGAATGAAGTAGGAGGTGGACTGGGCACTAGAAGTGATGCGCGTGTGCGTTTTCAGGTAGGGGAAGAGGCAGTGCCGATGATAGCCGGAGGTGGCGAACTTGCGGTGGAGAGGTGAAACAAGGGAGGGCGAAGTGAAGGAGGTCGGTTTCGGTGGGCTGTTGCGTGTGCGTTTCAGGGAGTGGTGGAGGGCATGCGCGCGTGTATGGAGGAGGAGTGACTAGAGGCTTCGGGATTGTCTGGGTTCATATTTTCTGTTGCAAAATTGTTTTCAACAGTGAAAGAAATGAAAAGAAAGAAGAAGAGTAAGATGAAGAAAGAGGGAAGTGTTGTACCTGAGACGTTTGTGAATGAGTGGATGGCAGATGAGTACGTTCTCCCTTTTTATGTTTTAGGAAACCAAAAACAAACAGTAATTGCAATTTTGAAATACGAAACGTGCTGCTTATTTTCCCAATTTTTTTACAACTTCCCATGCCATTATGTCCGCTTCCAACCACCCTATTGAATTCACCCATCAGTTATAGGTTTTTTCTCTTCAAAATTTGAACGCAAATTGCTGCTAATTTGGACTGAATATTGTTTAACCGGTCCGCCTGAAACGGTTAAATTAACGCGACGTTTTACGCCGGACTCCAATTTGCACAAATGAATATACCATTTTGATCAGCACGACAAAGCGCTTCCAACGTTACACAGATAATTGCGATACAACAGTTTTATCAAAACTCGAAATTTACGCCGATTAAATTGTTCATTTGACAAAACAATTTAAATGAAGCAAGCGACGACGGAATTAGATGAAGCGAAATGCGACGTCTAAATGAGATAAATTTTTACAACATTATTGTGTAAAAGTATTTAGATTCGGAAGATGAAATTTACGCACTTTAAATGAACTGATGTACAATAAAAATGCGAACGAAATTTACTGCGATATTTTGCGACGAAACTTTCCCATATCCATAACTAACTAAACGCATCTTATAAACGAAGTTTGGACATTAATTGAGATCGTATAATTTTTTATTTTTTATTTATTAAAAGAATGGATTTAAATTTTAAATTGGGTCGGAAATTCAGGGTTGTTACAGTCTCCCCCACTCAAAACTTTTCGTCCTCGAAAAGGAACGAGACGGGAGAAGTAGGAAAGAAACAAGCAGAAAATCAAGATAGATTTAAGAAAATTGAATTATACCTGAAATTAGTGATTCGGGGTTTGAATCCCGAATACTATCCTCAGTTTCCCATGTGCAATCTCGGTCATCTGCACTCCACTGGACTTTGACGAGATTGACCGACTTCCTTCTAAGTTGCTTTGTCTCACGTTCGACTATCCGAAGTGGCTTCCGCTCAAAGGTCAAGTCAGGCTCGATAACCAACTCTTCCAACTGAGTAGTGGGAATGGTCATAGATGGATCGCGCACAACTTTGCGAAGATGTGAGACGTGGAACACATTGTGCACACCGGCAAACTTTTCTGGTAATGCGATTCTATAGGCCAAGGTCCTACTCTTTTCGTAATCTCAAACGGGCCAACAAATCTGGGAGCAAGCTTCTCCTTTCTTCCAAATCGAATAACATTCTTCAAAGGCGACACTTTGAGAAATACTTCGTCTCCTATACTGAATTCGAGATCTCTCCTCCTTCTGTCAGCGTAGCACTTCTGTCTGTCTTGCGCCGTTTTTATCTTTCCCCTGATTTCTTCAACTTTCTCGAAAGCTTCCATAATCATTTCCGGACCAAGCACCAATCGGTCTCCAGACTCAATCCAACAAGCTAGTGATTTGCACGGCCGTTCATATAAAGCTTCGAATGGTGCCATACCAATGCTTGCCTGATTTAATTTAAGATAATTAATTCCAATTCAAAAATACTTAATCAAATTTGAAATTCGATTTCTTTACCTGATAACTGTTATTATAGGTAAATTCAACCAAATGGAGATGGTCTTCCCAGGATCCACCAAAGTCTATAATACAAGCACGGAGAAGGTCTTCCAAAATCTGATTCACCCTCTCAGTTTGACCATCTATCTGAGGATGATAAGTTGTGCTTAGATTTAGTTTAGTGCCCAAAGTATCCTGAAATGCCTTCCAGAATTTACTAGTGAAAATAGGATCCCTATCGCATACGATATTAGATGGTACACCATAAAGTTTAATAACTTCTCTCATGTATATCTCGGCCAAACTCGAAGCAGTACGAGTGGTCTCGACTGGAATAAAATGAGCGGATTTCGTCAGTCTATCGACAATCACCCAAATGCTTTCGTTACCCTTCCTAGTCCTTGGTAGCCCATCAATAAAATCCATAGAAATTTGGTCCCACTTCCAACCTAGAATCTCTAGAGGTTGGAGTAATCCTGCCGTCTTTCTGTGATCAACTTTAACTTGTTGACAAGTTGTGCATCTACTAACATAGGTAGAAATATCACGCTTCATCCCACTCCACCAGTATAACTTCTTCATATTTTGATACATCTTTGTGACTCCTGGATGAAATGAAAGCGAAGATTGACGGTTTTCTCTCAGCACTTCCTGTCTTAGACCATCAACATTTGGAACACAAATTCTATTATCGATCCTCAAGACTCCATTACTATCAACTTGTGCACCCATTTTACTATCAGCATTTCCGACTCTACCGAGAACTATTTCCTTAATACGATAGAGCAGAGTGTCTTCATATTGCTTAGTTATAATGCGATCCATAAGAGATGGGGAGACGACGAGCTGAAATAACATTCCTTCCACAAGATTACAACACACCATTGCTTGGTTCCTGCTCAAAGCATCGGCTACGGCGTTTGCTTTCCCTGGGGTGTAGTTGATACCAAGATAATATGCAGCTAAAAATTCGAGCCATCAGACTTGTCTCTGATTCAAATCCTTTTGTGAGAAAATATATCTCGATGACTTATGGTCAGTGAATAACTCGAATTTTGTTCCTAATAGATAGTGCCTCCATAGCTTTAAAGCAAATACAACCGCAAGAAGCTCTAAATCATGAGTTGCATAATTTGCTTCATGGGTTTTTAACTGGCGACCCGCATAGGTAATAACCTTTCCTTTCTGCATTAGAACTGCTCCTAATCCATCACGGCAGGCATCAGTATAGACGGTCAATCCTTCGCTTCCGTCAATAACTGTAAGAACTGGGGCAGAGGTCAACTTTCGCTTCATCTCATTGAAAGCTGATTTGCACTTTTCACTCCAATTAAATTTGGCATTCTTCCTGGTCAGTGCTGTGAGCGGTGCGGCAATACGAGCAAAATTTTCTATAAATCTGCGATAATAGCTGGCCAAGCCCAAGAAACTACGAATATCTGTAGGAGTTTTGGGAGTCTCCCAATCCTGCAAATTCAAAGGATTCGAATTTAGATAGAGATAAGATGTTCGGATAGAAATGACAAGTAAGGATAAAACTCACATTGATTACGGTGATCTTAGCTGGATCGACCGAAATTCCATTCTCCGAGACAATATGGCCAAGGAATCGAACTTCATCTCTACAAAAGTGACATTTCGAGAACTTGGCTTTAAGCTGATGACTACGAAGTGTTTCAAGAACAAAAGCCAAATGTGACTTATGTTCTTTCTCGTCTTTAGAGAAGACGAGAATATCATCGATGAAAACAAGAACAAACTTGTTAAGAACATCACGAAAAACTCTATTCATTAAGTCGACGAAATAAGTTGGAGCATTAGTAAGACCGAACGGCATAACCAACCATTCAAAGAAACCATTTTCAGTGCGGAATGCTGTTTTAGGAATACTCTCCTCAGTAATTCTGAGTTGGTGGAAGCCGGTAGACGGATCGAGTTGAGATAAAATTTTAGTTCCATGGAGCTGGTCGAATGGATCATTAATGTGGGGCATTGGATATATGTTCTTGTGTGTGAGCTTGTTTAGCTCTCTATAGTCCACACACATTCTGAGAGAACCATCTAACTTTGTGACGAATACAACTGCGGCTCCCCATTCGGAATGACTTCGCCGTATCAAGCCTTTAGCAAATAAAGCATCAATTTGAGCATTCAATTCTGCCTTCTCTTTAGAAGCCATTCTCCTAGGAGGGAGAACTACTGGTCGAGCACCAGGGATAAGATCAATGCGGAATTCGATTTCCCATGGAGGTGGTAGAGAATTGACTTCTCCAAACACATCAGAAAAGAGTTGAACAATCGGGGTAGAGCTTAGATCATTCGGATGAGAGTCAAGAGAGAATATAAAACTTCCAGCACAATCCTGAGGCGATTTTCCTTCAATAATTAAAGATTCACTCTTATCGTCAATTGGAGAGACGGTTCGAGCTTTGCAAGAGATAACGGCTTCGAATTTTCGTAGCCAATCAACACCTAATAGGATATTGAATGCCTCGAATCCAAGGACATAGAAATCCCAAGTGAAACGGTGCATGCCATACATAAGCGTGACATATTTGCATACCCTTTTGAGGTTAGCAGGTCCTCCAATGGGATTTGATACACATAAGAAAGTAGATGCAAGGATGGGTTCCAATCCGAGTTTATTACACAAATCAATAGATATGAAACTATGTGTTGCTCCGGTGTCAAATAGAACTATAACAGGTAAAGTATGCAACATAAAAGTACTCTGTAATGTACCTTGGGTATCACTAGGAGCAGGTGGGGTAGGTGGATCACGGGTGGAAGAAGTCATAGCAAATACTTCAAATGTCTTGCCCTTTTGATACAAGGGACAATCCTTCTTGAAATGGCCAGGCTGGAAACAGACATGGCAGAGGTTGTTCCTGGTATCCTGAGGTAGAGGAATGGCGACACTGACAGATGTTGGACAACTGTTGGCATAGTGACCCTTCTGGTCGCACTTGAAATAGGTGATGGAGGATAAGTCAATGGGCTTCTTCTGAGAATAGCCAAGCCCGGTAGTCTTCTGCCAGTTCTTCCTTTGCTGCTCGAAATTCAGCTTCCTCTTTCCAGGCTGACTAGAGGATGGCTGAACAACTGGCGCCTTGGTGGATGATGCACCCTTCGGCTTTCCCTCATATCTAAGTGCATAATCCATCAGCTCGGTGAAAGTGCCATGGACATGGGCTGTGAGGATATCATAGTACTCTGGACGTGCTCCATGAATGAACTTCTCGTTTTTCAGAAGTGGTGTATCAATCAAGCTAGGTCCGAACTTGGAGAGTTCGTTAAACTTCCTTTCATACTCAGAGAAAGTCATGTTACCCTGTTTGAGATCCATAAATGATCGGTAAAGCTGAGCCTTTCCGGCTGATAGCATCCACTGAGCCAAAAAAGAATCCCTATTCACAAGCGAGACAAAGATGAGTCAAGATTCTAAGAGAAAGAAGGAATTATTTGAATGAAATTTCAGTTAGATTTTACCTAAACGTGGCCCAGGTGATGGTTTCCTCGTCAATACGGGAGGTTACTGACTCCCACAAATCATGTGCCACATCCTGAAGCTGCCAAGCGGCCAATTGACGCTTCTGTGCGTCAGTAATCTCCAGGCCAGTGAAGATCCTTTCCAGGCTCTTCAGCCACTATTGTGCTCCAATGATGCTCTCGGATCCAGAGAATTTTATGTCGCCAAGCTGGGTGTATTCCTTGCTAAGAGTAGAAACTTGACTGCGGGAGCTAGGGCACGTGGTTCGGGAGCATTTCCTCTACCCTCACCTCTAGCATTCCTTCTGGTACTCATCTTGGAATACCAAAAGTGATTTAGAATCAAAGATAGAAATTTTATAGAACTTAAGGAAATTCTAATCAAATGAATTCAGCTAGGAGGATGGAATCAAAAGGATATGGATTCTGAAATGATTTTCCTCATTCTAGGGTATGGTTACCCTATCTCTAATGAGCTTAAAACTCCACAGGCTAAGGTTTTCGGGAACCAAAGCTCTGATACCAACTGTAACAACCTGTATATTTGGACCATTTAAATTGACAATAATCCACACATGTCAACTTAAATAGTATAAAACATGAATCATTAATGGAGTATATGTATATAAATGAGAATCATTACAGAATCACAGACATATACAATAACAGAATAACATAGCGGAATTACAGCAATGTCCTAATAGTAGTTCATGAAGCTACTAAGTAAATACAACAATGTCTCAAGCAAATAGTGAAATAGAAATACATAGATGTCCGATACAATATCAAAATAGAATGGAGCAATACTGATAAGATAAAGATAAATGATAGTCTTCAAGTCATCAGCTTCCAAGCAGCACAACAACAGAAATCCTCAGGCTGACCCGAGCATAAGCATAAACAAACACTCGAGTCAAGACATATATTCTTATACAAGATAATATGATTCAAATTTGAAATAACAATAACTCAAAGATGAATGGAATAACATCTTTCAGGATCCGTTAAACTATCTACTATGTAATAGTGTACGCTAAGTAGATAATGCCTATCAGTAAGATAAAGTATCAAAATAGCGTTAAGGCGTTACCATTATCCCCCTTAACACATTTTATATAAGCATCATAGTCTATACAGCACTGTAAAATCCACCGTAAACTAGTGGGCTATCAGGGAGTACTCCATAGGTATAACAGAAAAACAAATCGTAGTGGTCGCGCATAGGGATACAAGTATGACAAGGCACATGAGGCAATACCCAAGGTAGTGAAACTACCGTTTGCCTGATCCGGACTGGTGAGAACGTATCGCCGCAACGATCGCAACACCGCGAAACAACACTCCCAATTCAAGGGTGCGCACCAATCAATAACAAGTAATGAGTAGTTTACAAAGAAGTGTGTTCGCTCGAGGTAGCTAACCCCATTTGGCTCGGCACGGCCCCTATTTTAGTCATTTCCAATTTGACACAAGTGTCAAGGTCATCCATTATCGTTCTCTTTCTTCAGTCATCAACATACATCATTCTAACCACTTCATTCTGGATCACACTCCGCGTATAGTTATTAAAGTGGTATTCGGTTTAGACAGTGATTATGTCCCTAACCGATTCCGGTCTCTTTAATAATTTTCGTAATTATTATACCGATTGGTCATTTAATAAATTTCAAAACTAAATCAATTTCAATTTCCCTTGGAATTTGAAGGCCAACATTTCATTTCTCTTTCTATATCAATTTCCAAAATTTACGTTTCAAATCTTCCAATTTTTTTCCATTTCAAAATTTTATAATTCAACTCAAATTTTATTAAACAATTCAAATATCGATTTAAATTCATATATAAGTTCATTCCATAATCATTTAAATTAAGTTAATTAACATTCAAAACAATTTAGATTCATTGATGGATTCATTCAGTAATCATTTAAATTAAGTAATTTTATCCTTTCGAAATAATTTCCATTAACCTTCCAATTCATTAAATCAATTTAAGTTTACTTATATTATATCAAAACTTGCAAATTTAATTTAATTAAATTCGTCAAATTAAATTCTTTAAATTACAAGTCTTATATTAATTTCAATAAATCACATTTTATTTCTTATTAAAGAAATTCAAATTCACTTATTTACTTATTCAATTTAAACAAATTTCAAAACTTAATTATTAAAGAAACTCAACTTCACTTATTAATGAAATTTAATTTCACTTATTAAGGAATTCAATTTTATTTAATTATTAAATAATTTCAAAACTTCATTATTAAATAATTTCAAACTTAATTCAATAATTAAAACAACATTCTTTTATCAACACTTTGTTAATTATTAAATAATAACATTTAAATTTCATTAAAGTTCAAATTTCAAACTTCAAACTTCAATTTAAAACCCTTATTATTTCATTCAAATAAAACTTATTTATTTATTTAAATTGAATTATTTGACCAATCGGTTTTATTAAATTCTCTATCCTAAGTCAATGTTTATTTGGGTATTTATCATTTCAACCCGGTTCCATTTCAATTCAAAAAAAAACAAAACACGGTAAAGGGAACTTGCAGTGTGATAACTGGGATGGTGTCAAAGTAAATAAACAAGTAATAACAACAATTAATAACAATCCAATAATCAATTTAAATAATCCCGAAATAATCGTATTAATTTACATTTTTGTTTGTGCAAATTAATATAATTATTTCTAGAATCTACACTATCATTTTATGTAGATTAAAGATTATTACACTTATTATTTTATGCAATTCTACACTTGATTTCTACCTATTCAATTTCATACTACATTAATTCATACCACATAAATTTAAATGGTTCAAGGTGTAATTTACCATATTTCTACGTGTCAACTAATTAGACATTTAAAAGGGGTCATATTATACATATTTTTATCTAATCAAATTCAACACATATATCAATTTCAAATTGTTAACCATCCTACGTCAAATTCAATTGTATATTATTTATCACTTCCTACATTAACAATTTTAACATCCAATATCAACATCAAACAATCCATCATTTATCAACCAAACTTGATTATCATCGTATAAGAATATAAGTCGTGAAATTTAATTCACCTTTCGTGGTTAGAGAATGAATGGCGAAGCACGAAGAAGCACTAATGGAATTTGTTCAACACAGCTCCAACACGAACAATGGAACTGCAATCATCAACAAAATAAAGATGATATTACTTCAAAATGAACGTTTTTATAAAATTATATATATACGCTCACCAACGACGAAGAAGAGAACGACAGCTGAGAATTTTTTATGCTGCTGCAAATGGAACTTCAACCGGTTGCTGCTGCACACAATAGGAAAAGAAGTTCAGCAACAAGATATATACTGTGTATATATATTTTTCGGCAATCACTTAAAAGCAACAGTCTACTCCTTCTTTTCATAAAGCAAACTGTTCCATCAACATCCCTTTTCTTTTTTTTCTTTTTTTATACTTGAACACAGAGATTCATTTTCAACAAATTGGACGCAAGTACAAAACTTTATTCATATGCATGCACACATTTTGTACACGCAGCATGCACGCACAGGCCTGGGTGGCGCACGAGCAAAAGTAACGTTGGGGGTGCGGTGCATCGGGTATGGGAAGGGAAGATTACGCGCGTGGCGCGTGGTTTAGGGTGCGACTGGGTCATGTTCAAGAGGAAAACGGCTAAGCAGTGCGCTTTGGAGGAAGGGGGACGGGTGCGGCTGGCGGTGAGAGGAGGTGGTGACTGGACAGTGGAGGCGGAGGCTCAGGAAGGGACGTGCGACGGCCAGAGGCGCAGTGGTTCAGGTGAATGAAGTAGGAGGTGGACTGGGCACTGGAAGTGATGCGCGTGTGCATTTTCAGGTAGGGGAAGAGGCAGTGCCGGTGATAGCCGGAGGTGGCGAATTTGCGGTGGAGAGGTGAAACATAGTATTTAGTGAGACCACGCCGCTTAGCAGAACGGGTTTTCCCCTCACTAGTATCATAAAACATTTATAAAATCATATACTGTGCTCCTGCATCTACAATGGTTAAAACATAGTATTTCAAAACTTTATGATGATATGCAAAACAAGTAAATCAAATCTGGATTACCCATCCCCATTCATTCTGACTATTTGCCTCAATTATAGTTTCTAGGATTACTATTAACTTGTTAAATGTTTATGGACTATCTGTCTAATATCATAGTTTTCATGGGATTACTAAGAAACTATTGGTAATTTCAATATCCTATCACTTATCCTACTTTTCATGGGCAAACTAGGAACCTATTGACTGACTATCAATATCTTAATCCGGATATTGTTTTCATGGGCTAACTACAAACATACTGGCCCCTGCCAGTATCAAATCATAGTTTTCATGCGCTGACTATGAACCTATTGGCCCCTGCCAATATCATACAGTTTTCATGGGCTTACTGTAAGCCTATTAGCCCCTGCCAATATCTTTAATTAAGATTTTAACATTTGTTAAGTTATATTCACTACTAGGTCAACCTAACTGGTTATTCTACCCTTTCTTCAAAATACAGTTATGGGTTAATAATAATGTAAATAATATTTCTAAAATCTTTATTTATTTATGCCATAGTTTTTCCTTTAAAAATGAGAATGGGTTATTTGTTTTGAAACTTTAAAACATCACTTTCGAAACCACTAAATGACCTCCTTCGAAAGCATAGAAAACCTATTTTCAAAACTCTAAGTACATACCTTTCGAAACCAATGATACCTTTCGATGGTATCAAGAAAACACCCCTTAAAACATAGCTTCGAAACAAATAAAGTACCCTTTCGAAAGCACTGGGTTTACTCTTTAAAAATATCATTTGGGTCAAAATGGTTATATACAAAATTATCTCTTTTGAAACTAACTAAAATTAATTTGGGAAAAGGTGATGGTGTCGGAACCATCTAGTCGAAAGAATAGACCTTTAAAAATAAAACTTTGAGGGACAGAGTCGAAACCCCCTTTCGACTCCATTACCTTCGAAACCCTCAACCCCTTTCGAAAGCAATTAAGAAGCGGCTTAACCTAGGTAAAAGCAAAGATAACCTTTCGAAGGCATCGATGGCTTCAATACTTCGAAAGGAAACTAGCGGCTGGATTTCGACTAGGTCGGAACCAACCCTTTCGAAAGCTCTTATTTAAAGAAAAAGCACCCCTTCGAAAACTAATACTTTAACATAATGTGACAACTTTCTTCGAAAGCTATTTATAAAGCCCTTTCGAAAGCATATGTTTTGACTATGTCGAAAGCTTTAAGTAAAACAAGGCAAGACTTTAACTTTTGAAAGCAAAGCAGGGTTTCGACTCCATCGGAAGCTTACCTTTCGACACCAAGGCTTCCGTCTTCCTTCCAATCCACTGCGTACCACTAGATGATGCCTTGTGTATTGGTATCGTCTATAAGGGTTTCGACTATGTAGGTTTCGACTAGGATGAGGCAGAATCATTGGGGTCGAAAGGGCTACTAATTGAGGCAGAACACCTTTTTCTGAACTAAAGGCTGAAATGTTGCTTCTTTTAGTAATTGCTTTATATTAACTTGCCCATTTGTAAACCATTGATTGGCTACCATAAAACTTTTCAAATACTTTACAATTAAAACCGCTACATTTATACCAGATCTAAACCATAAAAATGTAACGTTTAAGCCCTTACTTATACCAAAACCAATTATTTTAGAAAAGTCCTTCCTTTAAAATAATTTACTTTCCTTAGTAAATTAATTGGGAAAAATCCCCAAAAATCACAGAAATTCGATTTCATCATGTAATCAAACATATTAAAAATTTAGACCCAATTTCTTCCTGAAATATTCAAAATAAATTTTAAACCCAATTACATCATATTTATCATCAAAAATTTATAATAAAATTTCCATAGCTTGGAAAATTCTGAAAATTAAAACCCGTCTCCAAAATCATGTTTTACTTAACATAAAAATTTTCCATGGCATTTTAAAATCAATAACCTACAGTTTTGCCCCTAAAACTGTACAAATTTCATGTACTAATAAATTGATTAAATCAAACAATTCATAAATTAAGCATATCATCATCCAATATATCTTAGAAACAAAATAAATACTTAAATCTGAAATCATAGGATTATAAAAACCAAAACGAGGTGGAATGAATTATTATTCACCTTAAACTTCATAAAGAATTTGAGATTTGCTGTTGATTAATCCTTCCTAGTTTTGATCCTTAGCTTTAGATTGAAATTTCTCCTTTTTCCTCCTTGTTAATGGTCATCTCTATTTAGTTTTGATTTGCGTTTGTGAATAATGAAAAATGGAACATGAATGGGCAAGAATAAGATGTGTATAGCCATGTATAATAGAATGGCTAATTACCTCTATGCCTACATATAAATTAATTATCTTATAAACCAATTTAAAGCCCATTAAATTTTTATTATTAAGCACGGCCCTTGTTACAATTTATTAAAATCTCAATCCCCTTATCATCATTATTCTATTTAATTTAATTTAATTTCCTGAATAATGTTATCAAAAATTAGGAATGTTACATAACATATATCTTATATATGGTATATAAAGTTATACTGAGATATGCATGCAAGATACAGAAAATAAACCACATACAAAATTACTTCCAGGTGAATGCGAACATATCAAGTCTACAGCCTCTTTCTGTTCCAGACTTAAAATAAGTATGCAACCCATTCTCAAGGGCACCGGATATTTATCACGATTTTTTTTGTAATTATTTCCTTCATCTTGTCATAAATTATACGGTTTTGTCCATTAGTAACATGCTACCTTAATCCATCTATACTCATCCATAAATTAAGGGAACACAAAATAAGAGATGGCCATGCTAAATGTTTGGCACATACGTATGTATTTTTATGCACCTTATCATGTTTTACTTAAGCGTTTCCCCTTGCATTAGCTTATGTACCTGCTCATTGTGCGTTTAATTAGGTTTTTACTTAACCTTTTTTAATTTTGAGGGTTGTATATTTTTCTTATATGTCCATTTTGAAAACCGCTAGGTTCAAGTCTAATCACCAAAGCATCATAGTTATGTCTCTTATTTATAGGTTTATAGTCGTTTAACAGTAAATAATGAGAATTTATATTAACTTAGAAAGAGTAAATTCATCTCTTAATCGACAGAAATCTTCTACATGTATAATATAGGAAGAACATAAAATTAATGCAACCTTAGTAAAGATAGGCATATCTGCTTTTTTGAATATTTATTACTTAAAGAAAGTCACATGTCCTTGTCATGAGGCTTATAAGTTAAACATTGGCTAATCTAATCAGGAAATCAAGAGGGAGAGAGAGAATGTGTATGTATAATAGCAATTCAAGTGTAACCTCTATTTATATTTATATCCGTCTCTCAACACATGAAGTTGTTTCCAAGCATCAAAAGTATATGCACTACTTATGATTAAAAAACACTTAATGGATACGGAAGTTTTTGTTGCACTTTGATTGTCTATTATTTCAGTATATGACACGTAGCATCGATCTTGGAGAGACAATATTCACAATATAAAATGAACTATTTTTAAAGTGCCAAAATAAGAAGAGTAGAATCAGCAAATTTAATACGACTTGTTAGAAGATGTTTAGCAACCAAAACATAAAAGAGAAGTGATTCACCTAGTCATTTAAAAATCAACACAAATTTGTGTGATTGTTATTACATAGAAATAGATTTGGGTTTTCAAAAATAGATAGAAAATTTGGTTTAAGATTTTTATCCCAATCTCTACAGTGATGCTCAACAAACATATTCAGATGGCCATTTTAGTTTCTACATAGTTTGACCAGATCTCTATCATTTTCATTATAAGCACATAGAAAGTGTCAATAAACACGTACGTTAATCTGCTTGTACTTTCATTGAATGATCAAATTGGATACTTAAGAAAAAATTACATATGCGATATTGATGAAGCGCAACGCGAATGACATAAACAAAGTAGGAAGGCAAATCAAATTAATCAATGTTGTACTAAATCATTTTAGTATCCACACATTTGTCTTTGTTATGAAAACCCCCATATTCTAGGAGATAAATACAAAATTAATATAGCATTTATATATAATATAAAACTTTTTTATTCAACAATAATACTAAAACAAAAGGGATTAACCAGCATACCAAGGAATCATAAACAGTTAATTTCTGCTTGGCAATAGGACATCTCAAATTTATAATAATGGATAATATTATTAACAAATCATAAATTGAAGATCATGCCGAATGTTAAATTTTGGCGACAGTATATGGAGAATTGTAGAGGTCGGAAGTAGCTTCACAACGGAGAAAACGGTTCGCAAATCGGAGTTCGGAGGTGGAAGTTATATGGAAAAAGATGGAGTAGGCTGTTTTGGGCAGGGTCAGACGTCTGGAGAAAATGGCCAGACGTCTGGCCCCTTTGGAAATTTGTTCCCGAGAATGAGCTCAGACGTCTGACCAAATTGGTCAAACGTATGAGTCTGAGCAGTGTTGATTCCAGAGACATTTGCCAGACGTTTGACCAAATAGTCAGACGTCTGAGTTGAAGCAAATTATTTTCCAATGGATTAAGTCAGACGTCTGACCATGTTGGTCAGACGTCTGAGGCGTCTTTCGCCTGTTTTATTCTGTGGACTCAGCGTGAAGATTTGCGTCAACTGCGGGGGCAATTTCGGAACATTCCCTAGGGTTTCTCTTCTCCTATATAAGCTGGCTTCAGGTTCCAGATTGAAAAAACGCAAGCGACTGCAAGAGATTAGCCTCCACCAATTAGGGTTTATCAAAACCTAATTTTCTTCAATTCTTTTCTCCACAAATCAATTTCTAATTAGAATTTTGATCATTGTAATCAATCTCTTGTATTCTTCTCATCAATATTAATAAAGCTCTCTCTTAAAGTGGATGTACACTAACACAACGTTAGTGGAACCACTATAAATCGCTGTGTGATTTATTTTTCGTTATTGTTTTGATTTCTGAGTTGTCTATTTGGGATTGTGATTGTCTTTGGATCGGTTGAGATTAGAATTGAGTTATTGGTTGGTTGTTTTTACACTTCTTATCACGATCTCGTCTTCCGCTGTGCTCGTGGGGTTTCGATTCGAGTGGTCACAAGTTGGAATCCCGTAATAACATTTGGTATCAGAGCATTGGTGTTGGTAGGTGGTTGTAGAAATGCCAGAATCCGATAATACCTCCAGTAGTTCCTCAATGGGTAATCTAAGTGGTGTAGCTCCTTATGTACGTGGATCGTATGCAGCTTCAGGATCACAATTGGTAATAGACAAGTGGAATGGCGATAATGATTTTGAAAAATGGCAATGGAAGATGAAAGCGGTTCTAAGGAGGAATCGGGTACATCGGGTAGTGTTTGACACATATTTGTTGCCAGCGGACATCTCGGTTGTTGAGAGAGAGGAGATGGAAGAGTGGGCGTTCACTACACTTCAACTTGCTATGGGAGAGAATGTTATCTCTGAAATTAGTGGTGAGACAACCGCTAAGGGTATTTGGGACAAGTTGGAGGAGTTATATATGAAGAAGTCACTGACAAATCATTTGATCTTATTGCGAACGTTCTTCACCTATAAGATGAAGGAAGGTACTTCGCTAAAGGCACATTTGAATATTTTTGATGATTTGCTAATGAAGATGAAGGCGATAGATTTGAAGATTGAGGAAGAGCAAAAGGCGATGATATTGTTGTGTTCATTGCCAGATCGCTATACAGGTTTCTCAAATAGTTTGATCTATAGCCGAGATACATTGACTCTTGATGATGTCAAGACGGGTCTTCTTAGCAAGAAGTTGCGGGATCAAATGAAGGAGTTAGGTGATGGAGGTAGTGGTGCTAGTAGTGGTCATGGTTTGTTTGTGGAGAAGGAGAGGTATGTGAAGAAGGAGAACCGGGGGCGTTCTAAATCAAGGAACCCCGGTTGGAGAGGAAAGTCGAAGGAAAGAAAAGGCAAGTGCTATATTTGCAAGAAGCCCGGTCATTGGAAGAATGAGTGTCCGGACAAGGAGAAGGCAAAGAAGGAAGTAGCATCTTCATCTGTAGCGATGGAGAGTGGAGTTGGTGAGGGAGATGTAGATGTTCTGTCGGCGGTAGCATCAGAAGTTTCGGGTAACGAATGGGTACTCGATTCGGGGGCGTCTTATCATATGACACCAAATAGGAATTGTTTTTCTTCTTACATCGACAAAGAAGGAAATTCAATTATTATGGGAAATGGTGCTATTTGCAAGTCGAAAGGCATTGGTTCCATGCAAATTCGGATGTTTGACGGAGTGGTTCGTACTCTCACTAATGTACGCTATGTTTCGGGACTTCGAAAGTCTCTTATCTCTTTGGGGTAGCTGGATTCTTTAGGTTGTAAGATCACTATTGAAAGTGATAGCTTACGGGTTTCGAAGGGGGCGCTTGTGGTGATGAAGGGTGCTAGGACTCATGGTATTTATTTGCTTCAAGGAGTGACTGTGGAAGGCGAAACTTTTATAGGAGTTGACAGTTCTCGTGGCTTGGATGCGACTAGATTGTGGCATTTGAGGTTAGGTCACGTCTCGGAGAGGAGTTTGGACATTCTTCGGAAGAGGGAGATGATCGATGGAGAAAGTTTCAACAAGTTAGAGTTTTGTGAAGAATGTGTCATGGGGAAGCAAACTAAAGTTTCATTCGGTGAGGGAAAGCATGATTCGAGAAGGGTTCTTGAGTATGTACACACGGATGTTTGGGGACCGGCACCTGTAGCTTCTTTAGATGGAGCTCGCTATTATATTTCCTTTATAGATGACTTTTCTCGAAAAGTTTGGGTGTATGTAATGAAGGCCAAGTCGGAGGCATTTGCGAAGTTCAAAGCATGGAAAGCTCTTGTTGAAAATGAGAGTGGAAAGTCTTTGAAGGTTCTAAGGTCTGACAATGGCGGAGAGTATGTTTCCGGAGAATTTTTAGAGTTTTGCAAGCATCATGGTATTCGGAGGCATTTTACTACACCTGGAGATCCGCAGTCGAATGGTGTTGCGGAAAGGATGAATCGTACTCTACTTGAGAAAGCTCGATGCTTGAGATTGACATCGGGTTTGGCAAAGGGATGTTGGGCTGAAGCTTTGTCAACCGCAGTGCATATTATTAATCGAATTTCGTGCTCAGCTATTGGTAACAAAATTCCGGAGGAAGTATGGAAGGGAAAGAGCATAGACTTGAGCTATCTTCGTGTCTTTGGAAGTTCGGTTTATGTGCATGATCCGGGAAATGATAAGCTTGAACCTAGAGCTTTCAAGGGGATTTTGCTTGGCTATACGAATGGAGTAAAAGACTATCGGATTTGGAATCCGGAAACGAAGAAGGTAGTGAATTCTCGTCATGTTACTTTTGATGAGTCGGCGATGTTCAAGGAGAATGGAAGCTCATCGGATGTTCCGAATTCGGTTCATGATGAATCAAAGGAGAAAGAAATTATTTCCACATTTTGTCCAAGGAGTAGAGAGAGTAGAGTAGTTGGAGATGCTTGCGAGGAGGTAGCGGTTGATGTTACATCACATAGTCCACAGGGTGCCTCTAGTAGTGTTGGTGATATGCATGATTCTAGAGAAGATTCAGTTCAAGGTGGAGCCGAAGGAAGTTTGGGTGATGGTATTGCTACTCGGGTTGGCCATCGTACTATAAGGCCACCCGAAAGGTATGGTGATTGGAACTATCTTAGCTTTTGCGATAATTTGGACTATGCTCTTCATGTAGTCCAAGATGAGCCGATGGACCTTGATGATGTCATGAAGTCGAGTGATAGCTCGAAATGGATTTGTGACATGGAGGAAGAGATGCAATCATTGTTGAAGAATCAAACTTGGGATTTGGTTCCACTTCCTAAAGGAAACCATGCTATTGGGTGCAAATGGATATACAATGTGAAGGACGATGGAAGATACAAAGCTAGGCTAGTGGCTAAGGGGTTTGCACAAAGGAAGGGAAAGGAGTATGATGAGATATGCGCACCGGTTGTGCGCCATACTTCTATCCGGATATTACTTGCTATAGTTGTTATTCACGACTTAGAGTTGGAGCAACTTGATGTGAAAACCGCCTTCTTGCATGGTGACTTGGATGAAGACATTTACATGGAGCAACCGCAAGGTTTTGTTGTAAATGGTAAGTCAAATATGGTGTGCAAGTTGAACAAATCACTATATGGGTTGAAGCAATCACCTAGACAATGGTACAAGAGATTTGATCATTTTATGCTTGAAAACGGTTTCAATAGAAGCGTCAAGGATGCTTGTGTGTATTTCATGAAGTTGGGAAATGATTGTTGGGTGTATTTACTCTTGTATGTGGACTACATGCTCATTGCTTCGAAGGACAAGAATGAAATCAACAAGTTGAAATTGCAATTAAAGTCGGAATTCGAAATAAAGCACCTTGGAGAAGCAAAGAGGATATTGGGCATGGAAATAAAAAGGGATCGAAAGCGTTTTGAGTTGAAATTGACTCAAAAGGAGTACATTAAGAAAGTGCTTTGCCGGTTTAGCATGGAGAATGCAAAGACGTCAAATACACCTTTACCTTTGCATATGAAGCTTTCGAGTAAAGGATCACCTATCTTGGAGGAAGACAAGACGTATATGGCAAATGTGCTATATGCTAGTGCGGTTGGAAGTCTAATGTATGCTATGGTGTGTACAAGGCCCGATATTGCAAATGCCATCGGGATGGTTAGTCGATACATGGCTAATCCGGGAAAATCGCATTGGAAGCTGTGAAGCTTATATTGAGATACCTTAGAGACACATCTTCTCATGGTCTTGTTTTTGGCGGTAGTAAGGCGATGGATTGCAAGTTGGTTGGTTATTGTGATTCGGACTACGCTGGTGATAGGGATCGAAGAAAATCAACTTCCGGATATGTCTTCACACTTGGAGGTACAGCCATAAGTTGGAGATCTAGATTGCAGACCGTAGTTGCTTTATCCACTACGGAGACGGAGTTGATAGCCGCAGTGGAGGCGGCAAAGGAGGCACTCTACTTGAAGCGACTGTTGTGTGACTGGGGTTTCGAGCATGATAGTATTGATGTTCGATGTGATAGCCAGAGTGCTATTCACTTGGCAGAGAATTTGGCGTTTAGCTCTCGGACTAAGCATATTGAGGTGAGAGAGTCATTTCTAGTAGCCATGGATGAGGATAAGCAAGTATATCTTTGGAAAGTGCACACAAAGGATAACGCGGCGGACATGTTCACTAAGGCATTGCCGGTTGGGAAGTTCGAGCATTGCTCGAACTTGATTCGCTTGGAGAAGTGCTAGGTGCCACGGGGTGGCACGGTTAAGGGAGGAGCTTGGTGGTAGATGAGAAAGAGTATCGGTAAGAGATTGAGATTCTATCTTCTAGGTAAGTGCTAGTCTTTGGTGAGATAGCTTAGGATTTGGATGTTTTCAACATTTTATTAGCGGGCGTGGGCTTTGCCTGAGCTCGTTGGTGGAGTGCAATGGGCGGTGGCTTTGCCGGAGCTCATTGGGAAAGCATTCATGTTTGGTTGAAGGTAGATGTGATAGTCGGTGTTATCGGTTGTTGTTGTTGATGGTATGGTACCATTAGAGTTGGAGATGGATATAGTATCGAGGTGGAGCGTTAAATTTTGGCGACAGTATATGGAGAATTGTAGAGGTCGGAAGTAGCTTCACAACGGAGAAAACGGTTCACAAATCGGAGTTCGGAGGTGGAAGTTATATGGAAAAAGGTGGAGTAGGCTGTTTTGGGTAGGGTCAGACGTCTGGAGAAAATGGCCAGACGTCTGGCCCCTCTGGAAATTTGTTCCCGAGAATGAGCTCAGAGCAGTGTTGATTCCAGAGACATTTGCTAGACGTCTGACCAAATAGTCAGACGTCTGAGCTGAAGCAAATTATTTTCCAGTGGATTAAGTCAGACGTCTGACCATGTTGGTCAGACGTCTGAGGCGTTTTTCGCCTGTTTTGTTCTGTGGACTCAGCGTGAAGATTTGCGTCAACTGCGGGGGCAATTTCGGAACATTGCCTAGGGTTTCTCTTCTCCTATATAAACTAGCTTCAGGTTCCAGATCGAAAAAACGCAAGCGACTGCAAGAGATTAGCCTCCACCAATTAGGGTTTATCAAAACCTAATTTTCTTCAATTCTCTTCTCCACAAATCAATTTCTAATTAGAATTTTGATCACTGTAATCAGTCTCTTGTACTCTTCTCATCAATATTAATAAAGCTCTTTCTTAAAGTGGATGTACACTAACGCAACGTTAGTGGAACCACTATAAATCGCTGTGTGATTTATTTTTTGTTATTGTTTTGATTTTTGAGTTGTCTATTTGAGATTGTGATTGTCTTTGGATCGGTTGAGATTAGAATTGAGTTATTGGTTGGTTGTTTTTACACTTCTTATCACGATCTCGTCTTCCGCTGTGCTTGTGGGGTTTCGATTCGAGTGGTCTCAAGTTGGAATCCTGTAATAACACCGAACCTCTTGAATCTTGATACAGAAATTGAATGAAATAAAAAAAATGTAGACATACTTTAATATACAATAAAATATACAATCTTAAATCGTTTGTACTTGGTTGCCTTGTTCGTAAGCTTATGGTCATGTTTTAGAGTGCAAGGAACACCTGCATTTTCAAGTCCGTTTTTCCATGATAACAGGCAGATTGTTGACTGTATCATGACCAAGACGAGAAGAGCTGTGCTTTTGTATGGGGATTCTTTTCCGTTTGAACCAGGAGACCATTCTCGTATTGCCATCTGAAAGAACGGGTCTTGGTGTGTCTGCTTCCTTTTCCTTTTGGTGTTTGTTTTTCGTCCTGTGTGTTTAGTATCTTTTGTTTTTGGTGTGTGTTGTTTTTGTTTTTTCTCCCTCCTTGTTTTTCTGTTTTTGTTTTAATAAATAAGGTAAGGGCCTTCGATAAGTGCCTTGCTAAAACTGCAAAAATAATAATATAATAATGGTCATAGCTGCATAGCTAAATCAACATCATAGTGTGACAAGTTGTTTTTTAAAGTTATATGCATTCTCACAAAAAGATTTTTTTTCCCTAAGCATATGGTAATGAACATAATATTTTACTTATCCATCAGAAATACATACAATATGATGTTATTTTAATGCTCAGATATGTCACATCTGTTACAACTACGATAAACGAAGATCGATTAGCATTGTTAACTCTGATTTTTTCAAGTTTATAGATTTATTGCGAATAACTGCAAAAATATGCGAAAACTGAAATGATTGAGGTCGCACCTCTTTATTATATGCATGTCATGCCTTGGTCGTAGTGTTCATATCTACGTTTTCATCTCTAAATAGTTCTAAATTGTTTGCTTTGTATGACAAATATACATTTTTTTTCATAAATCCATTAAGTTGAATAAGCATGAAGAATTCAACATCTAAAACAAAACCTGAGCAAAATTACCTACGTTGCTGCATCCACAATGAATAACAACAAGAGAAGACTCGATGGAATGTAACTAAATGATTGAGCATCTCAGCCTCTAGTAACACTTGTATGAGCATTCTTTGGTAATCTCGAAATGAGCCTTCATACGAAGACATGTCTTAGCTATACTTTAAATTCCTGAAAAGTCTACTTTTCTGAAGAAGAGCCATGGGCAGGGTTTTTGTTAAATTCAAACATGTTTTTGGTAGATAGCTAAAGTAAAACCTTTTGTTATTAGCAAAAAAAGATAGCTTAATTTATTAGTATTGATAGATATTTAGCTTATTTTTATGACCCGAAAAGTAAGAAGTGGAACCCTTGTATTTCTAAAATAAAACTGTTGAAAGTGATGACCAGCACAATCTACCTAGAAAAGTAGTCACTTTCGCAACTAAACCAGGATTAAGGAAATATAATGAAAAAAGAGAAGCTTGCTACCACATGAACATTGGATCTGGGAGTACATTTCATACAACAGATGTTTGTTTTAATGCTGATATTCCACTTGTTTGGTGCATACGTATGTATTTTTATGCTGAAATAGAAGATCTTGCTTTCCATCCCATGTTTACTTTTGAAAGACTTGCACAAACTGGAAAATCTAAACGCCTTCCTTTACGATTATTGGAGGAACAATGTTTGAATGCACTGTCTCTAAATTAATTGTTAAACGAATGCAATTTTTTTATGTGTTCATGAGTTTTTTGATGGTAAAAGTTGAGTAGAAGTAATATTTAAAATAAAAAGTTTTTTGCTACTCTTCTTTTCTTTGTTACGCTTGAGTAATATACACTGCCATATTTCTGAGATAATTGATTCATATGAAAATTTTCCGTGCTCTTATTTGACCTTAGTTACTATATATGCCCATAAATCAAGATGCCTAACAACATTTCAAACTATCTTCCTTATCATTTATGATGCTGGTAGAAAAGTGATTGTATTCTGGTAATTTTTAAATTTTCCTTCTGAATTTTTAGTTAGTAATATAAATCTTGTTCAAAATTATTTCTATATCTTAGTAATAAATTACATTATTAATTAAACAAAGTAAATCGGGTAAAGTGTAAGTTCATTTTCAGTTTCTTGAAATCAGTACTAATACCAACATCTTTTATATAAAACTTATTTAATGTCGTATATAACAAAATAATTTTTCATGTTTTCCATTTTCAGTCGACAATATTTACATGAAAGTTTGGATACATCATTGTTGCATCATGGTTAATTTTGAATACTTTACGTACTAATTGTACTGATCACAGACCTCTGCTGCTATAAACAAGGAAAACGAACAATAAATATCCAGGCACTAGGAAAAAAATGTGGCCTGTTGTCTTTGGAACACCGTTTACACTACTAGCTATGTTAGAATTGCTTTACTTATTTGCTCAATTAATATATTTTTGTTGAAAAATACTAAACACAGTGCATCTATAACAGAATTGCATCAGGAGTTGCACCAGCAGGTAGCACTAGGTTTAATGCAAGAGCGAAAACAATCAATAACATCATTATGGGAGCAGCAAACGACGCTTCGAAGACCATATATGCAGTTACAAATTCAGTTGTGGCATTGTAAAGCAACCCACAGATATTTTCTAGTATAGTTGGATCAAACAGACTAAATTCTACCTTGCATAAGCTTGATGGAGAAGCGGATAATATACAAAATAAAGCTTTGAAGAGCGCGAGACTATTTAATGAAGGGCTCAATGTTATGTAAGTATGCAAGAGCCTTACATATAAACCAGTTATATAGAAAATTTTCCATATGAATTCTAACATATTCATTGTTTTTGCAGGAATGTGGCGACTATATTCACAGTTGCACTAAACATGGCATTCATTCGTAGTTTGCTTGGTAAATAAAATAGTTTCATACTTATAAACATTGCTGCCAAATTTATACTGTATCTCTAATCTAAAAGTCAACTGTTTTTATATATATTGTAGCATTGGCACCATTTTCCAAATTACGTCTGAGTTTTACGATGTAAGAACTCAATACCCTCAAAATCTTACTAACGATCGGGGTTTTCGACCCTCGAAAATCGACATTAATACATTCTTAGTATTCACGTGCCGCAAATCCAAGTACCGGAAAACCCGATTTTAGTGGAAAAAGAAAATAAAGATAGAACAGAATCTCACCCGAATGTAATAACATATATTATTTCAATATAAAAATTTTACACTGGAAAATTTTGAATACAATATCATAGTCTAACCTAGATTCAGCCTGGACAGTTATAAATCTTTTGTCCTTACAAATGCTGACAAGCAACAAAACAAATGCAGTGTATGCGACGGATAATAGAATACGTCCATACGTAGACGAAGATCTTCAGCTCTCCTCTGAAAACTCCAAGCATCTTCAACTAAATCTGAAACTACTTGGATCTGACCCGAGTATTAAAAATACCCAGATCAGGCTTGATAAACCAGCGTGAAATACTCGAAATTTTAAATGCTGATGTAAATCAAAACCTTTGAAAAGAATGATATCTCATAAGACCACTTCCACATATAAATACGGATGGGTTTTTATCTTATGATAACCAAAATACTTTATATCAAAACATTTGATATTATTCTTAATGACATTGGTTTGTAAACACTTTTCAAGTAATATATATCAAAATAAAGAATCAATATTCGAACTAAGTCTATGGTAATATATCTGGACTAGGTCAACGGAATACACCGGACGGAATATATGATACCAAAGGAGTAGCTGAAATGTTTGCAAAGCATTACAACTATTTTGGGAATACAATCAAAGCCGTAAAGTTCGTATTGGAATTGGATTTCCAACTTGATAGGGAACTAGTGGTCTTTTCATTTGATCCATGTATAGCAACATAGTTCCCACGGTGCTTTAATCGTTTTTCTCAAGCAAGTCACTTGGAACTGCACTTGCTACACTATCAATATCCGGTAGCCTTATCACTTTTCGCAAGCTATCTACTATATTCAAATAAATGGGGCAATAAATGCCTTAAGGATCTAGATTCCACTGGACTCCTCCATATTCATACAGCCGATAGCCTGAAATATATGTCCTACGAACCACATAATTACCCGTATCATCTCCGGGATGTGAGGCTCGTGAGGCTATGCTCAATTTTAACAAAGCCACGCTTTATTCTTCCATAAAGCACATTCCACTTAGAATGCTACATTGTCATTCCTTAATCACACAACCAATTTCTACCAACGTATAACTCTTGAGCTCCTACGTCTCAGGAAAAGGTGTTAAGCTAAGAAAAGTTGTCTTTTCTGCCACCAAGCATATAATACGTTGATAGAGATCAATTAATATGATCAGAAATGCACTGTCAGACATTTGTCCATACAAGTTCGTTCTGGGACTGAACGAAACCGAAGGCACTCCTCCTACTACCATTAGTAGCGAGTAGTCCTTGCAATCCGAAGATTTCAAAACACGATAGGACCACCGCTATATAAATGTCTCTATATTGGGAGCTACTCAGAGAATGTCAACAAGTAGTTTTTTCGCTATGAAGATCTTCGGTCTTCAATAATCATCATCTTCAACATGTCTCCACTTCCGAACGTATACGTTGGTTCGAAGTGGTTTTCAGATAGGAGTTACCCAAATCTAACTCCGGTTCCATTGAATCAATCATTGATTAAAAGATGTTAAGTTCATATGTGATTATCAATCAACATTCAATTTAATTCATCTTTTTATCCATTCATAGATATCTCTTAGAGATATAATCATTGAATCATTTCTTTATCTTTTTCAGAGTATATGGAATCATTAAGCCACATTTATCAAATCCTTTGATTACTTAAAACCTTTTTTGAATCTTGAATAATTCCAAATCATTTCGCCTTTCACTTAGGAAAATATTTTCAAATCATTTATTTAAATCTTTACAAAGACTTCCAAATCATAACTTTTAGAATGGGTCAAAAACAATGTTATTTAAGATATAGTTTACTGCAAACCCAAAACAATTAATTTAAATATAGGAATTAAACTAATTCCAAATCATTTATTTAAACCTCATATTAGAAAACATTATTGAGTATAAAGGATCAAGGAAATTATACTAATTCTACTCAATATCAATTTCCGTATTCAACCTTTACTATCCGTCGAACAGCGATGAAATCACCTTTCAAATTCACACGGATAGTATGGGTTCCCTCCTCAGAATTTAACACCGAGTGTAAGAATATTATTTCTATGCAATCCAAGTTAATTAAATTTGGAAAATTTAATCTTTTATATTTAACTCGTTTTCGACATTTCGACCTTATCCATTCCTCGCTTGGGATGAGGCCAGGTGAGCTAGGGCACTAGTTGCTCCTGAACATCTCCTTGTTGAAGCACCTCCATCCAGATCTCAGAAATAGAAAAATCAGGTGTGCTTGTTGGCTTATTAGAGCCAAGATTAAAACACTTACTTATAATAGCTTTTCCTAAATCATTCATTTATCACTTTTGAAATAATTTATAAAATCCTCAAATCATCTTTAAAATACTTTATAATTCATTTAAAATATTTATAAAAGATTTGCAAAAGAATCGTTAAGTTTAAAACCATATTTCAAAAGTTATTGAAACTGCTGTAAAAAGTGCTGCGAAAAGTGCTACAAACAGCGTATTAAAGCTTCTTTGATCGAAACAACATTTTTATTTCACATACTTTCATTTTCCGACTCAAACCACTTTTAAAACACTTTAAATGATTTATAAGATTTATTCCATATTTTTAAACATTTTAAAAATATTTATTTAAAACATTTGCTACTTTGACCACCGAACTACCAAAGCGCGATTTTATCGAAAATTGGATTTGCTCATATTTTAAAATCTATTAAATGAAATCTCGATCTTTTTCTTTTGTTTGAAAACTATAGTCATAAGAGTTCGAAAAATTCTTATTGTAAAGAAATCCGACTCTGATTCCATCCTATAGAAGGATTTAACTTTTATGGCGTGAAATCGCGAACTACCGTTACGCGACGCGCTTATTTTTGACTTCAAATTCATTATTTGACAAAAAATCTTCAATTTGAATTTTAATGTTTATAAAACATTTATAAACCATTTTCAAACATTTAAACCAATATTTTCCATATTAAATCTCTTTTTCACTTTTAAATCATTTCATAATATTATATTATTATAATATTCATATCAACGTTCTTATATTCTTAAAAACAATAAGAGGCTAAATAACTTCATATACACATATTTATTATAGATTTTATTTCCATTATTTATTATGGTTAATTTACTAACCATTTCTATTATCATTTATCAACCAAGTTATCAACCATCTTAACAATCATCTAATCAACCAAGTAATCAAACACTTAATCATCCATTATAATAACTTTCATATCATTAAACTTGAGAGATTAATTAGTAAATTTAAATGTTGAGTACTCACTTATGGCTCCACTCCACCAATCTTTTTCGTAGCTTCTCGAATTGATTTTGGCAGCACTTCCTCCTCCTTTACTAGCTCTGGAGCTTCCCGAACTTGCTCTTTTCTTCCCATAGGGCTCGACCTATGCTAGAGTAGGCTCAGCTATGCCTTTGAGTGGGTGGTGCTCTCGACTTTGAGGGTATGGGAGGAGGCCGTGAGCTATGGAGGGGTGGAGGAGGTGATTGGCTAGTGTTTTGAGGTGATTCGACTTTGTATATGTAGGTATATAATTTTATTTTATTTTCTACTTAAATTTCTTCATAAATTTCCTAAAAAAGAAGCCATGGAAAAGCTTAGGAAAAGAGGAAGAAGAAGATGGTAGGATGTGTGAATGAATGAATGAAAGGGGTGCTTGTATTTATAGCCAAAATTTTGCAAAATTTCCTCCATCACATCACCCATGTACCTCCTTTCACCTCCATCATTTCACATGCCCATACCCCTCTTCACTATCATCCATCATCTCAAATCACTTCATGTCCTAAATGTTGACTTTACGAAAGCTTAAGGGTGAAGTTTTCTTGAAATATCTTAGACATTTTTAATATATGTATATATAAATGTATATATGTTATATGTATGTATATATATGTTCATGTATATGTTAGTGGATGAATTTATATGTGATATATGTGCAAATGACATATAAACAATGTTGCAATAACTTTTGAACAACTTCCGTTCGTTAAACCGTTGAAAATCGGAAAACCGATTCCCGGTCACATTTTCACTTTTTATTTAATATACATATATTTGTAAACAAAGTTTGAAAATAAATTCCTAATCATTTTTGATAAATAAAAGTGATCACATTTGAATTATAAAATCATATAAACCAATATTAGCAATTACTTACAAAAAGTGTATTTATACCGATAAACCGATATCGATTTTCTTCATAATTTCAAATCGCTTAAATATCTTTATAAAACTATTATAAATCATTTATTATCACTTTATATCTATTTAAAATGAATTACTATCACTAAAAAATGATTATTTGAATAATTATTAAATCATTAAATCATAATTAAAATTAAATATAAGGGCATCACTATATATTCATTTAATTTCCAAAAATAAAATAAATAATTTTATTTCATATTCTTGTTCAATTATAAAAATAAGTTTATATATCCAACTCTGTGCACTACATTTTACGAGTATAAAGTTGTTTATCGATAAAATGGTTTTCGGTCATTTTATCGCTATTTTTTCAAAGTATATATTTTTGTAAATACTTATAAAATTGTTATTTATTGTTTTAAAACATCATAATCTATGTTAAAAAAAAAATCTTATATTTGAATATTTTAAAAATAAATATAATTTATCAAATTGATAAATTTGTAGGTCGTTACACTTACTATTAACACAAATCAAACTCTAAGTCCACGCTATTGGGTTCATCACTGTTAACAAGTTTAAAACACTTTGCTTGATATTGACATGTCTTTTCTGGTACTTTTGACTATACTATTTCCTATACAAGTAGGCACCATTTTTAAAATTTTGTTACATCTCTTCTTGATACGATTTACTAAGGTTGTAATAACTTTTTTCTTCCAGATTCTCAAGTGATTCTTGTGCGACTCTTGAAGAGTTTAGTCATGGTCCAAGAAACATCACATTGAGCTCAATCTTGCCATGCAACGATGAAACTCCAACAACATTAGCTTTGCATTATGTTGGAGCTGGTATCCACAGCCTAATAGACAAGGTATTAACATATATATTATATATGGTATATAAAGTTATATTGAGATATACATGCAAGATATAGAAAATGAACCACATACAAAATTACTTCCAGGTGAATGCGAACGTATCAACTCTACAGTCTCTTTCTGTTGCAGGCCTAAAATAAGTATGCAACCCATTCTCAGGGGCACCATGTATTTGTCATGATTTATTTTTATAATTATTTCCTTCATCTTTTCCTAAATTATATAGTTTTGGCCATTAACAACATGCTATCTTAATCCATATATACTCAACCATAAAATAAGGGAACACAAAATAAGAGATGGCCAAGCTTAATGTTTGGTGCATACGTATGTATTTTTATGCACCTTATCATGTTTTACTTGAGTGCTGCTCCATGCATTAGCTTGTGTACCTGCTCATTGTGCGTTTAATTAGGTTTTTACTTAACCTTTTTTTAAGTCTGAGGGTTGTATATTTTTCTTATATGTCCATTTTGAAAACTAGGTTGGGGTTTTTCATGATGAATGCATATGCAAGAAG
The DNA here is from genome assembly GCA_030737815.1 of Allium fistulosum. Classification (NCBI taxonomy): domain Eukaryota; kingdom Viridiplantae; phylum Streptophyta; class Magnoliopsida; order Asparagales; family Amaryllidaceae; genus Allium; species Allium fistulosum. The sequence goes on along the minus strand of CM060908.1, from coordinate 838,410,294 downwards.
CTAATCAAGGTTTGTTGCAAACCTTGGGCCTATTGGTTGGGAAATCGCATCCAAGCAGATAGGAAAAATTCCTCCCTCTAAGCACACTATTTGGTCCTGGGTGGATAGGTCAAAATGAGTCACCTCAGTCCAAAGCAAATAATACAAAAATAGAGAATTATGAAACAATAACTTCAAATAATCCCATTGGCTCTGTAAAACATGAAAATGAAACAGATGTTGGTAATCAAGGTTTCTATATATATATGATATTTGTAGGATTTCAGTATTTTAGATATGGAACAGGGCAAGAACAAGAACTCGTTGCTTTTTCAATCTCATGAAAAATGACAATACATGCTTCTCCATTTATAGTAGGAGAATTCAGACCATCATACATGAATCTAAAATATGTAAAGTCACATTAAATGTGAACCAGGGAACTCAAGAGATATATTTAGATTCATGTATGATGGTCTGAATTCTCCTACTATAAATGGAGAAGCATGTATTGTCATTTTTCATGAGATTGAAAAAGCAACGAGTTCTTGTTCTTGCCCTGTTCCATATCTAAAATACTGAAATCCTACAAATATCATATATATAGAAACCTTGATTACCAACAGATTGGTATCAGAGCTTAACAAACATGAATAACTCTTTTGCTGTTCCAAAACTTACCAAAGAAAATTATGGGCACTGGTGTATACGCATGAAGGCATTGCTGGGCTCACAAGAGGCCTGGGAAATTGTTGACAAAGGATACGAGGAACCAGAGAATGAAGGAGCCTTGAATCAGGCTCAGAAAAACAATCTGGCAAAGGCACGGAAACAGGATCAACAAGCTTTATCAATTATACACATGGGCTTAGATGAAGCCATGTTCGAAAAGGTGGCATCTGCCTCAAAAGCAAAGGAAGCCTGGGAGATTCTCCAGAACAATTTTAAGGGCGTTGACAAAGTAAAAAAGGTACGATTACAAACCCTACGTGGTGAATTTGAATCATTGCATATGAAGGAAACAGAATCTGTCCCAGATTATTTCACAAGGGTTTCTTCTATTGTAAATCAAATGAAGAATTATGGAGAAAAATTAGAAGATGCTCGTATAAATGAAAAGATACTAAGATCGTTGAATACAAAATTGCAACTTGTTGGCATATCTATTGAGGAATCAAATGATATGGAAACCATGACCACTGATCAACTCATGGGATCATTACAAGCATATTCAGAAAGATTGTTAAAAAAGGAAGAGACGGATTCCCAGGTGTTAAAAATTAATGCCTCTGTTGAAAACAAAGACAAGCTGCTGTACTCACAACATACTAGAGGAAGAGGCCCTGGACGAACAAATCAAAACTTTAACCGAGGCAGAGGACGTGGACATGTAAGCAATAGATTTGAAGGAAGAGAACATACAACTCAACAAAACTGGCGCGGACAAGGGAGTAGCCGTGGCAGAGGTGGCAGAATGACTCAAGGCAGAGGTTGCAGATCAAATGAATGTTACAATTGTGGAAAATTTGGACATTTTGCAAAGGATTGCTGGTTTAACAAAAGGGTTGAAGAAAAGGCAAACATAGCTGAAACAGGAGAGCAACAAGATGGAGTCTTGCTAATGGCCAACAAAGAAATGATTCAAGAAAATGATGTAATTTGGTACCTTGACAGTGGTGCAAGCAACCACATGAGTGGGCTCAAACATCTCTTTACTAATTTAAGAGAAATAAATTCTGGTTTTGTGTCTTTTGGTGATGCATCAAAGGTTGAAGTAAAAGGAAAAGGTGAAGTTAGAATAGAAGGCAGACAAGGAAAAATAGAAGATGTTTATTTTGTTCCGGACCTGAAAAACAACATTCTAAGTCTTGGACAGCTACTGGAGAAAGGGTATTCAATTTTCATGGAGAATAAAGTCATGTTCCTAAAAGATAAAAATGGCAGGGCAATTGCTCAAACAGAAATGTCTCAAAATCGGATGTTCAAATTGAATTTGAAAAACATACAGGAGAAGTGTTTGTCAGCAAAGTCAGAGGATAAGGCAACTCTATGGCACAAGAGACTTGGACATTTGCACTATGGTGGCTTGAAGGAGATGGCAAACAAAGGAATGGTTCATGGAATTCCAAACATGGATTTTATAGGAAATTTTTGTGAAGATTGTGTGCTGGCAAAACAAACAAGGAGCTCATTTCAGAAAAAGGCAACTTATCGTGCTACAAGGCCTCTCGAGTTGGTGCATACGGACATATGTGGTCCTTTCACACCCAAGTCATTTAGCTCCAAGAGGTACTTTCTTACATTTATTGATGACTACTCTCGAAGAACATGGGTTTATTTTTTGTATGAAAAATCTGAGGCGTTTAAAATGTTCAAGAAATTTAAAGTATTGGTTGAAAAGAAGACGGGAATGTATATCAAGGGATTTCGTTCGGATAGAGGCGGAGAATATTTATCAAATGATTTCACTGAATATTGTGAAGAACAGGGCATCAGAAGATTCTTGACAGCTCCATATTCACCACAGCAGAACGGCGTGGCTGAAAGAAAAAACCGAACAATTTTAGATATGGTAAGATCAATGTTAAAGAGCAAAGAACTGCCAAAAGAACTATGGGCAGAAGCTGTTCAGTGTGCAGTTTATATTCAGAACCGGTGTGTACACTCAAACTTGGGAGATAAAACACCTCAGGAATTGTGGAGTGGAAAGAAACCTACTGTATCACATTTAAAAGTGTTTGGAAGTACAGCATACTCTCATGTACCAGACCAGAGAAGAACAAAGCTGGACGACAAGAGCAAAAAATTCATTTTCATTGGATATGATGAGAAAACAAAAGCCTACAGACTTCTTGACCCAGTTTCTATGAAGGTTGTTGTGAGTCGAGATGTGAAGATACAAGAAGATGATACATGGAACTGGAGTAAAGCACATGGAGAAGAAACAAAAAAAGATGATATTCAAATTTCTGAAATCTCAGCAACAAGTTCTAATACATCTGAAGAAGAAGAATCAGATGAGGATGAGCCCAGAAATCCTAAAACAAGAAGTTTGCAAGATATATATCAACATGGTGAGGTGCACCTAGTGTGTTTGGTGGCTGATGCAGAAAATGTAGACTATGAAGAAGCAGTGAAAGACAAGAAGTGGAAGGCTGCAATGGATGAAGAGATCAAAGCTATTGAAAAGAACAAAACCTGGGAGCTTGTTGAACCTCCAGAAGGTTGTAAACCCATTGATGTTAAATGGGTTTATAAGAAGAAAATGAATGCTCAAGGAGTTGTAGAAAGATATAAGGCGCGCTTGGTTGCAAAGGGCTATCGACAAAAGGCTGGAATAGACTACGATGAGGTGTTCGCACCTGTTGCAAGAATGGAGACAATACGACTTTTAATCTCTCAAGCAGCTCAATACAAGTGGCCGATTCATCAAATGGACGTGAAATCTGCGTTCTTAAATGGTTTGCTCGAAGAAGTGGTGTATGTAAACCAGCCACCCGGATATGAAAAAGCAGGGAAAGAAGGAATGGTGTTAAAATTATACAAGGCACTGTATGGTTTGAAACAGGCGCCACGAGCTTGGAACACTCGAATTGATGCCTACTTCAAAAAGAATGGATTTGTGCAATGTCCTTATGAAGCTGCTTTGTATGTCAAAGAACGGCAAGGTAACTTGCTACTCGTTGCACTTTACGTCGATGATCTTATTTTTATGGGGAACAATGAAGATATGATTAAAGATTTTAAAAGGGAAATGTCCCAAGAGTTCGAGATGACAGATTTGGGTTTGATGAGATTTTTTCTTGGTATTGAAGTGAAGCAAGATAAGTCAGGTATTTTTATCTCTCAAGAAGCATATGCTAATAGTATTCTAAAGAAACTTCGAATGGAGCACTGCAATCCAGTATCAACACCCATGGAGTTGGGTACAAAACTTTCAAAATTTGAAGGAGGAGAATCGGTGGAAGCAAATTTATATCAAAGTTTAGTTGGGAGTTTGAGATATCTCACATGCACAAGACCTGATATAGCATACAGTGTTGGAATTATGAGCAGATTCATGGAAGATCCAAAACAGTCACACTGGAAGGCAATAAAAAGAATTCTGCGATATATCCAAGGAACAAAATCTCTGGGATTGTTTTATTCCAGCAAAGAGGACTGCAAATTGCTGGGATATTCTGATAGTGACTGGTGTGGAGACGTGGATGATCGCAAAAGTACTTCTGGATACTTATTTTTTATGGGAGACACGGCATTTACATGGTATTCTAAGAAGCAGCCTATAGTTTCATTGTCAACTTGTGAGGCAGAATATGTGGCAGCCTCTTATTGTGTATGTCATGCCATATGGTTAAGGAGATTGACTCATGAGCTAAGGATCCCACAACCAATGCCAACTGAAATTCGGATTGATAACAAGTCTGCAATTGAGCTTGCCAAAAATCCAGTGCATCACGAGAGGAGCAAACACATTGATGTTCGATTTCATTTTATTCGGGAGCATGTAAAGGAGAAGGATGTGCATTTACGTCATGTTGCTAGTAGAGATCAGATTGCAGATGTGCTCACCAAACCACTATCCAAGACCTTGCTAGATACTTACAAAAGGATGATGGGGATGAAGGATCGAAAGGAGTTAGTTTAAGGGGGAAATGTGTTAAATAAACTAAACTCTTCATTTCTAAAATATGTAAAGTCACATTAAATGTGAACCAGGGAACTCAAGAGATATATTTAGATTCATGTATGATGGTCTGAATTCTCCTACTATAAATGGAGAAGCATGTATTGTCATTTTTTATGAGATTGAAAAAGCAACGAGTTCTTGTTCTTGCCCTGTTCCATATCTAAAATACTGAAATCCTACAAATATCATATATATAGAAACCTTGATTACCAACAACAGAAACATTGCAGTCGAGCCCCAACTCCAAATGCATGGTTTCCACATTGGACATGGCATGAATTTTACATCTCATGAAAGAAAACCAACTGCAGTTGGTGGTACCAACGGCGGCAGCAACAACGATGCAAAAGATATAGAACAGAATTGTGATTCCAAAGGAAAGTTGAGTCAATCAATAAATAATCATAAGGTTACTTCAGATTTGACAGCAGATTATCAGAAGATATGAAGCAGCGGGTTCAGCAAAAACAATCAGCATTGGGATTGCAACTTTGAAGAGCCTACGGGCCCGTTTAGTTTGCTATTTTTAGTTTTGTGTTTTCGTCTAAACAAAAGTGTGCATTTATTATGGATTGTAGAAAAACACACAATTTTGAAAAATGAAACTAACATAGAAAACAAAAAACAAGTTTATTTGATTTTTCGTGTTTTGAGACATAACAAAAGGATGGAAAACAATTCATCTTCTCCATTTTCCGTTCATCGTCGCGATGGCTAAGAATTGTAAAAGGTTTTCCACATTTGTTTGTATTTTGTAGTGTATGTTGAAAACACAAAACTCAAAACTCAAAACGAAACCAAACAGGGCCTACATTTCTATTCTTATTTTGGATGAATTTAAGATAATATCGGATAAATTAATTACCTACCGATAAGAAAGAGAGCCTTATTCTATAGTTGAAATTTGTACGATTTAATTTATACACGAAGTTTAGCAGTTCACTGTAGCTGAGAAACTGTTTAATACATATGTAACGTTATATATTTAAAATTTGATAGAAGTTGTATATGATTAAGGTTTCTTTTTTACGTGCTTTTGGCATATTCTTACGACTATGCAGTATATTTTGCTTTGTTGAGTTATCAAGCATTCCCTGTTTGTTTTGGTTTAATCTCTTCCATTGTTTTGACATATGTATTTGAACGTTCTGTCATCTCTTGCGTTGTGAATTGGTATGTTCTTGTGTTGTGAATTAGTATGTTATTGTTGCAGTCTTATATCTAAAAATGGGAACAAAAAATGGATGGTCACATTTGGATTGTAGTGTTGGAAACATCTAAATATAAGAGAATATAGGATTCTAGTAACAGATATTCCAGAAGGTTAGCCACCTTCTTACAGATTTTAAAAAAATAAAAATTTAACTACTGAAAATACATTTACTAATGCTACATGTTTGATTTAATATACATTTATAGGAACAGCTTTTGCTCTCAATATATTATTTTTCATACCAATTTGGACCGGAGTACTTATCACCGGATTAAGGACACTTTTGCTACTAGGGTTGCAAAGATATAAATTTAGTTCGTCATCCTTTTGGAATCAGATTTACAACCGCAAATGGTCAAAAGGACATAATTTCTGCTATATTATAAAATAACCAAGTCAATGATATAAAACTGAATATGATTTACTACTCTAGTTGCTGAAATCCAGGCCGGGTTATATTTTTTTTCTTAAATCTGGTATTTAAAATATAGTAAAAAACGAAAGCGTCAAAGATGAATTATAGGGATAAGATAGTTTGAAATGTATTGCACCGCACCATTTTCTCAATAGCTACAACTATATAAACTCCTAACGAAGTAAATGAAAATTCACCATGACACATAACTTACATCTATCAAATACAACACCTCAAAGGTACGTAAGTTTACTTTATCATTTATAGTACTATTAATTTTTGCAGAAGAAATGGTTTCCTTGTGCTATACTATGCTATAACTATTAGTTTTTGTTGGAAAATTCTGTCGATGATTCGAGAATGATGAAGATGATAATTGTTGTACTTCTGACTTCAAGGATCTACTGCGTAGATTCTTTTAGACAATAGTTCAACCCAATAGGTGCAAACAGGTTTTCGAACTATCGACTTCAGGATTCAACTAAGCCTTGAAACAGCGTAATCGGATTCAAAACATGTACGATTTTGATCCGACCAAGAACACTCAAATTTGATCTCTGATGATGCAATTTTAGTAGAGAAAAGAATAAAGAAGAAGAAAAAAAATTGATCTGTAACGTTTCTGTGTTTGCAACACCTTACAGGTGTCGCAAATGGTGGTGATAATGCAGTGTTCTGCAACACTTTCTGGGCGTCGCAGATCTGTAGGAAGAAGAAGAAGGTACAAAGAAAAGAGATTGTTTTTTTGTAATGGTTCATGGGCATCACTATTTATAGTAGAAGAGGAAGTGTCCATTCGTCAAGCGTTGCATCCTTTCCATTCTTCTTCCTTCTTCTTCCACTTCTTCCCTCTTCAAAATCAAACCCAAACCCAAAACTAATTTTGAAAATTTCCAACAATTTCCCCTCATTTTCAAAATAAGTAAAATAAATAAAATAGATGGCTGGATCACTAGAGTGACTACCTACATACCAAAGTGGGATCAAGCCAATGGAGTTCCAAGATCAAGTTTTGCATCATCGTGGAAATTAATACATAAATGATAGGTATCTTTTGGATTTGAACCTTCACTTAGTGTAAACCATTCAAAGTTCTATCGAGGTCTATGGTGAACGTATCTTGAACCAAGTACCCCTAGTGATAGTACCGGAATAGTCACACATATTGATTTCCGTATATAGAGTGTTCTGTATGCTTAGCACATTAATGGCCATGTGCTTAAATCCTTGGTTCATGAGTCTACATCAGAAAGCGGTCTTACTTTCTTAGGAAACGACCTGATTTACATACTCATATAGGTAAGTCTCTTAAGGTGTTTCTGCGATACACCCTTTTTAAGGTAACTAAACTTATTAAGGACATATTATCCATCCTCTGTTCTTGCAGAATCCAACAATAAATATTATGGGATTATTGATTTAGTGTTCCATAATCATTCTCTTAACTTGTTGGTACCCATTGAACTTTGTCTATCCCTTTCAAAACATAAGTTGGGTTTCTGTTAAAGATGATCAACCTTCATTCACAGACCTTAGTCCTATTTCCTTTGATTTTATAGAAACCATTACTTTTGGAAGACTCTTTGTGAGTGGATCAGCCAAGTTTTTCTTTGTTTCTATGTAATCAATAGTTATTACTCCACATTTAAGTAACTATCTTATCATTTGATGTCTTAGACTCACATGTCTAGACTTCCCATTATATGTCTTATTAGAGACATTGTATATTGTAGCCCGATTATCACAATTAATCAAGACTGCTGCAGATGGCTTCTTCCATAATGGGATTTTTATTAATAAATTCCTAAGCCATTCCGCTTCCGTACAAGCATCTGCTAATGCAATCAATTCTGACAGCATTGTTGAGTCAGATATAAAGGTCTGTTTCTTGGAAACCCAAGACACAGCAGCACCTCCTAACGTAAAGATCCATCCAGTCGTAGACTTGGATTTGGATTCTACATTGTTCCAGGTTGCATCACTATATCCTTCTATTACAGTAGGATATCCTTTATAAGATAAACCATAGGTAGCGGTTCCTTTCAAATAAGCTAAAACTCTGGAAATAGCTTTCCAATGTTCGAAACCTGGATTACTCGTAAATCGACATAACATGCTTATAGAATGTGCTATGTCTGGTCTAGTGCAATGCATAGCATACATAAGACTCCCAATAATATTGGAATACTCAAGTTGAGAAATGGTACGTCCGGTATTCTTTTCTAATTTAATACTAGGATCTAAAGGAGTAGGTGCTGGTTTGTCATTATAATGACCATATTTTCGAAGGAACTTCTCGATGTAACGAGATTGTGTTAGTAACAACTCCACCTCTTTCCTAATAATTTTAATTCCTTGAATTACGTCAGCTTCTCCTAGATCTTTCATATCAAATTTAGAAGATAGAAACTTCTTAGTTTCATTCACACAGGATATATTGGAACCAAATATTAGCATGTCATCAACGTATAAACATATTATAACATAATCGTTGTTATCCGATTTGCTATAAATACATTTATCAGCATCATTAACAATAAATCCATATGACAATGGTATTTTATCAAATTTCTCATGTCATTGCATGGGAGCTTGCTTCAAGCCATAAGGAGACTTTACTAATTTGTGAACTTTCTTTCCTTGGCCTGGGATTTTGAAACCTTCAGGTTGTTCCATATATATCTCTTCTTCTAAATCTCCATTTTGAAACGCAGTCTTTACATCCATTTGATGTATGACCAATTTATGAATTGATGCAAGTGTTATTAAGCAGCGTATAGAAGATATGCGAGCAACTAGAGCAAATGTATCAAAATAATCTACTCCATGTGTAACGATACGACTTTTCGACTCTCGAAAGTCGACATCAATACAACCACTGTATCAACTGCCGAACTATCGAATGCCGAAAAACCGAATTGTTAGGGTTGAAAAAAAGAAGAGGTAGAAGAAGACAGAAGAAAAAGAAACTAGAAACAATATCAGAATCTCACATTCGCAGTGGAACAATATATAATACATGAATGAATAATCTTTAAAACAAAAGACTATATCAGTTTATACATTACATCATATCATAAGAGTTACAACAATGGACAGTTATATAAACTTGTCCCCATACAGAATACATAGCAGAATAATACATAATATAAGTGATACGTCTCGCCATCCAGCTCGCCTCCAGATCTCCACAGCAACTGCTGAATTCCAGAATGACCTGATAACCTGACTCTAGGCTGCCCGTGTGGAAAATTATGGGCACCCAAAGTTTAGAAAGGGAACAATAAACTCCAGGTCAGTCATGGTGACTGGTGTGAGATCGTAAAACAGTTATTTTCACAAAGAAAATAAAAGAAATTCGCAATGATTTTGGAAAATGAAACTACCATAAGGCCTCCCGCCACACACACAATGCAAACGCAGAATTGGAGGAGATTTCTCCTTATGATAGTCAAAGATGCTTACTATGAAAGATCAGTTCATATTATTATTAATGTCTAGTGTGAAAATATTTCGAAAGTATAATATTAATCTTAGCCAGCATAGGTACCATTATATTATGCCTGCTATAGCTGCCACTTGAGGTGACAGGTTATACAAATTGCAATCGTAAAGGGCTCGTATTATTTCTTTGGGTTTTCCAACAAATGGTCAAGCTAAGGAACTTCCTACTGCTACATGGGTACGCCTCTAGCGGGACGTCCTGAGAGACAACTGCTCTCTGCCAACACAAGGCCGGGTTACCTCTGTAACTAGGTAACTACTACACGAATATGCCACCCCTCGGTCCTTTGGGACCTTTATCCGAGGCGCCTCGATCACACAGCAACAATCACACAGTAAATGAGATTGGAGCAACCACGCAGGTAAATATCTGGGCTCCATACCATAATATCACATTTTTCCAGAAGGAAATGACATACCCTAAAGGGCGCGACCCTCATAACCTTGTCGCATTTTCCTGTTTTGACCATTTCTGGTTTGTGAGGCTCGACGAGGTCTCGTCCACAAAGCTACGCTTCACATGAAAGCCATGCTTTGATCACAAATGATCAACGAATGATCATCAACACACACCAACACTTAGCATGCCACACTACCAAATTGGGAATATATCACTGATAACCTTCAACTACATAACCTCTGAGCTCGTACGTCTCAGAGGAGGGTGTTAAGCTAAGAGAATAAATTCTCCGCCACCAACAGAAATGTATTTGAAAGAAATCAGCTTTATATCTCAAAGTGTAGTGTCAGACATAAAACCATACAAGTCTGTTCCGGGGTCGAACAAAACCGAAGGCACTTCCAAAGAAGTCCTTGCAATTCAGGTATTCACAATCCCGATTGGACTTCCCATCACATAGGGAATCTCTATACCGTAGCTACTCGGTGCAGAGACAATCAATAGGTTATCCTATCGTTCTCGCAAACACCCGGTCTTCAACACTGGTCTTTAATTGCAATCCGTAACGTCGTATCATTATTCGGAATGGGTTATATGACACAAAGTCCTCTCCCGGCTTAACCGAATAATGAGCGCTTGTTTTAAAACAAATTCAAGTGCCATTTCAAAGGCAAACATTGATAGTCGGTTATTTAACTATCACACAGTATTCACAAAGATCACCCAATTTAAATAATTTTCCCAAATTATTAAATTTCAAAATATCTTTGCAAGATATACATTTTCCACACTTCATCCCCTCGAAAACAAATTTCAAATCATATTTTCCTACACGGGATATATTTCCAAATATTTATTTATTTCCACTGGAAATCTGTCGAGTTCAAATACTTTATCTCCAAAATATTCCTTAAAATCCAATTTCAGAATTTCTTCATTTATAATTTAAAACTACTTTGGAAATATACTCGGCTTTTCAAGGAAAATACACTTCCATTTCAAAATGGTCCATTTAAACCAATTAAATAAATCCTTATCGATTTATTTCAAATTTACATTCCAAATCTGTAAATTTATTTCCACACTTTAAAAATAAATCAGTGTTTATTTTTAAAACAAATTTCCCTTTCCTTTATAAATTCCCATTGCGAATTTAAATTTTCAAATATCCATTGATATACGATTTTCAAATATTCACTTTTAACACCAAATCAAATTTCAATTGATTTCCAAATTAATTTTTCAAACACTAAATCAATTTCAAATTGATCCCCCAATGATTTATTTTCAAATTGATTTCTCTAAGATTTATTTTCAAATACCAAATCAATTATCAAATTGATTTCTAGAAATTTCACTTTTAAATAAATTCCTTTATTCGTTCCAAATTATTTAAAATTCCCATTTTAAATGAATTCTTCAACTTTTAAACAACATTACTCAAAATTCATTTATAAAAAATCTTTTCCCATATTTTAGAAATAATTTGATAAGATTACAAAAATCAACTTTTATACTTTTTAAAATTCCTCCTTTTTAAATTTATTCAATTCTCTAAAATAAATTTACTTAAAGTTTTCTACTTTAATTTCCAAAACCCAATTTTTATTTATTTCTTGTATCCAACGATACCAAAAATATATTCGGCTAAATTATAGCCTTCGACAATTCCAATCACAAATATAATCACACACCGATTATAAACAATCACATCACAATATACGAAACAAATTCACATAATTTGAGGAATCCAGTCGGATCCCTCCAACCTGTTTCCCTACATCCACAGACGTTAGCACAATACCAATTCCACTTCGAGGTGGAATATCGCGGTATATGGGATTTATAAGATATCATCCGCTATTATGCGGCGCATAGGGTCTCATCCGCTATATAATGCGGGAAATCAACAACTCCAATATATATATATATATATATTTCAATATATATATATATATATATTGCTATATACTACTATATATACTATCACAATCAGGCAATCAATCAATAACTGCAATTCAAATTTTAATTCGAGTGAGAAGATCTCACCTTTGCTTTTATTTGCAATTCATTTCCATTCCAACTTGTTTTCTTGATTTATAGACCTTGTATAAACAATTTATACAATCTATTAATATTCAAAAAATTCGAACAATTTATTTCCTTTTAATAATTTACTTAACTAAGAATTTTATTTAAACTCATTTTCCTTTATAAATTATTTACTTAACTAACAATTTTATTCAAACTTATAATTTTCCTATAAAAAATCTTTTTTTTTAATAACTAGAATAAATTAAATAGGTTAACTTAACAATTTGTTCACCAATTCTATTATTTTTTAAAATAATATTTTAAAATATGTATGTGCTAATATAGATGTACTTATATCTACATTATACCTTTCAATACATAACCAAACAGAAATTTCTTTACTGAACAATATTTCTTTATATATGTATCTCCAGATTTAAATTAAATTTGAAATTATCAAAATTAAAAGCTGTTATACCTCGTAGAAAACAAACGAACCCAGGCTCCTAACCCTCGTCTCGAATACGCTAACGACGTTGAGACAGCAACCATCGGCCAGAGACGAACCACGCACCACTTTCACCACTCGCGGCTAACCCTACCTCCACGCACACGAAAACGCGTGCTCCGATCGAACTCGACGAACTTCCAGAACTCCTCGCCTCGTGTTGCCCTAGCCGAGCTCGAATCAACATTGTGGCCTCGATTACGAGCCCACGACCACCACCTGAACGCCACCGCGTACCTTCTTCCACGCGCGTGCACTTCCTCGTCTTCGACAAAGCCCCTACCAACATCGCGATTACCCTCTGTCGATCGAATGCAAACTCGAATAGGGTTTCGATTTGGGTTTGAATAGGAGAAGGGCTCGGCCGATTTTAAATCTGAGGGGAAAGGAAGAAAGTTTCATTCGTTTGAATTGAATAAACGAGGGGAGACAAGATTTCATTCTGCCATTTTTATTTGCGAACGATGGATATTTTTCTATTTGAAGCTTCGAGTACAATTTTCTTCGGCTGTGAAATGAAATAAAGACGTGATTTCTAAACTTGAGTGAAAGGTTGCGTGAAGGAGAGGGTGTGTACAGTGATTCGAAATGAATAAAAATACGGCTGATGTGAAATAATATCAACTGCAGTTGACTAATATAAATATTCAATTTAAATTCAAATTCAAATCGACTCGAAAACGAAGCCAAAAATTTCGACTTCCTATCAAGGCGTGCCGCTAGGCGTTCGTAATGTTATACGCCTATTCGAAACGCATTGGAAAAGGTTTCGAGTCCAAATTCGATCGTATGGAGAAGATAGCATTTTGGACCAGTTACAATATTAAATTTTCGATTTAATTTCAGCGCGTTTGCTTATCATACACTCACACAACAACTCCAAATGCTACGAAAATTGAAATCCGATAATAATACAATATTACGGATCCAATGGAACTAGTTTCGTCGAATTCCGAGACTGTACCCCGGAAGGCTATTTTTAAATTTGATTTAAACGATAAAATTCAAAACTGAACAAAACAGTTTCAAATTTAATTTCAAAAGTTCTATTATCTCCGGTATTATCAATATGAATTTTCTAAGCCTTTAAACTAATTTTAACAGACTTAAAACTGAAGATTCAAAAATTTATCCAACTGCAATAAATTAAATTCAATAATTAAATTGCCAAATTCATTCTAATATTTGAATTTCAAATTAGACTAACTTCCAGATTTTTAAAATCAATTAAATATCCTGATTTCCAATGTCAAAAATTCAGGGTCATTATAATCTTCCCCCTTTAAAAGAATTTCGTCCCGAAATTACAAGTTAAGAAGAATGCTCCAATACCCATTTATCATTTTCCCAAAACCCGAACAATTTTATCAAATTATCAACCCAAATCTTTTTATTAAAGATCCATTATTACTTTAACTAACTTTCCAAATACTTTCATAGTTTCAAACAACTTTATTTTACTTCACAATTCAAATTTAAATTTGAATTCAAATTTTTAAACTATCCAAAATTTCTCAAAAAATTTCTAACTCTCTAAATTTTCGAAAAATTTCGCCAGCGTCTCCTTTGCGCGGCTAGCTCGGTACAACTACAAAATGTCCCTACGGACTCCCAAATCCCAATAGAAAACAAAATGCCAAGTGGAAAAATCAGAAACTCATCAAATTTCATATTGAAATTTTTAATATATACCTTTGCCGAGCAGATTCCAATTTATCTTCGAAATCAAAAATCCAATTCCAATTTCCTATAGCCTTTATAATCCCTGTATACTTTACTTAACAACAATGTCCAAATTTACTTATTGGATTCCCAATACCCGTTTACTTAAGAATTTCATTCTTTATTTCTTAAGTTCAATACAATTATTTCTTATATTCATTTTTACTACTTCACTACTAAAGTTTATATTCAAATTGAATTCCACTTCCATATAAAATCAATTTGCTTCAATTTACTAATTCATTTCAAATCTCAATACTTTTATTTCCAAATTTTCATTCAGATTTTTACTTGAATTTGATTCATCTTCTAACTCTGAATATTGAGTTTTATTCACCTCGTCTCAAATTCTAATTTGAAATCTCTTGTTATTAGTGAAAATTTTCAAAAATTCCAAATTTTTTCTAACTCCCAAAATTTTTAGAAAATTTTGGCGGAGTCTCCTTTGTACAGAGGAGCTTTTGCAATTTGACAAAAGATATAAATATATATACATCGACCCACTCGGTCGGAAAAGCAAAAAAAAAACAGTTCATATTTCCTAACTTTTTATTGCGTAGGCGTACCTTTATTAGCATTTTAAGCAAAGCGGCTTATTTATTTAGCTATTAGCGCGACCAAATGCAGCCAAACGGCTTCCAAAAACCTGTACTTACTCAAATTTAAACATGTAAGTGACATATATAGGAAATTCATTTATATTTCACTTATTTTCAATAGTAAACACATAGTTTTCATAAGCAATGCACTCCAAATTATTTCCATTAGCAATTTATAAAGTTTCAATACAAATTTAATCGCTTTCATCTAATTTACATTCAATTCAATGGTTTACAATGCAATTCCTTATATTCAATTCATTTTTAAATGAATCTAACTCATATCCCTTTCAATTGATTCCAAAATCAATTTCATTTGCTTTTATTAACTCATAGATTTTGATACAATCTCGTTTGCGTCAAACGATAATCGTTTCTATGCAAATTCAACAATATTCACTTAATAGAATATCCATTCTAGTTTATAACTAATTTAAATTGATACCAACTCAATTTACACTTTATTCTATTTCATTTCCAATTGATTCCGTTCAATTCAATTTGCATTCCATTAATCAAACAAATTTCATTAAAAACCATTTCACAAAACTCGACAACAACTCTTCTTTTTTTCCAAATATTTCTTAAGTCATTTCAACTGAAAACTCAAGTTCATTTTCCTCGTAAACAATTTCTAATTTAAATCTTTGATTTGATTTTTTTCATTTAATCAAATCCATTCCATTTACTAATTTAATTCAATTATTATATTCACTTATCCTTTTTAAATTTCAAATTTCCATATTCAATTCATTCTGGATTTACTTTATCTATAACAAGGAAATTTCAATTTATTTCTACTACTTGAATTTATATGCAAATTCAAACCATTTTTATTCAACTCACAATTCAATTTTAATTTAACTAATTCAACTTCCAATTCATTATTTCATGAATTAATAAATTATCAAGTTTGTTTACTTGAATTCAATCCATTTCATTTTTGTTTTTTTCCAAGTTTGGATTTTTCTTCAACTTGATTCAAATCAAATCTCATTCCATTATTCAATTTCAAATATTTTTATAAGTTATCAAACTTATTTACATTCCATTAATGAATTTTATTTACAAATACTTCTCTGGAATTCTATTTCCAATTATAAATCACATTTACAATTTACATTTACAAATTTCATTTGTATATGAATTTTATTTCCTTATACTTTCAATTCATATTCATAAATTTCATCTGTTAAATGAATTTATCTCCAAATCTTTGGTTATTCCATTATTTCTTATTCTGTTTCCATACAATAATGATAATATTCAATATTATCACTTCCTAACAACCAAGCATCCATATACTATAATAATTTACAGAAAATCATTTCTTTTCTATACAAAAATAGTTTTGGCAAAATTATTTCATTTATCCTATTTAAACAATACTGTGTCAGTTTATCTTGTATAAGAGTGTAGAAACTCCTATCGATTACAGTTAGCTAGACTGTATCGACCAGAATCTATAAACAATCAACCGATAAGTCAACACAATATAAAACAAATTTTTGTATTCACTAACAAATACGCGCTCATATCTATTATTACACTCACACTCATTCTAGAGTACTACTGACTCTATCTCTAATGAGTAACACCCAACAGAGCCAGGGTTGTCGCTTAACCGGCTTCTCTAATACCACTTGTAACGATACGACTTTTCAACGCTTGAAAGTCGACATCAATACAACCATTGTATCAACTGCCGAACTATCGAATGCCGGAAAACCGAATTGTTAGGGTTGAAAAAAAGAAGAGGTAGAAGAAGACAGAAGAAAAGGAAAATAGAAACAATATCAGAATCTCACATTCGCAGCGGAACAATATATAATACATGAAAGAATAATCTTTAAAACAAAAGACTATATCAGTTTATACATTACATCATATCATCAGAGTTACAACAATGGACAGTTATATAAACTTGTCCCCATACAGAATACACAGCAGAATAATACATAATATAAGTGATACGTCTCGCCATCCAGCTCGCCTCCAGATCTCCACAGCAACTGCTGAATTCCAGAATGACCTGATAACCTGACTCTAGGCTGCCCGTATGGAAAATTATGGGCACCCAAAGTTTAGAAAGGGAACAATAAACTCCAGGTCAGTCATGGTGACTGGTGTGAGATCGTAAAACAGTTATTTTCACAAAGAAAATAAAAGAAATTCGCAATGCTTTTGGAAAATGAAACTACTATAAGGCATCCCGCCACACAAACAATGCAAACGCAGAATTGGAGGAGATTTCTCCTTATGATAGTCAAAGATGCTTACTACGAAAGATCAGTTGATATTATTATTAATGTCTAGTGTGGAAACATTTCGAAAGTATAATATTAATTTTAGCCAGCATAGGTACCATTATATTATGCCTGCTATAGTTGCCACCTGAGGTGACAGGTTATACAAATTGCAATCGTAAAGGGCTCGTATTGTTTCTTTGGGTTTTCCAACAAATGGTCAGGCTAAGGTACTTCCTACTGCCACATGGGTACGCCTCTGGCGGGACGTCCCGAGAGACAACTACTCTCTGCCAACACAAGGCCGGGTTACCTCTGTAACTAGGTAACTACTACACGAATATGCCACCCCCGGTCCTTTGGGACCTTTATCCGAGGCGCCTCGATCACACAGCAACAGTCACACAGTAAATGAGATTGGAGCAACCACACAGGTAAATATCTGAGCTCCATACCATAATATCACCTTTTTCTAGAAGGAAATGACATACCCTAAAGGGCGCGACCCTCATAACCTTGCTGCATTTTCCTGTTTTGACCATTTCCGGTTTGTGAGGCTCGACGAGGTCTCGTCCACAAAGCTACGCTTCACGCGAAAGCCATGCTTTGATCACAAATGATCAACGAATGATCATCAACACACAGCAACACTTAGCATGCCACACTACCAAATTGGGAATATATCACTGATAACCTTCAACTACATAACCTCTGAGCTCGTACGTCTCAGAGAAGGGTGTTAAGCTAAGAGAATAAATTCTCCGCCACCAATAGAAATGTATTTGAAAGAAATCAGCTTTATATCTCAAAGTGAAGTGTCAGACATACAACCATACAAGTCTGTTCCGGGTTCGAACAAAACCGAAGGCACTTCCAAAGAAGTCCTTGCAATCCAGGTATTCACAATCCCGATTGGACTTCCCATCACATAGGAATCTCTATACCATAGCTACTCAGTGCAGAGACAATCGGTAGGTTATCCTATCGTTCTCGCAAACACTCGGTCTTCAACACCGGTCTTCAATTGCAATCCATAACGTCGTATCATTATTCGGAATGGGTTATATGACACAAAGTCCTCTCCCGGCTTAACCGAATAATGAGCGCTTGTTTTAAAACAAATTCAAGTGCCATTTCAAAGGCAAACATTGATAGTCGGTTATTTAACTATCACACAGTATTCACAAAGATCATCCAATTTAAATAATTTTCCCAAATTATTAAATTTCAAAATATCTTTGCAAGATATAGATTTTCCACACTTCATCACCTTGAAAACAAATTTCAAATCATATTTTCCTACACGGGATATATTTCCAAATATTTATTTATTTCCACTGGAAATCTGTCGAGTTCAAATACTTTATCTCCAAAATATTCCTTAAAATCCAATTTCAGAATTTCTTCATTTATAATTTAAAACTACTTTGGAAATATACTCGGCTTTTCAAGGAAAATACACTTCCATTTCAAAATGGTCCATTTAAACCAATTAAATAAATCCTTATCGATTTATTTCAAATTTACATTCCAAATCTGTAAATTTATTTCCACACTTTAAAAATAAATCAGTGTTTATTTTTAAAACAAATTTCCCTTTCCTTTATAAATTCCCATTGCGAATTTAAATTTTCAAATATCCATTGATATACGATTTTCAAATATTCACTTTTAACACCAAATCAAATTTCAATTGATTTCCAAATTTATTTTTCAAACACTAAATCAATTTCAAATTGATCCCCCAATGATTTATTTTCAATCACCAAATTAAATTCCGAATTTGATTTCTAAATTTATTTTAACACCAAATAAATTTTCATATCGATTTCTCAAAGATTTATTTTCAAATACCAAATCAATTATCAAATTGATTTCTAGAAATTTCACTTTTAAATAAATTCCTTTATTCGTTCCAAATTATTTAAAATTCCATTTTTAAATGAATTCTTCAACTTTTAAACAACATTACTCAAAATTCATTTATTAAAAAAAATTTCCCATATTTTAGAAATAATTCGATAAGATTGAAAAAATCAACTTTTATACTTTTTAAAATTCCTCCTTTTTAAATTTATTCAATTCTCTAAAATAAATTTACTTAAAGTTTTCTACTTTAATTTCCAAAACCCAATTTTTATTTATTTCTGGTATCCAACGATACCAAAAATATATTCGGCTAAATTATAGCCTTTGACAATTCCAATCACAAATATAATCACACACGGATTATAAACAATCACATCACAATATATGAAACAAATTCACATAATTTGAGGAATCCAGTTGGATCCCTCCAACATGTTTCCCTGCATCCACAGACGTTAGCACAATACCAATTCCACTTCGAGGTGGAATATCGCGGTATATGGGATTTATAAGATATCATCCGCTATTATGCGGCGCATATTGTCTCATCCGCTATATAATGCGGGAAATCAACAACTCCAATATATATATATATTCCAATATATATATATATAGCTATATACTACTATATATACTATCACAATAAGGCAATCAATCAATAACTGCAATTCAAATTTTAATTTGAGTGAGAAGATCTCACCTTTGCTTTTATTTGCAACTCATTTCCATTCCAGCTTGTTTTCTTGATTTACAAACCTTGTATAAACAATTTATACAATCTATTAATATTCGAAAAATTCGAACAATTTATTTCCTTTTAATAATTTACTTAACTAAGAATTTATTTAAACTCATTTTCCTTTATAAATTATTTACTTAACTAACAATTTTATTCAAACTTATAATTTTCCTATAAAAAATCTTTTTTTTTAATAACTAGAATAAATTAAATAGGTTAACTTAACAATTTGTTCACCAATTCTATTATTTTTTAAAATATGTATGTGCTAATATAGATGTACTTATATCTACATTATACCTTCCAATACATAACCAAACAGAAATTTCTTTACTAAACAATATTTCTTTATATATGTATCTCCAGATTTAAATTAAATTTGAAATTATCAAAATTAAAAGCTGTTATACCTCGCAGAAAACAAACGAACCCAGGCTCCTAACCCTCGTCTCGAATACGCTAACGACGTTGAGACAGCAACCATCGGCCAGAGACGAACCACGCACCACTTTCACCACTCGCGGCCAACCCTACCTCCACGCGCACGAAAACGCGTGCTCCGATCGAACTCGACGAACTTCCAGAACTCCTCGCCTCGTGTTGCCCAAACCAAGCTCAAATCAACATTGTGGCCTCGATTACAAGCCCACGACCACCACCTGAACGCCACCACGTACCTTCTTCCACGCGCGTGCACTTCCTCGTCTTCGACAAAGCCCCTACCAGCATCGCGATTACCCTCTGTCGATCGAATGCAAACTCGAATAGGGTTTCGATTTGGGTTTGAATAGGAGAAGGGCTCGGCCGATTTTAAATCTGAGAGGAAAGGAAGAAAGTTTCGTTCGTTTGAATTGAATAAACGAGGGGAGACAAGATTTCATTCTGCCATTTTTATTTGCGAACGATGGATATTTTTCTGTTTGAAGCTTCGAGTACAATTTTCTTCGGCTGTGAAATGAAATAAAGACGTGATATCTGAACTTGAGTGAAAGGTTGCATGAAGGAGAGGGTGTGTACAGTGATTTGAAATGAATAAAAATACGGCTGATGTGAAATAATATCAACTGCAGTTGACTAATATAAATATTCAATTTAAATTCAAATTCAAATCGACTCGAAAACGAAGCCAAAAATTTTGACTTCCTATCAAGACGTGCCGCTAGGCGTTCGTAATGTTATACGCCTATTCCAAACGCATTGGAAAAGGTTTCGAGTCCAATTCGATCGTATGGAGAAGATAGCTTTTTGGACCAGTTACAATATTAAATTTTCGATTTAATTTCAGCGCGTTTGCTTATCGTACGCTCACACAACAACTCCAAATGCTACAAAAATTGAAATCCGATAATAATACAATATTACGGATCCAACGGAACTAGTTTCTTCGAATTCCGAGACTGTGCCCCGGAAGGCTATTTTTAAATTCGATTTAAACGATAAAATTCAAAACTGAACAAAACAGTTTCAAATTTAATTTCAAAAGTTCTATTATCTCCGGTATTATCAATATGAATTTTCTAAGCCTTTAAACTAATTTTAACAGACTTAAAACTGAAGATTCAAAAATTTATCCAACTGCAATAAATTAAATTCAATAATTAAATTGCCAAATTCATTCTAATATTTGAATTTCAAATTAAACTAACTTCCATATATTTAAAATCAATTAAATATCCTGATTTCCAATGTCAAAAATTCAGGGTCGTTACACCATGTCTTTGCTTATATCCCTTAGTAACTAATCTGGCTTTAAACTTAACAATGGATCCATTTGTATTCAACTTTCAGCAGCAGCATTTTGTTGTGGTGTATATGGGGCAGTGCATTGATGAACTAAACCGTGTTGTTTACAAAATAAGATGAATTCATTTGAGAAATATTCACCACCTCGATCTGAATGTAATACTTTTATTTTAACCCCTAATTGTGTTTCGACCTCTGCTTTGCAAATTTTAAATTTATCAAAAGCCTCATCTTTAGTTTTCATTAGATACACATATGCATATCTAGTATAATCATAAATAAATGTTATATAGTATTAGTTACCACCATAGGTGATATGATTTTTTAAGTCACCCACATCACTATATACTAAATCAAGCAAGCTAGTTTTCCTTTCTATAGATTTAAAGGATTTTCGGTGTATTTTTGCTTGAACACATATTTCACATTTAGAGATAGTATCGAAATCACAATCAAAATTTAATCCTAGTTTATGCATATTTTTAAGGGAATTATAATTAACATGTCCTAGTCTACCATGCCATAACCTAACAGAATCAACAGTATAACAAAAGATTCATTTATTACATTCAACTTAATCATGCCGCTACAAGAATATCCCTCTCTAATGAACTTCCCATTTTTGGACAACACTAGTTTGTCAGACTCATACACTATCTTGAATCCTCCTTTGTTAAGAAGGTATCCAGAGACCAAATTCTAACAAATGTCAGGTACATGATATACATTAACCAAAGTAAGAGTCTTTCCAGAAGATAACGGTAGTTCTATAGTGCCTTTGCCAATCACCTTACTGCGAACATTATTTGCTCCAGTAACTTGATTCTCATCTCCGCTAACATCTTCGTAGTTCTTGTAGAGACTATGGTCCTTGCATATATGAATGGTTGCTCCAGTATCAAGCCACCAATCATTTCCTATGTTCTCAACGAAGTTTGCCTCTTGCACTACTGCAACCAATTTGTCTTCGACCATATTCGCCTTTAATTGTTTCTTTCGTAGACGACAGTCACGAGCATAATGGCCGGACTTGTTACAGAAATAACAAGCACCTTACTTTTTATCTTTCTTAGAATGATTTTTCTTCTTAAAATGTGTCTCATTCTTATGTTTTAGAGAATTTGATATTTCAACATTATTTGCCTTAGAATGAGACTCGGTTTGTGGATTATCATTTAGTTCTCTTTTACGAGAGTCCTCTTCTATACGAAGATGACGCTGTAAATTCTCTAAATCATAATCCATCTCCGCATGTTTCAATTTCTTTTTATAATCATTCCAAGAGTGAGGGAGTCTAGAAATAATAACTCCAACCACAAAGGATTCAGGAAGTTCAATCTTGGCATCTTTCAGTTGATTGACTATATATATTATATCACTAACTTGTCCAATAATGGACTTATTATCATGTATTTTGAAATCCATAAAATTGCATACCAGGAATTTCTTGTTGCTTGCCTCAGAAATTCGATATTTACTCTCTAGGGCAGTCCAAAGTGCTTTGGTTGTTTCCAGACTTCTATGTGCGTTGTAAACTAATGTAGATAACGCGTTGAGAATGTGCCCTCTACACAGGAAATCGTCTTCTTTGCGCTTTGCTCATTTTGCTTTCAATTCGTCAGTATCTTTATCAGTTTTCTCTAGTATTTCCTCCAAGTTATCTTCAAGAATATAGAACAATTTGACCGTGATAAAAAAGAATTTCATCGTCTCTTGCCAACGAGTGAAGTTTTCACCATCAAACCGCTCTAATCGTGTCAAATGTTGATTCATAACTTGAAGAGCATTGATATCGCTTGAACTCGAACCATCCATGGTTGAAATTATTGTCTAAAATTTGTTGGATAATTCTGTTGATGATTCGAGAATGATGAAGATGATAACTGCTGTACTTCAGACTTCAAGAATCTACTGTGTAGATTCTTTTAGACAATAGTTCAACCCAACAGGTACAAACGGGTTATCGAACTATCGACTTTAGGATTCAATGAAGCCTTGAAACAGCGTAATCGGATTCAAAACTTGTATGATTTTGATCCGACCAAGAACACTCAAATTTGATCTCCGATGATGCAATTTAATAGAGAATAGAATGAAGAAGAAGAAGAAAATTGATCTGCAGCATTTCTGTGTTTGCAACCCCTTACAGGCGTCGCAAACTGTGGTGATAATGCAGTGTTCTGCAACACTTTCTGGGCATCGCAGATCTGGAGGAAGAAGAAGAAGGTACAAAGAAAAGATATTTTTTTTTTTGTAATAGTTCATGGGCATCACTATTTATTGTAGAAGATGAAGTGCCCATTCGTCAAGTGTTGCATCCTTTCCAACAGTCAGAAACCGTTACAAACGGTCGTGCCTTTCCGTAACGGTTTAAAACTGTTACTAAACGGTCGCGTCCCTTCATTCAAATGGCCCGCCAAAAATCTGTCCGTTCAAATTCAAATTCTTGATCCGGCCCGTTAACAAAAATTAATTTGTCATTTTAGACCCGAACCCGACCAGGCCCGGCCGGGTCAGCCGGACGGACGGTCGGCGGCGGCGGCGCGCGCGTGTGGTATTGATGCATAACTTCCCTCCTCACATCGAAGCAAAACTTTGGGTGCCCAAAGGGCCCAACCTTCCTTAGAGAAATCCATATATAAATCAATATATTCCCTTAAATTCCAAGATGTGGGACTATTCATCCCCTCTTCTTCCTTCTTCTTCCACTTCTTCCTTCTTCAAAAACAAACCCAAACCCAAAACTAATTTTGAAAATTTCCAACAATTTCCCCCCATTTTCAAAATATGTAAAATAAATAAAATAGACGGCTGCATCACTAGAGTGACTACCTACATACCTAAGTGGTATCAAGTCAATGTAGTTCCAAGATCAAGTTTTGCATCATCGTGGAAATTAATACATAAATGATAGGTATCTTTTGGATTTGAACCTTCACTTAGTGTAAACCATTCAAAGTTCTATCAAGGTCTATGGTGAACGTATCTTGAACCAAGTACCCCTAGTGATAGTACTGGAACAGTCACACATACTGATTTCCGTCTATAGAGTGTTCTGTATGCTTAGCACATTAATGGCCATGTGCTTAAATCCTTGATTCATGAGTCTACATCAGAAAGCGGTCTTACTTTCTTAGGAAACGGCCTGATTTCCATACTCATAGGTAAGTCTTTTAAGGTGTTTCTGCGATACACCTCTTTTAAGGTAACTAGACTTATTAAGGACATATTATCCATCCTCTATTCTTGTAAAATCCAACACTAAATATTATGGGATTATTGGTTTAGTGTTCCATAATCATTTTCTTAACTTGTTGGTACCCATTGAACTTTGTCTATCCCTTTCAAAACATAAGTTGGGTTTCTGTTAAAGATGATCAACCTTCATTCACAGACCTTAGTCCCATTTCCTTTGATTTTATAGAAACCATTACTTTTGGAAGACTCTTTGTGAGTGGGTCAGCCAAGTTTTTCTTTGTTTCTATGTAATCAACAGTTATTACTCCCCGTTTGAGCAACTGTCTTATCATTTGATGTCTTAGACTCACATGTCTAGACTTCCCATTATATGTCTTATTAGAGACATTGTATATTGTAGCCTGATTATCACAGTTAATCAAGACTGCTGGAGATGGATTCTTCTATAATGGGATTTCTATTAATAAATTACTAAGCCATTCCGCTTCCATACAAGCATCTGCTAATGTAATCAATTCTGACAGCATTGTTGAGTCAGATATACAGGTCTGTTTCTTGGAAACCCAAGACACAGCTGCACCTCCTAACGTAAAGATCCATCCAGTCGTAGACTTGGATTTGGATTCTACATTGTTCCAGGTTGCATCACTATATCCTTCTATTACAGCAGGATATCCTTTATAAGATAAACCATAGGTATCGGTTCCTTCAAATAAGCTAAAACTTTGGAAATAGCTTTCCAATGTTCGAAACCCGGATTACTCGTAAATCGACATAACATGCTTATAGAATGTGCTATGTCTGGTCTAGTGAAATTCATAGCATACATAAGACTCCCAATAATACTGGAATACTCAAGTTGAGAAATGGTACGTCTGGTATTCTTTTCTAATTTAATACTAGGATCTAAAGGAGTAGGTGCTGGTTTGTCATTATAATGACCATATTTATGGAGGAACTTCTCAATGTAATGAGATTGTGTTAGTAACAACTCCCCCTCTTTCCTAATAATTTTAATTCCTAGAATTACGTCAGCTTCTCCTAGATCTTTCATATCAAATTTAGAAGATAGAAACTTCTTAGTTTCATTCACACAGGATATATTGGAACCAAATATTAGCATGTCATCAACGTATAAACATATTATAACATAATCGCTGTTATCCGATTTTCTATAAATACATTTATCAGCATCATTAACAATAAATCCATATGACAATGCTATTTTATCAAATTTCTCATGCCATTGCATGGGAGCTTGCTTCAGGCCATAAAGAGACTTTACTAATTTGCAAACTTTCTTTTCTTGGCCTGGGGTTTTGAAACCTTCAGGTTGTTCCATATATATCTTTTCTTTTAAATCTCCATTTAGAAACGCAGTCTTTACATCCATTTGATGTATGACCAATTTATGAATTGATGCAAGTGCTATTAAACAGCATATAGAAGATATGCGAGTAATTGGAGCATATGTATCAAAATAATCTACTCCATGTCTTTGCTTATATCCCTTAGCAACTAATCTGGCTTTAAACTTATCAATGGACCCATTTGTATTCAACTTTTTCTTAAATATCCATTTACATCCTATAGGTTTAGCACTAGGAGGTACGTCAGTTAAAACCCAAGTTTGGTTTAACAATATGGAATTCATTTCATCATTAATAGCTTCTTTCCAGAATATTGAATCTCTAGAACTCATAGCCTCAGAATAAGTTTTGGGGTCATCATCGACGTTCATGACATATCTAGTCACATTAAGAACTTCGTCCTTACCGCCTTCTATAAGATACGTAATGAAGTCAGGACCATAGTCCTTCTCTATTCTTGCTCTTTTACTTCTCCTTTGTTCAGTACTATTATCTGGTACTGATACTTCTTTGTTGTTTTGAGCAGGAGCATAGTCGTCGCCATTGATATCATCAATCGTATTAGGTTCTGGACTAGATGATCTCAATGGAATCTCAACAGTTTGATTTTCAAAGAATTCTACATCTACGGATTCTATAACTTCTAAGGTGTCAAGAATTAGGAATCTATAAGGTATACTATTAAGTGAATATCCTATGAAAGCACATTTGAATGCCCTATTTCCTAACTTTGGTCGTTTAGGGTCTTGTTTTCTAACATATGCTAAACAACCCCAAACTTTAAGTTTTGTAAGATTAGGTTTCCTATTAAACCATAATTCATAAGGGGAAACATTATTCTTTTTAAGTGGTACTCTATTTAAGATATAACATGCAGATAACATAGTATCACCCCATAGGTTATAAGGTAAGTTTGAACTTATGAGCATGACATTAACCATTTCTACTAAAGTTCTATTTTTCCTTTCAACAACACCATTTTTGTGGTGTATATGGGCCAGTGCATTGGTGAACTAAACCGTGTTGTTTACAAAATAAGGTGAATTCATTTGAGAAATATTCACCACCTCGATCTGAATGTAATACTTTTATTTTAACTCCTAATTGTGTTTCGACCTCTGCTTTGTAAATTTTAAATTTATCAAAAGCCTCATCTTTAGTTTTCATTAGATACACATATGCATATCTAGTATAATCATCATTAAATGTTATATAGTATTGGTTACCACCATAGGTGATATGATTTTTTAAGTCACCCACATCACTATATACTAAATCAAGCAAGCTATTTTCCTTTCTATAGATTTAAAGGATTTTCGGTGTATTTTTGCTTAAACACATATTTCACATTTAGAGATAGTATCGAAATCACAATAAAAAAATTAATCCTAGTTTATGCATATTTTTAAGGGAATTATAATTAACATGTCCTAGTCTACCATGTCATAACCTAACAGAATCAATAGTATAAATAGAAGATTCATTTATTACATTTAACTTAATCATGTCGTTACAAGAATATCCCTGTCCAACAAACTTCCCGTTTATGGACAACACTAGTTTGTCAGACTCATACACTATCTTGAATCCTCCTTTGTTAAGAAGGTATCCAGAGACTAAATTCTTACAAATGTCAGGTACATGATATACATTAGCCAAAGTAAGAGTCTTTCCAGAAGATAATGGTAGTTCTATAGTGCCTTTGCCAATCACCTTACTACGAACATTATTTGCTCCAGTAACTTGATTCACATCTCCGCTAACATCTTCGTAATCCTTGTAGAGACTACGGTCCTTGCATATATGAATGGTTGCTCTAGTATCAAGCCACCAATCATTTCCTATGTTCTCAACGGAGTTTGCCTCTTGCACTACTGCAACCAATTTGTCTTCGACCATATTCGCCTTTAATTGTTTCTTTCGTAGACGACGGTCGCGAGCATAATGGCCGGACTTGTTACAGAAATAACAAGCACCTTTCTTTTTATCTTTCTTAGAATGATTTTTCTTCTTAAACTATGTCTTATTCTTAGGTTTTAAAGAATTTGATATTTCAACATTATTTGCCTTAGAATAAGACTCAGTTTATGGATTATCATTTAGTTCTCTTTTACGTGAGTCCTCTTCTATACGAAGATGACGTTGTAAATTCTCTAAATCATAATCCGTCTCCGCATGTTTCAATTTCTTTTTATAATCATTCCAAGAGTGAGGGAGTCTAGAAATAATAACTCCAACCACAAAGGATTCAGAGAGTTCAATCTTGGCATCTTTCAGTTGATTGACTATATATATTATATCATTAACTTGTCCAATAATGGACTTATTATCATGCATTTTGAAATCCATAAAATTGCATACCAGGAATATTTTTTTGCTTGCCTCAGAAATTCGATATTTGCTCTCCAGGGTAGTCCAAAGTGCTTTGGTTGTTTCTAGACTTCTATGTGTGTTGTAAACTGATGTAGATAACGCGTTGAGAATGTGCCCTCTACACAGGAAATCATCTTCTTTGCGCTTTGCTCGTTTTGCTTTCAATTCGTTAGTATCCTTATCAGTTTCCTCTGGTATTTCCTCCAAGTTATCTTCAAGAATATAGAACAATTTGACCGTGATCAAAAAGAATTTCATCGTCTCTTGCCAACGACTGAAGTTTTCACCATCAAACCGCTCCAATCGCGTCAAATGCTGATTCATAACTTGAAGAGCATTGATATTGCTTGAACTCGAACCATCCATGGTTGAAATTATTATCTAAAATTTGTTGGATAATTCTGTCGATGATTCGAGAATGATGAAGATGATAACTGCTGTGCTTCTGACTTCAAGGATCTACTGCATAGATTCTTTTAGACAATAGTTCAACCCAACAGGTACAAACGGGTTATCGAACTATCGACTTCAGGATTCAAAGAAGCCTTGAAACAGCGTAATCGGATTCAAAACTTGTACGATTTTGATCCGACCAAGAACACTCAAATTTGATCTCCGATGATGCAATTCAGTAGAGAATAGAATGAAGAAGAAGAAGAAAATTGATCTGCAATGTTTCTGTGTTTGCAACACCTTGCAGACGTCACAAACTATGGTGATAATGCAGTGTTCTACAACACTTTCTGGGCATCGCAGATCTGGAGGAAGAAGAAGAAGGTACAAAGAAAAGAGATTGTTTTTTTGTAATGGTTCCTGGGCGTCTCTATTTATAGTAGAAGAGGAAGTGTCCATTCGTCAAGCGTTGCATTCTTTCCAACAGTCAGAAACCGTTATAAACGGTCATGCCTTTTCGTAACGGTTTAAAACTGTTACTAAACGGTCGCGTCCCTTCATTCAAATGACCCGCCAAAAATCTGTCCGTTCAAATTCAAATCCTTGATCCGACCCGTTAACAAAAATTAATTTGTCATTTTAGACCCGAACCCGACCCAGCCGGGTCGGACGGACGGATGGCGGCGGCGGCGCGCGTGTGGTGTTGATGCATAACTTCCCTCCTCACATCAAAGCAAAGCTTGGGTGCCCAAAGGGCCCCACCTTCCTTAGAGAAATCCATATATAAATCAATATATTCCCTTAAATTCCAGGACGTGGGACTATTCATCCCCTCTTCTTCCTTTTTCTTCCACTTCTTCCCTCTTCAAAAACAAACCCAAACCCAAAACTAATTTTGGAAATTTCCAGCAGTTTTGATATACAATCTCCATCAAGTTTACTGTTCTTATATTTCTTACTATACTCACTTTATATTCTTTAGTAACCTTCTTCTAAATAGACTAAGTATATCACCCTTTCCTTTTTTTAATTGAATTTGCAAAATAATCTTCTTCTTTCATTATTTGTTAACGAGTGTAACCTACTATAATTTCAAATGCGAAATGTACTTCATTTACTATGAAAAATTTTCTACCACTGTCATCAATGAATGATCAAATCAACAAAAACTTATTTCTAAAACAAGTTATTGTTCTTCATTCAATTTTCCCCATGTTTTCTCATTCTCAATCACTTGGAATTTTAAAATTTGAATACTTTAATGCATATATCGAGATTTGTAATGTGAATCAGTCGATCCAATCAACAGAAAATATATAATTTCCACTTCTGTTTTGTGTTTCTCCAATGATGGTCATTCTGAAATCATGTGCTCATGCATGCATCCAAAATGCCAAATGTGATCTTCAGTTAATACCTTTCCCATATACGAACTATATTTTTACATTCTACAAGCATAGTTTTCTATTAACTGCTTGTAATTATAATATATATTCTTGTATTTCATTACGGAACATGTACAATTATATGTCAACGTCTGCATTACATTGAGACATATCATTGAATTTAACATGGATCTTTAGACTGCTGACACATTTGTCAATTTTCACCTTTTAACATGAATAAATTTCACCAAGAATATCACAAATGCATATGCTATAAATATACACTTTCATATTTCGTCTTGGAATACATACTAACATGTTTTTAAATTTTGACATAGTGCATTGATCCTGCTTTTACAAATGTTATTTTTCCTCCTCTTCATGAATAACTTTCCCATGAATATCTAAGCTCTGCATTACATTGAATCACGGTAGATTTTTGTTAAATCTTTTGCGGTATTATATTAATCGTAAAAGAATAATATATTCATTTTTTTATTATCTACTACTATATTATTCGATATTTATATGTCTGCTTTCTAATATTACATTAATCAATATTAGCTCTATTACTCAAATGGATTTGGTTAGAAATGTTCTTTTCTTGCATTACCGAATCCATACCAGTGTAATTGGATCATTAAAGTTCGGGTGACAAATAAAGACAATTTAAAATGCTATAAAAATATTAAAGGAGAAAGTTGTGTGTTTAGTATAGAACTCACTGATGAAGATGTAAGTTTTTTTTAGTGGAAATTAGGGAGGCATCCCTATCATACTTTCATATTGTAAAGCGGGTCCCTGTCAAAGTTTCATTGTAATGCGGGTCCCTGTTTTCTGGAAACGAAGAAAAATTATTGCTGAAATGTCAGCAACTTTTATAAATAAGTGCTGATATTTCAGCAACTATCTGTGTCAAAGTTTTATTGTAAAAACAAAGAAAAATTATTGTTGAAATGTCAGCAACTTTTATAAATAAGTGCTGATATTTTAGCAACTTTCATAAACTGTGTTCACAGTGTACATAAATGTTGCTGAAATATCAGCAACTTTTATAAATAAGTGTTGATATTTCAGCAACTTTCATACACTATGTTCACAGTGTACAGAAATGTTGCGGAAATGTCAGCAACTTTTATGAAATGTTGCATCATGCTCTGCAATAATCGTGAATAAAAAACAGGGACCTAATTTACACTGAAATTTAGTAAAGGACTTTTCGTGAATTTTGAAACTTAATAAGGACCTGTGCCAAAAGTACCTTTTTTTTATCTTACTGTTATTAATAATATTTTCTCTAGTTGTGCAATCATTAAATTATTATTATAATGCTTGCTTTCTTCAAATTAACAGGGTACCCAAATTCAAACTACAATTTTTAATAAAGTCGCAAACAAGTATTATTCTACATTTGAATATGAAAAAGTCTATTATATTTCTAAAGGAACTCTTAGGCCAGCAAAAAAAGAATTCAGTACTATAAAAAATGAATATGAGATGACTATAAATGAGTACTCATTAATCGAAATGGTAGATGATGCGAACTCTTGTATACCTGAGATCGTATACAACTTTGTAAAGTTTAACCAACTTCAAAAATATCTTGCGGAAAAGGAAGTTATAGGTTGTGTAGTTAATACCCCGCTATAACCCCACTATATCCCATAGCGGATTCAAGCCACTACGATTTTCCCAAATAGCCTTAAATATAGCCTTTTTGCTTTAAGCCCCACTATTTCCGTTATATCCCGTCATTCCCGCTAGATTTCCCTATTTCACTATATCTTCTTTATAAGAAATGAACTGAAAAATGTCATTTATACATTATACAAATTTTGAAATTAACCCTTTTAATTGAATTTTTTAACATATTTTAAGAAACAAAAATACTCTAATATTCTATTAAATTTAATCATGTTAAATAACAGTTTACGTTTATTTGCAATATATTTACACATATTTTTATTTAAAATTAAATATGTATTAATTGTAGTTAAATTGAATGTTGATTTTTCATTTAATTACCGTTTATATATTTGTAAAAACATTAAGTATGAGTTTATATGATATTATAGACTCATCCGTTATATCCCCGCTATATCCTCGCTATATCCCCGTTATGACTTTTTGCACCTCCGACGCATTTAATCCACTGAGCACTTTAAGTGCACGGATTGTCGGTAATGCATCCGCATTATTATTATTTATAAATCATTGTATGTTTAAGTGCACGGATCTAAATTACCTTTTAGATGTAATCGGCCTTGTTCAAAGTGTCTCGTCAATCAAAGGTGTTCAAAGAAAAATTACCAATGGGAACATTGAAAAACGTGTTATAATTATTGCAGATGAATCATAAGTAAACATATTATACTAATCAATTTGTTTAATTAAAATTATGCTTGGATTTAAATTATAAAACCAAAACCATTAATGTGACATTATAGGGAGAACTGGCTATGAAAGTAGGTTTCAAGCTACTAGAAATGGTTGATAAAACTCCTATAGTAGCTATTAAATATGTAAAAGTTGGAGATTTTCAAGGTAAAAAACGTTCAGTTTTTTTAATCCCTACCATGGCTTCATTTTTTAAGATTTTTAACTATTACTGTAGGTTTATCTTTATCGATATTGAGTAAAAACAATTTAGTTATAAACCCAAACATACTAGAAGCTAAAAAGCTTAGAATTTGGTACGATCATGATGGAAAAAATGCAAACATAACATCTACTAATTATGACAGATTTCTGCTTTCTCATATAAGAAACAATTCAACATTGGGTCATGATAAGGTTAGTTCTCATAATTTCAATTATAGCGTACATTAACAATTTCATATTAATTTGTTATTTACTTTTTTTTTCCATATATAGTATGTATTTTTCAGTGTATTTGCTTACATAACTTACATTAAGAGCCAAACATTGTGGTATCGAGCCTGTAAGAGTTGTAAGGAAAATGCAATTGAAGCTGTATGATCGGGCTATTGGTGTGAAGCATGCCAACAGAATGAAAGTACCTGTATTTTGAGGTAAAAATTTAGAGTTAAGTATTTATAGTCACCGTTAATGTATGTAATAATATGTTTGTGTAATGCAGATATACTATGGTAATGAAAATTAATGATCGATCCGCTTAAGCTTGGATTACTGTTTTTAATGAACCAGCAGAGGAAATCATAGATTGTAGTGCTAATGACCTTTATAAGATTAAGAATGATGAAGGTGGAGATATATACCAACAAAAATTAAACGAGCTGCTATGCATCCCTCGCCTTTTCAGGGTTGGTGTTGCCCATATTGAGTACATGAATAAAAAAACAAAAGATCACTGTTATGTCTCAATCAGTTTTGATTATTCAGCTGAATCGTGCTTCTTGTTGGAAGAAATATCAACAGTGATAGAGTCCAAAGTTTAGTTTTTTTAGTTTTCTTATTTCAGCAATGTAAGTGTTTTTTAATATTTTTATTTTAGCAATGTTACTTTTTTGAATAATAATGGTACTTTTAGGAAATTTATTTAAATATTTTAGTTCAATTTATTACATCTATTCTTGTATTTTTCATCTTCTTTAATTAAATATTCCCAAATATGATGATATGTTTTGAGCTAAAATTTGTTTGATTTTTCCTCTTATTTTTCAAATCCAATAATGATTTAGAGCTACAAAGAAGCTCAAAATTAAAAGTATATTGATAATTCTGTACATAATATATATGTATATATTTGCCCGTGATTGATTCATATCGATATATTAATAGCAGATTTTTAGTATCAAGCTGACTTACATGTCCAATTCTTAGTGTAGTTGGATTTACACTTTCCAAGTTACTTTCATTTTTTTTAAATGCAGTTAATATTATATAACGCAAAGGTCGGATTTTCCATCGTTTTGCGGTTATACTAGTTTGTTAAATTTAAAAATATAGCTTAGATTTAAAAGTTAGACTAGCTTTCAATGAATTTTTTTAAGGATTAAGGGAACCTTGACATGAAAGAATGGAGAATGTATTTTAGATAAAATTACTTATAAGTTTATTTAGAGGAATGTTTCTTTTATTAACCTTCCAAGTAATATAAAAGTTGTATCAGAAAGTGGTCCCGTCAACCAATAATGGCGTTGTCCCATTTTGTCATAAAATAAAACTTGCCCTAAATTGTAAAGATGATTCGAGGGCTCTGATTCGAAGTCAAAAAGCAAAGCACTCGCCGCCACCAAACCAATCGCCGTCGTAGGCGCTTCCATATAAACGTCACAAATTCGATCCAACAAACAAATTCAATTCCTCTCAATTAACTAATGGCGTCTTCTCAGTATGGAGGCGGAGCCGGAGGTAAATTCCAAAAGCGGTCTCGGAGAGCGGCGTCGACTCCGTACGATCGCCCACAGTCTGCAATCCGAAGACCGAATCTGAACCCTAATTCGAATTCGAATTCTAGTTGGTTTTCGAAGATTGTGGATCCTGCTTCTAAACTCATTGCAAAAGGTGCTTCTATGTTTTTTGCTTCCGTTTTTCAGAAGCGGCTCGTTGCTCCTCCGATTACAATTCCAGGTTTGCAGTTGCATTTATTATTCTTTAGTTATTTTTTCCCTGAATTAGTAGCCGTGTGCTTGTATGTATACATGTTTGCAGTTTATCATGAAAAATGACCGCATTCCTAAGGTTTTTGAGTATTCAAAGAACTGCTTATCATCACAGAAACGCACACCATTGATGGCTCTAAGTTGAATATTACACCAATTATTAAAACCAAAGCTAACTGACGGTATGAGTTATATTATCAACATAATTTATATTGATTACTTTGTCATTAATTTCCGTAATAAAATTGTTCTCAATATTAAGCAGCACATGATATAAATAGCATTGAAGGGATAAATGCCCTGTCTTTGTTCTTGATTGAGACGAAGGAAGGGTCGAACCTGCTAAGATATATTCACATTTGTAGAAGTGCTAGAAATTCATACAATTTTATTTTTTTTAATTTGTAAATGTGAATTTTGCAGTGTTTTGAACCAGTAATTATTTGTTCTGTACTAAAACAATGGCATTTTTGAAGTTTATTGTAGTGGATATGTTTGAGACATTTACGCCCTTTTCGTTGTTGTATACAGTGTAATAGGTTATCAGTTATGATAGAAATTTATCTTACATTTCAACTCTATGATCTCTACTATTTATGATTTAATAGATGAAGTTGGAACCGACATCGAAGGCATGGATTTTTTTGGGCACATATTTATTATTATAATAAAAATCCACCAGCCAACTTCCCTTTGAAGTTTCTGACATAATGTATAACTTGTGATCTGCCATTTCTATTTCCCTCCATCGTTTGATTTAAAACTCATGCATAATTGATCACATTACATGCTACTTTCAGTATATTTTCAAATCTGCAATGCCCAAGAAGAGAAAACTCATGTCATTTTGGTTATCTTGTTTGCATGTTATTCCTGTGCCTGCTTCTTATCAGATTCTATGATGCTCTCCATCCACACACTTAATACACATATCTACTTTTCTAAGATTGCATGACATTAGCCTTATCTACATTTTGAGCACGTGATGTCTCTTGCTAGATTGCAGGAGAGTGCACTGATATTATTGGTAGCGGCATTTTGCATCCACCTTTACTCCATTTGAACCCTACAAAAGTTTCCATTAAAATGTATCACTTCACTAGTCTAGTAATAGAATTTGACAACTTCTGAAATTTGATTGCCAAGTTGCACTATTAGCATCAATTTCATTGCACACCTATGCCAGAGAAGATTTCTCAAAACTTTGGTTTCAAGTGTAAAAAGCATTATCTTGCATTCTTATTTTTCAGTTTATTTGATTAGGTCACATTTCTAGCATATACAAAAATGGCTGGAATATACATTCGGGATTCAATTTCCCATTTCTAGCGTATACAAATATGGGTTGAATTCATATTCAAGCTTCAATTTCCCATTTTTTTCCATGAAAATTCCTATCATACTCAATCTTCATTTTTTTTACAGCAGTACAAGGTAGGTTTATTTGGTTAATTTTGTTTAATGCTATTTTGTGTTAGAGTATTGGTTTGGATAAAAGCAAAATAGTTTGGTTTAGCATATTGAATTCAAGAGTACGTCCTTTTTGTGCAGAAGAAAACCATTTTGGACATGGAGCTCCAGGAGATGTTGCTAATGTAAGATCTTCCGTCATATATTTCCTTTTGCGTATATTATTCATTTTGTGGTTGTGATTTTTCATTTTTACCTTTTTTTAAGTGCACCAATTTATTTTTGGAAGAAAAGAGTTCATCATAACAGTTCTCACCAGCATCTACTGTCTTTTATATTATGCTAAAGATAAATACTGCTCATACATGTAATACAATTGTGCATTTCCAAATTGATGTCCTACTTACCAAACCCTGTATAAATGAAAGCCGTTTAAAAATATGATACTCAAAACACACCTTAACTTGAAGTGAACTCTACTACTTTTTTGTTTTAAAGCAAATCTTTGCTAAACTCTAGTACAATTTGGTCTTTTGTCATTACTATTACATATGATATGTATGGTATTGTTGTCTACCATTGTGTAGCATCCTCACATTTTTTTGGGTATTATTATCATTACTCACATATCTATGATATCTAAAAATATCCGTGTTTTTCTGAATAAATAGTATGCTCGATACCAATTTTTTGTTCAGGAACCTAAGTTTTGAATGATTGGTGAAATAATGGTGTTCTTCTAGAACAATTTATCTTAGCATATGCCTGTTAAGTATTAGTTTGATGTGAACATAACTTAACATATTCGTAAGTAATTTGTAACGCTGTTAATTATATGTCATTCATTCACCATATTTTGTGTTGATTACTGCTTTGATTCTTTATTTCCTGTAAAATTATGCATATAAATCTAGCATAATAACGATATTAGTGTTTTTGCTTTTCACTCAAAACGTGCAGTTACAAAGCCCTTCAGATGTGGCTCCTGAATCTGGCGGTAATATTATGGACAATGTCACCACCAATAGCAAGACAAATGGGACCCTTGATACCAGCTTGAATGCAGCAGATGATTGCGGAACTACGAAAAAACCAACTTCTAGCTTGAATGGAGTATTTGACATTGAGCAGCTGCTGAAGCAGAAAACTTTCACTAGGTAGCATTTTGTATTTGCCGAATGATTTCTGGAACCTTAGCACCTTAGGCTTTATGAGAACCGTTCATCTTGGTAACATTTACCATATATCATAATTTGGATCCTTAAGGTTTTATGTGAATTCCACATTAATAATCTTTGCCTCATTGATCCAAAAAATATTGAAAAAATGACTTGATGGTGGTTAAGATGATACATTAATATAAATTCTGAGAAAACATAATTCAGAAAGTTTTATTTATTTATTTTATTATAGTAAGAGTGATACTTTATCTCATCAGAGCACTCAATTTGATGTCTTAGGAGTTCAAACCCATGACCTCTAGTTAACGTCATACCACTAATCAGTCGAGCTAGTGGTCCTTGACTTATTTTCCGGTTTATTATTATTATTTTCGGAATGTATAGAATTTTGATTACTTTATGGCACTAATTTGACTACTGGATTATATTATATTATTGATAATCATCCATGAGAAACTTTAGGTATTTTTTGAACTTACTATTTCAAATGTATGTTCTTCTTATTTTGTTATTTCCTTCAAATCTTACCATGCATCTTTGACAGAGCGGAGTTTGATCGGCTCGCCGGTTTACTCCGATCAAGAACTATTGAACCTAAAAGCATCTTAGAAGAAAAGACAGTTAGCACCGACCAAGAAAAAGAAATTCAGCAGTCAATTGTTGAGCCCAGTACATCTCAACCCTTAAGAGGGGAAAAGGGAGAGGGACTTTTTTCAGAACATAAAAATGAAAATAAGTCTTCAACCTTGCGAGGCAATAACAGTAATCTTGCAGTCAATTTTCATGTAAGTCGATGATCCACTTTATTCTACTATATTCATGTGAAATCCTTGTTAAATATGAAACGTCTTTCAAATAGTTGCTTTGATTGGTTATTGTTCTTGCTAAACATTGTTGGTCATAGTTATTTGTGCTCCTCGTGTTCAACATAATTCTGTTTTAATTGCTTTTTGTTTACTATTACACTGAACAAGTCAACCTTGCAAGGCAATACCACTAATCTTGCAGTCAATTTTCATGTAAGATGACTATCTTTTTTCTGTTTCATTTCCATTTTATTCTACCATATTTATTTGAAGGGGCCGGCTATTTGGAGATAAAATAAAACACAATTAGTGACACAATAGATCTAGACCGTTGGATCTCATTGTATTTACACATGAGATTGAAATAAGGGGGCATCCAATGGTTGAGATTTATTGTATCACCATTTTGTGTCCCAATGGATTTTCCCTTGTTTGAAATCCTCGATAAATTTGAAAGGCCCTTCAAATAGTTTTGATAAGTTAATCTTCTTGCTTAACATTGCTGGTCATAGTTTTATGTGTTCCTCTTGCTCAAAACTCTTTTGTTTAAATGCTACATATTTACTATTACAATGTAAATAGCTATAACAAGTAACATTGATTTTAAATTTATGTTAGTTTCCCTGCGAATTGAAAATTTGTTTTGGTATGCCTTTGGATATAGTGTAAAATGAGGATAAACTTCTGCTTGAAATGCTGCCATGTTTTTTTTTTTACTATTGTTTCAGATTCCTGATCAAACGGGCATCTCACCAGAACAAATTGCCAGAGAATATATGGGTTCCAGAACTCCAAAACCATCTCATTCTACTTTAGGTGGTGGAAGTCAAAAATCTGAAAGTCCAAATTTCCCAATTGTACCATTTTCAAAAAATCCCCGTATGCCCTTACTTGCTTCCAGAAATTCTAGTTCTATCTCTGGTATCCATAAACATCCTCAAAACGGTTATATGACTCCAAGGCCACGGGGCAGATCAGCAGTATACAAAAATTCTCGCTCCCCGTATTTTAGGGCTTCTCTAGGTTCTAACAGCAGGGTATGCAAATGTATATGACATTGGTTGAAAAAGAATACACTGTGCTTTTCAATCTTATTTTCTACCATAATACTAATATATTATGTTGCAACTTTAGGATGGCTTAGCGTATGCCTCAACATCATCACCATTTATATCCTCGATAGGCACACATTCCAGTAACAAACAGGTAATTCTGTTGCTATTATCTGTTACCTTGTGTTTTATTATTATCTAAATGCATTTGTGAGATTACACATTACAGTTGTCTTCGTTATTGTTAATATGCTGATGCCAATGCTCATGTGTTTATCAAAACCCTGCAGTAAAATTTCTGTTGTCTTTCGCTTAAAATTTGCATAGTCGCGGTTCCTTGGGTAAAATGTGTTGTTCGTTGAGATGCCATTGTTTATGTACTTTTTACCTTCTGCCTTTCTTCTTGGTTGTCATTGAGATCACAAGAATTATTGTCATGATTAATGCTGGAGGTTTTGTTTAACGTAAATAGGCGGCAAAAAGGGGGTGGTCAGTGTTGGAAAACGATATTGAATTGCATGATCCTATGCGTAGGACCCGTCAAAAGTCGTCTTTGTTTTCTCAAGGCCAAAGAGAGTTGTCTTCTTCGGTTGGTCAAGTTTCCAGAGGCCTAGACAACAGAAATCGCACAAATTTGTTTCATATTCCTACAAAGTCAACTGAGATGGCACTGAAAATCATACAACAGCTTGATAAACTCGAGGCTTCTCCTAGAGAAAAGCTATCTGAGACAAAAGGTACCTAATGCCATTTTCTGTAATAATTTTATCAAACGGTTGGTAATTGAATATTCATAAATACTGAGGTCATGTGTTTATGTTTTGATTATTCATGTTCAAGGTAGTGGTGATGGTGATATGGCTAGCAGTTCTACTTTAAAACTTGTGAACTCTTTATCCCCCAAAAAAGATAAACCGAGAGAGAATAGTCAGTCTGATACCGTTTCAACAGTGAAATCAGATGCAGTTATTTCAAGTTCAGCAGCAACTCCTTCAATAAAAGAAGCTGCCGTTCAAACGGCTAAAGATAAGGTACTTTTTTGTCTTTAACGATCAGGGTTTTAAATCTCGGATTTTAGTCATATTTCGACTTGGAATTTCACATAAGCTATCTCGTATCCAAGGAGATCTCGGGCGAGATGAGTGTATTTCTGGTGTACATCTCGGATTGTCATGTTGGGTCTTAAAGTACATCTCGGGAATATCTCGGAGTAACTTATGTGTCTAAAATTGATGTTTTGATGATTTATTTAACAACTATAAATTTCTCGATAGAAATGAAAATTGTAACACTCTATTTGCATAGAAAAGGGATTGAAATTAATGTTTTGGAGAAGAGTGGTGGCTTGATTAGATTAATTTATCTAGTAATCATCGAATAACATCATCTTCTTTGAACATAAATAAATAAAATGATGTCTTTTGTCGTGACTCATCGAGATAAAAAGTAAAAATATGCTTTGGGAATTGGTAAATAGTAATTGTTTGAGTACTTTCTTTTGAGTCTTATATGAAAATGAGAAAATATTATGTAAAAGAAAAATAATTTCAGATGAGAGCTCGGATTATTGAAATTTTGATTCTGTGAGATTTGAAGTTTTTGGATGAGAATAGAATATTTCGGATGAGATGAGTTGGGGGAACGTGAATGAGATTTGATGTTTCGTCTTGTCTAAGTGATGTGAAAATGAGATATCGGGCAATATATAGGAGATTTAAAACCATGTTAACGATGCTTGTACCAATTTTTTAACTAACGTTTGATGACAGGAGGAAAAATACTAAAACTTTTTGATTATGCTCTAGATTGCATTTATCCTCCTTCTAGGCTATAGGTTTGCATAGTTATTTTT
This sequence comes from Allium fistulosum, assembly GCA_030737815.1. NCBI lineage: Eukaryota > Viridiplantae > Streptophyta > Magnoliopsida > Asparagales > Amaryllidaceae > Allium > Allium fistulosum. The sequence continues at coordinate 838,369,027 of CM060908.1, read as the reverse complement.
TTTCACTATAGTAGGTTTCATAACAGGAAAGCTAGTTTCTTATCAGCGATAAAAGTGCAATTAGTGTAATTACAGGACTACAAATGTTTTCTTGTTTTGTTGCTCCAATTAGTTTAATTACAGGACTATAAAATTATTTCCTTGTTTTCTTGTTCCAATTTTCTGGCATTTATCAAAATCTGGCAGATCATATCTATTCAGGGATCTCCAGAGCTGGATGCTTTTAAGAGCTCATCAAATATAGATTCTGTTATATCAGCAACTGAGAAGAAAAAGCCAACGGACAAGCCACTTTCTTCCTTTAAAATAGGAATGCCTTCAAGCTCCATATTGAAAATCAAGGATGATGCTAGGGAAGCTTTTAATACGCTTGCCACTAGAAAAAAAGTTGATTTTTCTATACCCATTTCGACCTCCAATCCATCTCCTGAGAGAAAAGAAACTTCTCCTGTTCCCAACTCGTCTCAAGAAGGATCTTTGAGGTCTGATACATATAACTTGAACGTTAAAAGCATATATCATATAACTTGCATACTTATATCGCATTGCTTTGTTTTGCATTAGGACACCATTAACATTAGAAAGCTTTGACAATGATAAAAATATCAAAAAACAGTCCGACTCTAGTCAGATAAATGGTGCTAGCACTTCAACCTCATCTCCCATTTCTGTTTCTTTTGGTTCCCCTACCTCATTTATCGCAAACTCATCTGCATCTAAAGCATCATTTGGGACATTATCAGAACCCAAACAAGACAGTAAGATTTCAGTTGCACCTTCGTTTACCATGAACAGTTCTGCTTCTCAAGGAACATCAAATGCTTTTGCAACCACACAAAATTCAGGAAATGGAATTTTCGGATTTTCTGCTTCTGGCACTCAAAGCTCAGGGATCGGTTTCACTTCTCAAGCAACTCAACCGACTGTTTCTAGTAATCAAAGTCCAGTTTCTGGTTTCACTTCTCAAGCAACTCAACCTACTTTTGGGTTTAATAATAATATTTCAACTACTACCAATTTGTTCAGTTCCAGTTCTCAGCCAACCTCATCGATGTTCAGTTCAAATTTTGCATCAAAACCATCTTTCTCTCTCACTTCAGCAGCATCTCCGCCTCCTTCTCAACCCGTTTTTGGATTTAGTAAGCAGTCACAGAACTCTCCGGGGAGCGGTGGAATGAAAGTCGATGATAGCACGACGAACAACAAAGTCCAAACTACCCCTATTTTTGGTTCAAATTCACAGTTTACCCCTTCAGCCACAGAAGCAGGAAGCCAACCGGTCTTTCAATTTGGTGGGAACGGTAGCAACTCTAGTGCCCCTCAGAACTCAACCCCTTTTCAAACTCCTGGAAATTTTCAGTTTTCTGCAAATGAAAGTTTTTCATTAGGCAGTGGTGGTGCTGGAGGTGGTGATAAAGCTGGTAGAAGAATTGTTAAAGTAAGAAGAGACAAGCATAAGAAAAAGTAGAATGTATTACTCGTAGTGGTATGTTATCAAATTTTATACCATAAGGGCGATTAACCCGTTCACAACTACTTTTTTCTTCTTACATTTTTATTTGTTTGTAGGATTTAGAATTTAGTGAATTAGACAACCTTATTTGCAACAAAATGTATACTTCTTTATCAACTGGTTAAGTCTAGTTGGTTTAAAAAGTTAAGTTTTGGAATTATCAGTACTAGTATTGTTTCTGATGAATGAGTTTCAGTATGCCGGTATTTAAAAATTGCATATTTGTTATTCATATGGAATTATCTTTTGGTTGTTCAGTTATTGCTTTGTGTTGGGCTAGAATTATCAATAAGTCCGTCCATGGATATCAGTTCGAAATCCATCTACATTCATATTCGAAAAGACGATAAATATTTAATATCCAAAAAAATTGATGTAGATGCGGATACGAATGAATCTAAAAGAAGATCTACATTCAAAAATTATTAGCTGTCAAGATTATAGTTTATATTATATGTTTTAATATAATATAAGATATATATTTATTATTTTATTAAGTTAATAATATATTATATGCATCTAGTGTATATAAACCATTTAAACTATTTATTGTCATCATATTTGTCAGTTTTGCTTGCTTTTATAATCATGGAATTGAAAATGATTTATGTTAAACTAATTTATTTTGTTTGCATTTTTTGATTTATCAATCGTTGGTGGGTAAGATAAATATTCGATATCCATTCATATCCATGATGCGGGTATCCGATATTCGAAAATGATTTTGAATATGAATATGACACTATCTGCATCTAAAGTTATTCGTTGACAGACTTTGATTATCGATGCAATACACGATTTAATCGATTAATCGGTTTTTCAAGAATGTTTTCCCTTGTAAGTAACTATGCAAATTGTGAATACTTGTAAATTCAGAAGAACATTTGAAATTAATATTTATTTCGAATTTGAAATTGATTGTATATCAACTATCTTTGCCCGATATTTGCAACCGGCGATTTTCGAATTTAGAGCCCAACAGAATATCACGTCTTAGAATGAGACATTGTCTCCTGGAGCATCATGATATGACTGGTCAGGTCGACTGTTATTCAAAGAAGTGTTTCTTCCACGTCCTTGACTATCGGGTTGTTAGTATCGAACCTCCTCGTTAGGGCCAAAAGATTTAGAAGATAAAAGATTTAAATGATAATTTTGTGACAAAAGCCGTCGAAATTATTATTCCTTGTTCGTGGAAGTTTATGCTATTGAATGTTTTGGTGCTCATTTCAAGCAGGGTGTGTGTGTTTTGTTACTGTCATTTGGCGTTTCAAAATATTTGCAACCTAGCATATAGAACCCAGGTTCATTGAGTACTTGTAAACTCAATCGCATTCACATAATCACCGAAAGTTCTGAAATTGGAAGCAACATAATACTCATCAAATTAGCATGAATTCTTAAACACAAGCTGAACAACTAAACCATGAAACTAGTGTGCCTACATTCTCATAAACTTCTTCTATATAGTTGATCATTGTCGAAAATCATGCCTGGTAACCAAACAGAACATAACCATGCTTCGCCCTTCCTCTTTCATTCTCCTACTAACATTCATTCAAATAACTTCATGTTCAATTCAAGATATATCAAATGTAACACACAAGCACGACCCAATACAAACCAGATTCTTAGTCTGGATGCATCAGCACGGTCGTGATTATAAAGACTACAACGAAATGGCACAGCGACTACAAATATACAGATCCAACCTCGAGCAAATAAACGCCTTCAACGCTCAGAATCTTGGGTACACTCTCACAGACAACAAGTTCGCCGACTTAACCAACAAAGAATTCAGAGCCAAAATCAAATGCATGGGACCTTCCCACAGGCACCAAGACAAAATTTCCACATCACAAAGTCTTAAAAACAACAGCAGGTCGAGTATCAACGTTCCCTCCTTGCCTCCATCCGTAGACTGGAGGAAGAGGGGGGCTGTCACTCCCGTGAAGAACCAAGGCCAATGTGGTATGACATATATCATTTAAAGCATTACACATAGATTTTTTGAGGAGCTAGTATGTTTTTATATAAGAGTGAAATGTTATTTTTTATTTTTTTATTTTATAAAACAGCGATTCTTAATTCTATGCTGAGCACTCGTCCCTTCTTTATTTTATTTCTGTTAATTAATTTTTTTATTTTTATAAAAATATAGTTTACACTTTACTGAAAATCATTTTTTTTCAAATCTAAAAAGAAAACTTGTGCATGATACTAATTTGTAAAACCCCTACAATCGAGAATAAATTTGTAAAAATACATTTAGTTGTTATTAGAAATCAACTACATGTCGTATAGATAAATAAATACAACATCAGTTCATTTAGATGAAGAAGCTATATACTTATAGTATGTTATTTATTAAATAATTCATAAATCCAATTATAAATTCAGATCTTAGATGGTTGTTTAGTTAGTCTATTAGTTGAGCGGCCCTATCATTATAATATAGTAGTATTTGTATAGGTTCATGCTGGGCGTTTTCAGCAGTAGCGGCAACTGAAGGAGCGAATTATATAAAAACGAAAAAACTGATCTCGCTGTCCGAGCAAGAGCTGGTGGACTGCGACACGAAGAGCGAGAACAGCGGGTGCAGTGGTGGGTACATGAGCAGGGCGTTCGAGTTCATGCAGCAGAACAATGGACTAACAACAGAAGAGGACTACCCTTACACGGGGGATCAGCAGCCGTGCCAGAGGGACAAACTGCCCAACCATTCTGTAACCATAAGCGGGTACATGAACGTGACGGTCAACAGCGAGGAGAGTCTGCAACAGGCTGTGGCCGAGCGGCCTGTGTCCGTGGGCATCGATGCTGGCGGGTTCGGGTTCCAGTTCTATGGGTCGGGGGTGTTCGACGGGCCTTGCGGGCATGATCTGAACCATGGGGTGACGGTGGTGGGGTATGGGACGGAGGGTGGGGATCACTGGATCGTGAAGAACTCGTGGGGTGAGAATTGGGGGGACGGCGGGTATATTAAGATGAAGCGGAACGCGGAGAACGCGGAAGGTTTGTGTGGGATCGCCAAAATGGCGTCGTATCCTTTGATGTAGGGGGGTTGAGTTGGAAATTGACGTTTGATGTTGGTATTAATGTGAATAAATGTTTGTGGTATACATGAGTTCCTTGGCTGTGTGTACTGCAGTCCAAATCAGAGCTAACGTACAAATTTTAAATACGATTGTTGGTGATGGTTTAAGTACGTATACTGCTTAGATACGATTGTTGTTGCTTCTGCAAACTAAACTATGTCTCGCCATCTTAGAATTTGACATGCACACTAAACGATAAAAATTTATTCTAAAATCTTAAAATTCATATTCATTGAATTTGAGATGCTATGATGTACTATACCGCATTTTTGCTGCCTCTCTATTCCCTCTTATTTTAACCCCTTTGATTTAAATTATATATTGTGAAAATATATATTATTTAATTTGGAATGTGTAGCCGGATTTTGCATGGACTAAAGTTATTCGACTATATAACCAAGATCATCAATCTGTTAATAGTTTCATTATAAAATTTGGTATACATAAATGAATGAGCGACTCAAAAACTACAATAATCCAAACCAATCAAATTTGATCACGAACATCCTTTATTTTAAAGCTTGAATAGATACTAATTAATGATGTTGCAGTCATCCTTAACATTATTTTTCAATGGCAAAATGAGATCAGTTATTGTATCATCAACATCAAGAGTATAAGAATTTACAAGTTTTTCACAAAACATTTCAAACATTTTCATTCGTTCGTTTGCAAATTTATTATATTTCAGTTACATAATCCCACGATTTCATCGTTAAGATAAAATATAATTCCAAAAACGATATATGAAGACGCCATATTGGATGAATCAGAATCATAACTGCTCGACGGTTATAAACCCTATCTTTACGTACAATCAGCAATAAAACCAGTTAAACTGTAATATGGAAATAAACTTTAATAGTAGCTTCCCCCCATCTATCTACGTCTCCGAAAACTTTATTAAACTAAACCTGAAAATCTTACTCATAGCATATTCAAAACCTGAGAGTTTAATGCGAAATCAAAAACTTGGGATCACACAAAAAGTCAAGTGTGAATGATATTAGTCCATCTCAAACTAAAATAGATGCATAGTGAGACTACAACGTTGAAGCACTAAATAGGTTTTCCGTCAGTATTATCTTACATATTCAATGCAAAACATATCATTTCTCTGCAGCCACAATGTTTAAAGCATAACATCATAATAATAAATAATTGATAAAATAAAGAGTACGATATCCACTACGGTCAAGGGTCACACATTCCCGTAATTGCCTCATCAAAAAAAATTGTCCATTCAACGACATAGTTTTTCCATGGTCATTATGAATCTATAGTTTTCAAGACCAACTAAAAATCTATCGGGCCGACTTAGGCCAAAAACATGATAAGATAATCCAATGACCTTCTGTTTCCATAAGAGCACCAATGTAACAACCCAGTTTTCAAGCTGTAATATTAAACTAATTTAATTAAAATAGAAGTGTTGACTTCGATTCTGACTATTATTATTTTTGAAATCAAATCATTATTCAATTAAAGTCTATTTAATAACGGATTTTGTTATAGTAAAATTGAATTAGATAATAAAATTCATTTTGATAATATATTGAAATTCAAATAAAATATGTTAATAAATATGAAATATTTTAAAAGTATAAATAATTTTGTATAATTGAAATATAAGAAAGAAGTTCTATTCGATATTCACTAAAATCGACAAATTGACGAAGATGAATAAATTTATTTATATCAATTCAGTGGATAATTAAACTAAGTGAAATAAGTATTGAATTGAAGAAATATAATTTGTGGAATAAATTGTAAATCAATTTGAATTACATCGAAATTTATTTACAAATAAACAATTAGGTTATCTAAAAGAAAAGGAAATAAAAATTTAGCAACTACAATAAGGCCCAAAATATAAAAGCCCACTAAAGCCCACCCTCTTTCTTTTTTATAAAATTTCAGTTGGAACCTAAAAGCCTGAATGTTATCTCCTGTTCAAGGCATAAACCCAACCACACCCCTTTATGCCCTAAATTCCTAAATCGATTCAAGCCTAAGAAAAAAAATCGGGCGTGCACTCTACCATGCCTGGTGATGACGACGCCACGACCGAGGAAGCGGCAAAGTATAGGTGGCGCGAGTTGATGTGCGGTGGAGGACGACGTGATGCAGGGGTATGCACGTGGGGATGTGTGGCAGGCGATGCGATGTTGGTGGCGAGCTGGAGCAGGCCGACGGCTGTAGGGGATGTGATTAGGTGATGTGGCCAGTATTGGTGATTAGGCTGAAACGTATGTTGAGGGTTTGGCAACGACAACGGCAAGCGAGGTGGTCATTTCTAGGGCTGTTATGGTAATGATTACCGTTACCATTTTGTAAATATCATTACCGTACCGTTTTTACTGGTAAACTAAAATTGTTTACCGTTACCGATTGACTATACCGATGACTGGTATACCGATAAACTGGTAACCGTTACTCTGTTAATGGTGAATTACCATTTATCTAGAAAAATAATAAGTTGATATATTTTTATACTGAATGATGCTTCATTATATATCTCATTGGGTCACTCAATAAAGGACATAGAAAGAAAGTGTATTTATCATCATTTGAGTTGAATTAATGAAATAAATTGAACTATTTTCTTGCTTTTAATTGCCATCAATACACCATCTTACATGAATATCAATGTATTATGAACGGATTGGTAAATTACCGTTACCGTTGATTTTGAAAAAATATTACCGATGTTTTACCGTATAAAATGGTAAATTTACCATTACCATACCGATTATACTGGTATACTGACTTTACTTTTAAATGGTAACCGATTGACTTTACTTTAATACGAAATATTATTGAAAAAAACTTTGTTTATAGAGAATATAAGCAATGAATCAATCAAAGAACCCTTTTTTATGTCCACTAGAACTTAAGACACTTACTAAAATGCTTTATGTCTTATATCTCATTTCATTTTTATGCAACTGAAGTTTCTTCCTTTAAAAATCCTTTATCAATCTAAACTAAAAATTATAATTTTCTTTCGTTTTCTTTATTATATTACTTGAAAATTCACCGTGACTCTTTTCCTCCCAATTTTAAAATTTTAATTCATGCTAAAAATAATTCCACTGAAGAAAGAAATCATTACGTATACAGTCATTTGAAATCTTATATTCATTTATTTTTGACAACATGTAGACTTGAAATAGCCAGGTAGTTGGATAGAGAATAGTGGTTTACTTCGGTATAGTACGTTATGATTGCCATCCTAAAAATTTATTAAATTAAAGGTCCCATAGCGTTAGCTTCAAATGACTATTGCATAACGTTTACCTATATATGCGGAGTTTGTTTTCTGAATAATTTATACCATGTGAATTTATAGTCCTCATGAAACAAGCTATTAATAATTAGTTTTCTCAATCATAAGAAAATAGAATAGTAAAAATAGGAAACATTTTTGAGAAAGTTGCATGTGAATGCAACGTTCAAAGTTCAGCTCAAGTAACCATGATATGGGTGTTGGAATTCTCAAAAAATAGTGAATGAGATATATCCCACATCGTCAAAAATAAGTCCATTTTCTTGTTTATATAGTGTACTCTCAATCATTATATTGGTCATTAGGGTTGGGTAATTTTGTGCAAGGAGGAGAACCTGTATGACCATACACGCGCGTCGCCGATCGAACCGGCTGCGGGTCCAATAAGATTGGGCTGTGTCATATACTTTTGCTACTTAAAAAATAGACTGATTTTAAAACAGAAGTGTGTTTAAATAGATACGGACCATTGCAAATGAAGGGACGCGACTGTTGCAAACAGCAACAGTTCTGAACCGTTGGAAATGAACGGACGCGGTTGTTGCGAACAGTAACACTTTTTGGCGTTGCAAATGAAGGGAAGCTACTTTTCTCAACGGGTGTAGCCGTTGGAAATTCGGCTATAAATAAGGAGGAAACCTGATCACTTTTCTCCCTCAATTTTACAACCGAATTATCTCTTTTATATCTTCATTTTTAAAAATCATAATCAGTCCTATCACACAGAAGATCATACACATCACGATCTCGAGCAGCTTACGTCTATTGTATCTTGAGAGACTTTGAATAAAGTCTTAAGGAAATTGTTACGACAAGCCTCAGAAGAAATTTCTTTCTTCAACCGGTTAGATTTCTAGTTGATTAATATATATATATATATATATATATATATATATATAAATATATATATATATATATAAATATATATATATATATATATAAATATATATATATATAATTTTTTCGTTTCTACGTCGTACTATTTCTTTAAATAGTATAACGTTTGATTTATCGCTATAGTTACTATTACTATAGTTATTAGTTTGTTGTTGTAATTAATTACAATATACTTATTGTTAAAAATAGCTAATACAGAATTCCAAAGTAGTGGAAATCTGATTTGTAAACTTATGAGACGAGTTTATTATTGATTAGTCTCTGTTTTGGTATACTAGATGTATAACATCTTAAGACTTTCCTGTTTTCACAAAAACAAAGATGACAACAGTTGAACTATCAACAAAGCTGAGGTAGAAAATCAGTTAAATAAAAAGATCAAGATATTGAGATCTGATCGAGGTGGAGAATATGAACCACCATTTGAACAATTATGTGCCGAAAATGGTATAATTCATCAAACAACAGCACCATATTCACCACAACAAAATGGTATAGCCGAGAGAATGAATAGAACATTAAAAGATATGATTAATGCGATGCTCTTAACTTATGGCCTATCGACGAACTTGTGGGGGGAAGCCTTAAATATGTCTAATCACATATTAAACAAGGTTCCTCACAATAAAACATGAACAATTCCATATGAGTTATGGAAAGGACACATACCAAGTTTTAAATACCTCAAAGTGTGGGGGTGCTTGGCAAAAGTTCCAGTTCCGCCCCCCAAGAAAGTCAAACTTGGACAAAAAACAGTAGATTGTTACTATTTAAGGCCAACCCAAAATAGTAGTGCCTATAGATTTTTAGTATTCAAGTCTGATATAACTGATATTCATGTAAATACAATCATTGAAGATGTGTTTCCGCACAAAAGAAATGAAGGAAATAATGTCCCCAAAAGGACAAGAGAAGAATTGAGTAAATCACATGAAGATGAAACTAATCGTGAAACTAAGGAAGTTGAACCAAGAAGAAGCGTAAGGGCAAGAACATCCAAGACATTTGGTTCGGAATTTTTAACATATATGTTAAAACACGAACCTCAAACGTACAAGGAAGCAATGTCATCTTCTGAATCCTCATGTTGGAAAGAAGCAATCCAAAGTGAAATTGATTCAATTCTGAGTAATAAAACTTGGGAAATAGTTGATCTTCCACCTGGAATAAAATCAATTGGTTGTAAATGGATCTTCAAAAAGAAGATGAAACCAGATGGCTCCATCGACAAATATAAAGCAAGATTGGTATCCAACGGATATCGTCAAAAAGAAGGTGTAGACTTCTTCGATACCTATTCACCAGTAACACGAATAACCTCTATAAGAATGTTAATAGCAATTGCATCCATCTATAATCTACAGATTCATCAAATGGATGTAAAGATGACATTCTTAAATGGAAATCTCGATGAGGAGATTTACATGGAGCAACCTGATGGTTTTATATCCAAAGGGAATGAAAACAAAGTATGTAGATTAGTCAAATCATTATACGGACTAAAACAAGCTCCAAAACAATGACACGCAAAATTTGATAGTGTCATGATGAAAAATGGTTTTCGTATAAATGAATGTGATAAATGTGTTTATTATAAACAAATTGGACAATCATACGTGATGATTTGTCTATACGTAGACGATATGCTAATCTTCGGTCCAAATACTAAGGTAATAGAGACCACTAAGAAGATGTTAATCAACAATTTCGATATGAAAGACTTAGGAGTTGCAGATGTTATTTTGGGAATCAAAATAATAAGAACACCTAATGGAATTGAATTATCTCAGTCACATTATGTAGAAAAAGTGATTGAAAAATTTCAAAATTTTGGAACTAAAGGAGTACGAACGCCGTATAATCCATCGGAAGTACTGCATAAAAACACTAATGAGAGTGTAATGCAATTGGAATACTCTCGTGTAATAGGATGTCTCATGTATCTCATGAATTGCACAAGACCAGATATAGATTATGCAGTAAGTCGAATAAGTAGGTATTCAAGTAACCCAGGGAAGGAACACTGGAAAGCACTAATGAGAGTGCTTGGATATTTAAAAAATACCACAAACTATTCCTTAAATTATGGAAAATATCCTGCCGTCTTAGAAGGATATAGTGATGCAAACTGGATTTCTGATTCAGAGGAATCAAAATCAACGAGTGGTTATGTCTTTACCTTAGCAGGGGCAGCAGTGTCATGAAAATCTACTAAACAAACATGCATAGCTCGATCCACTATGGAATTGGAGTTCATCGCTTTAGATAAAGCAGGCGAAGAAGCAGAATGGCTTCGTCACTTTTTAGAAGATATTCCGTTTTGGCCTAAACCTGTACCGGCCATATGCATACATTGTGATAACCAAGCAGCATTAAGCAGAGCGCAAAACTTTGTGTATAATGGAAAGTCACGACACATTCGTCGACGCCATAACACAGTTAGGCAGTTACTCTCAAATGGAACTATTTCCATAGATTATGTGCGAACAAATGATAACCTAGCGGATCCATTTACTAAAGGTTTATCAAGAGAGAAAATTAACTGCGCATCGAGGGGAATGGGTTTAAAAGCCTAAACCAACAAGAGTTATCTTATATGGAAACCTATCCTAGCGACTGAAGATCCCACGGACCAAGATCAATAGGCAAACCAGTTCTGAATAACTCAAGACGTAATGCATTTGTTTGGACTTAGTCCTACTCCATTCCTATGGTGCACAATATAAATGCATGCCTACAGAAGTATTAAAAGGATAAAACTATGTTTTTTAATGATGACCATATCTTGAAAATAACAAGTGGGGTATATGTAGGATACTCTTAATGGTTGTGATCACCTATGTTAGTGTGAGCTGGGTCGGCTCTATGGGAATATTAAAGGCTTTTATTCTCTATAAACACTCGCAGAACCAAAAATTGTTCAGGACCAAAATGAACACAACAAAGAGATTGGATGTGAAGGGAAATAATGCTCTGTAAAGCTTATTGTTTGGTTATACAATAACGGCTGACGGTTCAATATGAAATAATTCACCGATTAGCCAAGTATATCCGATAAGTTTTAACTAGGGAAAGTTCAAAGTGAAATATCTACTTATCCTCGATATAGCATTATTTTCATATGAACTGTGTGATATTACACTTTGTGTGGGGGAGACATATATCGTCATTCATTTGGGGGATTGTTGGAATTCTCAAAAATAGTGAATGAGATATATCCTACATCGCCAAAAATAAGTCCATTTTCTTGTTTATATAGTGTACTCTCAATCCCTATATTGGCCCTTAGGGTCTGGTAATTTTGTGCGAGGGGAAGGACCTATATGGCCATGGACTAACACGCGCGCGAGCGCCGCCGCCCGTCCGACAGACCGAACCGGGCCGGGTCGTGTTGGGTGCGGGTCCAATAAGATTGGGCTGTGTCATATATTTTTGCTACTTAAAAAATAGACTGATTTTAAAACAGAAGTGTGTTTAAATAGATACGGATTTTCCAATGGTTGTGACCGTTGCAAATGAAGAGACGCGGCTGTTGCAAACAGCAACAGTTCTGAGCCATTGCAAATGAAGAGACGCGACTGTTGCAAACCGCGACAGTTTTTGGCCGTTGCAAATAAAGAGACGCGACTGTTGCAAACAACAACAGTTCTGAACCGTTGCAAACGAACAGACGCGGTTGTTGCGAACAGTAACACTTTTTGGCGTTGCAAATGAAGGGAAGCTACTTTTCTCAACGGGTGTAGCCATTGGGAATTCGGCTATAAATAAGGAGGAAACCTGATCACTTTTCTCACTCAATTTTACAACCGAATTATCTCTTCTTTATCTTCATTTCTTAAAACCATAATCAGTCCTATCACACAGAAGATCATACACATCACGATCTCGAGCAGCTTACGTCTGTTGTATCTTGGGATACTTTGAATAAAGTCTTAAGGAAATTGTTACGACAAGCCTCAGACGAAATTTCCTTCTTCAACCGGTTAGATTTCTAGTTGATTAATATATATATATATATATATATCATTTTTTCGTTTCTACATTGTACTATTTCTTTAAATAGTATAACGTTTGATTTATCGCTATAGTTACTATTACTATAGTTGTTAGTTTGTTGTTGTAATTAATTACAACATACTTATTGTTAAAAGTAGCTAATACATAATTCTAAAGTAGTGGAAATCTGATTTGTAAACTTGTGAGACGAATTTATTATTGATTAGTCTTTGTTTTGGTATACTAGACGTATAACAATGGGCAGCATCGATATGTTGTCGATAGCAAGAAGAATACTTAAAAATTTCATAGCTAAGCTAACAATTGGATTCTGTTCTCAGGTGTGCACACCATATTGTCACCATACATTGTGCATTGAACATATTTTCTTTTATAAACTATATTCTCAGGTGTGCACACCATATTGTCACCATGCATTTGCTTCGTCTTTATAAATACATTTAATAATCCATTGTAAACCAGTAGGTGAGCAAAGTATAACTAATGACAATGATCCAATTGGAAGGAGTCACAATTCAGCTGCTGTGGACTACAAAGCAAAAAATATTTTTAACTCTACACACTATTAGACTAACTACATTTTAACTTCTTCAAATACTTGAATCCTATCAATAGCCACAACTAGCAGTGGAATTTTTTTAAAAACAACGAGCCTCTAACAACTACATTAAGTTTTTGACTCAATGCGATTGCATTGAGTGACCCAGTGTAGCTACACTGAGTCAGAAACGGACTCAGTGCAGGGTCACTCATTGCAAACTACACCGATTGTCTAACTTAGTGTAGTTTGCATTAAGTCAAACACTTTATGCTACTCAGCACTGAGTGGAACTCAGTGCATAGTAATGCACTGAGTTCAACTCAATGCATATAGAACTACAACTGATGGAAATAGCGACCGATAGAGTAATGGTCCAAGCAGTGCAGGAACCTGAACCGGTTATCTCGTCGCAACCTATAAAAGACGATGCACTTTAAATATTTGTTGATATGTTTATTTGTTTCATACTATCGTACATAGACCTCGCATGAATTATAATGCTTGCTATGTAGACCTCTCTAAAAATACCATGTCCTGTTGGAACTAGACCAGCCCACAATGGAAGAAATGAGTGAATTTCAATTTTTTTTACCATTTTGGATCATTAATGGACTTAAGAAGTCTAAATACATTTAGACCTTATCTAATTTTTCTTTTAAATAAAAACTTTATTTTATTTAAATTGTTAAATTGAAGATTTGAATGTAACTTAATTTATAGGATTATAATGGATGTATCAAATACATCCATTTGTGTGAATATATAAATAGTGCTAATATATGTAAAAATACATGTAAAATAAATTTAGAGAAGGAAACCTTTCATTTCCTTCACTTACCCTATGCAATTAATAAGGGAAGGTATGTCAAAATATGAAGAGAGGGAAACCTTTCATTTCTCTCCCTCTTTAAATGAATTAATTAATATATTAAATAACATTAATTAAGGAAAAGTTTTTCTTTATTAATTTAAATCTAAATAATTAAGTGTGAGATATGAAAAGTGTGAATATATCAAAAATGTGTGAATATATCAAATATATTCATACTTTAATTTGTATGACCAAAATGCTATACATAAGGTAAGTGAGATGGATTATTGATATAGACATGAATAAATAAGAATAAATTGAATGCAATCACATAAGGATTTAATAAGGCAGGAAATGAAAAATGGAATCATTGACTTATTCACTTTCCCTTTTAACAAATTCAATTAATACAACACTATTTTACATGCAAGAGGTATTATGATACAATGACATAAACATCAACTAGTAATTAATGTATATATGTAATTATCTCTCTTTTAAATTAAAAAGGTTTAAATCAGACTTTAGCAATTAAAGATGCAAATATTTGAAGTTTATATGTATACACACATGTATTTACACAAGCATATATCTAACGGCCCGTAATTTGGTCGCTTTAATTATAATATATTTAAATTCTTTTAAATATTCAAATATAGATCATTTTTCAACAAATAATCAAGTTTTATGTATTGAATAATAATAATGAACTTATTTTGGAAAAATATTCATAAGATATATACTTTAGAAAAATAGCGATAAAATGATCGAAAACCGTTTTATCGATAAACAGCTCTGTAATCGTAAAACATCACGCATGGAGCAGGACACATACATTTATTTTTATAGTTGAACAAGAATATGAAATAAAAAAAATATTTTATTTTTGGGAAAAATAAAGGTATTTATGACATCATCAGTGGTACCCTTATATTTAAATATTGATTTATGAATTTAAATTAAGATTTAATGATTTAAATAATTATTATAATTATTCAGATAATTGTTTTTAAATGATAATAATTCATTTTAAATAGTTATAAAGTGAATAATAAATCATTTATAATAGTTTTATAAAGATTTATAAAGATTCATACTTGGTTTGAAAATATAAGAAAATTTGCATCACTTTATCGATATGATAGCACTTTTTGTAAACAATTTGTTTAATATTAATTTATATGGTTTTATAAATCAAATGTAATCATTTTAATTAGTTAAAAATGATAAGAAATAAGTTTTCAAATATCGTTTACATTTATATATAAATTAACTAAGAAGTGAAAATATGACCGAAAATCGAAATTCGTAATGATTCAACGTGTAGAAATTGTGCAACGTTGTGGATTATATGTGACATACATATGCACATATACATGTACACATACATGAAGACATTCACATGCACATGGATATATATATATATATATATTAATAAAAAATAACCAAAAATATTAAGATATTTTTATTCACTTTCCTTAGTCGTTATGCATCCCAAAGTCAACACTTACACTCACAAGTACAAGCATATGGCCTTGCATATGGGAAGGAGGGTTTCGGCGAGCACTATGATGATGGAGGGTGGTGTGGTGGTGGTGAAGCAATGATGTATTTGCACTTGAAATTTGATATTTTATTTCTTCCATTTGCCTATAAATACTCACCATCCTTCTTCACTTCCATTCACTTCTTCTTATTCATTTTCCTAAAGCTTTTCTATCTACTTTCATGTCTTTCATACTTAGAGAAATAATGGTAAAATTATTTGTAAAAGAAAATTAAATTATATATATATCAAACCGCTTCAAAACTCAAGCAAACTCCTCCTCTTCCCTTAAAATACCCATGGCCACACCCTTGCAACCATAGGCGGTGAGCCTTTCTCCTCTCCAAGGTCAAGTCCGAACCTTCCAAGGCAAAGGTCCGAGTGTTTGCAAGCGTAGAATTTAAGCTAGCGGAGCTATAGCCGATTTAAAGTTAGTCTGATCAAAATTCAGGTGAGAAACTCTATTTATAATATGATATATTAGATGATATATGTTTTGTTACGCTTGATTGTGATGATTGTTTATCAAGTTTGGATGTTGATTATATGTTTGTTTGATTGTATATGGAATTACTTTCTTCTGATAATGAAATGATGTATATGGAATGATTAAACCTCTTTAAAACAGTTTAAAATAATTTAGAAATGTTTTATAACATTTAAAAGGTTTCAACAAAGCTTGAACGGGTTATGAAAATTGAGTCAAAAATGGACGCGTCGCGTAAAGGCAGCTCGCAATTTCGTGCCACGGAAAGTTAAATCTATTTAAACGATGGATTTAGAGTCGGAATTCTTTGTAATAAGGATTTTCTGAACCCTTATAATCATAGTTTTAAAACAAAGAAAGAAAATCAAGATTTCATTTAATAGAGTTTGAAATATGAGCAAAAGAAGTTTTTAAAATAGTCGTGGTTTAGCACTTTGGAAACCAAAGCGACAAATTCTTTAAAATGATATTTTTAAATTCTTTAAACATGGAATAAATTCTATAAATATTTTAAAATGTTTTAAAAGAGATTTGAGTTATATAAATGAATTTCCAAAAGATAGAAAAGTCATTTTGATAAATACAGCTTTTAAAACACTATTTGTAGCACTTTTTCACAACACTTTTTAAAAACTTTTGCAAACAATGGCTTTAACTTAATTATTCTTTCCCGAATATTTTGTAAACCTTTTAAAATAAATAATTAGTAATTTAAAGATGATTAAGAGGTTTAAAAATGAGTATGTGGAAACGACTAATACAGAAATTGATATTGAGTAGAATTAGTATAATTTCCATGATCATTTTTACTCAATATTGGTTACCAATATGAGATTTAAATAAATGATTTAGAAATATTTTCTTAAATAAAATGTGAAACGATTTGGAAATATTCCAAGATTCAAAAATGTTTAATTAGCCGAATGAGATAAATGAGGTTTAATGGTTCCATATACTGTTAAGAAGATAAATGGAATAATTTAAAATAATATGTCTCTCTGAGATATTTATAAATGAATAAAAAGAAGAATTAAATTGAATGATGATTGATAATCACATTATATGAACTTAACATCTTTTTAATCGATGATTGGTTCGGAGGAACTAGGGCGGAATTGGATAACTCCTATCCGAAAACCACTTCGAACCAATATATACGTTTGGAAGTGAAGACATGATGAAGACGATAATTTTTGAAGACGGGGATCTTTATGATGAAGGGTTGCTTGCCACTAGTCCCTTAGGGTCAAATTTACCATATCATATATTTATGGTGGCAGTAGTGCTATGTTATGAAAATCTTCGATTACAAGGACTAATCGCTTACAATCCTAGGGATAATTCCCGACAGGATGTAGTAGGAGGAGTGCCTTCGGTTTCGTTCAGTCCCAGAACGAACTTGTATGGACGAATGTATGGCATTGCATTTCTGAGATCACAACATTGACTTTTACAAACGCACATCTATTTGGTGGCAAAGAATGCAACTTCTCTTAGCTTAACACCCTTCTCTGAGACGTACGAGCTCAGAGGTTGTATGTTCGTGAAAGTCAATAGTGATCGAAGGAATGGCAATGTGGAATTCAAAGTGGAGCCTGATATGATCAAAGCATGGCTTTGTAAAAAAAAAACCATGGCTTTGTGGAACATAACCTCACGGGCTATTATTGGAGGAAGATGACCCTCTAGGAACTTTTTGCCTTATTATGTGAACGGAAAGGTATGGAGGCTGACGGAGATCGTGTAAAGGCACTATGTAATACTCTATTCTATAGTAGTGTGGCAGTATAGTTCGAAGGCTGACGGAGAGCGTGTAAATCCACTGGTGTGAACTAGGATTATTATATGTGGATTTTCGGGTTTGAATGGTCACTAGTTCCCTATTATGTTGCAAATCCAATTCCAATATGTTACCTATACGGTTTTGATTGTAGAACCTAATTTTGTAGCTAGTATGCCGTGAAATTTAATCAATGTAACAATTTGGCTATTTTGATAGATTATTTGAAAAGTGTTTTCAAAAGGATGTCATTAATGATAATATCAAATTATTTTGGTATAAAATTGTTTGGTTATCATAAGGTAAAAACCCGTCCATATTTATGTGTGGACGCGGTCTTATGAAATACCCTTCTTTTCAAAAGTTTTGATTGACATCAATATGATTAATACATTAAAAAAACTTCGAGTATCTCACGCTGGTTTATCAAGTCTGATCTGGGTATTTTTAATACTCGTGTCAGATCCTAGTAGTTTCAGGTTTAGTTGAAGATGCTTGGAGTTTCCAGAGGAGAGCTGGAGATTTTCATTTATGTATGGACGTATTCTATTACCCGTTACATCTATTGCATTTGTATTGTTATTTTTCAGTAATTGTAGGGACAGAGATTTATAACTGTCTAGGTTGAATCTAGGTTAGACTCTGATATGGTATATAATTTTCCACTATAAAGATTATATATTGAAATAATATATGTTATTCCATTCATGTGAGATTATGTTCTGTCTTTATTTTCTTTTTCCCTAGCACGGTTTTTCCGGCACTAAATTGCGGCATGTGAATACCGAGAATGTATTAGTGTCATTTTTCGAGGGTCAAAAATCCCATTTATTACAATGTGTATGTAATATAAAACCAAAACTTTCTAATTAAAATTTCAATTTGACAATTTACATTTCATTCTAAATTAAAACCTAAATTCAACTTTTAGTTTGGAAATGAAACGAGATTTTGGAAACTTTACAAAACAATAAATTTAGAAAAGTTATGTATATAATTCGAGGGTCGAAAATCCCATTTATTACATAAAAGTTCATTCAAAATTTTAGATCAAAACCTTTCATGCTTGCATAAACAATATTCAAAGTGATTGTATCTAATCATTAATCATGCAATAATAGAAACTAATTTTAAAATAATAATTAAATTGCAACTCATTTGAGATTGTGTATGTAAATATTATAAAATATAATTCACTAGAAATTAATATATAATTATTGTAATGTAAAAGAAAATAACTGTAGTTCTGAATGAAATGAACATAATAGACATGCTTTTAATTGAGAAAGAGGTCATCAATTTTCATGTTACAACATAGTCAATATAAACATAAATAAATCACACAAATCTAAGTGTATGAAAATTAAGATATGTAATGAATTAATTAGAAATTACCTTGAGAAGTGGCCATCAAATCACACATTGAATGATTAATCAAAAGCTCTTAGATTCCGTAAATCGATCTTATTACCCAAAGCATTGAAGCACACCTTGAAAATGAATTCCCCTTAGGACATTGCCTAGAATCACACCTTGAATGATGATATCTCCTTAGATCCTCAAGACCCCCATCCTATCCTTGTAAGAGATGGATGAACCACGTTTGTTTTATTTTATTTGATATTATATTTGGAGTTGGAAGATTTTTGAGAATTTGATTTTTTTTTTGCCATGAAAAGTTAGGAGGAGGGAAAGAAAAAGAATGAACGAGAAAGAATGAATTGTGCATTCAGAATGAATTAGAGAATATGTTTTAATTGAAAGAATGAAACCTTTCTCATTCTTTAATTAAAACTTTCCTAATTAATTTCCTTGATTGTTTCTCTCTCTCTCATCTTTCTTTCACATGATACGTCATCAAATGACATAAAATTTCCACAATTCATGTCATCAAATGACATAAAATTTCCATAAATCATTTCATGCAATTATCTTTAAATTAAATTGCATCGATATCGTATATCAATGTGCGCAGATATAACTTTTGTTAATGCATTAAAACAGTTACAAAAAACTTCTAAACATAAAAAAAACTAAATAATAATTAATATTTCTCACATAGAAATTAATTTAATCAATTTAAACATTTTATAAATTAATTAAATCATGTGGTTTTTCTAAGAGTTCATCATTACGGTTGTGCAACTCAAAGGTGTAAATCCAATCAGCGATTAATATCGAACTATTCGAATATTAACGTTCACACGTCACTTAGCAGGTGGTGCGATATTTTGGCTGAATTTATCGCTTACACATCTTTTGGTAAAATCCAATTTCACTTATTATAAGCAGTACCCGATAGTGACAATTATTTACAGCAATTCTCTTCGTCAAAACTATATCACATTAGGACTTATGGAATTTGGTAATGGCTAAAATTCCAATATCGTCCACATTCAACTTTATAGTCCAAATATAAAGTTCTTGGTTCGATAATAACTATTATCATTAACCGAACTGCTCTGGCCAGAGACTTTGACTTTGAGTTGACATCAATTGACCGTGATACCAACCTAATATAACTGAGGAGACGAATCCTCTCTTGAATAGTGTTTCACTTTCAATGCTTTCACTTGACCCAACTATAGTCACTCGATGGACCACGTGCTACGATTTAACTATAATCAAAGTGGAGCTTCCACATTGCAGATCAACAGTTTCTCAAGTCGAGAGAACTATGTAAATTAGTCACATCGATATTCTCTGCTTGACCTTAGTTATATTAACCAACAAAAAACTATCGAGTGAGTTATTCTGTAGTTATCCAATAACTATCAGTACATAACTGCTTGGTGCCCCCGACAATCATGAGTAATACACTGTCTAATATTTGGAGAGCGTTGCATACTATAGTCTCGACAGATGTATCGATATCTAGTCTCGATACATCTTGACAAGGAATATTTAAAATGGTATATTTATTTTCATTGTGATAAATTACTCACGGTTACAACACTTTGTAACTACTATCACAAAACATACCATTTATGAATTTTCTATTAAATATACTTTTAGTTAAATTAATTAATTAATATAACAGATCATATCAAGTATATAATAGAAAGATAACACCTTTTATATTTGAATAAGATTGGTTATCAAGTTTGATATATGTAACAAATTACATAATTTCACCTAGGGCATACCCCTAACTCTATCAATCTCCCACTTGCATTTGAGGTCAATTATGGAATCTTACTCCAACTTCTTCGATCGGTTTCCTCAAAACCAATTGGGTCAGTCCCTTAGTGAATAGGTATGCTATTATGTTTCAATTTTCTACTTTGTCAATCAACTATGTCTGATGCTGATAAACTCATGTAGTATAATTCGGAGTACGTCTTTCGACTTTCAGTAAGCTCTAAGTTCTGTTATGAACCATATTGTGGCATTGTTACCAAATAACAATGTTATGGGATTCTCAATAATTGGAATTACCCTCGACTCAGTTGTAAATTTGTGCATTTATATTTATATACGTAAATTTTATTACGACTCTATTCAAGGCGGTGTACATAGCCTTTTTCATTGGATCAGCCACAGCTTTCATTTGGAACATTTCCAATTAAATATTTTTAACATGAATTTATTATTGACATATTATACTCAATATCACTTATGAAAATTTGAGTCCGAGCACTACTTCATAAGGAGTTTGTTGTTTCTATAAACAATTCCCTAGTATTTCATAAGTACACGAGATCACTTCAAATAACCATTTAGTGATATTAGTTTGGATTTGATATTTTCTTCATGTATCAAGTACATAAACAAAACACGATATCATAGACAACATAACATGTATGATCATTCCTATTGCCAATGAGTAAGAAATCGATCTTACATGTTCCATATCAAACATTTAATAAAGTATCCTTGCATATCATTTTGGGACATTCCCAAAACCTTTTATACTTACTATAAAAGACATCATTTACAATCCAACGTTGAGTATTAAAACAACTAAGGCTGATTTTAACACAAGTACATCATTAAAATTAACAACGTATTGTTTATTTATAGTTTAGAAATATCAATGTACCTTTTAAGTTTCTTACTTATGAGCACACGCTTCCAAATGTTTGTTCAATTTGGACGCTTATAAAATGATACTTTCTATCATTCCTTGGATCATATCCAAAATCCCATAAACTCAATATCGCTCTCACTGACTTCAAGACACATTGGTTGTTAAGTGCAAATAGTCTAGTTTAAACCTATATTTAGAACTTTCTGTTTCAACACATATATACGAAAACCTAATGTCATACTAGCCAATAATTTTGCACATAAATCCAAATTAACTTGAGTACGTCGAATAACGAATTTGTTATGCTAATTTCAACAATTAAAATTACGAGGCTATTCGTATCAACATTTCTCATTAAATTCCAACTGCATTATCTTAAAGACACAATCGCAGCCGATGGATACATCCCTTCGGATACGACTACCAAAATCATATTTTGATTACATAATTGGAATCCCTTTGGATTTGCGCATCATACCGTCATAAAGTCAATACTCTTAATGGCTTAATTAACAACTGGGGATTATCTATTCTCGATATTGATAAGAAACTCGTAGTTTCTCTTTAGTGTGCGTGAATGCTTATTAGACATTCTAATGCGATGTATTCATTTAGGTTAGGTTAATTTCATTTCATCCCACATAATCAGTTTTATCTTTGGATCGCATCTAATTCGTTTTACTACTAAATATTTCTCAAAGAAACTCTTTTACAATGAAGTTGGTATTTCTTGAAACAACAATTATTTTTCAATGCAACGAAATAGGTATTCATAAACACATTATGAATTGCCTTTTATAAAAATTGATTTAGTTTTTAGTTTTCAATACTTATGTTCAAAACATAAATATGTCATCTAATCATAGACTTTCCCAAACTCCTTTTGGGAGATTCATACAAGATCCCTCACAAACAATTATTATGTGCAGACTTTCGACTCACACAACCTGCCAACTCCTTGACCTAGGATACGTTGACGTTTCTTATAAACCCTTATCTTGTATGATTTTGTAACCTATTATTTAGATGAAATAATGTTAACCTTGTATACTACTCTTAAGTACATAACCTTATAGAAAGAAATTAACTCAACTTCACTCATAATTAGTCATACTTTGTCCAACATAGTTCGATTACTCCTTATCAATAGATCATTATGTACTACAGGGAGGAGTGACTTTTGAGATCGAATCTTTATTCATTTTTAGGTACATTCGAAATATTTTCCAATATACTCACTGATTCGATAAAAAATGACCATTCCTATTGCATGTTACATTATTTACTTCCACTGTATATTCTATGAGTTTACGTAGACATACTACGTAAGTATCAAATACACATGTCCATATTGGTGATAACTCATCAGTGAATATGACAAAGTACGTAGAACCAATTTTGTATTAATAGACCTATGATTGCATACATCTATATATATCAATCCAAAGAGTTCATCAACTCTATGATGCTCTCACTAAATGGGTGCATAGCCCTTTATTGTTTGAGATATAATTAACCATTATCATATGATTCATAATCATATAATAAAATTATTTCTCAAAACTACGACGTAGTCTAATATTTCAAAATGACTGTAAATAATATTAGCTACTTCTATATTTTCCAATGCGTCACTTTTGTTGTGAAAACAAATACCACATTAGTTTAATTTCATAACGAATATTCATAATATTCACACTAAAATATAACTGTTCTATCTATCAGTCGACATCGAAAAAATAGTCATTATTTCACAAATAATGTTCGGTATGTTTTACAAAAACAATTTTCGTACCTTGACACAATCAATAAGTGCTAGTGGCATGCTCCCACTATTTCCACCATTACTATAATAGCATACTGAATTCGAAGATCCATCATTTACTTAAAATAGATTATTTATTTCATACACTGCAACTAGTTTACTGTGGAGAGTCCTTCGATCAAATATCTCGAACTCTAAGAAATAAACCTCGTAGAAAATAATTTTCTATATAAAAATACATTTCAGAACAGAAATCGTATTTGTTATTGCAATGTGAAGTATCATTCATTAACAATTCTCGTTTCTGATGTTTCTTTAGAAAGCAAAAATGACTATTCACTCTCTTCATCATAATTGTACCTTAAATCACATCTACAATTGTACATTCATTTTTCTTTCTTAATGGTCAAACCATTCAAAAGAATACTCTTACTACAATATCATAATGAACTCTTCACAAAAGCGCATTCGATTATCCTTAACATTAAGGACATCAAATGTATTGCACTTTACGTAAACTGATCAAACCGACATTTCAATGATCAAATTCTTAGATTTATACTATAGTTTTGGCCTCATGTTACAATTAACACATATGATCTTTTATGTAATCAATCAAATTGAATAAGCCATCTCACGGTACTATTTATTGGCTTATTTCATATGAACTATATTCATTGACGTATCGTACATATGAACTGTGACCATTCACCATGTAACATTTATATGTGAGAGTATATGGATCAAATATCTATAGTCTTGTATTTCTTTTAAAGTATGAAACTCATAGAATGCAATACATGGTCTCAACCAAACAAACATGTAAGTGACCATATTACGAACGTATTAAGTAGTTGTGAAATTAGGCACTTGCATGGGTATAGAAAACATTGATATGCAATAGGCATTTAATAGTGGGTATATGTTAAATTTCCATTTGTCAATTTTCAATTCAATTCATTCTTATATATTAATTGATAAACGTTTTATCAATAATAGTAAATGCACAAATTTATCGTTGTAACTAATTATAACATTATTTAGCATATGTTCTTACAATATTAGAAAGGTTAAATGTTACTATTTCATTGTTCTAATAAGACTCCAACTAGTCTTTTATATTTCTCCAAACCTTAAGATGAAACATAGAAGTCTTTCGACTTCACTAATGGATGTTATGACTTATTTGTCTTGGGATTCTGACCTTGAGTCTGGTCAACAAATCATAGCCCTATAAATGATGGATAACTCCTTATCGGTTGTATTGCATGCAACTCCTAATCCATGGCTCCTTGTCCTAATCTCATTTTGACCTTGAGTCCGCTCAACAAGTCAAAACAAAATTATTCACTCGCACCTACTATATCCCGACGACCTAATTATAGTATATGTACCTTGAATCTGCTCAACAAATACATATAGTTATCTTACCTCATCTATTCAGTATATTAATGATACTACACGTAACGTCCCCAGCTTGAGTCTTCTTAACAACTAAGGAGTATGCAAGTAATTTATCAGTATATATATGGTAGAGGACAACATTATATTAAAGATTCATAATATTCAATATATTATACTAAGTGATATCAACTTATCGAATAATGTATTTCTTATGAAATACCCTCGCGATTCAAGTTTGGACACATCAGAAATCATGATATATATACATTTACATATGTATTTATCCCTTAAGTATGTTTGGGTTTCTTAATGTTCCACGTTTAGTTTATACATTCATATCATATAAGTTTTATTATTATATAACTTTTATATTTCATATCACTTATATAATAGTCTTATGTATAATATTATATTACTTAAATCTTATTTAACTAACTTAATTAATTAACTCTTTAATTAATTTTATATTAGTATTCCAATACTACTTTTATATTAGACATATCAACTACAATATTTATAGTTTATGCTATCAGCTTTATAGTATAACACATATATCTCATATATATGTATTTTTATTTATTTAATTAACCTTTAATTAATTTATTTAATTAAACAGTTTTAATTAAATTATTTCAATTTGAAAATTTATCTTACATACATACATGTATACTTATTTTATCTTAAATACTTTAAAATAACATATTATATATGAACATATGTAATACATGCATGTAAGTATTAATTAATTAACTCATTTCATTAATTTATTTTATTAATTTTATTAATAAATTTTAAATTTCGAAATTAATATTTAAATGGTTTTAAACAGTTTGAAGTTTTCATTACATTTTCAAACACTTTGAAAATTTATGTTATATTGTAATCTTTTTATAATAAACATGTTTTTATTTTAAATTTAACTTTTAAATTTAAAATCTTGTCTTAATTTTCAAAACTATTATGAAAATTAGCCCAAGGCCCAATTCAAATTAGGCATTTCTCTATTAGGAGCAACCGTTGGGCTCACTTCACTTGTCAGGCCAGGCAGGTAACTAGGTAGGACAGGGTACTTGATTATCCAATTATAATCCTAGACATCACTTTTCTAGACACCATATTAAGTGTGCGGGCTTAATTAGTTAGTCCTAAAATGACTAATTTAGACTGCATAGGCTATTGAGCACTGATACCATTGTTGGAACTAGGCCAGCCTGCAGCGGAAGAAATTGGTGAATTTCAAATTTTTTGCCATTTTGGATCATTATTGGGCTTATGAAGTCTAAATACATTTAGATCTTATCTAAATTTTCTTTTAAATAAAATCTTTATTTTATTTAAATTGTTAAATTTGAGATTTGAATTTAACTTATTGTAACGACCCATAAATTCATCACTTCAGAAATTTTTTGAAATTTTCAAATATAAGATTTTCTAACATAAATGATAATGTTTGAACAATAAATAAATTCATTAATCTTATTTTAAACAAATATTTACAAAAATATATATTTTGGAAGATATATCGATAAAATAACCGAAAACTGTTTTATCAACAGACAACTCTTAGATCATCCGACATCGTGCATGGAGCTGGGTACATACGTTCATTTATGTATATGAGCAAGAATATGTAATAAAATTATTTTGAATTATTTTATTTTTGAAATTAAAATCTCTTTATAACATCATCAATGATATCACTATTTTGAAATAAATGATTTTTGAATTTAAATTGAGTTTACATGATTTAATAATTATTTTAATTATTAAATAAGCCCTTTTAATGATTAAATAATGATAAAAATATTATTATTAAAAAAATTACAAATATATATATGTTAAATAAGAAGTGAAAATATGACCGGAAATCGAAATCGAAATCCGTAACGATTCAACGTAGAAAAGTTGTGCAACGTTGCGAACCATTTGAGATATACATATGCACACATACATGTACATATACATGAACACATTCACATGCACACATATATACATACAAATATGCTTATATATATTATAAAATATCTAAGATATTTTCCTAAAACTTAAACCTTAAGTAAATCCAAAGTCAAACTCTTACACCCAAAGTACAAGCACATGGCTACACACATGGGGGAAGTTCGACCGAGAATGATGAGGTGAGAGGGTGGAGTGGTGGTGATGAAATGGTGAAGAAATATCATGATATTTGCATCCTTACATTTGTTTATAAATAGCACCCACCGCTCTTTATTTCATTCACGCTTCTTCTTCATGAAATTCCTAAGCTCTTCATCCTCTTCTTCTCTATATTAATAGATTCTTTCCAAAAGAAAGTTATGTCAAAAATTATGGCAAAAAGAAATTAAAATTATATAGTAAGTACATATTACCAAAACTCTTCAAAACCAAAGCAAATCCACTCCTTTCCCCCTCTACAACCCATGGCCATACCATCCACCACCACTTGCTAAGCAAGGCCGAGCCCTTCCAAGCCTCCAAGACTAAGGCCAAACCCAGTAGGAGCATTTGTGCTAGTAGTCGTGAGCTTCGATTTCGAGACAGTGGAGCTATAGCCGTTTTAAAGTTAGTTCGATCGAAAATCAGGTAAGAAACTCTTCCAAATTTATTTTATAAATATGATGATGTGATTTGATTGCTATGGTTGTTTACTATATTTGATCATCAAGTTTGGATGTTTATTATATGTTTATTTTGATGTTGAAATGATTCACGTCACATCGAATATCACAAAGGAAATCGCTTTCCTTTAATAAATGAAATGGCTTATTTGAGATTGTCAAACCTCTTTAAAATGGTTTAAAATGATTTATAAATGTTTTATAAACACTAAAGTCCAATTTGGTGAAGTTTTGAAAAGTTATGAAAATTGAGTCAAAAATAGGCGGGTCGCGTAACGGCAGTTCGCAATTTTCGCACCGTAGAAAGTTAAATCCATTTATACGATGGATTCGGAGTCAAAATTCTTTGCAATAAGAATTTTTTGAACTCTTATAATCATAGTTTTCAAACAAAAGAAAATGATCGAGATTTCGTTTAGTAGATTTTTAAATATGAGCAAAACAAGTTTTCAAAATAGTCGTGGTTTGGCAGTTCGGAAACCAAAGCGGAAAATTCTTCAAAGGGGGAATTAATTTAAAGGACAAAGATTTGTATATTTTTTTCCTCAAGGACACAACCTCAATATTTTTACCATAAGGACAAACATTCTTCTAAAAATTATTCATAAGGACAAATATTTTCCAAAATTATTCATAAGGACAACAAAACTGCTACCAAGCTAAAAACTGATACCTAAAAACTGCTACCGATAACTACAAACTGATACTATCAATGATTAAAAACTGATACCTAAAAAAGTTGTCCTTCAGGATAAAATATTGAAGGCCTGTCCTTGAGGCAAAAACACTGAAAATTTTTGTCCTTGACAATAATTTCCTGTTCTTTAAAATTGATAACTTTAATTCTTTAAAAATATGGAATGAATTTTAGTAATATTTTAAAATGTTTTAAAAGATATTTGAGTTATAAATATGGATTTCTAAATGATAGAAAAGTTGTTTTGATTAAATAAGCCTTAAAAACACTATTCGCGGTACTTATAATAAACCTTTGAAATATGGCTTTAAACTTAATTATTCTTTTCCAAATCTTTTATAAATGTTTTCAAATAAATAATTAAGTATTTTAAAGATGATTTAGAGGTTTTATAATTTATTTTAAAAAAGTTTAAATAAATGATTTAAAGAAAAGCTGTTAAAATCAAGTGATTTAATCTTGGTTCTAAAAGCCGACGAGTAGACTGGATTTTTCTATTTGTGAGATCCGGATGTGAGGTGCTTAAACTAAGGAGATGTTCAGGAGAAACCAGTGCCTTGGCTTTCCTGGGCGAGGAATAGATAAGGTGGAAATATCGGAAACGAAGCAAGTAAAAAAGATTTAATTTTTCCAAATTTAAAACAACATGGATTGTATAGAAATCATCTTCTTATACTTGGTATTAAATTCCGATGAGGGAAATCGTACTATCCTTATGAATTTAATAGGTGATTTCACCATTATCAATGGATAGTAAAGGTTGAATACGGAAATTGATGTTGAGTAGAATTGGTATAATTTCTATCGACCCTTTTTAACTCAATATTGTTTTTCAATGTGACTTATGAAAATGATTTGGTATTTCCAAAATTAAAGAGAGGTTTAATGATCCCGTATATACCAAAAAGAAATGTTTTTAAAATATATATCTCTAGAAGATATTTTTTGATAAAGAGAAAGTAGTTAATCAAATGATAAGCACTTATTTACTTAACATCTTTTTATCGATGATTGGTTCGAAGGAACCGGGGTCGGATTTGGATGATCCCTATCCGAAAACCACTTCGAACCAATTTATGCATTCGAAGGTGTAGACATGGAATGATAATAAATGGAATGAATGGTTGCTTGTCATTGACTCTCAGGGGAAATTTCCTATATCATATATATGTGGCAGTAGTATCTTCATTTGATCTTCGATGCAAGAGCTGCTCGCTACTAACCCTAGGGATGATTTTCGATAGGATATGGTAGGAGAGTTCCTTCGGTTTGTCCTATTCCTGGACAACTTGTATGGATGAATGCCTGACATTGCATTTCTAACATACGGTACATTTTTTGAAATCAATGGTTGTGATGGAATTGGCAATGTGGCAATTCAAATTGGAATGTGCTATGTTAAAGGTAATCGTTACCTCGGGCCTTATCAGCCGAAAATGGCTTAAATAGGGCATGCAGTAAGGCTATGTGGTTCGCAACCATTAGGGTATGGTCATAACCTTTCTAGATTACTCTATATATGTCGAGTATGTTGTGTATGTTATAGGATCCCGGATAGGTCGGTTACGACCGAGGTGATGTCATATTCGTTTCTATCCACCACCAAATGGGTCTACGGGTATGCCGGTCTTGCCAGCTGTAGAGGTTTCAAAGGCATTGTTCCTCAATACATCCCTCTAAAGATGTACTATATGGAAGGTAGTTCCTTACTGCCATTGTATGGAAATCCATTCTTTAATAAGTGCCTTCGGACTTGATTGTAGAACTTATTATTCTGGAATTTAATCAATGTAACAATTTCGGCTAAGTTATATAAGTTTGCTTGGAAAGTGTTTTCAAAAGAAAGTCATTAAAAATAATATCCCTAGATTTTGCGTAGGAAATGATTTGGTTATCATAAGGTAAAAACCCATTTTGTGTTTATGTTTGACGTGGTCTTTTGAGATACCCTTTGTTTTCGAATATCCATATTTTGATTTTCTCATACCAGTCCCATGACTGACCCGGAGTTTATTTTATTTTCCCCTTAAACTCTAAGTGTCGCATTTTTCCGGGCAGCCAAGTAGTTGTGTAGCTTGGAGCATTTTGGATGGATCATGGAGCTTGGATCATTTTGGATCCTTTGTAGAAAGTTATCTATTAATTGCGTTGTATTTTGTTATGTATCTACCAGCACTTGTGAGGATAGGCAGTTATAACTATCCTGGCTGGATTAGTACCTACCGGTACTCTGATGGAGCAATTTGGAGTAATTACATGTACTACCCATATGTATAATTAAATGTTGAATACGATGTGAGATTCTATTGTTTTGTCTTCAATCTTTATATTCTTTACCCCATGATAATCTACCTCTCTAGCACTTGGATTTTTGGCACGTGAATATCGAGGATGTGTTAGTGTCGATTTCTAAAGGGTCAAGGAGGTGGGTCGTCACATTTGGTATCTAAGCTTATGGTTGAGCGAATACCTAAGCCTGGATAGGGTCAACTCATTAGAAATAGGGTTATTAATACCCTAGAATGAGTTTAGTCAGAGAGAGCGCATATTTGAAATTTTATCCAAATAAGTATATTCGAGTTTATATCCATTCCCTAAGATAATTTCGTCTATAATTCTAAAGATGTTTCCTTACTCTATGAAGATAGTAGGAGATGAGTAATAGAAGAGGACGAAGGGGAGGTAGCCACACTATGCCCACCAACGGTCGATCAAATGCTACAGTAATTGAGGAAGTGGTAATCCATATGCAGCCTCAAATTAATTCTGCTACTCTATGCAAGAATTACACCAATTTGTGTGGTAAACTATTCAAAGGAATGGAGTCCATTATTGAAGTTCAGGCTTGGGTCTGCTCTTGTGAAAGAATCTTTAAGGGATTGAATCTCGGGGATGAGAAAAAAGGTTCTTAGCTTCTTGGCAGTTACAAGAAGGGGCTCTAGCATGGTGGGAGTCCATAATCTTGAATGATTCAGAAGATAATTTCTCATGGGAACGGTTCGAGGAAGTCTTGGAATAACAATATATGCTAGCTGTAGGAAAATCCCGCCTTTATCGGAGTTTTATGGATTTAAAGCAAGGAGAGATGTCCATGGAAGAATTTTCCAATAAGTTCAGTGAATTATCCCATTTTGGGCAGGTCTGATAGGCACTCCTTTAAAGAAAAATGAAATGTTTATTGTTGGGATGAAGGGGCAATATCAGGACAGTATGGCCGGATATGTAAAGGGAACCTTTGAAGATTTGGTAGATATGGGTTTTCGATATGAAACTCTAGACAAAAAAATCCACCCACAACTCAAAGCAGCAATAATAATTAGAAGAAGAGGAAGTTCAACCATTTTGGAAAGAAGACATGGAAAGGAAAACCAGAACGAGGTCCGTAAGAAAAAAATTTGAATGATATTACTTGTTATAATTGCTAACAGAAGGGTCATTTTACCACCACCTGTAAGAATCCTAAGGCTCGGGATAGGAATTGCTACAATTGTCACAAACCAGGAAACCAAAAGAAGGATTGCCTACTGATAAAGAAAGGAGAACAAGTCAGAGTTTTTGCTACTAAAAATGAACCCTTAACTTCGACTGATGCGAAGGGCAAGAGAGTTCTTGAAGGTAACATCCGCACTAATAAATATCTAGTTAGAGTATTATTTGGTACTGGGGCTTCCCATGGTTTTATTTCTAAAGAATTAGTTGATAAATTGAAATTTACAAAAAATATATTAGATACCCTATCTATGTCTCTAACCCCATAAGTGGTAAAACTAATCTCGGTATAGTTTGTGAAAAAGTACAAGTTGCCTACCTATCCTAAAAAAATTCATGTGATCTAATCGTCCACGATTTTATTGGATTTGAGATTATACTCAGTATGAATTGGTTGTTTGAATATAAGGTTGTTCTTGATTGTTTTAAAAGGACGACGCATTTGGAACATAAAAGAAGTGAACCTTTTAAATAATGTGTGAAGAATCAAGTCCAGTAATGTATAGTTTTATGTATGCCCTAAATTCATTCCAAAAGCGTCTAAAAGAAATACTAATTGTTAAGGAATTTTCGGATGTTTTTTAGGAAGTTAAAAGTTTACCCTGACATAGGGAAATTGAGTTTCGAATCGACTTGATTTAAGGTGCGATGTCTGTTTTCACTCTCCTCGATGAATGGCCCCCAAGGAAGTAAACGAATTAAGGAATCAAACGGTTGAATTGTTACAGAAAGGACTGATTAGACCAAGTTGCTCAAGTTGGAGCTCAGTAGTAGTTTTTGTTGCAAAGTCAAATAGCTCCTTAAGACTTTGTATAGAATATCGAGACCTAAATAAGCAAACAACTAAGAACAAGTATCAGCTACCCCGTATCGATGACTTGTTTGATCGACTTCATGGTGCTCGAATATTCTCCAAAATGGACCTAGCTACAAGATTCCATCAATTAAGGATAGCAGAAGATTGCATTCCTTTAATTGCATTCAGAGGACCAAATGATTTCTACGAGTGGTTGGTTATGCCTTTTGGGCTAACCAATGCTCCCGCTTATTTTGTGGACCTTATGAATAGAGTATTCAGAGATGTGCTCCACAAATTCATGTTGGTTTTTATTGATGATATTCTTGTACATTCAAAGACCGAAGAAGAACACGAAAGGCATTTAGAGATTGTACTAGAAATACTAAGAAGGAATATGCTTAAGGCAAGAAAAGTTAAGGTTCCTTGGACATGTTATATCAAAGAAAGGAATCTCAGTTGATCCTGGAAAAATTACAGCCATTCTAGATTGGAAGCAACCACAAACTCCGAAGGACATTCGCAGCTTCTTAGGATTGGCGGGATACAAATGGAGATTTATTTAGGACTTCTCCAAGATTTCTCATCACTTAACGAAGTTGACTATGAAGGATGTTACATTTTAATGGATGTCGAATATGAATAAGCATTCAAGAACTTAAGAAAAGGTTAACTATCGCTCCAGTCCTGACTATTATTGATGACAGCGGTAGTTTAACCATTTATACTCATGCTTGTGGAGAAAAAGTGGATGTGGTACTGATGCAACATGGGAAGGTTATCGCATATGCTAATAGGCAGTTAAAGACGCATGAGCGAAATTATGCAACACACAACTTAGAACTATTAGCCATTGTGTTCGCACTAAAGATTTGGAGACATTATTTACTGGGTAAGAATATCTCATAGTTTATTTTGATAAACTTTGTTTTACCTTGGTAAATAATATTCCTTCCTTAAATAGGTGAGAAGTTTGAACTCTTCACAGATCAGAAATCTTAGAAGTATCTTTTCACTCAGAAGGACTTAAATATGAGACAGCAGCGTTGGCTAGAATTTCTCGCATCATATGATTTAGATGTCCTATATATGCCCGGGAAAGCCAATGTGGTAGCAGATGCATTAAGCAAAAAAGCACGTCGTTATAGCTTATCTGGTAGTGACTTTGACTATTCTAGAGAGAATTGCCCTCAAACAAAGAGAAGATCGGCATCGAAGGAAAACTATTAAGGATATAAGTAGAGGGCAGAATTCAAGATTTGAGGTAGATAACCATGGGATATTATGGTTAAATGAAAGAATTTGTGTTCTCAGTATTGACAACTTAAGATAAGAAGTGTTGAATGAGTGCCATCAAACCAAGCTTAATATTCACCTTGGCATTAAAAAAATGTACAAAGACGTAAAACGAACATTTTGGTGGGAAAGCATGAAAAAGGACATCTCTATCCATGTTAGCAGATGTGCAAATTGTCAACAGATCAAAAGCGATCAGCAAAAGACTGCCGGATTACTTCAACCTCTTGAAATTCCGACTTGGAAATAGGACCAAATATCGATGGATTTCATCAACGGCTTACCTCGATCAAGGAAAGGAAATGAAGGCATTCGAGTTATCATAGATTGATTGACCAAAAGCGCACACTTTATCCCAATAAAGCCAACGAGAACAACTGCAAGTCTTGTAGAGGTATACATGAGGGAAATTGTTCGATTGCATGGTGTCCCAGCATCAGAGTCAGTGATCGAGACCCACTTTTTACCAGTAAGTTCTGGAAAGCATTACAAACAACTTTAGGAACGAAGCTGAGTGTAAGCACCATATACCATCCCTAGACCGATGGGCAAACTAAAAGGGTAAATCGAGCGTTGGAAGATTTTTTAAGAGCTTGTATCTTATATTTTAGAGGTTCATGGTAAAACTATCTTCATCTTGTGGATTTCTCCTATAATAACTGCTACCAGGCAAGTATTGGCATAGCACCATATGAAGCTTTATATAACCGTCCATGTAGATCCCTAGCATGTTAGATCGAAACCGAAGATCAGTTAGTATTGGGTCCTGATATGATTCGAGAAGCCTCAGAAAAGGTAGACTTGATTAGAAAGAATATGAAAGAAGCCCAAAGCAGCCAGAAGAGTTATCCTGATCAAAGGCACAGAAATTTGGAATTCTCAGTTGGAGATTTTGTATTCTTGAAAGTCTTTCCGATGAGAGGAGTGGTAAGATTTGGTCGACCAGGGAAGTTAGCACCTCGATTTATTAGACCTTTTCCCATTCTTGAGTGGATTGGCCCATTAGCTTATCATGTGGACTTGCTTGAAAGGTTATCTGGTGTGCACAATGTCTTTCACATATCCCATCTACGGAAATATATACATGATCTGGAATAGATTATAGAAATAGTTGCCCAGGGAGATTTAGAAGTAGAACCAAATTTGGTAGTTATCAGATGACCATATCGAATCATGGATCATGATGAGAAGCAATTGAGAAGGAGGAAAGTAAGGTTGGTTAAAGTTCAATGGAATGGTGATGCCGAAGGTTGCACCTGGGAAACAGAAGATAGAATGAGGAAAACTTATCCTGAATTTAGGATTGATGTATACTTTGCATGCGGTATCGAGATAGTGTACTTACCGCCTGTGGTGTGGTCACTTATCATATCTTGTATATATTTCTCCTTGTCAAATATATATTCCTTTTTGAGTCAATTTCTTCTTATCCTTAATTACGAGGACAAAATTCTTTAAAGGAAGAAGAAGTATGTAACGACCCGCAAATTCATCACTTTATAAATATTTTGAAATATTCAAGTATAATATTTTTTAACATAAATAATAATGCTTTATATAATTAATAATAATAGTAGCCTTATTTTTAACAAATATTTTAAAAAAATATACTTTGGAAGATATATCGATAAAATAACCGAAAATCGTTTTATCAACAAACAGCTCTTAGACCATTTGACATCATGCATGGAGCTGGATACATACTCGGTTATGTATATGAGTGAGAATATGTGATAATATTATTTATTTTATTTTTGAAATTAAAATCTCTTTATAACATCAACAATGATATCACTATTTTGAAATAAATGATTTTTGAATTTAAATTGAGCTTAAATGTTTTAATCATTATTTTAATTATTAAATAAGCCATTTTAATTATTAAATAAGCCATTTTAATTATTATATAATGATAGAAATATTATTATCAAACTTTGTTTACAAATATATATATATATATATATATATTAAATAAGAAGTGAAAATATGTCCGGAAATCGGAATCCGTAACGATTTAACGTAGAAAAATTGTGCAACGTTGTGAACCATTTGAGATATACATATGCACACATACATGTATATGTACATGAACACATTCACATCCACATAAACACATATATACATAAAAATATACTTATATATATATATTACAAAATATCTAAGGTATTTTCCTAAAACTCAAACCTTAAGTAAATCCAAAGTAAAACTCTTACACCCTAAGTACAAGCACATGGCTACACACATGGAGAGAGTTCGGCCGAGATTGATGATGTGAGAGGGGGGAGTGGTGGTGATGAAATGGTGATGTGTTTGTGTGGAAATATCATGATATTTACATCCTTACATTTGCCTATAAATAGCACCCACCTCTCTTCACTTCATCCACACTTCTTCATAAAATTCCTAAGTTCTTCATCCCCTCCTTCTGTACATTAATGGCTTCTTGCCTAAAGAAAGTTATGTCAAAAATTATGGAAAAAGGAAATTAAAATTATATAGTAAGTATATATTATCAAAACTCCTCAAAACCAAAGCAAATCCACACCTTTCCCCCTCTATAGCCCACCACCACACCATCCACCACCACTTTCCAAGCAAGGCTGAGCCTTTCCAAGCCTCCAAGACCAAGTCCGAACCCCCTAGGAGCATTTGTGCTAGTAGTCGTAAGCTCCGATTTCGAGATAGCGGAGCTATAGCTGTTTTAAAGTTAGTCCGATCGAAAATCGCGTGAGAAACTCATCCAAATTTATTCTACAAATATGATGATGTGATATGATTGCTATGCATATTTACTATGTTTGATCATCAAGTTTGGATGTTGATTATATGTTTATTTTGATGCTGAAATGATTCATGTTTAATACACTTTGAATATCACAAAAGAAATCACATTCCTTTAATAATGAAATGGTGTATATGCTAAACCACTTTAAAATGGTTTAAAATGATTTATAAATATTTTATAAACACTAAAATCCATTTTGGTGAAGTTTTGACAAGTTATGAAAATTGATTCAAAAATAGGTGCATCGCGTAACGGCAGTTCACAATTTCACGTTGTAGAAAGTTAAATCCATTTATAAGATGGATTCGAAGTCAAAATTCTTTGTAATAAGAATTTTTCGAACTCTTATAATCATAGTTTTCAAAAAAAAGAAAAGGATCGAGATTTTGTTTAGTAGATTTTGAAATAAGAGCAAAACAAGTTTTCAAAATAGTCGCGGTTTGGTAGTTCGGAAACCAAAGCGACAAATTCTTTAAAATTGATATTTTTAATTCTTTAAAAATATGGAATAAATTCTATAAATAATTCAAAATGTTTTAAAAGAGATTTGAGTTATAAAAATGGATTTCTAAATGATAGAAAATTTGTTTGATCAAATAAGCCTTAAAGTACTATTCGTAGCACTATTCGTAGTACTTTTTGCAACACTTATAATAAACTTTTGAAATATGGCTTTAAACTTAAGTATTCTTTTTAAAATCTTTTATAAATGTTTTCAAATAAATAATTAAGTATTTTAAAGATGATCTAGAGGTTTTATAAGTTATTTAAAAAAAGTTTAAATAAATGACTTAAAGAAAAGCTGTCAAAATCAAGTGATTTAATCTTGGCTCTAAAAGCCGACAAGTAGACTGGATTTTTTTATTAGTGAGATCCAGATGTGAGGTTCTTAAACTAAGGAGATGTTTAGGAGCAACCAGTGCCTTGGCTCACCTGGCCTTTTTCCTGGGTGAGAAATAGATAAGGTCGAAATGTCGGAAACGAGGCAAGTATAAAAGATTTAGTTTTTCCAAATTTAATACAACTTGAATTGCATAGAAATAACCTTATTATACTTGGTATATTATTTCTAGGAGATACCGTCCATATGAATTTAAAATGTGATTTCTGTTAGTCCTTGAGATGATGGTTTTGATGACAACAACCTTAGAATAAGATTATAAAATATAAATACTAACATTATAGTTTAGATATATATGTATATGCAGGATTTAACCATGCAGGTACCAAGAATGAAGACTGTACAGTATAGAGATTCAAGATATCAAGATTGAAGACTCATGAGTATCAAGAATATCAAGATTATCAAGAGTTCAAGATTTCAAGATAAGTATTGAGTCTATAATTATGTTAAAACTTCACAATAGCACTGAAATCTTCACTACATTTTTCTTTTGGGATGGAACCCATTTCTACCTTTTTAGTGGCTTACAAACCCACGACAAGTAGCTTACAAACCTACGACAAGTGGCTTACAAACCCACGAACATCCTGGTTTTGTACAAGTTCTCAAGTCCTGATATGATGAGATATTCTGCAGGAAGAAGCTTGCAAAACTACTTCAAAATGATTTTCTAAACTACTTCAGAATGATTTTCAAAACTGCTTTTCAAAATGTTTTAGCCTTAAAAATATCTTTTCAAATGATTTTCAAAAAGTTGTTTTAGCCTTAAAATATTCTTTGTTTTTATTTTTAATAAACTTGTGTTTTTAAACTTCGTTTGTTTTAAACTATCTTTATACTTAGATATAAATATAAAATTATAGTAAAATTATATATATATTATTCTCTATATTTATCTATGTATTTTATCTATAGTCAAGTATATTTATAAAGTTTAAAATAGTTTTAATATAAGATAAAGGTTATTTTCAAAGAAAAACAAAGCATCAAAATTTCCTTTGGGATGTCGACATGCCCTAGTACCCCATGTCGACATAGTGTCAGTTAGATTCAAAAATTTGAATTTCAAAAGAAGTGTCTATTCGCCATAACCTTTCACGAATGGACATGACTGTTGTTCTTCTATAAATAGGGGTTAGTTTCAACGAATTTTATATCAGATTTTCTGGTTTTTCACTTCTCTTCTTCTTCTTCCACATTTTCTTATTCAAAATCCTATCATTACTCTGCCGAAATCAACATTGAATCTAACTAGATCATCTCTGGTTTGATTCTCTATCACTATCTCAACAAGATCCAAGTGCTATTCAGAGTTATAGGCTTCTTTGTAATCTATCTAGCGAGAAAAGGTGTGATTGTAGCCTTGGAAATCAATCAAGCGAGAAAGGTGTCATTGTAGCCTTGGAAATCAATTGGGTGAACTTGTTGCCCCGGAAATCAAGTATCTCTACCCAGAGGATTGTGATTCTGGAGGGTGTACCTCGTAGCCTTGAAACCGAGGGTTGTAATTGTTGAATTGCTTTTGAAAGAAAATCCGTACTTAGTTGTGTGGGACTGGATTTAGGGTAACTCCGAACCAGTATAAAATCCGGTGTGTTCTTTCCTTTACTGCATTTACTTTATTTCTGCATCTGTGTTTGTTTCTGTGATTATATCTGTGTCTGAATATTACATACAGTTGTGTTCAAATTAACATAAACTCAAAAAGATTTAGTAATTTCTTATAAACACTATTCACCCCCCCTCTAGTGTTATTCCTAGCCTTAAGATCCATATTCCACATTCCTCACATTTGGTATTAGAGCAAGGTTTTCAAAAGTTTCATAATCTGAATTTTGAAAAAGTTTTCTAAATGGCTACCAACACTGGTACTGTTTCTAACACTAGTTCATTTGTAGAAGGTCAGTCTACTGCCAGACCACCACTTTTTAATGGCAGTAACTATGCATATTGGGCATGTAGGATGAAAATATATTTACAATCTGTAGGATTAGATACTTGGAATATCACACAAACTGAATATTCTGAACCCACAACTAATTTTGCACAGTGGACCACTGAGCAAAAGACTGTTGCACAAAATAATTCTAAAGTAATGAATATTCTGTTTTGTTCACTTGATAGGAATGAATTTAATAGAGTGTCAGTTTGTAAGTCTGCATATGAGATCTGGAAAACTTTGCAAGTTACTCACGAAGGAACAAACAAAGTTAAACAGACCAAAATCTCTATGCTCACAAATCAGTTTCAGTTATTTAAAATGAATACTAATGAGTCTATTTCAGATATGTATAGTCAATTTCAAGTATTGTGCATTCTTTAATATCCTTGGGAAAGGAATTTTCGGAAGAAGATCAAGTCAGAAAAAATTTAAATTCTCTCACTCCAGAATGAGATCAAAAGACACTTGCAATTGAAGAGGCAAATGACATCAGTACCTTAAAGATAGAAGAATTGATTGGAAATCTAATGTCGTTTGAAGTTCAAATGATCGGGAGAAGAGAAAGCAAAGCATCTGAAAAGAAATCAATGGCATTCAATGCATTAACCGATGGATCAGACTCAAACAGTGATAATGATGAAGAGATAGCATTTATGACCAGGAATTTTCGGAAATTCCTGAAATACAGAAAGATGAATAATCTCAAGAGAAACAACTATAAGAATTCTGGAAATCAGAACGCAGTGCCAAACAATGTCAAATGTTTCAACTGTGATGAACCAGGCCATATCAAAAGAGACTGTCTGTATCCAGAAAGGCAGAATCCTCCTATAAACAATGATTCAGTAAAGAAACGGAAGCGTGCATTTACTGCTACTCTAGATGACTCAGACTCGTCCTCAAGCGATGATGATCAGAAGACAGATAACTCAAATTTGTGCTTCACGGCAGTTCACAACTTCAACAAATTCAAGGAAACGGACTCAGAAAAAGGTACACATTTACAATACAATTGATTGAAATTGCATGCTTAGAATTAGATGATTGATTGCTTGATTGATTGATTTTGAATTGGTGTGTTGATTGAATTTTAATTTTATTTTTTATTATTATAATTTTATTTTTATTATTTTTTAATAATATAATAATATTTTCTGGAATATACTATAATAATACTCGAGAAAGATATATATATATATAGAGAGAGACATTAAAATAATAAGTATATATATATTAGAATACTTAGAAAAAATAAATCATAGAAATTCATAGGCATATGTCGACATGGTCCCTACCGTGATGTCGACATAGGTACCAGAATTTGAAATTCAAAATTTGAATTCAAATGGTTGAATTTCCCTCCATCTTTTCACTTCATTCAATACTCTGAAAAGGCATCTTTTGACCAGAGAACATGTCTTTCAAAAATCTATTTATTCACTATCTTTTATCACAACTTTTCACTTTCGTTTTCAAATTCAAACTCTCTCTTCAAAACTCCAAGCTCTCTACTCTCTACTTTAATGGCTTCTTCAAACAACCCCTCCACCATGAGACTTTCCAGAAACTTGAAAGAGAAACTCCTCAATAATCCGGAGGCCATAAAAGCATACATCAATTATGCTAACTATGGAAAGGTCCATCCCAGAAAGTTTGCTATTTTTCAAGATTTTGCTTCTTATGAAATTGATACTCTTTTTGCAAATAATCAAATTCTTAGTCTTGTTGATTCTTCTCAAAATGATTTTGTTTGTTACCCAAATCTTGTTAAAATTTTCAATGCAAATCTCAATCAAGAATTTTTTGAAGGAAATGATAATGAAATTTGGAGTAGTGTCAAAGGCACTAAAATTGTTTTGAATTGTGATCTTTTGGGTACCATTCTCAATTGCAAAAGCACGGGAATGGATCTTTCTAGTTTTCAAATCGATGAACATGATCGTGAGTCATTTCATCATATTTTTGAAGGAGATGAAAACTTTGAATTTAAAAACTGAAACTTTCGTCCTAAAGCAAGAATTGTCAATCTTCTTTTACAACATACTTTGACCCCAAGATCAGGAAATTTTAACAATCCTACTTCAAAAGTGTGCAAAGCACTTTTTGCTATTTTCGGAAATTATGATATCAATTGGGCGCAAGTTATTTTGGATGAACTTCGTCCTAAAAATTTTGAAATGGGAGAAAACACTTTATACCATGGAATTTACCTTACTCGGATTTTCAACTATTTTGGAGTAAATTTCAAAGGAGAAGAATTTATTTCAAGAAAAGTTTTTAATATCTCAAACATTTCTCTCATGAAAATCCCATATGTTTTTCAACCTAATGAGACTCTTGCCGAAAAGGAAGAGCGTTTGGCTCATGAAGAAATGGAAGAAGAGGAAGAAGAAGAAGAAGAAAGGGATGAAATGGAAATAGAAGAAGAAGAAGAAGGTGAAACATCCCTAGAAAGTATTGAATATCCCTCCAATCCTACCAACAAAACCCTTCTCAAAAACCAAAAGATTATTGTTGAGAATCAACGGGTTCTTAAAAGATCCGTTAGTAAGAAGTTGGACAAAATATCATCCAAGATGAACAAGTTTTTCTCCAAAGTCAGCAAGAAACTTGGATTATCTTCATCTTCATTATCCTCTAACTAGTTCTATATTTTCATATCACGTCGAATTAGTTTAAGTTTGTTTTAATTTGAGTGTTTATGTAGTTCTTTATGATTAATCATTGTATCACTCTTCTATGCGATGAAATTGAATTTCCTTTCTGTTATCTAGCTTATCTTATCTCTTGAATAAATGTTAGTATATTATATAAATATATATATATATACACACAATTATTCACAAAATAAAAATTACCATCAAATTTCACTGCCTTATGTCGACATACCCTCCTTGACCATGTCGACATATACTGGTCAGAAATGACACTTCATTTTGAATTTGAAATTTGAATAACTATCATATGTCTATTCATTTCAAACGAATTTCTACACCTATACATACCCATTTCTTCCAGAATTCATTACTGAATATTATTTCTTATCTATTCTATCTCTCATTCTTCTCAAAATTTCAAAAATGGCTAATCCAATTCATAACTTATCCGAGAATCTTGAAGAAACTCTTAATTCATTCAAGAATATTCTCTCGTTCATTCGTAACCAGCGACACTTAGAATTGAGTCAAATGCAGATGATCAAGGAGCAAGAAAGGCATTTCGAGGCAATTCGATGGATGATTTCTTCCCTGCAAAAGGATGATAACAAAGCACATCCTCCTGTCTCTCTCACAAATGACAATGAAAATTGGGATGCCATCAAAGCAGACCCTATTTTCGGAGAAGAAGGATGGGTGGAAGTTCCTCGTAACGTTTAATTTGTTTGCCTTATTACTTTGTTTGAATTGATTGCTTTGATTGAAATTGGTTGTTTCGATTGATTTGATTTATACTTGGTGTGGTTTGATGATTGTATAGATATACATTGATATATTTATAATCGTTGATTGAATATCATGTCTATAGGGGCATTTCACCAGAAGGACAAACTTTGCAGTCCAATTAGTTTCTAGGACACACATTCAAAGAAATTACTTTCAAGGCCAAAGTCAACAGAATAATTACTTTCAAGGACAAAGTCAACAGTCCAATTACTTTAAAGGACATAATTTCATAGGTTTTTAGGCCCTAGAAACTAATTATTTTACATTTTGTCCTTGAAAATAATTATTTCAGTTGTGTGTCCTAGAAACTAATTCCACTTACTAAAGAGGTCCTTGTGGCTAATTTCCACATGTCTATAAGTATAGTTATTTCTTAATGTACTCTATTATATAGTTTATTAATACAGGTACTTGAGTACAAGAATGAGGGAGAGTTATATAGTTTAGAGTTTGTTTATTTTTGTTGATGACAAAGGGGGAGAAATATAAAATAGGAGAGTTAGGCATAGATTAAGGGGGAGTTATTAGATTTAAGGGGAGTTATTAGGATAGAAGTAATATTTTATAAACAAAGGTTGTCATCGTCAAAAAGGGGGAGATTGTTAGTCCTTGAGATGATGGTTTTGATGACAACAACCTTAGAATAAGATTATAAAATATAAATACTAACATTATAGTTTAGATATATATGTATATGCAGGATTTAACCATGCAGGTACCAAGAATGAAGACTGTACAGTATAGAGATTCAAGATATCAAGATTGAAGACTCATGAGTATCAAGAATATCAAGATTATCAAGAGTTCAAGATTTCAAGATAAGTATTGAGTC
This sequence comes from Allium fistulosum, assembly GCA_030737815.1. NCBI lineage: Eukaryota > Viridiplantae > Streptophyta > Magnoliopsida > Asparagales > Amaryllidaceae > Allium > Allium fistulosum. The sequence goes on along the minus strand of CM060908.1, from coordinate 838,325,044 downwards.
TAGAATTATGTTAAAACTTCACAATAGCACTGAAATCTTCACTCCATTTTTCTTTTGGGATGGAACCCATTTCTACCTTTTTAGTGGCTTACAAACCCACGACAAGTAGCTTACAAACCTACGACAAGTGGCTTACAAACCCACGAACATCCTGGTTTTGTACAAGTTCTCGAGTCCTGATATGATGAGATATTCTGCAGGAAGAAGCTTGCAAAACTACTTCAAAATGATTTTCAAAACTACTTCAGAATGATTTTCAAAACTGCTTTTCAAAATGTTTTAGCCTTAAAAATATCTTTTCAAATGATTTTCAAAAAGATGTTTTAGCCTTAAAATATTATTTGTTTTTATTTTTAATAAACTTGTGTTTTTAAACTTCGTTTGTTTTAAACTATCTTTATACTTAGATATAAATATAAAATTATAGTAAAATTATATATATATTATTCTCTATATTTATCTATGTATTTTATCTATAGTCAAGTATATTTATAAAGTTTAAAATAGTTTTAATATAAGATAAAGGTTATTTTCAAAGAAAAACAAAACATCAAAATTTCCTTTGGGATGTCGACATGCCCTAGTACCCCATGTCGACATAGTGTCGGTTAGATTCAAAAATTTGAATTTCAAAAGAAGTGTCTATTCGCCATAACCTTTCACGAATGGACATGATTGTTGTTCTTCTATAAATAGGGGTTAGTTTCAACGAATTTTATATCAGATTTTCTGGTTTTTCACTTCTCTTCTTCTTCCACAATTTCTTATTCAAAATCCTATCATTACTCTGCCGAAATCAACATTGAATCTAACTAGATCATCTCTGGTTTGATTCTCTATCACTATCTCAACAAGATCCAAGTGCTATTCAGAGTTATAGGCTTCTTTGTAATCTATCAAGCGAGAAAAGGTGTGATTGTAGCCTTGGAAATCAATCAAGTGAGAAAAGGTGTGATTGTAGCCTTGGAAATCAATTGGGTGAACTTGTTGCCCCGGAAATCAAGTATCTCTACCAAGAGGATTGTGATTCTGGAGGGTGTACCTCGTAGCCTTGAAACCGAGGGTTGTAATTGTTGAATTGCTTTTGAAAGGAAATCCGTACTTAGTTGTGCGGGACTGGATGTAGGGTAACTCCGAACCAGTATAAAATCCGGTGTGTTCTTTCCTTTACTGCATTTACTTTATTTCTGCATCTGTGTTTGTTTCTGTGATTATATCTGTGTCTGAATATTACATACAGTTGTGTTCAAATTAACATAAACTCAAAAAGATTTAGTAATTTCTTATAAACACTATTCACCCCCCCTCTAGTGTTATTCCTAGCCTTAATATCCATATTCTGCATTCCTCACAATTTCACCGTTATCCTGTAGATAGCAAAGGTTGAATACATAAATTAATGTTGAGTAGAATTGGTATAATTTCTATCGATCCTTTTTAACTCAATAATGTTTTCCAATATGACTTAGGAAAATTATTTGGCATTTCCAAAGTTAAGGAGAGGTTTAATGATTCCGTATATACCAAAAAGAAATGTTTTAAAAATATATATCTCTAGAAGATATTTTATTAATAAAGAGAAAGTAATTAATCAAATGATAAGCACATGTTTACTTAACATCTTTTTATCCATGATAGGTTCGAAGGAACCAGGGTCGGATTTGGGTGGTACTTATCCATAAACCACTGCGAACCAATTTACGCGTTCGAAGATGAAGACATGGAATGATAATAAATGGAATGAAGGGCTGCTTCTCACTGATCCTCGGGGGAATTTCCTATATTGTATATATGTGGTAGTAGTATCTTCATTTGATCTTCGATGCAAGGGCTACTTGCTACTAATCCTAGTGATGATTCCTGACAGGATGTGGTAGGAGAGTTCCTTCGGTTTGTCCTTTTCCTAGACAACTTGTATATTTTTCCTTTTCCTCAACAACTTATATAAACGAATGTCTGATATTGCATTTCCAACTTACATGTACATTTGTAGAAATCAATGATGTGTGATGGAATTGGCAAGGTGGCATTCAAAATGGAATGTGCTATGTGAAAGGTAATCATTAGCTCGGGCCACATCAGCCGAAATTGGCTTAAACAGAGCATGTCGTAAGGCTATGTGGTTCGCAACCATTAGGATATGGTCATCACATTTCTAGATTACTCTATATATGTTGAGTATGTTGTGTATGCTATGGGATCCTAAATAGGTCAGTTATGACCAGGGTGATGTCATATTCGGTTCTATCCGCCGCCAGATGGGTATGTGGGTAGGTCGGTCTTGCTAGGTGCAGAGGTTTCAAATGTGTTGATCCTCGATACATCCCTTTAGAGATGTACTGTACAGAAGGTAGTTCCTTACCTGCCATTGTATGGAAATCCATTCTCCAATAAGTGCCTTTGGACATGATTGTAGAACCTATTATGCTGGAATTTAATCAATGTAACAATTTCGGCTAAGATTATGTAAGTTTGCTTAAAGTGTTTCCAAAGGAAAGTCATTAAAAATAATATCCCCAGACTTTGCGTAGCAAATGATTTGGTTATCATAAGGTAAAAACTCATTCCGTGTTTATGTGCAGCGTGGTCTAATGAGATACCCTTTGTTTTCAAATATCAATATTTTGAGTTTCTCATACAATCCCATGACTGACCCGAAGTTCATTTCCTTTTACCGTTAAACTCTGGGTGCCCTATTTTTTCAGGTAACCAAGTATTTAGGTAGCTTGGAGCATTTTGGATGGAGCATGGAGCTTGAAGCAATTTGGGTCTTTTGTAGAAAGTTATCTATTAATTCCGCTGTATTTTGTTATGTATCTACCAACCCTTGTAAGGTTAGGCAGTTATAACTATCCTAGCCGGATTAGTACTTACTAGTACTCGGATGGAGAAATTTGAAGTAATTACATGTACTACTCATATGTATAATTAAATGTTGAATACGATTTGAAATTCTATTTGGTTTGCCTTTTATCTTTATTTTCTTTACCCCATGATAATCTGCCTCTCCAACATTGGATTTGCGATATGTGAATACCGAGGGTGTATTAATGTCGATTTTTAAAGGTCGAGGAGGTGGGTCGTCACACTTAATTTATAATATTATAATTAATGTATCAAATACATCCATTTGTGTGAATATATATAAAAATAGTGCTAATATATGTAATAAAAACATGTGAAATGAACTTAGAGAAGGAAACCTTTCATTTCCTTCTCTTACCCTATGCAATAAATAAATAAGGGATGATATGTCAAAATATGAAGATGGGGAAACCTTTCATTTCACTCCCTCTTTAATTGAATTAATTAATATATTAAATAACATTAATTAAGGGAAAGTTTTTCATTATTAATTTAAATCTAAATTAATTAAGTGTAAGATAGAAAAGTGTGAATATATCAAATATATTCATACTTTAATGTATGACCAAAATGCTAGACATAGAGTAAGTAAGATTGATTGTTGACATACACATGAATAAATAAGAATAAACTGAATGCAATCACTTAAGGATCTAATAAGGTAGGAAATGAAAAATGAAATCACTGATTTATTCACTTTCCCTTTTAACAAATTCAATTAATACAATATTTTTTTACATGCAAGAGGTATTATGATATAATGAAAAAAAACATCAACTAGTAATTAATGTATATATGTAATTGCCTCACTTTTAAATTAAAATAGGTTTAATCAAACTTTAGCAATTAAAGATACAAATGTTTGAAGTTTATATGCATACACACATATATTTACACAAGCATATGTATGTAATATAAAACTAAAACTTTCTAATTAAAATTTCAATTTGACAATTTACATTTCATTCTAAAATTAAAAAAATTAAATTAAACTTTTAGTTTGGAAATGAAATAACAATTTGGAAATTTTACAAAACTATAAATTTAGAAAAGATATATATATATATATATATATATATAATTTAAAGTTACATAAAAGTTCTTTCAAAATTTTAGATCAAAACCTTTCATGCTTGCATAAACAATATTCAAAGTGATTTTATCTAATTATTAATCATGCACCAATAGAATTTAATTTTAAAATAAGAATTAAATTACAACTCATTTGAGATTGTGTATGTAAATATTATAAAATATAATTCACTAGAAATTAATTCATAATTATCGTAATGGAAAAGATAACAAATGTAGATTTGAATGAAATGAACATAATAGACATAACTTTAATTGAGAAAGGGGTTATCAATTTTCATGTTACAACATAGTCATTATAAACGTAAATAAATCACACAAATCCAAGCATATGAATATAGAGAATATCTAAATGAATTGACTAGAAACTACCTTGAGAAGTTGCCATCAAATCACACCTTGAATGATGAATTGTAACATCCCCCTACTTGGAGGCCCAAAACTAACGGTTATGGATGCTGCAGTCATCCATAGTTATTAATCCTCGACGACCAAATACGATAATGTTAGATACATTGATATATACAGAAACACATGAATATGGAAAAATTTAAAATAGCAAACGAAATCCACATTCCATTTCAAAATATTTCAAATTGATTACATAATCCAGAGCACAAACCACGTTCAGATAAAATATACATATTACAAAATATGCTAAGAGCGACATACGAAGATGCCCTCTTGGATGATCAGAATATATAGTAAGGCACTAAAACAAGTTTGCCTTTACAATTAAACACACAACAGAAATAAAAGAACTCTTATAACAAGCTTGCCTCCTGCACGTCTTCGGAAGCTTTATTTGTCTAAAAGAACACCTGGAAACCTTAAATCTCAAACTACTCAAAATCAATTGAGTGCCCAAGAGTTTAAGGGGAAAGCAAAAACTTCGAGTCAGACATAAGCCTGGTATGAATAATAATATACCATTTCAAACCATTTAGATATCTAGTGAGACCATGCCGATTAGCGGAACGGGTTTTCCCCTCACTAATATCCTAAACAATTTATAAAATAGTATATTATGCTCCTGCATCCAAGATGGTTAAAAATAGTATTTCAAAACATTATGATGATATGCAAAACATGTAAATCAAATGTAGATTACCCATCCCCTTTCATTCTGACTATCTGTCTCAATTTATAGTTTCTTGCATTACTATTAACCTGTTAAATATTTATGGACTATCTGTCCAATTTCATAGTTTTCATGGGATCACTAAGAACCTATTTGTAACTCCAATATCTTTTCTATTATCCTAGTTTTCATGGGCTAACTAGGAACCTATGACGAACTGTCAATATCTTAATCTGGATATAGTTATCTTTAATTAAAATTTTATCACTTCATAAGTTATCTTCACTACTGGGTATTTCCTTTCAAAATAAATTACAATGTGAATAATATAAAAGAAGTAATACTCTCAAAAATATTTATTTATGCCATGGTATTTCCTTTTAAAATGAAAATGGGTTATCTGTTTTGAATCCTTAAAACATCACTTTCGAAACCACCGGATGACCTCCTTCGAAAGTATAGAAAAACTCTTTTCAAAACCCTAAGTAACCTTTCGACGCTCCATAAATCAATCCTTTCAAAACCAAAATATACCTTTCGAATGTATCCAAACATTACCTTAAAACATAGCTTCGAAACTAGTGAAAGTACCCTTTTCAAAAGTATTGGGTTTTTCTTTTAAAAACATCTTTTGGGTCAAAGTGGTTACATGTGAAAGTATCTCTTTCAAAACCCTTACAAAATTATTTGGGGATAAGTTGATGGTGTCGGAACCATCTACCCGAAAGCAACAATCTTAAAATTAAACTTTGAATTAGAGAGTCGAAACCCCCTTCCAACCCCATTGCCTTCGGAACCCTTAACCTCTTTCGAAAGCATTTAGGATGTGGCTTAGCTTAGGTAAAAGTAAGATAACCCTTTGAATGCATTGATGGATTCAATACAGTCGAAAGGAAGATTAGCGGCTAGGTTTTGATTTGGTCGAAACCAATCCTTTCGAAAGCTCTTATTTAAGGAGAAAGATACCCCTTCGAAAGCTAACACTTTTTACATAGTATGGCAACCTTCTTCAAATGATATTTATAAAAACCCTTTTGCAAGCGTATGTCTTGACTATGATGAAAGCTTTTAGAAAAACAGGGCAAGATCTTATCTTTTGAAAACAAAATAGGGTTTTGACCCTATTAGAAGCATTCCTTTTGACACCATGGCTTTCGCCTTTCCTCCAATCCACTATGTACCATCTAAGTGATACCTTGTGTATTGGTTTCGACTGTGTGGATTTCGACTGGAATGGTTTTGTCTGAGATGGGGCGGAGTCAATGGAGTCGAAAGGTGCTGCTATTTGAGGCGGAATCAACTTTTCTGAATTAAAGGCTAAAATTTAGCCGCTTTTAGTAATTGCCTTGTAACTACTTGCCTATTTGTAAACCTTTGATTAGTTGCCTTAAAACTTTTCAAATACTTTACAAATAAAACTGCCGCATTTAATCAGATCTAAATCAAAGAAATTATAACGTTTAAGCCCTTCCGTTTAACAAAACTAACATTTGTAGAAAAGTCCTTCTTTTAAATTAATTTAATTTCCCTAGTAAATCAATTGAGAAAAATCCCTAAAAATCACAGAAAATTTCTTTCGTCCTGTAACCAAACATATTAAAATTTTAGATCCAATTTCTTCCTGAAATACTCAAAATAAATTTTAAACCCAATTATATCATATTTTCCTTTAGAAATTCATAATAAATTTACCATAGCTTGGAAAATTCTGAAAATTAAAACCCATCTCCAAAATCATGTTTTCTTAACATAATTTTTTTTTCCATGGATTCTAAAATCGTAAACTCTCGGTTTTTCCCTAAAACCATACAATTTCATATGTAAATGAATTAAGATAAATCAAACATAATATAATCCAAGCATATCATCAAAAATGAATTTAATTATAAATCCGAAAACATATAATTCTAGAATAAAATAGAGATGGTATAAAATTATTATTCACCTTAGATATGATAAGGAATTTGAGATTTGTTGTTGATTAATCCTTCCTAGCTTTACTCCTTAGCTTTAGATTGAATTCTTCCTCTTTGATAATGGCCGGCTCCTTAGGGTTTTACGTTTGTTTTTTATTTTGAGAAAAATGAACGTGAATGGACAAGAGTGAGAAGTGTATAGCTGTGTATAATGAAGTGGCTATTTACTAATATTCCCATGTATAAATTAATTAGCTTATAACCCATTTTAAGCCCATTTAACCTATTATTAAACACGACCTTCTTAGTGTTTATTTAAATCTCAATCTCCTTATCATCATTATTCTATTTAATTTATCTAATTAAATTTTCTGAATAATGTTCTTAAAATGTATTATAGAATTCGCTAGTCTATCCTATACTAGTCTGATTCTCCCAAGATCGACCGAAGTCTAATACACAAGCTCGCAATAGATCCTCGAGTACCTTGTTGACTCTCTCCGTCTGCCCATCTGTCTGAGGGTCATATGCAGTACTCATATTGAGCTTGGTTCACGATACTTTCTATAGACTTTTCTAGAATTTGCTAGTGAATAAAGCATCTTTGTCACTCACTATACTGCTAGGAACTCCATGCAATCTAACTATGTTCTTCACGAACAACTTAGCTAAAACAGGTGTCGTCCTTGTTGACTTAATTGGAATTAAATGGGTACTCTTGGTCAATCTATCCACTATGACCCATATACTTTCATTTTCCCTATTTGACCTTGGCAACCCGTCATAAAATCCATAGATATCGAATCCCATTTCCAAACTGGAATCTCTAAAGGTTGAAGCAACCCACTCAACTTTTGATGTTCAGCTTTCACTTGTTGACAGTTTGCACACTGCCTAACCCACAAGCCAACATCTCTCTTCATACCTTCCCAATAGAAGCTCCTCTTCATATCCTGATACATCTTGGTTCCTCCAGGATGAATCGTAAACTTAGATCGATGACATTCTCCAAGAACTTCCTTCCTCAAGTCCTCTACATTAGGAACACATAACCATCCCTTTTTTCTCAACCATCCTCTTTATACAAGACTAAAGTCTTTTAGATCATCGATCTCATCTCCACTCTCAAGCCTTCTTATCCTCTCGGCTAACACTGGATCGTCTTTTTGCTTAGAAGCAATCCTTTCAATCAACACTTGTCGAACTTCTAAACAAGACAACATGGCGGTACTCTGACTAGAACTAGCAGTTGATCTTATCTGCACACCACATGGCCAAAGCTTCAAAATCCTTCCACTCTGCCAACATAGCTAACACCACATTCTGATGTTTTCTGCTAAGAGCATCCGCTACTTTATTACCTTTCCCTGGTGTATATTCTATACCGAAATCGTAAGCACCCAAAAACTCCAGCTATCTCTGTTGTCTCATATTCAACTCCTTCTGAGAGAATAAGTATCTTAAAGACTTATGATCAGTATATAGCTCAAATCTCTCTCCTAAGAGATAATACCTCCAAATCTTCAATGCGAAGATCACCGCAGCCAACTCCAAATAATGAGTAGAACATCTCACTTCATGTGGTCTAAGTTGCCTGGATGCGTAGGAAATAACTTTTACCCTTATGCATCAATACTGCTCCCAATCCAATTCCACATGCATCAGTATACACCACCAACCCTTGGTTTCCGTCTGGAACTACTAAAACTGGTGCATCGGTCAACAAATGCTTTAATTTAAGGAATGCTTCCTCACACTTAACGGACCAGACAAACCTCACCTCTTTCCTGGTTAACTTAGTCAAAGGTGCAGCTATCCGCGAGAAGTTCTTGATGAATTTCCAGTAGTAGCCAACAAGTCCAGGAAAACTTCTAATCTCAGTTACCATCTCTAGTCTCTTCCAATTATTCACAGCTTCGATCTTATCTGGATCAACTGACAAGCATTTCTTTGAAACCACATAACCCAGAAACTTAACCTCTTTCTTCCAAAAATGAAACTTGGTAAACTTCGCTTTTAGATGATTCTTCCTCAGCGTCTCGAGCACCAATCTAAGATGAACTTCATGCTCCCTTTCATCCTTAGAGTATACTAAAATTTCATCTATAAACACCAGAACAAACATATCCAAGTCTCTTGGAAAACACAGTTCATCAAATCCATGAAGAAAGCAGGTGCATTCGTTAATCCAAATGGCGTCACCAACCACTCATAAGAACCATACCTAGTTCGAAATGCTGTCAAAGGAATACTATCCTCTGCCACTCTTAACTGATGGAAACATGTTGCCAAATCCAACTGGGAAAACACTCAAGCTCCACTCAACTGATTGAACATATCGTCTATTCTCGGCAAAGGATGCTTATTCTTTATTGTCCTCTCGTTCAATTTACGATAGTCGATACACATTCTCAATGACCAATCTGGTTTCTTCACAAACACCGCGGTCGCTCCCCAAGGTGAAGTGCTTGTCCTGATAAAATTCCTTCCTTCAAGGTCTACTAGTTGCACCTTCAATTCCTTCATCTCAATAGGTGTCATCCTACTAGGTGGTCTACTCACAGACTCAGCTCCGGGCAAAAGGTCTATTCCAAAGTCCACAGCGTTTCAGTGGTAGTCCTACGACTGGCTCAAAGACATCTGCAAACTCTCTTGCTACTCTAACCTGACATCCCCTATCTCTATAGCATTAAGCAAAGTACTAACTGTTGACCCAAAAAATGGACAAACACCTTGGTTTGAGTTTGAAAGAACTAGCGCTGTTTTGACAGAGCAATACCACAGATAACGGATATCAAGAAAGAACAGTAAAAGAAAGTAGACAGAGAATTTTTATAGTGGTTCGGATGTTAATGAAGCCTACGTCCACTTTATAGTTTTATTATAGACTGATTGCTGTTACAAGAGATGTTTGATTACAAGGCTTTGACTATTTCCTAGCTAGATTGAATCTCCAGAGTTGGAATCCACTGGAGAATCACAGTGTATTCCTTTGGAGATTGTTATGAGGGAGGCAAAGAGTGAAGAATAATTCCAGTAGAGCTTTAGAAACCAGTCTGGAGAATCCCCTTCTTATGTTGCAGGTTGGATGGTATTTATATGGATCAGAGACCTTATCTGGCCCATGTCTTCATCAGCTCGCGGGTAGGTAATAGACGACCTAGGGAGAGTTTGGCTCACAAAACGAGTCATAGCCATGGGTCGCTAGCGACCCATAGCCATAGGTCGCTAGCGACCCATCGACTTGGCTTCGTTTGCAAGCCATCGACTTGGCTTCATACTCTGATTCATTATTTGTTGCTGGTAATTCCAAGCGCAAAGCATAGCTAATGGCTCACGCTTCGGGGGTTTCAAGCACTACCCCTGCTCCCAAACAGAAGTTGTTTGATGCACCATCGACGAAGAGCTTCCATTGCATGCCTATTTCCGACTGAACTTCCTCCTCCTCGTCCCTTACAGTAAATTCGGCAATGAAATCGGCCAACGCTTGCCCATTGATTGCTTTTCTTGGATGGTATGTGATATCGTCCTAGCTCAACTCTATATTCCACTTGAGTAGTCGTCCAGAAGTTTCTGGCCATATAAAACTTGCTTCTGGGGCTGGTCAGTCAATACTTTAATCGGATGAGCCTGGAGTATGGTCGTAACTTCCGGGACACGATCAGAAGGCAATACGCTAGCTTCTCCAATTTTGGGTAATTCTTCTCAGCTCCAGTGAATCGTTTGCTAGTGTAATACACAGGTCACTGGATTCTTGCTTCTTCCCGCACAAGTGCGGTGCTCAGTGCGTGCGGGGAACTACTAAATAAACGAACAACTCTTCTCCATCGACTGGTTTCGATAAGATCGGGGGAGTTTCCATGTGTCGTATCAATTCCTTGAAAGCTATTTGACAAGCTTCACTCCATTCAAAGTTTTTCTTTCCCTTCTTTAATGCATCGAAGAATGGTATACACTTAAATACAAATATAAAATGCATTAATTTAATTCTTAATCCATTTCCACTTTTTTTTCATTTTGATTGAAAAAAAAGTGGAATGTGTTAGGGCTATACGGACTCGAACCGTAGACCTACTCGGTAAAACAGTTCAAACTAATTATTATGTCTGTAGCTTTTGAGATGAATCAACTCAGTGCTGCGACTTTTCTTTTCAAGCTTTGAAGTTCCTTCTTATTTTTATGGGCTTGGACTTCCCGTAACGCTGTTATTTGCTCTGGATTCACTTCGATGCCCTGTGCACTTACTATGAATCCCAGGAATTTCCCAAAGGCTACTCCGAAGTGACATTTAAGCGGGTTGAGCTTCATTCCGTATTTGCGAAGTATTTCGAACATTTCAGCAAGATTGTCTAGATAGTTAGCATCTACTTGAGATTTGACTAACATATCATCCACGTAAACTTCCATAGTCTTCCCAATTTGGCGTTTGAACATAGTATTCACTAGCCTTTGGTACTTTGCCCCTGCATTTTTCAAATCGAATGGCATTACTCTATAGCAGTACAGTCCCAAATCGGTGATGAAGCTGGTGTTCCCTTAGTCTGGTTCATGCATCAGGATCTGGTTATAGCCTGAGTACGCATCCATAAATGACAGCAGTTCATGTCCCGCTGTTCCTTTTCTAGTTGATCAATTCTAGGGAGTGGGAAACTATCCTTCGAACAGGCTTTGTTGAGGTCCAAGAAATCAATATAGGTTCGCCATTTTCCATTGGACTTCTTGACTAGGATCGGGTTCGATACCCATTCGGGGTAGGTTTCATCTCGAATGAAGCCGTTAGCCATCATTTTATCTACTTCTTCTCTCAATGCCTTGGACCGTTCAGGGCCCAAACTGCACCTTTTTTGCTTAACTGGGGTGAATTTGGGGTCGATATTGAGGGCATGACAGGCAACTTCGGGTGATACCCCACACATATCGGAGTGTGTCCAAGCAAATACGTCCAAATTGGTGTGGAGGAATTTGGTTAGTTCTAACCGCATCTTGTTTCCAAGATGCGATCAAATCTTCAGGACCCACGTTGGGTCATCCATACAGACTGGGACAGACACAATCAGTTCTGCCGGTGCTGCCAGATCCTCCCCTAGGCTCTTCTTCCTTGGGTCCAAAGCCTTGTCGAATTGGCTATGGTCCCCAAGCTAGGGGCGGATCTGTAGTTGCTATTCGGAGGGTTGACGGATGTGGAGGGCCCACATCCTTTCCTTTTTCCTTTCTTCTCGACTCGTGCAATTCCACGATATAGCATTCCCGGGTGACACTTTGATCTCCTTTCACGCTTCTGACTCCGTGCTTGGTGGGGAATTTCATTGTAAGGTGCCATTAGGACAATGCTATTCTGAAATCGGCTAACGCGGGCCATCCCAAGAATGCAATGTGTGCCGACATTTCATCCACGATCACAAAGGTCTGAATGAGAGTGACTCGTCGCTCACCCTCTCCAAGCTCCACAAGTAGGACGATTGTTCCCACCGGTTGTTTGGCTTCTCTGGTAAACCCCTGAATCTTAGTTTGGCACGCGGATACGCTTTTCATGCCAATCTTCATTTGATCGAAAGTGCATTTGAAAAGTATATTAACTGAACTGCCACTGTCAACCAGCACTCGTCGGACTACGGCGGGCCTGATTCCTACTGTCACCACCATTGGGTCAAGAGTTGGAGCTTCAATCCCTTCGGTGTCCCGATTGCAGAACACTATGTCATCACTCAAAACCTTTTACAGCTTGAGCGGCATTTCATCATCTATTGCTAAACATGATTCCTTCAGGGTGTGCTTTAACGAACTCGCATATCGCTCCATCTCTCCCCAACTTCTTTGCGCAGGATGTGGTCCCCCAGATATTGTTCCAATTATAAGCCTCTGGTCGGTTCATTTTGACCCTTCTTCACTAGTTCCAGGTTGATTTCTTTGCTCTCTAGGAGGTTTAGGGACCATAGGTTGATTGGGTTTTTGTGGCTATTTCACATACTGTTGAAGTTTGTTGTCTCGGATTAATCCTTCGATGAGGTCCTTACCATAGTGGCATTCATTTGTATTATGCCCATGCGTCCCGTGGAAGCAACAGAATTTCCTTGAGCGATTTTACTGTTCTGTTGCCTCCTTTTTAAGAGGTTTCTTATACTTTTCAGTTTCTTGTGTTGTGAGATAAATATTCTCTGGAGTGTCATTCAGGGGGGTATAGTCTTCCTGTCTAAACCCTTTAAATCTATTGTTGTTGCCACTATTATTTCTTTTATTGGAGTTCTGGTTTCTTCTCTTCTGATTTCCGCTCTTTTCCGCAATTCCTTGAGTACTTCCAGGATTGCGCATGTTTTAATTTTCTGCCGTGTCATTTTGTTCGGCGTTCATCTATTGTGTACTAGCAGACTTTCTTTCCAGCTCCTGTGCTTCCTCCAATCTCAAGTACTGGCTTGCTTTACGATTGAAGTCTTTCCTATTGGTAGGTTGCTTCATCTAAATCCATTTCCCGAACTTCGTTTCTGGGTGAATAGCGCGGTCTAATGCCATAAAAACCATATCCTCATTGGGGTTGCTTACTTTCGTTAGCGTGGTGTTAAACCTGCTCATGAATGATTTCAATGACTCGTTGCGCCCTTGGACTAATCCGGATAGGGACATGACGTCCTTCGGTTGTGCAGTATGAAGCCTGAACTGGTCAAGAAATTTCCTTGCAAGTTGGTCAAAAGTAGAAATAGATCTTGGGGGAGTCTGGTGAACCACATAGACGTGATTCCTTCTAGAAAAATAGGGAAACATCGGCAGTGGACGGCCTCTGGAGCATTGGCTCCATCCATGTACCAGCTATATTTGTACAAATGGGGTTATGGGTCCTTTGTTTTGTCGTAGGAGGGGATAGTTGGCATAGTGAATTTGTCTAGGTATCTTACATTCAAGATCCCGTTGATACAAGGGGTCCGACTCAGGGCAGATCCCCATTCATCATCCTTTCGGTTCTTACTCTCATCCATCAGCCGTCTGACCATGTCTGCTATGTATGCCTCTGATGTCCGGTAGTCCTAGGGGCGGCAATCAGTCACTGCACCTAGTGTTTGGTTCTGCTAACAGTCTTGGCACGTGGGTTGAAGCCTAGGCTAACCTCTCTCCGGAAGAGCCACTCCTGCAGGACCCCGTTGGCTTGCGGTTGGCTTGACTGGGGCAGTTTGGACGTTTCTAGCATCATTGAATGCATTGATGTTCTCTTCCGTCTGATTACCTTGCTCTCCATCTTCTGAATCGAAGAGATTCACAGCTATGTCCTCCTATGGGGTTTTGGCCCCTTGATTCAAATTCGAGATCGGCTGCCTGGCGTCAGGTGGAGTATTCTGGTTCTCCTCCATGTTACATCCCACTGTTACTCTTCTTTGTGGTTGTTTTCCGTTTCTTTTATGCAGGCCGAAAACAGAGGAATTCTCTTGATCTACAGCAGTCACTGGTTCAGGCATAGTCCTTGGAGCGGGGTTTGATTGTAGGGTTAACAGAGTGTTCGGCTTATCCATTAGAGCCTTTTAACTATTTTCCATCCATTGGTTAATCTCCTCAGCCATCTTATTTAGCTCGTCCCTGGTGACAACTTCATGTTGACTGGAGGGCGTCGGTGCCTGGTTTCCTAAGTCAGCACCATTTACTTCATCTTGTTGGAGACTAATACCTTCTCCAGCTATTACTGCCCCTATGGCTCTACCAAAGGAAGTTCTTCTTCTTCCAGGAGCCATTGACTTTAAAACAGCGACTTCTTTAACGAAAGAATGGGGATCTAACTTCTGGACTTATGAAATCCAAAGTAGATAGCTAGATTTGGATCCTGAGTTGGACTCTCGGTGAAAGCACCAAAATGTTGACCCAAAAAATAAACCAACACCCTGGTTTGAGTTTGAAAGCATCAGCTCTATTTTGACAGAGCAATATCACAATAATGGATATCAAGATAGAACAGTAAAAGAAAGTAGATAGTGAATTTTTATAGTGGTTCGGCTGTTAATGATGCCTACGTCCACTTTATAGTTTTGTTATAGACTAATTGCTGTTACAATAGATGTTTGATTACAAGCCTTTGACTATTTCCTAGCTAGATTGAATCTCCAGAGTTGAAATCCACTGGAGAATCACAATGGATTCCTTTGGAGATTGTTATGAGGGAGGCAGTGAGTGAAGAATAATTCCAGCAGAGCTTCGGCAACCAGTCCGAAGAATCCCCTTCTTATGTTGCAGGTTGGATGGTATTTATATGGATTGGAGATCTTCTGGGCCGGGCCATGTCTTCATCAGCTCACAGGTAGGTAATAGATGACCTAGGGAGAGTTTGGCTTGCAAAACGAGTCAAAGCAATGGGTCGCTAGCGACCCATAGAGTTGGCTTCGTTTGTGAGCCAATGTCTTGCCTCAATTTGTAGTGTTCCATAGCTTGTTTGTTTGAAGGCTTGAGGAGAGGCATGGGTCACCGATGATTCG
The DNA here is from genome assembly GCA_030737815.1 of Allium fistulosum. Classification (NCBI taxonomy): domain Eukaryota; kingdom Viridiplantae; phylum Streptophyta; class Magnoliopsida; order Asparagales; family Amaryllidaceae; genus Allium; species Allium fistulosum. Next base: position 838,309,643 of record CM060908.1, on the reverse strand, counting down.
ACCCTTAGGATTTTTCTAGAGTCTAGAATTGGAGATGTTTCCATAGCCTTTTATCATTATTGTTACGTTTTGATGGCAAGTCACTAGCTGTTTACATTCAGCTGCTGATTGGACTAAAGGAACGTTGATCTCTCGGCTTCGTTGATCCCAGTCATTGTCTTAGTCGTATAGCTTAGCCCTTGTCGATCCCTTGTCTTAGCTTTTCGGGTTAAGTCCTGAACCATCATGTCTACACAAGGTTGTTTTGTTTTCTATTGGTTTCTGGTGGGTTAAAAATCCGGATAACACTAACACTCCGGTCAGAATTCTCCACTGAGATTATAACTCGATTATGACTATTGGGGTGTCTTAGGGATATTTCCCTATCCTGACAAAATATTCTAGCCTCATACCTACCCAACCATTCCATACCCAAAATGATCCCAAAATCTACAAAATCAATAACATACAAACTGCATGCAAACTTATGATCCAACAAATCAAGTTCTAACTAGTCACATCTAAACTCTAGAGTTGCATACCATGCTATTGGATTCGCAACCCTTAAGGAAGTAACAAGGTAGGTGGGTTCTAAGCATAACTTATCAACTAAACACTGAGATATAAATGAATGTGATGCACGGGTATCAAAAGGTACCCAAACTGGTATACTCTGAATCAAAAACGTACCTTCCATCACAGTCTTTCCTTTATCAGCTGTAGTAGACCTAGCTGGACCATAGCAAAAACCTTTCCTTTGTCCTCCCTAACCGGCTCTGGACACTGTTTCTTCCCATTCCTGATCGGCACTCATTCGCAAAGTGACCTTCCTTGTCACACTTATAACAAACTATCTCAGCCTTTGACTTTTTAGCAGTATATCCCTTCTGGGCTCCCTTCTTCTTAAAGAACTTTCTCTTCTTCCCCTGAGAACCCTGATTTCCACTAACTTCTCTTTAGCATAATCAACAAGCAATTCTTCATGGCGAATGGCCATCTCCACCACCACATTACAAGGATCACGCACTACAAGAAAATCAATAATTGGTTGCAATAAATAGCAGCGTTTATGACTAAGTGCAACCATTGATATAAATAATAAAAGAAAATAAAAATTTAAACACTGCTATAGTTATCCCGCCAAACATTTTTAGAAGGCGGTGAATCCTTGCCTCTTCCTTTTTATTATTTTCCTTGCCGCTTCCTTGCCTTCCGTCAAAATCCTAAAACAAACATTTCAAGCTTGAAACAAGAAATCCCTCTTCATGAAAAATATTCATTGTAGAACCTCATCTCACACCACTTACCGCCTCCATAGCATTGCTTCACTTCTCAACCTCCTATGTCGTGCTAAATCGGTGAGATTTTTATAGAATTGTTGATTTTTCAAAAAAAATTCAATTTTTTTAGATTTGAACGAGTTTTGAATTCAAAATTCGATTTAGATTCTTATTAGATTTGTTTTATTTACTTGTTATAAGATTTGATTCAACTTTATTTGTTATAAGGTTGGAATTTAAATTGAGTAAGTAGAAGTTGTCTGGTTGTAAGCTAATTAGTGGCATAGATAAGTGTTAGGAAGAAAGTTTAATTGGATGGAATGTGTGTTACTAATAGAAAGTTGAATTGATGATGGATGAATGTGTGTTACATATTTTAATCTTCCTGAGGTTTAATAGGCCCTTTGTTAATCCAGGTTTTGCACCAATCAATTAATTGTATTTGTTATGGTTAATATATCTTTAGTTGCAGTATATATGCAATTTTAAATCATTTTTGAGTTTAGTTTACTAATATTTCTTCTATTTAATGGGATGATATTAGCAGGAACTAGAAGGATTCACGAAGCCCGGTCTGAAACGGATCCAAGGGGAGTCACCAACTGATAAAACAAGAGCTTCGCATATGGATGTTCAGGTGATTTCAATCAATTTCAAGAGCATTTTACTATATGTTAGCATGTTAATTAATAAATGAACCACTAATTTCTGCCACTGCTATTAACTTCAATGACAATGGTTCTCAACTCTTTATCATCCACAGTCTACTAGCTTGCAAAGCAAGTATTGATATCATTTAGTTACACTATATATTTGAGATGGAATATTACATATGTATAGGAATACGTGGCAGAGTGCCTACGTGATGTTACACACCACCAAAGTTGTACCCCAAGCACGAAGAGCGTTTAAAATTGTTTAAGTTTCTTTAAAGGTAAAGTAATTTTCTGAGTAAATTTATAAAAAATGTGCACTCAAGTCCATATGTATGCACCCTCGTTCCACAATGTACAAAAAGGTTGACTGAAATTAACATGGAGAAAATATTAAAAATGATGCAAAAAAATTAACATGGAGTAATTTGCACCCATTCTTGAGAGGGTTAAATGACCATTAGAAAGGCATTGACATATGCAGGTTTGACAGTGGAGAATATTCATTCTATTAAGGTTGTTGGGTCTGGATCTGGAGTGCCAGCAATCATTAAGATTCTGTCTAAGTTCTTTGGGAAGGAATGGAGAAAGACAATGAATGCCAGTGAATGTGTTGCACATGGGTGTGCACTTCAGTGTGCCATTCTTAGTCCTACTTTCAAAGTGCGCGAGTTTCAAGTAAGTTGTTGCTTTCTCTATGCTACTGCTAATGTTGTCTAGTACTGTTGTCACGTATCACTGAACTAGTTTAAGTTAAATGTTACCATATATTCTACTGTGGTATTATATTATGGACGATCAGTGACATGTATGTAACAGAAATTTGAACCACGCTTATGATGTTTGACAAGTGACATAGTATTTCTGTTGGCATCAACATTGTTAAATAATAAATGTGCCTATGTCTTTTGTATGCCTTAGGGTACCTATTATACATGATATGTGTGTGACATATTGATTTGTCACAGTACATGCCTCATAGCTATAGTTTTTATTTTGCTACTCCCATACTTGAATACTTCAGAATCAATCGTGTGCCGTGCGCACACAACTTGGGTCAGATGGTCTTTAAAGTCCAAATTTCAGTCCTACGGTGAACCATCATGATTCTTGATTATAATTTGAGAAACATTTTACTGTGTTATTTCTCTAATACCACTAACATATCTACTAATTTGTTATGGAAATACTATTGTTTTGCTTGATCAGCTTCTGGCCATGTATCCTTAATGAATCATGTTAAGGGTAAACGCAGAATTAAAGAAACGATTAATACTAAATGTTTACTACATAGGTACAAGTTGTTATTAGTACTAACAGTAACGTCTACCACATTATATAGAACATGAGTTATAATAATTGTGTGTGTTTGCGTCTAACATTGTCTAACTTAAACTAATTCCATATTTGAATTTGATGCATGTTTTGTTTTGAAGGTACAAGAAAGCTTTCCATTTTCAATTGCTCTATCATGGAAGGGCTCTGCTCCTGAATCGGATAGTGGGTCAGTAGAAAGTGCCTAGAGCACAACTGTATTTCCCAAGGCATATCCAATTCCAAGCGTCAAAGCTCTGACATTCTTTAGATCTAGTACTTTCTCTGTTGATGTTATATACGCTGATACTGGCGATTTACAAGTCTCTCCTAAGATTAGCACCTATACAGTAAGCTCTCCTAATTCTTTATATTTATGTCATGTATACATATATCATAGTAATTCATGAGCGGCACATGTTAGTGGGAAATTACTTACTAGTAAACTGGTGCCAAATTTTATGTTCTGTCATGTCACCATAGCCATAGAACAAAGAGAAAAGAAAGGAACAATAAGTGAATGAACTCGCTAAATTCTAAAAATCAATGGACGGCATAAAAAAGAGAAGTCCAATGTAAAATTAGGGTGAACTAACTAAGAGATATGTGGATGGAATAAAACGTTCCACTTTTTAATTAAAAAGGACCTAAAACAGTAATCTCCCAAGGATGCAATGCATGAACATTTGGAGAGCCTAGAAGTACTTCAGTATGAAAACCTTTCATCAAGGTTAAATTAAGTTTTTTTTTCTATAAAAAAGGCAAAATATCCAAGTAATATCAGAATCTTGAAATTCTGCAGTTTAATATCTTATTAACCATAAAAGATATTTTAGCAATATGTCGAAATTAGCATGAAATCAATAGCATGTTTCATTATTCTTCCATAACTTTCGTTTAGTTTACTTCTGTTTATGCAGATATATTATAATTGTAATTAAAACTATTTTTAATTAATTTGTAGTTTATACTTATTGGAATCAGAGATCCTGCTGATGTTGTTACTGGATTTGTAGTGTTTACATTGGCTCTTGCTGGAAAGCGGCACTTATATTTGTTTTTGGGTTTTGGGTTTTGGGTTTCGAATTTTTCCAACAACGCAGTGCAAGTAAGCCCAATATTTTGAATTTCATAGCATTATTTATGAGTGTATATATAAAATTTAAGATATAACTAATAACAGCAATTTAACAAAATAAATATGTAGGGACCAACTTGAGCTCTTATGGCAGATATTGTAGGTTTGTCTTCACTGCCTATATTTATGAGTATTTGATATGTTTGTGTAGTTACTATAAAAGGGTGATTAATAATAATAATAATAAACAGAGGAAAAATAAAGGTTGTAATACTTTGAATGATTCAGCAGTGGAAGTAATAAAAGAAATTAAGCCCCTGCACTATATATGCTCTGTCCACCACTCAAACATATCTTTTCAAGGTTTTCTTTAATCGTGTAGAAAATGGCATCGACGGTATAGTAGCAAGGACACCATGAATATCAACTAACTGAACAGCGAGCACTGATGCACAAATCAATTCTCCGGATTGCACCAGACCAGGGAAATATGCAGTTAAAACCCAAGAATGAGCAGTTGAAGCCGGTTGATCACCATCGTGATTATGCAGAACTGCAAAATGCATTGCCCCATGGGTCAAATCAGCGTGAGCCTTCACCTCAACTAGGTTAGCTCTACTTCTGGCAAGTAAATGTGAAGGCCACGCATCAATTTATCATGTTTTCTATGAAACATTGCTTGCTTAGTGGTATTTCACTTGAAAGGCTTTCAGCTTATTTATCTGATGCGGCATATTGAAACTTCTCTTGAGTTTCAAGAATGGGGAGCTACATGAACAACCTCCCGACAAGTTGTTACATTAATGGGCGCAGCAGAAGCGTAGCTACAAAACTAGCAAAAGGTTCTTCGATTCTCCAAGCAGCGCAGGTATGTCTAATTCCTAAACTTTTTGTTCTAGTTCACTAAAATGGTGAAAAATTAAATGGAAGCATCACAGGCTCTTATATTCTTATTAGGCTGATATTGGTGACCACTCACCAACTGACTTCTACATAATTGTTGGCCCTTGGGATTTTATCATTTGTTGATTGAAACGTGAAGCTGTATATTATTATGCGTTACTAAGTATTATATTAAGACTTAAAGTCGGTAAGGACGGTATAATTAATGTAATGCCCCTGAATTTTAATTAACATTATTTGGGATATTTAATTGGATAAAATAAATAGAATAATGTGAATAATTAGGGATATGAGATTAATAAATCCAATGGCCGTGTCTTAATGAATGAACTAAAATAAGACTTAACTAAATTAAGAAGGAGGAATTTGCTAAGGGGTAAACTGAAAATGGGGCTACATTTCTTAGTATATATCTCTTCCTCCACTTTAATAAACTTTCACTTTCTCATTCATAACTCCTCACCTATATTTCGGCCGGCCATTAAAAAGCTCCAGGAAGAGTTTAAGTTGAAGAAAAAGCTAAGGAATTAAAGCTAGGAAATTATCTCATTCTCTAATCAACTAATCAAGGTGAATAATCATGTTTATCATCTCGTTTTTCTATGTTTGGATCGATTATGGGTAATACCTGATTCATGTTTGTGATTTTGGTTATGATATAACCATTTAAACCTTTTTTTGGATAAGACATATGTGTTTTAAATATTAATGGGCTAATTAACACGTTTTTATTCGGTTTTGGTTAAATTCCGAGTTGTTTTGATCTTCATATGCTTTGAAATTTTAATATGTTGAAGTATATGATTTATCTAATTTTTGGGGAGTTTTGGGAATTTTTCCTTAGTGATTTACTAAGGTAATTAAATTATTTAAGCCCAAGGGCTAAACTGAAAATATCTTCCACGTTTATTTAAAGCCAGAGGGAAATTGTATTTGAGATTTGTTTGGGAAAGAAGAATAGTGTTTTAAGAAAAATGTTGACTTTTGTATACTTTTTACTATTTGGAAGTACAGGAGAAGGTTCCTCAGCCAATCAAAATTAGACAAACAAGATAAAAAGATCACTTTAGTGGGCCCAGTTCTACCTTTGACTCTAACAAGCCCGCTTTTACACTTTTGATGAAGTCGAAAGGTACCTTTCGCCTTAGACGGAAGGTAAACAGTTACCCTCCGCATAAGTCCAAAGGTAGGCACAGGGTCGAAGGGAAGAAAAGGGCGAAGGGATGGGGAGGCTGCTTCTTTTGCTTTCGGATAGAAATAAAAATTGCTTTCGAATAAGTTGAAGGGGGATCCTTCGACTCTATCATTTTATAAAAGACTAATTTTTTATATATATATTCAAGAAGGGATTTTGAAGGGGATCTTCAAAAGCTTAAACCTTCAAGAGTATTGTTTTAAAATGTTTTCCGAAAGGTATTTTAAAACCTTTCGGCAAGCCGAAGGGTTAACCTTCCGACATGGTCGGAAGTATGCTTTCGAAGGGTTGGTTCCAACACCAACACTTCATTTTTTTTGAATGCAAAGGTTTGACTTCGAAAGGTTTATTTCAAAGGGTTTTGAAGGGGCTATATTCAATAATTGCGAAAGGTTTTGAGTTTCAATGATTTTGAAAGGTTTTGATTTCGAAAGGTTTGGTTTCGAAAGGTTTGACTTCGAAAGGTTTATTTCAAAGGGTTTCTAAGGAGCTATCTTCAATAATTGCGAAAGGTTTTGAGTTTTAATGATTTCGAAAGGTTTTGATTTCGAAAGGTTTGGTTTCGAAAGGTTTGATTTCGAAAGGTTTTGAAGGGGTTACCTTCAATGATTGCGAAAGGTATTTGTGATGCTTTCAAAAGAAAGGTTTCCGAAGGGGCTAACTTTGGATGTTTATTCGCTTTCAAATGGGACTTCATTCGAAGGGTTTTAAAGGGTTGTTTTTAGCCATTTTCCTTAAGTAAAATTTTGCTAATTTGAAAGGGTAACTACAAAGGGTTATAACATAAAATACTTATTTTGTTTAAACATGTAAGGGAGGGCCTTATATAAATTTGATGTTATTAAACCTTGGGGACACCGGGGTGGGATTACTAATTTCGATACATAGTTTGGGGTTACAAACAGAAATATGCTTTCAAAATTATACATTGGGGCTATCAATGTGTTTTTATATTATTTAACCTAAGTGAGGCTACCGATGGCAATAGATTAATCAGGTGGAATACCTGGGGAAAATATATAATCATGGGGATCATGAGTTTTTATAAATAATCATGGGGATCATGATATTTTTATTGGCCAATTGATGGGTTCTTGGTTAACCTAGGAAAACCATGGAATGTGCTGTGGATAGCCCACATCAAATTTATAAAGTAAAGAATGTTTTGCCAGAGGTGGTTAGCCTCAGGATTTGGCCCGAGGGTCATAGTCATCCTAGGAAAACTATGGAGTATGCGGTGGATAGCCCATACCATCTTTTATAAAACAATGTACGATGGATAATCAACATTTATTTTGAATGGATTTGGGATGGATAGTCCTATTAAATTATGACGGATAGTCATTTTAAAGATTTTGGAGGGGAACTCTAATAAATTGATTTTAGATGGGAAATCTAATAAATTGCTTTTAGATGGGATATCTAATAAATGGGTGGATGGGATATCCAATACATATGACTTATGGCTTTATTTCATATTATGTTAAGACTAATCATTTTGGGTGCAGGGGCATAGTAAATGATTTGCATGTTTTATTTTGGATTATTCATACCAAACTTATTATCTGACTCGAAGTTTGTGTTTCTCCGCAAACTCTTGGGTACTCAAAATTAATTTGAGTAGTCTGAGAGTGGAAGACTTTTAGGTTTTTGGACGAATAAGCTTCCAGAGACATGAAGGAGGCAATATTAGCTGTATAGGAGCTATTTTGTGTATTCCGCTGTGATGTACTAAGAACTGTAAAGTTCATATTTATTAGTTCTCTGATCATCATAAGGGGACATCTTCATATGTCACTCTTATCGTATTTTGTACATGTATATGTGATCCGAACGTGGTTAACGTCTGGGATTATGTAATTAAATCTTAAATTGAAATTCATAAGAAATGAGAAATTCTGTTTTGTTAAAGTTTAAAATTTTTCATATTCTTGTGTTTCTGTGTTGCCAATAGTTTCAAGATTCCAATTTCGGTCACTCGGAAATAACACCTATGGATGACTGTAGCATCCGTAGCAGTTAGTTTTGAGCCTCTGGAAGCAGGATGTTACAATTAAGCAATCAATTTTGTTTGTAAACTTTTTCACTGCTTTTTTACTTTTAAGCATTTATAGTTCTATATTCGTTCAAGATATTTCAGTATGAGTATATTTTGCTTTACATATATAGATGTGGCCGGAGAAGTAATTAAACTGAGTTGTTAGAGCTGAAGGGACGAGATCCGGATATGGTGGACAACAGCCATGTTCAATGTGGCGTTGGAAGTGATGGGCCAACGGCGACGGCTAAGAGTTCTTAATTTAGGTAATGTGATCTTCCAATGCTTATCTAGTTATTTTGTATTTTACTGCAAGAGTATTTGACCTTATGTTCTGTACTATTACTAGACTCGATCCTGTGATTTTGTTCTGCAAACATCTTGGTTTGTGACATTTATCTACTGTTTTATAATTAACTAAGTCAACTAAGTTTTATAATTAATAACAGTAATAACAAAAACTAAGTTTATAAAAATTAACTAAGTTAACTAAGTTTTATAAAAACTAAATAAGTTTATAAAATTAACTAAGTTTATTATAATAATGATAATAATAAATTAACTAAGTTTATGAAAAATTTATAAGTTTGAGATAATTTATAAAAATTAACTAAGATAATAGAGTTTAAGTTTGTAACAACCCAGATTTTCCATCATTTGATTTTGAACTTTTAAATGGTTTTAAATGTTGGATTTGGAATATAAATTGATTTTTAAATATGAAGATTTTGGTTGAAATTATATAATGAATTTAAATTTCAAATACAGCGATAATCGTCATACAGAAATAGGGCAAATAATTGAATTGAGTTGAATATTAATCAAAACGATTTCTAATGTTGATATAAATTCTTTTTGAATTAGAATTGAGTTAATAAGTTTTTAAAACTGGAATTTCAAGTGATTTCGCTAATTTTTGGAAATCATCGATTTAATCGACACGTTAAAATAGCGATTCGGGGCACAATCTCGAAATTCAAAGAAACCAGTTCCATTGGATCCGTAATAGCGAATTATTATCGGATTTAAATTTCCGTAGTGTTTGGAATTACTGTTTGGTCGTATGGGATAGAAACGCATTGAAATTAATATTGAAAATTTAATATAATAATTGGATCCAAAAAGCCATCTTCCACATACGATCGAATTAGGTCCTGAAACTTGTTCCATTTCGTTCGGAATAGGGGTATAACATTAGAAACACTAGGCGGCACGCCTCAATAGGGGTTCGGGATTTCGAGTTATGCTAAACGAGATATTTTGAATATATATATCTATATATAAATCAAATCAAAGGTCCTACTTTTAGCCGACCTAGCACTCTCAAGCCACCCTAGTCTGATCGCGTGCCGCTTCCTTTTGATTTAAAACCCCACGCGAGTCTCCTTTTCCCCTTTCTTCTTCAGTTCGAAACGAAATCGAAAAGAAAAAAAAACATGGCATCGCGATCAAAGTCGCGATTTTGGCTGGTAGCGATGGAGGAAGGTTAGGGATTTGGCTCGAAATTGCGTGGAGGTAGGGTTGTCGTGTGGCAAATTGGAAGGATGAGATGGGTTCAGTCGCGCGGTAGAGCGCGCGCGCGAGAGGATGAAGCGCGGGAGGTCGGCGGCGCTCAGGGGAGCACGCATGCGAGGGGGAGGAGCATGAGGGTTGCGACAGTTGGGTTCGCTATCGTTGGTTTGTGGGTCCAGTGTTTTTGTCGCCGCTTAGGTAAGGTGGTGGGAGGCTGCTGGCGTTCGACAATAAAAGAAGTAAATTGGTGTTTTATTACTATTCTTTAAAAATACTTATTTTATAATATAGAGTTTTGGAAATTGATTGAAGTTATTTATAAATACTCTCGAGATTTGTAAATCGAGTTTTATTTAATGGATGTGATTTTATAAGAGGAAATGTTATAACGAAATTTTGGAAACTTAAGAAAATATCCAAAATGTTTAGATACGAGAACTTCAAAAAATGAATATGAATTCATAAAAGAAGTAAAAAATTGTTAGTTGGAGTTTAAGCAAGTATAATCGATAAATTTTTGGAAATTGTAAAGGGAATTAATAAGAATTCCAGAGATTTATGAGATAAGTACGAAATATTTCCTAAGTGTTGATATTTGAAATGTTTTTGGGAAATTTACTTATGAATATTTTCTGAAGTATTGGAATGAAAGGTTTGGGAAATATTTTAACTATGGATTGATTTATATAGAAATATTTTCTAAGTAATGAGTTATAAAATAGGATTTGGAAATATTTCTAAGTATTGAGAAAATATCCTGTTATGGATATAAGTATTTGAAATTGTTTTCGAATATTAAAATATTAGAAGAGATTTGGACCTATATATCTTTGTAAAGATATTTTGAAATATATATTTTGGAAAATGTATAATATGGGCCTAGTGGCTGCTTATGTGTGTTATTTGATAGCTAAATAGCCGACTATCATATCTGGCCAAATTCGTCTTTTCATACCATTTTTGTTGGATAAGTGTGATTTGATGTCAACTCAAAGGGTACGGAACGGCGGGTCGCTACACTTGGCATCAAAGCTTAGGTTGAGTGAATACCTAGGCTTTGGTGGGAATTACTCATTAGAGATAGGGTCAGTAGTACACTAGAATGATTTGAGTAAATTAATAGATATGAGCGCGTATTTGTTAATGGATATAAAAAAATTTATATTGTGTTGACTCATTGGTTGAGTGTTTATGAATTCTGGTCGGTACGGTCTGGACAACTGTATCGATAGGGGTTTCTAAACTCTTAAACATGGTAAACCGACACAATATTGCTTTGAAGTAGATAAATGAAATAATTTTACCCAATTATATTTTGATATGAAAGAAATAATTTTCAAAAATTATTATAGTATATTTGGAGTGTTTGGATGATATTATTATAATCAAAATAAGATTATAAAATTTGAAATGGTTTATATAACCAAATAGAAATTGTATAAATATGATTTATACAAACGAGTTAAACTAAAAATGGATAAAACCAGAGTTTGGAGATTTAAATCCCGGAAAGTTTGGAAAATATTTTTCGAAGTGTTGTGAAAATAAAATAGCATTATTTTCGAAAAACATTTTGAAGAAGAATTGTTTTAAATTGGATTTTAAAATGGATTTTGCAAGTAAGTAAGCACTGTACTCACTTCAGTCGCTGGAAAATAATTCTGGTGATGATGGCCGCATCATCGGTCTTCATTTTTGAATTTCTAAGTGATGGATTGCTACCCTGGTCGTTGTTTTTGGATTGTTTTGAGAAAAACAAGATTGTTCATAAATTCTGAAAAGGAATTTTTTTTGGGTAAAGCCAAGTTGATTTAAAATTCCGGAGGGAATTGTTTTGGGCAAAACCAAGTTCGGTTTAAATTTTAATGTGAGGTTTGATGTAATGGCCTGGGATTTTCAACCTTCAAAAATCGACATCAATACAATCACTGTATAGCATGCCGATCAATCGAGTGCCGGAAATACCATATCATTAGGGGTGAAGAAGAAAAGAGATAGAAGAACACATAAACAATAACGCAGAATCTCACAATCACAGCGGAACAAAATATAATATATAATAACAGATTTTTATACAAAAGAATCTGTTGTTGTTAATATACACACAATCATCAGAGTACAACAATCAACAATCAATCTGGAAAGTTATAATAACTAGCCCTCACAAGTACTGAATATTCAGTATAACACACGCAATAGGATATAATCAAGTACATGGAATACGCCTTAGAATCCTCCAGCACGTCTCCTGTGCTCCAAAACATTTTATATCAAAATCATCTAATATTATAATACACGTTTCAGCATAGTGGGGCACAATCAAAACCGTACAGGCACGTATTGGAGAATGGTTCCATACAATGACGGGGCTACTGGGGTACTGCCATCACAGTACACCTATAGAAAAATGTACCGAGATCGTACCTAACGATCCCGACCAACACAGAACCGGCCTACCCCTTACTGGATAGTACCGAATATGTTATCACCCCGAGTGTTCCCACCCTATCTAGCGCTCCCTTTTCCATGCAAAACCATATCCATAATTATAATATAAATGAGGATATCTAGAAAAGTGATAATATACTCTAATTCGGTGCGACCCACTTAGCCCTGCTGCATCTCCCCTGTTTTAGTCATTCTCGGTTGATGAGGCTTGAGGCTACGTCTTACCTTTAGAATAGCATTCGTACTTGGAATGCTAACAATGCCTTCCAGGCAAACAATGCAATGATAGCATTCATTCATACAAGTTGTTATGGGTCTGAACGAACCGAATCTCTAGAATCACCATCTTCACTATCTTCATGATATCACAGTTCGTAATGCTTAAATCGGATCAAAGTGGTTTTTAGATAATTAAATTCGATTCCTGATCTCTTCGAAACGATCAACGAATTTGGCCAGATTTGATAGTTGGTTATTTAACTATCAAATAACACACATAAGCAGTCACAAGCCTCCAAATGGTTAATTCTTTTATAGATTAAATCCTTCAAACATTTATTTCAAAATACCTTTATATAGATATATATTCAATTTCCTTCAGTATTTCGATATCTGAAAGAAAATTTCGGAGCTTATTCCCATACTCAAAATATTTCCAAAACATATCAACACTTAGAAATAATTTCAAATTCCATTTATTCTCTTTTTCTTAAAAAGATATTTTCATATAAATCATTTCATCGTTATATTATTTCAAACCCCTTTCCAGTCCAATACTTAGGAAATATTTATAAATATATTTTTCCAAAATCATTTTATTTCCAATACTTAGGAAATATTTCATAGCTATTTTTTGACTACATAAGTATATTTTCCAAACAGAGAAGTATTCCATTCATTTCGTAAACATTTACAATTTATTTGTAAATTCCTTAATCCATTTGTTCCGGATCTTAAAATCTCTGGAATTTTACTTAATTCCTTTTTCAACTTCCAAAAATCGATTATGCTTGTTTAAAATCTCAATTACCACTTAATAACTCCTTTATGAACTCGGATTCAAATTTGAGTTTCTGTACTTAAATCATTTTGGAAATTTCCTAAGTTTCCAAGATCCATTATAAGCTTTCTCTTATAAATCAACTTCGTTAAATAAACCCAGATTATGAATCTCGAGAGAATTTATAAATAAAATTCAATCACTTATTTTTAACTCCATATATATAATAGTAAGTATTTTTAAAGAATAATAATTATTTGAATTATCAAAATACCTTTTGAGTAAATAATAGAACTGATTTCCAATTCGATTTAAATAATATACATCGACTTACAAAGTTTATTTATAATAATCAAATTTCATTTGGATATTTAACTTTCCAAAGTATTTTAAATACCCATAACAGTGTTTAAAACTACATGATTTAAAATAATAATTCCTTTTTAAATCAAACTTCGCTTCTCGATGCGAAATCTATTTTTTTAAACTCCGATATAACCATTTCTAATTTATAAACCTCTCTCGATTCATACATATTGATTTTCAATTCCAATTCCATAACCATTCCAGTTTCCAAAATAGAATCATCTATTTCTCTCTTTTTAATCCAAATTTCAATATCTCGTTTTAAATTCACACTGTGGATTTAAAATTCCAAATTATCCCCCGATAATCATTTTTACTTATTTATAACTTTGGTTATAAATTTAAATTTTCATCCAAGTTCTATTCCTGATTTTTAAAATATCCTTATTATAAAATCATCTCATCAACACTATTCCTTGATAATCTCATTTAATTGCCCAAAATTTATTTTCAATATCTATTTCATTTCTTTTTCTATAATTATCAATTTATAATCCTTCCACTTCATTTATAAATATTGTTTATAAATTCATAACTCATTCTCGTTTTATCTGTTTAACAACAGATCCATATTTCAAAAGTCCATTTATAATTCAATTTCTATTTATACCGTTTGGAAATCTATTTCTCAATAAATCCAATTAATATTTCAAATCCACTCGAAAAATCGATTTCAACTTCCAAATCATATTTAATAGATATCATTAAATTTATTGTTCAAAATTCCTTGTATAAATTATTTTCAAAAATCTCTATTTGAAACATTTAATAAAATAGTTAAACAAATTTCCAAAAATCAAACCTTTTATTTAATTCAAATCCATTTCTTATAAAATACTCCGATTCTATATAAATGTCTTAAATTCCAAAATTTGCCCTTCTATTTTTTTTTAAATTCAAAAATATTATTTATGGTATTTAAAATACCAAAATTAAGGCCAGTGCTACTATAGCATCCAATATATCAAATCACACAACAATCCATAACAGATTATTCAATCACATCATATATCATTATATATGAAAAACAATCAATATATTTGGGGAATCCAGTTGGATCCCTCCAACCTGTTTCCCTGCATCCACAGATGTTATGTAACATAAAATACCAATCCCTCTTTGAGGTGGGGTATTGCAGTAATATAGGGACCTAGGGTCATCCGCTATTATGTGGGGCGCATAGTGTCTCATCCGCTCCAATCGGCGGGAAATATATCCAACTACTAATATATATACTACTATATATAATATAACATTCAACTGATAAAAATATATCAATTCAATCAAGCATCCAACAATTAATTTTAATTATTATAAATTAAATCTAGTAATCTAAAATGAGTGAGATTACTCACCTTGATTTTCAATTTTTGAACATCCAGATTTTTAATTATTTTAAATCCCAACTGACTCCGAAAAATTCCAAAATAATTCCAGATTTGCATATTTCGCATCTACGAATCCAACGTGACTGATTCCGTGATTTTTGGACTTCGTATGGATAAGTTATCACATTAATAAGCATTCGATTTTTAATAATATAATTAACTAAATTTAATTACATCATTAACTAAGAAATTACCTTAACCCTAACAACCCTCTCGTTCACGATAAGCTTCCAGGTCACGACTCAACTTCTGACTTCAATCATCGACCGCGCCTCCACGCAAAACCACGTCATGCCTCCATCGAGCTCGAATCCATTTCCTATCGCGCCTGCCTCTCCCCATCGAGATCTCCGCCTTTGGCCATGAGCCGCCACCTCCACCAAGCAAGCCCCACTCCGCCACACCTCCTGCACCATCACAATCCCCCCTCCTTTGAATCTGGACGCCGCCGACCACAGCCATGACACCCAGCCCCTCTTTGACGCCGCCACCCCTCCTCTACGCGTGCGCCGCCGCTAATCAGACTCGATCGCGAGATTATTTTTTATTGTGTCGATTTCGTGAATTAGAACTGATCTGAAGAAAAAAAGGGGCACACGATTCAAACTGGGGAAGAGGCGGCTTTGGGTACAAGGTAGGTCGGTGGAGCAGGTTATAGGGTGGCTCGAGAGGTAATAGAGTTTGACCTTGCAATTCAAAGTATTATTAAATTTCCAAAATATCTCGTTTATGATAACTTATAATTTCGAACTCCTATTGAGGCGTGCCGCCTGGCATTCCTAACGTTATAACCCTATTCCGAACGCAATGGAACAAGTCTCGAGGTCTAATTCGATCGTATAGAGAAGATAGTTTTTTTAACCCAATTAAAATATTAAATTTTCAATATAAATTTCAATGCCTTTCTATTCCGTATGACCAAACGATACGTCCAATCGTTATGAAACTTGAAATCCGATAATAATGCATTCATACGGATCCAATGGAACTAGTTTCATCGAATTCTGAGACTGTGCCTCGGATCGCTATTTAAACGCGGCGATTAAATTGACGATTTCAAAAATTGACGAAATCACTTGAAATTCCAGTTTTAAAAACTTATTAACTCAATACTAATTCAAATAGAATTTATATCAACATTAGAAATCATTTTGATTCAAATTCAACTCAAATTTCAATTATTCACCATTTCCTTATCACAATAAATCGCTATATTTGAAATTTTAAATTCATTCTATAATTTCAACCCAAATCTTCATATTCAAAAATTAATTTATATTCCAAATCTAACATTTAAAACCATTCAAATATTCAAACTCAATGATGGAAAATCCGGGTCGTTACATTCCTCTTCCCTTAAAAGAATTTTGTCTCCGAAATAGCTAAGTAGGAAAAACGCAACAAACCCACTAGTGTCCAAAAACCCACTTAGTGAAAATTCGATATTTTACTTTCTAAATCCTTTAGTTCCTTTCAAACATCTGAGTTCCATTCTTAAATCAAAACCCTTTACTTTAATTACAATTCAAAAACAAATTTTGGTTAACAAATTTTTTCCAAAACACCCTAAATTTCCAAAAAATTATGGCAGAGTCTCCCTTGTACGGTGAGCCTTTTGCAATATGACAAATATGATAAAAAGATATACATCGACTCTCATGGCCGAAAAACGCAATATATATCAATACTTTTATTTTCCACGTGCTAAATTCGTAAGCGTACCATTTTTTAGCGTTATTAAGCAAGCTCGCTTAATTTATATGCAATTACGCAACCAAAATCTATCCAAACAGCTCCATGTACCTGTACTTACTCAAAATAAATGCATAAGTTCCATAATTCTGAATTTTAATAATATCACATGCATTTAACTAATTAAACATATAGATTTCATTAAGCAAACTTGTCAGATCATGTACTTTATAATGCATATGCAAATACAAGGTTCAAACTTTCACTTATTCATTTTCAATTCAATTTATATGCCATTTATTCAAATTTCCATTGATTTATATGAAATTTACTTGAATTCGATCTATATTCACACCCATGCCCTTCACAAAGTTTTATTTACTTCATTTATATCAACAACATTTCATACCATGCTAATTCATTAACAAACCATTTCATCAAATTCAATTTATCCATTTCAAATTGATTTTAAATCAATTTATCTATTTTCCATTGATTCCCATTCAATTTATTTACTTCCATTTACTCAGTATATCTCGATTTATCCTATATCACTTGGAGATCATTTCATTAATTCATTTCGATCACTATCCATTTCATTTGACTTGTTTTAGGAATTCACTTCACTACCTCACTTTTCAAGTGATTTTATATTAAATTTACTCAATTCCAATTCATCATCCATTTAATTTCAAACAACCACGTTCAAACATATTTAATTCGCCTATAAATAAGTCAAATTCCATTTATAACTCAAGTCACGTTCCAATATTCAATCCACTAATTAATTTATCTCATTAGTTACTTCCATTTTATAATCCAGAATTCGATTTTCATTTCAAAAATTACTCCAGTTTGTTTGACTTGAGTTCAACTCATTTTATAATTCAAATTTGGATTTTCATTCCTTGTTATCAAGATACTTAACCATTTTAACTTGGTCATAGATTTCCACTTTCTCAGTTTAATAAGTTATACAAACTTATTTATTCACAATTCCCTGAATTTCGACTTAAGTCTATATTTACAACATATAGTTTTATAATCACTTCACAATTCATGTTTATATTCAATTCAATTTGATATCGTTCAATCCAAATCGATTTTTATTTAACTTAGCTTAAGTTAAATTTTTATTCCATATTTAAATTTCCCATTTCCTCTCCTTATTAACACCATTCCCAATTTATAAGTTCAAAAACTTATTTTCTTCCGGTTTACAAAGCTTATATATGAGATTCCAGAATTCAAACACCCAGTTTTTTTTCAAATCATTTTGAAATCAAAATATACATATATTTTCTTGGTATAACAAATCACACTTGAAATTCCAAAACAACTTGGTTTTACCCAAAACAATTCCCTTTGGAATTTTTAAACAAACTAGTTTACCCATAACAAAACTCCCTTCGAAATTCCTAAAACAAGACTTGTTTAGCAAACAAGTCCAAAACAAATAATTATGGTAGCAATCCGTCACTTAGAAACTCGAAAATGAAAACTGATGATGCGGCCGTCATCACCAGAATTATTTTCTAGCGACTGAAGTGAGTTCAGTGCTTTATCACCTTTAGAATCCATTTTAAAACCTACCATTCAGAAATATTCCAAAAATAATATAACCATTGTCCTTTTCAAAACACTTTGGAAAACATTTCCAATAATCTCCAAGATTTAAAAATTCCTCAAATCTTAGTACAAATCCATTTAAAACATTTCTCAAAGCTTCCCGGACTTAAATTTCCAAATTCTAGTTTGAATCCACTTTTAATTACAACTCATATGTATAATTGTACTTATACAATTTCTATTTGGTTGTATAAACCATGTCTATTTTTATAATCTTGTTTTGATTATAATAATAATATCAACCAAACACTCCAATTATACTATAATAATCTCAGAAAATTATTTCTTTTCTAGCAAAATATATCTTTGGGTAAATTATTTCATTTACCCTCTTTTCATAACAATACTGTGTTAGTTTACCTTGTTTAAGAGTTTAGAAACCCCTACTAATGCAGTTGTACTTCCTGTATCTACCAGAATTCATAAACACTCAACCGATAAATCAACACAATATAAAACATTTTACATTCACTAACAAATAAGCGCTCATATCTATAAATACACTCAGACTCATTCTAGAGTACTACTAACTCTATCTCTAATGAGTAATCCCCACCAAAGCCAAGGTTCTCGCTTAACCTTCAGCTTGATACCAAGTGTAATGGCCCGGGATTTTCGACCCTCAAAAATCGACATTAATACATTCACTGTATAGCATGCCAAGCAATCGAGTGCTGGAAATACCAGATCATTAGGGGTGAAGAAGAAAAGAGATAGAAGAAAAAAGAAATAATAACATAGAATCTCACAATCACAGCAGAACAAAATATAATATGTAATAACATATTTTTATACAAAAGAATATGTAGTTGTTAATATACACACAATCATCAGAGTACAACAATCAACAATCAATCTAGAAATTATAATTACTTGTCCACATAAGTACTGAATATTCAGTATAACACATACAGCGGAATATGATCAAGTACGTGAAATACGCCTGAGAATCCTCCAGCACGTCTCCTGTGTTCCATAGCATCCTAACCTGAATCTGTAATACTCAGTCTGACCCGAGCATCATAATAAAATAACACCCGAGTCAGTCTGGAAAACCAGCGTGAGAAAACACACTCAATTTGAATTTATTACTGTTATCAAAATCCTTTAGAACAAAGGTATCTCGTAAGACCACGCCACACATAAATATGACGGGTTTTTACCTTACGATAACCAAAACATTTTATATCAAAATCATCTGATATTATAATAATGTATATAGAAAATAAACAATAAAATAGCTGAAATGCTTGCATCTCACGTTTCAACATAGTTGGGCACAATCAAAACCATACAGGCACGTATTGGGGAATGGATTCCATACAATGACTGGGCTACTAGGGTACCGCCCATCACAGTACACCTCTAGAAAAATGTACTGAGATCGTACCTAACGATCCCTACCAACAAAGGACCGGCCTACCCCTTTCTGGATAGTATCGAATATTTTACCACACTCGGTGTTCCCACCCTATCGAGTGCTCTCTTTTCCATGCACAATCATATCTATAATTATAATATAACCGAGGATATCCAAAAAAGTGATAACATACCCTATTTGCATGCGACCCACTTAGCCCTGCTGCATCTCCCCTGTTTTAGTCAATCCCGGTTGATGAGGTTTGAGGCTACGTTTTACCTTTAGAATAGCATTCGTACTTGGAATGCTAACACTGCCTTCCAGGCAAACAATGCAATGATAGCATTCATCCATACAAGATGTTTTGGGTCTGAACAAACCGATTCTCCAGAATCACCATCTTCACTATCTTCACGAAATCACAGTTCATAACGCTAAAATCGGATCAAAGTGGTTTTCGGATAATTGAATCTGATTCCCAGTCTCTTCGAAACGATCAACGAATTTGGCCAGATTTGATAGTCGGTTATTTAACTATCAAATTACACACATAAGCAGCCACTAGCCCCCAAATGGTTAATTCTTTTATAGATTAAATCCTTCAAACACTTATTTCAAAATATCTTTATATAGATATATATTCAGTTTCCTTCGGTATTTCAATATCTAAAAAAGAATTCGAAGCTTATTCCCATATGCAGAATATTTCCAAAACATATCAACACTTAGAAATAATATTAAATTCCATTTATTCTCTTTTTCTTAGAAAGATATTTTCATATAAATCATTTCGTCGTTAAATTATTTTAAACCCCTTTCCAGTCCAATACTTAGGAAATATTTGTAAATATATTTTTCCAAAATCATTTTATGTCCAATGCTTAGGAAATATTTCATAGCTATTTTTTGACTGCATAAGTATATTTTCCAAACAGAGAAGTATTCCATTCATTTCGTAAACATTTACAATTTATTTGTAAATTCCTTAATCCATTTGTTCCGGATCTTAAAATCTCTGGAATTTTACTTAATTCCTTTTTCAACTTCCAAAAATCTATTATGCTTGTTTAAAATCTCAATTACCACTTAATAACTCCTTTATGAACTCGGATTCAAATTTTGAGTTTCTGTACTTAAACCATTTTGGAAATTTCCTAAGTTTCCAGGATCCATTATAAGCTTCCTCTTATAAATCAACTTCGATAAATAAACCTAGATTACGAATCTCGAGAGCATTTATAAATAAAATTCAATCACTTATTTTTAACTCCATATATATAATAATAAGTATTTTTAAAGAATAATAATTATTTGAATTATCAAAATACCTTTTGAGTAAATAATAGAACCGACTTCCAATTCGATTTAAATAATATACATCGACTTACAAAGTTTATTTATAATAATCAAATTTCATTTGGATATTTAACTTTCCAAAGTATTTTAAATACCCATAACAGTTTTTAAAACTACATGATTTAAAATAATAATTCCTTTTTAAATCAAACTTCGTTTCTCGATACAAAAATCTATTTTTTTTAAACTCCGTTATAACCATTTCTAATTTATAAACCTCTCTCGATTCATACATATCGATTTTCAATTCCAATTCCATAACCATTCCAGTTTCCAAAATAGAATCATCTATTTCTCTCTTTTTAATCCAAATTTCCATATCTCGTTTTAAATTCACACTGTGGATTTAAAATTCCAAATTATCACCCGATAATCATTTTTATTTATTTATAACTTTGGTTATAAATTTAAATTTTCATCCAAGTTATATTCTTGCTTTTTAAAATATCCTTTTATAAAATCATCTCATCAACACTATTCCTTGATAATCTCATTTAATTGCCCAAAATTCATTTTCAATATCTATTTCATTTATTTTCTATAATTGTTAATTTATAATCCTTCCACTTCATTTATAAATATTGTTTATAAATTCATAACTCATTCTCGTTTTATTTGTTTAACAATAGATCCATATTTCAAAAGTCCATTTATAATTCAATTTCTATTTATAAATTCCGTTTGGATATCTATTTCTCAATAAATCCAATTAATATTTCAAATCCACTCGAAAACTCGATTTCAACTTCCAAATCATATTTAATAGATATCATTAAATTTATTGTTTAAAATTCCTTGTATAAATTATTTTCAAAAATCTCAATTTGAAACATTTAATAAAATAGTTAAACAAATTTCCACAAATCAAATCTTTTATTTAATTCAAATCCATTTCTTATAAAATACTCCAATTCTATATAAATGTCTTAAATTCCAAATTTTGCCCTTTTAATTTCTTTTCAAATTCAAAAATATTATTTATGGTATTTAAAATACCAAAATTAAGGCCAGTGCTACTATAGCATCCAATATATCAAATCACACAACAATCCATAACATATTATTCAATCACATCATATATCGTTATATATGAAAAATAATCAATATATTTAGGGAATCCAGTTGGATCCCTCCAACATGTTTCCCTGCATCCACAGATGTTATATAACATAAAATACCAATCCCGCTTCGAGGCGGGATATCACGGTAATATAGGGTCATCCGCTATTATGTGGGGCGCATAGTGTCGCATCCGCTCCAATCGGTGGGAAATATATCCGACTACTAATATATATACTACTATATATAACATAACATTCAACTGATAAAAATATATCAATTCAATCAAGCATCCAATAATTAGTTTTAATTATTATAAATTAAATCCAGTAATCCAAAATGAGTGAGATTTACTCACCTTGATTTTTAATTTTCGAACATCTATATTTTAAATTATCTAAAATCCCAGTTGACTCCGAAAAATTCTAAAATAATTCCAGATTTGTATATTTCGTAGCTACGAATCCAACACGACTGATTCCGTTATTTTTGGACCTCGTATGGATAAGTTATCACATTAATAAGCATTCGATTTTTAATAATATAATTAACTAAATTTAATTACATCATTAACTAAGAAATTACCTTAACCCTAACAACCCTCTTGTTCGCGATAAGCTTTCCAGGTCGCGACTCAACTTCAGACTTCAATCATCGACCGCGCCTCCATGCAAAACCATGTCGCGCCTTCATCGAGCTCGAATCAATTTCCCATCGCGACTGCCTCTCCCCATCGAGATCGCCTCCTTCGCCTCAGGCCATGAGCCGCCACCTCCACCAAGCAAGCCCCACTCCACCGCACCTCCTGCACCATCGCAATCCCCCCTCCTTTAAATCTGGACGTCGCCGACCACAGCCATGACACCCAGCCCCTCTTTGATGCCGCCACCCCTCCTCTATGTGCGCGCTGCCGCTAATAAGACTCGATCGCGAGATTTGATTTTTTTTTATTCTGTCGATTTCGTGAATTCGAACCGATTTGAAGAAGAAAAGGGGCACGCGATTCAAACTGGGAAAGAGGCGACTTTGGGTACAAGATAGGCCGGTGGAGCAGGTTATAGGGTGGCTCGAGAGGTAATAGGGTTTGACTTTGCAATTTAAAGTATTATTAAATTTCCAAAATATCTTGTTTATGATAACTTAAAATTTCGAACTCCTATTGAGGCATGCCGCCTGGCGTTCCTAATGTTATACCCTTATTCTGAACGCAATGGAACAAGTCTTGAGGTCTAATTCGATCGTATAGAGATGACAACTTTTTGAACCCAATTAAATTATTAAATTTTCAATATAAATTTCAAGGCATTTCTATTTTGTACGACTAAACGATACGTCCACTCGTTACGAAACTTGAAATCCGATAATAATACATTAATGAGGATCCAATGGAACTGGTTTCGTTGAATTCCGAGACTGTGCCCCGGATCGCTATTTAAACGCGTCGATTAAATCGACGATTTCAAAAATTAACGAAATCACTTGAAATTCAAGTTTTAAAAACTTATTAACTCAATACTAATTCAAATAGAATCTATATCAACATTAGAAATCGTTATGATTCAAATTCAACTCAAATTTCAATTATTCACCATTTCCTTATTACAATAAATTACTATATTCATCCCTTCGATTTCATCAGGGCTCTAGGTTGAGTTTTTTTTAACAAAAAATCGCTATATTTGAAATTTTAAATTCATTCTATAATTTCAACCAAAATCTTCATATTCAAAAATCAATTTATATTCCAAATCCAACATTTAAAACCATTCAAATATTCAAAGTCAATGACGGAAAATCCGGGTTGTTACATTTGATATACAAAGAGTGTGTGTGTGTGTGTGTGTGTGTGTGATTTCAAAGTGATTTGAAATAAAACGGGGAAACCGGGTATTTGAATTCTGGATTTTCATCAAATGTTTGTGAAAGCATAATAGAATAAGTTTTTGAAACTTATAGTTGGGAATTGATACATATAAAGAATGAAAGTGTGAATTTTAATCCTTGAATTGAGATTTAACTTGGGTAAGTTAAAATGGATTGAATTTAACTTGAGATATGTTAAAAAATTGAATTAGAATTGAAACGATGTCAAATTGAAGTGGATATAAATAAGAATTTCGAAGGGTTCATATAACTATGAGTTATAAATTAACGAATAGAATAAATGTAAGGGGAAAATTTTTTGGTGAATGGGTAAGTTTGTGTAACTTATAAATTTGGAAATAAAATGAAATTTTGATGATTTTGGATAATCAGAAAACCCCATGAATGGATGTTAAAATTTACTAAGTTTTTGGTGAAATAAAAACTAAGTTTTACAACTTATTGAATTGAGAAATTAAATGGTAAAACCAAAATGAATTAGTTAAATATTTGGAATGAAATCCAGTTTGGATTATAATAATGGAGTTAAATCAAGTTGATTTAAATTAGGTGGTTTCCGAAATGAAAATCCGAATTTGAATCATATAATGGAATTGAAGTCAAGTCGAATTTATCGGTTATGGAATAAAAACTCAACTCGATTTGGGTAAAATAAAATGAGACCGGTAAATTGAAATGATTTGGAAATTTAGATGGCTTGAATTATAAATTGAAATCAAGTTTAAATGCAAGGGTGGATAAATGAAATTTAACTTAAGATAGGTTAAATAGAGAGAACTGATTGGAATTTGGCTCAAGCAAAATGGATTTGGATTTAATCCGAAAATTTATCTTGAATTTTTTTTTTGAACTTGGTTAATGAAATTGAATTGCAAATATAAATGGTTGAAAAAGGATAATTTGAATATAGATTAAGAAAGGTTTATTGATTAAATGGAAATTTATTAAATATAAATTTGAATTTTAGGGAAATGAAATTCAACTTAATTGTAGATGAATTGAATATGGTTGGGGATATTGTTTAATGAGAATGGAATGTGAACTTAAGTTGAAATGGAAACGAACAAAAATGTTGCATAAAAAGGTTATGATGAACCTTTATAATAATTTTATGAAATGGTTCATAAATAGTTTGGCGTGGAATGCAATGATATTTGATATGGAACAAGTAAACAACATTATATGAATTTAAAATGCATGTGAATGAATGAATATGAAGTGAATGCAAATGAATTGTCTGTAAATCACCTGGAATTTGGAGTAAGTGATATATAAATTGATTTGAAGAGAAAATCGAACGTTTGGGCCTTGTATTTGTTTATCCATTCTAAATCTATGATATGACATGTTTCTTTAGTGAAAATTATGTGTTTAAGTTGTTAAAGGAATGGAATGTTATTAAATTTCATATTCATTAAACTTACATGTTTTAATTGAGTAAGTACAGATACAAGAAGACTGTTTGGCTTGATTTTCGTTGGGCAAATTGCATATAAGTTAAGCGAACTCGCTTAATAACGCTAAAATAAGGTACGCTTACAAACTTAGCGCGCGAAAAATAAAAATATTATTGTATATTGCGTTTTTCGGCCATGAGAGCTGATGTATATCTTTTTATCATATTTGTGAAATTGCAAAAGGCTCTCCGTACAAGGGAGACTCTGCCAAAAAAATTCGGAAATTTAGGGTGTTAGAAAATTTTGAATTTTTTTTGGAAATTTTGGTTAACCAGAATTTGATTTTCGAATTTAACTGAGAAATAAAAGATTTTGATGAATGTTGGAAACTAGTTAGTGAATGTAGGCCTAAAGATTTATAAAAGTGAAATATCGAGTTTCAACTAGTGGGTTTTGATAAGTTAATGGGTTTGGAGCATTTTTCCTACCTTAGCAATTTCGGGGACGAAATTCTTTTAAAGGGGGAGGAATGTAACGATCCAGATTTTCCATCGTTTAATTTTGAACATTTAAATGGTTTTAAATGTTGGATTTGGAATATAAATTGATTTTTAAATATGAAGATTTTGGTTGAAATTATAGAATGAATTTAAATTTCAAATACAGTGATTATCGTCATACGAAAATATGGCAAATAATTGAAATTGAGTTGAATATGAATCGAAATGATTTCTAATGTTGATATAAATTATATTTGAATTAGAATTGAGTTAATAAGTTTTTAAAACTGGAATTTCAAGTGATTTCGCCAATTTTTGAAAATCGTCGATTTAATCGACACGTTAAAATAGCGATCCGGGGCACAGTCTCGGAATTCAACAAAACCAGTTCCTTTGGATCTGTAATAGCGTATTATTATTGGATTTCAATTTTCATAGCGTTTGAAGTTACCATTTGATCGTACGGGACAGAAACACGTTGAAATTAATATTGAAAATTTAATATAATAATTGGATTCAAAAAGCTATCTTCCACATACGATCGAATGAGGTCCCGAAACTTGTTTCATTTCGTTCGGAATATGGGTATAACATTAGGAACACCAAGCAGCATGCTTCAATAGGCGTTCGGGATTTCGAGTTATGCTAAACGAGATATTTTGAATATATATATAAATCAAATCGAAGGTCCAACTTTTAGCCGACCTAGCACTCTCAAGCCACCCTAGTCTGATCGCACGCCGCTTCCTTTTGATTTAATACCCCACGTGAGTCACCGTTTTCCCTTTCTTCTTCAGGTCGAAATGAAATCGAAAAGAAAAAAAACACAGCATCGCAATCGAAGTCGCGATTTTGGCCTGGGAGCGACGGAGGAAGGTTAGGGCTTTGGCTCAAAATCCCGTGGAGGTAGGGTTGTTGTGTGGAAAATTGGAAGGAGGAGATGGGTTCAGTCGTGCGGCAGAGCGCACACGCGAGAGGCTGAAGCACGGGAGGTCGGCGGCGCTCAAGCGAGCACGCGCGCGAGGGTGAGGAGCATGAGGGTCGCGTCAGTTGGGATTGCGATCATTGGTTTATGGGTTCGGTGTTTTTGTCGCGTGCTTAGGTGAGGTGGTGGGAGGCTGCTAGCATTCGGCGCACGGCGAGGGGACATCGCTGGCGATGGAGGCTGGCGTTCGGCGTTCCTTTGTTAAAAAAATAAAACATAGGGCCGCGAGCGAAGATGAAGACAACAGCTTGGAACGAATGTCTCAGAGAGGTAACTAGCTGGCTTAAGTGTAATTAGTAAATTTATTTATAATTAAAACTGAAAACGTTAATTTATATAATTCGAAATTTGCTTATACGAGGTTCAATCGAACGGAATCAGTCGTGTGGGATTCGCAACTGCAGAATCTATGCAATAGAATTAAAATTTGAACGATCAGCAAATTCAAAATAAAGGTGAGTAAATCTCACTCAATTTGGTTGACTGGTTTAATTTATAATAATTGAAATTAATTATTGGACGATTGGTTGAATTAATATATTATTATCAGTTGAATGTTATACTATATATATTAGTATATATATTAGTAGTTGGATATATTTCCTGCCGATTAGAGTGGATGAGACACTATGCGCCCCGCATAATAGCGGATGACTTTATATTACCGCGATATCCTGCCTCGAAGCGGGATTGGTATTTTATGTTATATAACATCTGTGGATGCAAGGAAACAGGTTGGAGGGATCCAACTGGAGTCCTCATATATATTGATTGTTTTTCATATATAGTGATATATGAGTGATTGAATAATCTGTTATGGATTATTATGTGATTTGATATATTGGATGTTATAGTAGCACTGGCCCTAATTTTGGTATTTTAAATACCATCGATAATATTTTTGAATTTAAAAGGGAAATCCAAAGACGATTTTGGAACTAATAATTTTTATATTGAATTTTGGATTATTTAAAAAGATTTGATTTGGATAAAATAAATGATTTGATTTTGGAATTTGTACTCATCTATTTCAGAAGATATTTTAAATAGAGATTTTAAAATAATTTATTTAAGGGAATTTGAACAATGGATTTAAAGTGGTATTTTTGAAATATGGAAAAAGAGTCGAAACCGATATTTAAAATAGGTTTGAAAAATAAAAAGGATTTATGAAGGGATGGGTTTATAAATGAAATCTTATAAATGAGATTATTTTATAAACAAGTGAAATTGGAAATGAGTTTATAAAATTTATAGACAATGGTATAAATAAAGTGAAGTGATTATCACTCGATGAATTGAGAATATAAATTCACAATATAAATTTATATCGAGTGATGTAAATCGGTTTAGAAAGAGATAGTGAATCCTGTTTTGGAAATTGGAAATAGTTGTGGAATTGGTAATAGAAATCAATTTGTGATAATCGAGAGAGATTTATAAATGTAAAATGGTTATGATTGAATTTTAAAAATAAATTTATCGAGAAGTTAAGTTTTGTTTTAAAAAGAGATTTTATTTATTTATTAAACTGTGTAGTTTAAAAACTGTTTTAGTATTGAAATATTTCGAAAAGTCGATTATTCAAATATTTAATCTTAATTGAAATGAATTCTAATTTTAAAATAAGCTTGTAAATCGATTAGTTTTATTTATAAATTGGACATTTGTTATCGTTGTCTATTTAAAAGTGTTTGATATTTTAATAATCACTTAAATGGTTTGAAATTTTATTACTATTCTTTAAAAATACTTATTTTATAATATAGAGTTTTGGAAATTGATTGAAGTTATTTATAAGTACTCTTGAGATTTGTAAATCAGGTTTTATTTAATGGATGTGATTTTATAAGAGGAAATGTTATAACGGAATTTTGGAAACTTGAGAAAATATCCAAAATGTTTAGATACGAGAATTCCAGAGATTTATGAGATAAGTACGAAATATTTCCTAAGTGTTGATATTTGAAATGTTTTTGGGAAATTTACTTATGAATATTTTCCTAATTATTGGAATGAAAGGTTTGGGAAATATTTTAACTACGGATTGATTTATATAGAAATATTTTCTAAGTAATGAGTTATAAAATGGAATTTGGAAATATTTCTAAGTATTGAGATGGTTCGAAAATATCCTGTTATGGATATAAGTATTTGAAATTGTTTTCAAATATTGAAATATTGGAAGAGATTTGGACCTATATATCTTTGTAAAGATATTTTGAAATAAATATTTTGGAAAATTTATAATATGGGCCTGGTGACTGCTTATGTGTGTTATTTGATAGTTAAATAACTGACTATCAAATCTGGCCAAATTCGTTAATCATTTCGAAGAGATCAGAATGGGATTTAATTATCCGAAAACCACTTCGATCTGATTTGTGCATTACGAATTGTGATATCTCGAAGATAATGAAGACGGTGAATCTGGAGATTCGGTTTGTTCAAACCCAGAACAACTTGTATGGATGAATGCTATCATTGCATCATTGCTTGGAAGGTAGTGTTAGCATTCCAAGAATGAATGCTATTCTTAAAGTAATACATAGCCTCAAGCCTCATCTGAAAGTCTATATGGGTCGATAATATAGTTAAACTACGACTAGCAAGTGCGGAATTATAAATAATAGTAAATGGCAGTAATAAAAATGACACCAGGGATTTTTATAATGGTTCGAACTTCTCGTTCTACGTCCAGTCCCAGACTGCTTCTGGAATTTCTCGAATAACCCTCACTTAACCTGGAGGAACAGGTATTACACCGCCTGAGCAACCGAATAGGACTTTTACACCTAAGCAACCGAATAGGACTTTTCCGCCTAAGCAACCGAATAGGACTTCAATTACAATTTGGTAAATTGTTTCTTGACTTGTGTGTTCTTTGAATAACACGAATATAGTCAATGTAGTACACCCTTCCTATAATCTTCTTGATATGATGATTTGAATGTGCAAAGATAGGAAGTATAGATTGAAAATCACTTGATATTATAACAATATAAGATCAGAATAGATAGAAAGAATTAGTTATTGAAATAGTGAATTTTCATCTCTATTTATAGTGTTGAATAGTTTTAATTCAATAGTTGCAACTCTTTGAAGAAGTGCAACTCTTGGTGAAGAAGACAACTCTTCAGATTTTGCTATTTTATGAAGAGATGCTTCAGTTCGTCAAGTTCAGATGTCTGAGATAAAAGTGACAGATGTCTGAATAATTTTGATTTTCGAAAAAATAAAAGGAAAACAAAAAACAGTTAATTTAGACGTCTGTCTTTTAATTCAGACGTCTGTCTAGGGTGACAGACGTCTGTTATTAAATGACAGACGTCTATTTCATATAGAAATAGAGGCATTAACAACATAGTGTTCAGACGTCTGTTATCTTAATTTAGACGTCTGATATTGATGTCAGACGTCTGAATTAATATACAGACGTCTATTTCTGTACTGTTATGTTCCTTTGTCCATTTTAGTATTTTTGAACTTGAGAAAATATATAATTTTGAAAATACCTTTTTATATTTATTTTAAAGCATGATTTTCAAAAGTATATTTGTGTGTGTGTGTGTTTCATCACCATATCAGAGATTGTACAAATATATCTAAATAGATTTTTTAAGAACTTTAATCTTGTTGATGATAATAGCTTCTTTTGACGATTCCTGCAAGAATATTTGACATAATAGTATATAGATTGAAATATATAGTTGTCGCATTAAAATCGAAGAAGGCAGGTTTCAACATTCTCCCCCTTTTTGATGATGACAACTATATAATTCATCGATTAGTATAATCATACCTTTTGCTCCCCCTGTCAATATGACCATATTATATAGCAGAAATATAATTATTTCTCCCCCTTTGTCATTAACAAAAAGAATTGTTGGGGTTGTTTTTGGATAAAAAGAAGTAACAAAACTGTGAATAACACACTAATTAAGAGCTGTAAACAGACCAAGCAAGATAATAACAAATAAATGTTTAGGATACATCATTTGTTTACCTAACATAGTTGATTTAAGAAAGACAGATAAAATTATACAATCTTATCATTCACCATTGTTTGAACCAAAAAAAAATTTATGAGAGAAGACATTGATTGAACCAAAAGTGAAACCAAAAGAAAAACCATCTTCATTCACCATTCTCCCCAAGTTGGAGAAGAAGGAGGAGAGGATCCATGAGACTTTTTCCATAATTGACGAAGAATTGTCTTGATATTTTTCAATTCTCGTGCATTCTCTTCGACTTTGGCATCTACGTAATCGAATCTAGAATTAATGGAAGAAAAGCCTTGTGCTATTTGTTGAGAAATTTTCTTTTGATTTTTAGAAATAATGATGTCGGATTTGAGCTTTTCATTTTTAGTATACGAGCGAGAAGTACCAGAAATTAGTTCTATCTCGAAATTTTTCGAATTTGGGCTTTGGATAAAAGCTTGCTCAAAAGCTTCATCTTCATCTTCTTCTTCATCTTCCCTTTCTTCATCATCCTTTTCTTTTTTCAGTATCGCCTTTATCTCCATTATGTCCGGAACTACTTACTTTTTCTTTTCCTTTTTCTTTTTGTAAAGCAAGTTGTTCCGCTTTATAATCATTAAATGTTGGAAATGTCGGAGGAGATTCTGGTAATCCCATTAAACTGAAGAAGCGAATGTTGGATACCTTGATTTTTTCAAATTCAATTGATGGACTTTGAAT
This sequence comes from Allium fistulosum, assembly GCA_030737815.1. NCBI lineage: Eukaryota > Viridiplantae > Streptophyta > Magnoliopsida > Asparagales > Amaryllidaceae > Allium > Allium fistulosum. Next base: position 838,277,924 of record CM060908.1, on the reverse strand, counting down.
AGAGAAGGCAGTTAGAATTCGAGTAATATAGGGAGCATAGATAATTGAGCGTTTCTTGGAGTCATGATAAGTGCGAAAAGCATCATAAAAGTATTGAGCCCAATTGATTTGAGTATTGGATAGAATTGATTGAAGTGCCTTATCTTCATCATCGTAAATGACCTCATGGCTTCCTTGTCGGGGAAAAATTGTTTTTATTAGCATTCTAAGCAATAGTCGAGGTCGAGGACGAAGATGATTTGATCTATCTGTGGATTTTTCAGGTTCAAAAAGATAATATTCTATTTGTTTAAGTTCCTCTCCTTCTAACTTAAAGTCATCTATGTCGACTCCTTCCGAACTACATTTTAAAATTCGTCCAATGTCAGAAGGAGTTATTTGCAGAATGTTTCCAAAAATGCTTGTCCAAAGCGTTCCTTTTTCTCAATGAAGTCTAATTTTTGGATTGTTAACATTTGCTAGAAATAATAAAACACTAAGTCTACAAATGTTGACTTGATTATCTTTGAAATCAATAAGGCTTGTAATCTGAGATCTATCAGTATAGAGCCTAAGTTTGTAGAAAGGAAAATGATCAAGATTATGAAAAATACCATGAAATGATTGAAGAGAACATAAATGCTTGTAACGAGCCATGCTTCGAGGTTCGTGGTATAACCACGCTTCAATTTAATCTTCCGAAGGAAGAATGTGAGGAGGTTGATGAGATGAATCTCCTTTTTGTTTCTTAGATTTGGGCGCCATATGATTAATTGGAAAAAGCTAGGGTTTTGAGTTTGAGAGACAAAAAGAACGAGATGAAGAAAATAAACCGTTGGAATAATTTTTATAGATTTCTTCTTAACAGGGTTTCGGACGTCTGAATAATAAACAGACGTCTGAGATTCTGTAGAATAAAATCAAAGACTAGAAGAACAGACGTCTAAATACTTATGACAGACGTCTAAGACGTATGACAGACGTCTAAAAATAATTGACAGACGGCTCAGAAGATTTAAAATAAAACAGAGAGTAAAAAACATTTTGCACTAAATTCAGACGTCTGATAGTTTTATGTTTAGACATCTATTATGAATAACAGACGTCTGTTATCTTTAAACAGACGGCTAATTATTGGCTGCAAAAGTATAGTCAGATTTAGACGTCTGTGAAAAATGATTCAGACGTCTGTGTGGCTGAAAATAGTAAAAATAGTTGTTTTTACAGACGTCTGTTGAAAAATATAGATGTCTGTCTGTCTGATAAAAGATTTTCTTTATTCTTAGGCTTAAAAAAAATTTAATAGTTTATTTATTTATATTGATAAGAACATAAAACAAGTATAAATCAACACATCAAACATACAGACATATATATTATCTATTTAGGAGTCTTTGGAGATTTTGGAGACTTCGGAGACTTCCCTTTGGATGATTCGTGTTGATTTTGTTCAGCAGACTGATAAATAGGAGACCATTGAGGCTGACGATCCCATGAATTTGGGGATACATGAGGACATTGAGGTGAGAAAATATGTGCATTTGTGTTGATCGGAGATGAACCACATATTTTTGCAGCACATCGTTCAAGAAAACTGAGTCGTCTTCCATGACTCTTTTGTTCAAAATACATTTCTCGCTGAAGATCAAGTGTTTCCCTCTGATAGTGATGTAAATCATCTATCTTTTCCTTAGTAGATGGAGATGGAAATAAATTTCTTCGCGTACGTTTATTTTCCGGCGTATATCCCGTATGATGACTTTGTGGTGGACATATCGGAATATAAGCTGGAGTTGGAGTCGGAAGTTCGGAAGACCCAGAACTAGGAGTTTCAAAATTAATTGAAGAAAATTCAGATGTATAGGAGGGCTCATCTGAAGATGAACCAGCCATGGTATATAAGAATAATGCAAAGTTAAAAAACATATTTGAATAATTTTTTGCTTTCACCTTTGTAAAAGAATAGATAAGCTGAATGATAATTTTCTTTGGTAAGAAGAAATTTATAGACAACTAAAAGCTAAAAAATAAATGGTTAAGATTAAAAGAAGAAAAAATTTAATGTTAACCAGAAACAATATGTGTGGGTAAAAAAAAATTTAAATAAAGACAGAATAGCTGAAGTATACTTCATAAATTTTTGAGAGAGATAATACCAAGTTCTCGTCTCAATTTTACAAAAATGTTTTCATTCAAAGGTTTGGTAAAAATATCTGCTAATTGATTTTCCGAAGATATAAATTCTAGATCGATTATATCTTTTTCAATATTATCACGAAGAAAATGATGACGAATATCAATATGTTTTGTCCGTGAATGATTTACTGGATTTTTAGATAAATTAATAGCACTAGAGTTATCACAGAAGATTGTAGATTTAGATAAGTTAAAACCAAAATCTTGAAGAGTTTGTTGCATATAAATTACTTGAGTACATGCCAAAGCTGCAGATATATATTCTGCTTCACAAGTAGAAAGTGATACGCAATTTTGTTTCTTACTGAACCAAGATACTAGAGACCGTCCAATGAAGTGACAAGTCCCACTTGTACTTTTTCTATCCGTCCGACTTCCTCCAAAATCAGCATCACTATATGATACTAATTCAAAAGGACATTCTTTCGGATAAAATAGTCCAAAATCTTTGGTTTTGTTGAGATAACGTAAAATACGTTTCACTGCTCTAATATGTGATTCTTTAGGATCGGCTTGAAATCGTGCACACAAACAGACACTCATCATTATATCGGGTCTACAAGCAGTTAAATATAATAACGATCCAATCATACTTCGATATAACTTTTGGTCTACACTCTTGCCATTTTCATCTTTTTCAAGATGTATGGTTGTACTCATAGGAGTTGGTTTGGCAGAGGTATTTTCCATACCAAAGCGTTTGATTAAATTATTACAATATTTTTCTTGATTTATAAAAATACCATTATTAATTTGTTTAATTTGAAGTCCAAGAAAATATGTTAATTCTCCCATATGAGACATTTCAAATTCATTTGTCATTATTTTAGAAAATTCTTGACATAATTTATCATTAGTTGATCCAAAAATAATATCATCTACATAAATTTGAACAATTAAAATATCATGTTTCTTTTTCTTAATAAAAAGAGTTTGATCAACCTTTCCAATTTCAAAACCAGAATTGATTAAATAAGTTTTTAAACGATCATACCAAGCACGAGGTGCTTGTTTCAAACCATATAAAGCCTTTTTAAGTTTATAAACATGTTCTGGAAATTGTTCATGTATAAACAAGGGAGGTTGTTCAACATAAACATTTTCTTTAATAAATCCATTTAAAAAAGCACTTTTAACATCCATTTGATATAATTTGAAATCATGAAAGCAAGCATAGGCTAATAGAATTCGTATTGCTTCTAATCTTGCGACAGGAGCAAATGTTTCTTCATAGTCAATTCCTTCTTCCTGATTATATCCTTGAGCAACTAATCTAGCTTTATTTCTAGTGATATTACCATTTTCATCAGCTTTATTTTTAAAAACCCATTTAGTGCCAATAACTGTTTGATCAGTTGGTCGTGGAACTAAATCCCAAACGTCATTTCTTTCGAATTGGTTTAGTTCTTCTTGCATCGCAATAATCCAATAATCATCAGTTGAGGCTTCCTTAATATTTTTAGGTTCTATATTAGAAAGAAACGCTATATGACCCATTTGATTTAGCTGATTTCTTGTTTTAACTCTTTCATCAATTTCTCCTATAATATTTTGAATTGGATGATCTTTTAAAATTCTTGGTGGAGATTTTAATTCAGTTTCAAATTGATTTATAGAAGTGATATTGTCAGGTGTATTGTTGTCAAAAGTAGAATTTGAATTTGTTACAATGTCTTCATCATCATTTGTTTTAATTTTGAAATTTTCATCAAATGATACATGAAGTGTTTCTTCAATAGATTTAGTTCTTATATTATAGATTCTATATGCTTTGCTTCGTTCGGAATATCCGATGAATATACATTCATCCGATTTTGGATCAAACTTACCTAATTGATCTTTTGTATTTAAAGCAAAACATTTAGAACCAAAAATTTTAAAGTAAGATATATTAGGTATTCTACCGATGAAGAGTTCATATGGAGTATGTTTAGTTAAAGGTCGAATAGATACACGATTTAGGACATAACAAGCAGTAGCAACGGCTTCTGCCCAAAATTGTTTTGGAAGAGTGGTTCCACTCAATAAAGTCCTAGCACATTCTTGAAGTGTTCTATTTTTACGTTCAACAACTCCATTTTGTTGAGGCGTTCTTGGAAATGAAAAGTTATGAAATATTCCTTTTTTATTACAAAACTTCTCAAACATTTCATTTTCAAATTCTCCTCCATGATCACTTCTAATATTTTTAATTTTTAGATTTTTAATATTTTGAATACGTTTAGCAAAGATTTTGAAATTTTCAAAAGTATCACTTTTGTTTTTCATAAATAAAGTCCAAGTATATCTAGAGAAGTCATCAACTATTACAAAGACATATCTATTGTGATTAATAGATTGAGTCTGAGTTGGTCCAAATAAGTCTAGATGCAACAATTCAAGAGGTTGCAAAGTTGAGATGATCTTCTTGGATTTAAAAGTAGATTTAGTTAGCTTTCCTAGTTGACAAGCATCACAAATGCTATTTACTTTAAAATTCATTTTAGGTAATCCTTTTACCAAATTATTTTTGGATAATTTATTAATAGCTTTGAAATTTATATGACAAAATCTTTTATGCCATAGCCAAGGATCATTTTCTTTGACTAATAAGCACATATTTGTATTATGATTTATTTTCATATTTAAAATATAAATATTATGATCTCTTACTCCTTCGAAAATGATATTTTTGTTATGATAAAAAATATTGCATTTATTTTCAGAAAATACTATGTTAAAACCTTTATCACATAATTGACTAATACTTAGTAAGTTATGTTTTAAATTTTTAACTAATAAGACATTTGTAATAAGAGGTAATTTAGATGTACCGTCATTGCTCACATCGCCTTTGCCGATGATGTAACCTTTTGAATTATCTCCAAAAGTGACAGATCCTCCATTTGAGTAGATAATGTTAGTTAACATATTTTTGTCGCCTGTCATATGTTTTGAGCAACCACTGTCTAGAATCCATTTTCCTCTTTTCTTAATCGGTACCTGCAAAAAATATTGAAATTCTATTGGTATCCACTTCCTCTATAGGGTCCTAAGGGTTAAATCTTAGGAAGCCAAACCCAGTTGGGTTTAGAGTTCCCTTTAAAAATAAAATTTTCATTCTTATGTACAGACATAATAAAAGATTTAATGTAGTTTTTCCTAATCAAATTACTATTAGTTTTTGGAACCCAAATCATAATTGATTTTGGATGAATAATTTTTGAAGAAGATTTTTGAGCAGGTATAGATTCCTTTTTCTTAAAATTAGTATATAAAGAACCATTATTTTTAGAATGCTTTTGTATTGGTTTTTTTATATCCTAATCCCTTTTTATTTGAACAAGTTTGAGAATTCTCATTTATTTTAGAGAGACTCTCTCTTCCACTGTTAAATTTAGAAACATTTTTAGAAATATTTTCCAGTTTTGTTTTAAGATTTGATACTTCTATATCAAGTGTTTTAATATTAGAGTTTAAATCATAATTTTCTTTTGCTAATTTAACATTCTCATATTTCTGTTTTTCTATTTCACTGCTTAAATCAGTCAATTGAGATGTTATATTAACATAAGATTCTTGAGATTTTACTAACTCTTCCTCTAATATTTTCTTTTCATCTTTTAACATGTCAGTTTCTATTTCAGTTCTATTTAATTTTCCTAAAGCATCTTTATATTTACTCTTTAGAATTCTAAGTTTATCTAACAATTCAGAGTTTATTTCTATTAAATCGTCAAAAGTTAGATCACTTACTTCATCATTTGTTGCCATAAAACAAACGTTGGCTTGTTCTGAATCACTGTCATTTTCACTGTCTGATGAAGAAGATTCTGTATCATCCCATGTAACTGAGAAGGCTTGTTTCTTTTTATATTTGTCCTTTTTGAGATTATTTTCTTTCTTCCGATTAGGACAATCTTTCTTTATGTGTGGCCCTTCTTGTGACATTCGTAGCATTCAAGAGATGAACTTGATGGCTTATTAAAACCCTTGTTATTTCCAAATTTATTACCCTTTTTGAATTTTAAAAACTTTTTGAAATTCTTAGCTATAAATGCCATATCATCTTCTGATTCAGAGTCTTCTTTTTCTGCTTGAAAAGCGATAGTTTTCTTGTCCTGTGCTTGTGCTCGTCTTGCCTGCAAATTTACTTCATAGGACATTAGATTTCCTATTAACTCTTCTGTTTTTATGGTTGAAATATCATTAGCTTCCTCGATAGCTAAGACTTTTCGTTCCCATTCATCAGTTAAAGAGTTAAGGATTTTTGATACAACATCAGATTCAGTAAAAGTGACTTCTAAAGCTAAAAGAGAGTGATAAATATCCTGGAATCTAGAATACATTTCACTAATACTTTCTCCTTGTTTCATCCTAAAATTTTGAAATTGGTTTTTAAGCATAGAGATCTTGCTTTGTTTTACTTTATTTGTTCCTTCGTGTGTAACCTTAAGAGTATTCCAAATTTCATATCCAGTTTTACAAATACTAACTCGATTAAATTCATTTTTGTCTAATGCGCAAAATAACATGTTCATTGCTTTTGCGTTTGCAGTAGCATCTAGTTTTTGTGTATTAGACCAAGCAGCATATCCTGTAGTAGGAACATGATATTCAGTTTGAATGATATTCCAAGTTTCAAATCCACTTGCTTGCATAAAAATTCTCATTCTAGTTGACCAATAACTATAATTTAATCCGTTAAACAATGGTGGTCGTGTAGTGGCTTGTCCCTCAGTAAAACTGTTGCTAGTGTTATTGTCCATATTTTAAAAAAATATCAGATAACTATGTTATAGTTATGTGATGACCTTGCTCTGATACCAAATGAAAGTCTATATGGATCGATAATATAGTTAAACTACGACTAGCAAGTGCGGAATTATAAATAATAGTAAATGGCAGTAATAAAAATGACACCAGGGATTTTTATACTGGTTCGAACTTCTCGTTCTACGTCCAGTCCCAGACTGCTTCTGGAATTTCTCGAATAACCCTCACTTAACCCGGAGGAACAGGTATTACACCGCCTGAGCAACCGAACAAGACTTTTACACCTAAGCAACCGAATAGGACTTTTCCGCCTAAGCAACCGAATAGGACTTCAATTACAATTTGGTAAATTGTTTCTTGACTTGTGTGTTCTTTGAATAACACGAATATAGTCAATGTAGTACACCCTTCCTATAATCTTCTTGATATGATGATTTGAATGTGCAAAGATAGGAAGTATAGATTGAAAATCACTTGATATTATAACAATATAAGATCAGAATAGATAGAAAGAATTAGTTATTGAAATAGTGAATTTTCATCTCTATTTATAGTGTTGAATAGTTTTAATTCAATAGTTGCAACTCTTTGAAGAAGTGCAACTCTTGGTGAAGAAGACAACTCTTCAGATTTTGCTATTTTATGAAGAGATGCTTCAGTTCGTCAAGTTCAGATGTCTGAGATAAAAGTGACAGATGTCTGAATAATTTTGATTTTCGAAAAAATAAAAGGAAAACAAAAAACAGTTAATTTAGACGTCTGTCTTTTAATTCAGACGTCTGTCTAGGGTGACAGACGTCTGTTATTAAATGACAGACGTCTATTTCATATAGAAATAGAGGCATTAACAACATAGTTTTCAGACGTCTGTTATCTTAATTTAGACGTCTGATATTGATGTCAGACGTCTGAATTAATATACAGACGTCTATTTCTGTACTGTTCTGTTCCTTTGTCCATTTTAGTATTTTTGAACTTGAGAAAATATATAAATTTGAAAATACCTTTTTATATTTATTTTAAAGTATGATTTTCAAAAGTATATTTGTGTGTGTGTGTGTTTCATCACCATATCAGAGATTGTACAAATATATCTAAATAGATTTTTTAAGAACTTTAATCTTGTTGATGATAATAGTTTCTTTTGACGATTCCTGCAAGAATATTTGACATAATAGTATATAGATTGAAATATATAGTTGTCGCATTAAAATCGAAGAAGGCAGGTTTCAACATCATCAACCGGGAAATGACAAAAATAGGGCATGTAGCAAGGCCAAGTGGGTCGCCCCCATTAGGGTGTGGTCATCCCAAGATCTAGACCAGTTACTATCTATTCATGAATGCTTTCGAGGCCCAAAAGGTGAGGTAATCATATTCGATACTAGTAGTCAAGTGTTAGGCCAGTCTTGTGTGACAGGGATACAAGATGTTCTTGTCAAACCTCGGTGCATTTTATCTAGAGATGCACCATCGGAAGGTAGTTCCTTACCTTGTCATTTTATGGAATCCATTCTCCAATAAGTGCTATATGGTTTTAGATATGCCTAACTATGCTGAAACGTGAGATGCGAGCATTTCAGCTATTTTATAGTTTATTTTCTATAGACACAATTATAATATCAGATGATTTTTATATAAAATGTTTTGGTTATCGTAAGGTAAAAAACCGTCGTATTTATGTGTGGCGTGGTCTTACGAGATACCTTTGTTTTAGAAGGATTGATAACAGTGATAATTCAAATTAAGTATGTTTTCTCATGCTGGTTTTCCAGACTGACTCGGGTGTTGTTTTATTATAATGCTCAGGTCAGACCGAGTATTACAGATTCAGGCTAGGATGCTATGGAGCACAGGGGACGTGTTGGAGGAGTCTCAGGCGTATTCCACGTACTTGATTATATTCTGATGTGTGTGTATGTTGTATATTCAGCACTTGTGAGGACAAGTTATTATAACTGTCCAGATTGATTTGTTGATTGTTGTACTCTGATGATGGTATGTATATTAACAGTTACAGTTTCTTTTGTGTAAAGATCTGTTATTATTTATTATATAATTTTCCTCTACGATTGTGAGATTCTGTGTTGTTGTTTCTGTTCCTTCTATCCTCTTATTTCTCTTAGTTATTCGTCTTTTCATACAATTTGTGTTGGACAAGTGTGATTTAATGTCAACTCAAAGGGTACGGAACAGCGGGTCGCTACAAAGTTTGAGATAATTTATAACTTTAAGTTAATTAAAATATAAGTTATGACATTTTAAGTTTTAGCAATTGAGATAATTTATAAGTTTAATAATAATAATAATAATAATAATAAACAATAGTTTGAATAAATTAACTAAGTTTATAAGAATTAAATACATTTATAAAAATTAATCAAGTATTATAAAAATTAACAAGTTTATAATATTAATAAGAATAAACTAAGTTTGATAAAAAATTAAAAAGTTTATAATAATAATAATAATAAACTATAGTTTGATAAAAATTAACTAAGTTTTATAATAATAAATTAACAAAGTCAACTAAGTTTTATATTAGTTAATAATAATAACAACAACAATAATAATTAAAACTAAGTTTATAAAAATTAACTAAGTTAACTAAGTTTTATAAAAAAATTAAATAAGTCTATAAAAATTAATTAAGTTTATAATAATAATAATAATAATAATAAATTAACTAAGTCTGCACTAATAATAATAAATTAGCTAAGTTTATGAAAAATTTATAAGTTTGAGATAATTTATAAAAATTAACCAAGTTAATAAAGTTTAAGTTTGGGATAATTTATAAGTTTAAGTTAATTAATATATAAGTCATGAAATTTAAGTTTTAGCAATTGAGATGATTTATAAGTTTGAACGCATGCCATTTGTATTTGACTTATTATATTTTGGTTGTGGTATACAGACAATGACTTGCTATTGATATTTTGGATGAAGCTTCAGGTATCACATTTGCAATATCACATTACACATTTGCAATATCACATTTGGATAAAGTTTCAGTATCGATTATAACTTGAATCTAATTGTTGGTTATTACTTGTCTAAAGGTAGATCAGCATTTCTGAAGAAATGAGCAGCAACATCACTAGTTGTTTATTAGGTAGTTCGGTTGTTTATTGTACTTACTTAGCTCAACTATCTATGGTACTTTAGCTGCAGCGCTGTTTATGGTAGTTCGGTTGTGTAACTATATGTGCGGTTAACTTCTTGTCTTGAAACTACTGTTTGGTTATGAAATATTTGTGTTTATGTTAGTGCAGTTGTTTGTGTATTTTGTGGTTCTTTGAATGTGTTTATGTTTGAATGTGTGTGCTTATGTATTTTGTGGTTTTTGAATGTGTTTATGTTTAACTGTGTATGTGATTATCTATATATATTATAATGCAAGCTATGAACAAATTGAATCGGAAGGCGGAAGATTTGTAGCAGCGTTTAGAAAACGCTATAGAGTGAAAATATGGCAAAACCCTAAAGATATGGAAGCGGAATACAAACGCTACAAAAAAAATGTACATGGAGAACCAGCACACAAAATTAATATCGCGTTTAATAAACGCAGCTGTAGGGTTTGGCTATAAGTTGCGCCCTAAATTACAGCGTTTAGAAAACGCTACCAAAATAGTTTACAAATAAAACAGCGATTTTTAGGCATTTAAGCAATGCTGCAATAAATTTTATTAGCAGCGTTTTTGAAACACTGCAATAAAGATATTTATAGTTGCGTTCATATAAATGCAACTAAAAAACATGTAATATTAGTTGCGGGCTTTATCACGACGTTTATCAAAACGCTGCCATAAGTTGCTAGCGTTTTTTGTGCGCCACCAAAAATAAAATTTCTTGTAGTGACGGACATGTGTCATGGTTGCTCTAGCAAGCTCGGGTCTCAATCCCCAAATGTATCTCACATTTCTTCTAATGTCAGTATCTATGGTGGCATATCCGTATCGAGACAGCTCCTCAAACTTAGTAGCATACTCCACTACTGACATCTCTCCCTAAACTAGATCTATAAACTTCCTCATCAGCTCTGATTTAGCAAACTCAGACACATACTTCTACTCAAATCTCCTTTTAAAATCAGCCCAGGTCAACCGCTCTTACGGAACTCCAGCAGTAACACTATTCCACCAGTGTAGCGCTGACCTCTGCAACTGTCTAGAGGCCAACCTTCTCTTTTGCCCATCATTCAGACCTAAATCAGTAAATATATGCTCACAGTGCAACAACCAATTCTCAACCTCTATGGCACTCTCCATCCCTAAGAATGGCTTCCCACCCAAACTGGTGTAGTCACTATTTAGCAAGGCATAATTATTCCCACCTGGAGCTACAGGATTAGCTGCTCCTCCTACATTTCCAGCAATTCCGGCAGCAGCTCCTGCTTGCATCAAACCGATGAAGAACCGATACATCGCCCCCATATCTACTGGTGGATTTCCAGCACCCACATTGGCATCAGCATTTTGGTTATTAGCATTAGCCGATCACCCGGGTTTCTCCTGGTAGTGGGTCGAGCATTTCCATTAGTTGTGGTGCTTCCTCCACCGAGATGTCCTCTTCCGTTTCCTGCTTCTATATCCCCTTTCTCGTAAATCTGCATACGAGCCTTAGTGAGTTACAGAAGAACGGTCTAAGAGAGCGGGGAATACGTACTTATTTATATATAACTATATATCAAATACAAGTACATTACTATGACGTTAACCGAAACCCCAATCATGTTATCTGATTTATTGGATTATGTTTGAAAAATCTTTTAGGTTTAACTTTTCTTTTAAAGTTTCATAAACCTATGCTTTGATACCAACTTGTAACATCTCCCAACTTGGAGGCCCAAAACTAATGGCTACGGATGCTACAGTCATCCATAGTTATTAATCCTCGGCGACCAAATACAGCAATGTTAGATACATTAATATACAGAAACACATGAATATGAAAAAAAATTAAAACAGCAAACAAAGTCCACATTCCATTTCAAAATATTTCAAATTCATTACATAATACAGAGTGCAAACCACACTCAGATAAAATATACATATTACAAAATACGCTAAGAGCGACATATGAAGATGCCTTCTTGGATGATTAGAACATATAGTAAGGCACTAAAACAAGTTTGCCTTTACAATTAAACACACGACGGAAATAAAAGAACTCTAATAACAAGCTTTCCTCCTACATGTCTTCGGAAGCTTTATTCGTCTAAAAGAACACCTGGAAACCTTAAATCTCAAACTACTTAAAATCAATTGAGTGCCCGAGAGTTTAAGGGAAAACAAAAACTTCGAGTCAGACATAAGCCTGGTATGAATAATAATCTACCATCTCAAACCATTTAGATATCTAGTGAGACCACGCCGCTTAGCGGAACGAGTTTTCCCCTCACTAATATCCTAAAACATTTATAAAACGGTATACTATGATCCTGCATCCATAATGGTTAAAACATAGTATTTCAAAACATTATGATGATATGCAAAACAAGTAAATCAAATCTGGATTACCCGTCCCCTTTCATTCTGACTATCTATCTCAATTTACAGTTTCTAGGGTTATTATTAACGTATTAAATATTTATGGACTATCTGTCCAATTTCATAGTTTTCATGGGATCACTAAGAACCTATTGGTAACTCCAATATATTTTCTATTATCCTAGTTTTCATGGGCTAACTAAGAACCTATTGACTAATTGTTAACATCTTAATCCGAATATAGATTTCATGGGCTAACTATAAACCTATTGGCCTCTGCTAATATCAAATCATAGTTGTCATGGGCTGACTATGAACCTGTTGGCCCCTGCCAATATCTTTAATTAAAATTTTATCACTTCATAAGTTATCTTCACTACTGGGTCAACCTAGCTGGTTATTCTACCCTTCCCCAAAGTACCGTTATGGGTTAATTACAATGTGAATAAATATATGAAGAAGTAATACTCTCAAAAATCTTTATTTATGCCAAGGTATTTCCTTTTAAAATGAGAATGGGTTTTTTTAATCCTTAAAACATCACTTTCAAAACCACTGGATGACCTCCTTCGAAAGCATAGAAAACCTCTTTTCAAAACCCTAAGTGTATACCTTTCGAAGCTCTATAAATCAATCCTTTCGAAACCAAAATATACCTTTTGAATGTATCCAAACATTACCTTAAAAATAGCTTTGAAACCAGTGAAAGTACCCTTTTTGAAAGTATTGGGTTTTTCTTTTAAAAACATCTTTTGGGTCAAAGTGGTTACATGTGAAAGTATCTCTTCCAAAACCCTTACAAAATTATTTGGGGATAATTTGATGGTGTTGGAACCATCTAGTCGAAAGCAACAATCTTCAAATTAAAACTTCGAAGGATAGAGTCGAAACCCCCTTCCGACCCCATTGCCTTCGGACCCTCAACCTCTTTAAAAAGCATTTAGGAAGTGGCTTAGCTTAGGTAAAACAAAGATAACCCTTCAAATGCATTGATGGCTTTAATACGGTCAAATGGAAGATTAGCGGTTGGGTTTCGACTTGGTCGAAACCAATCCTTTCGGAAGCTCTTATTTAAGGAGAAAGGTACCCCTTCGAAAGATAACACTTTTTACATAGTATGGCAACCTTCTTCGAATGCTATTTATAAAATCCCTTTCGAAAGCAGACGTCTCAACTATGACGAAAGCTTTTAGAAAAACAAGGCAAGATCTTATCTTTTGAAAGAAAAATAGGGTTTCGACCCCATCAGAAGCATTCCTTTCGACACCATGGCTTTCGCCTTTCCTCCAATCCACTATGTACCATCTAAGTGATACCTTGTGTATTGGTTTCGACAGTGTGGGTTTCGACTAGGACGGTTTCATCTGAGATGGGGCGGAGTCAATGGAGTCGAAAGGTGCTGCTATTTGAGGCGGAACCAACTTTTCTGAATTAAAGGCTAAAATTTAGCCTTTTAGTAATTGCTTTGTAACTACTTGCCTATTTGTAGACCTTTGATTGGTTGCCTTAAAACTTTTCAAATACTTTACAAATAAAACTGCAGCATTTAATCAGATCTAAATCAAAGAAATTATAACGTTTAAGCCCTTCCATTTAACAAAACCAACATTTGTAGAAAAGTCCTTCTTTTAAATTAATTTAATTTTCCTAGTAAATCAATTGAGAAAAATCCCCAAAAATCATAGAAAATATCTTTCGTCCTATAATCAAACATATTAAAATTTTAGACCCAATTTCTTCCTGAAATACTCGAAATAAATTTTTAACCCAATTATATCATATTTTCTTTTAGAAATTCATAATAAATTTTCCATAGCTTGGAAAATTCTGAAAATTAAAACCCATCTCCAAAATCATGTTTTTCTTAACATAAAAATTTTCCATGGCATTCTAAAATCATAAACTCTCGGTTTTTCCCTAAAACTATACAATTTCATATGTAAATGAATTAAGATAAATCAAACATATTATAATCCAAGCATATCATCATCTATATCATCAAAAAACGAATTTAATCATAAATCCAAAAACATATAATCCTTGAATAAAATAGAGATAGTATAAAATTAATATTCACCTTATATATGATAAGGAATTTGAGATTTGTTGTTAATTAATTCTTCCTACCTTTGATCCTTAGCTTTAGATTGAATTCTTCCTCTTTGATAATGGCTGGCTCCTTAGGGTTTTACGTTTGTTTTTTATTTTGAGAAAAATGAACGTGCATGGACAAGAGTGAGAAGTGTATAGCCGTGTATAATGAAGTGGCTATTTACTAATATGCCCATGTAAAAATTAATTAGCTTATAACCCGTTTTAAGCCCATTCAACCTATTATTAAACACGGCCTTCTTAGTGTATATTTAAATCTCAATATCCTTAACATCGTTATTCTATTTAATTTATCTAATTAAATTTTCTGAATAATGTTATCAAAAATTAGGGATGTTACATGAATCAAAAGCTCTTAGATTCCATAAATCGATCTTATTACCCAAAGCCTTAAAGCATGCCTTGAAAAAGAATTGCCCTTAGGATGTTGCCTAGAAGTCATACCTTGAATGATGATATCTCCTCAGATCTTCAAGATCTTCATCTTATCCCTACAAGAGATGGATGAACCACTTTTGTTTTATTTTATTTGATATTTTATTTGAAGTTGAAAGATTTTTGAAAATTTGATTTTTTTTGTTTTCTGCCATGAAAAGTTAGCAGGAGAGAAAAAAAGAATGAATTGTGCGTTCAGAATGAATTAGAGATTATGTTTTAATTGAAAGAATGAAACATTTCACATTCTTTAATTAAAACTTCCCTAATTAATTCCCTTGATTGTTTCTCACTCTCCAGTCCTTTCTTTTCACATGATATGTCATCAAATGACATAAAATTTCCACAAATCATGTCATCAAATGACATAAAATTTCCATAAATCATTTCATGCAATTATCTTTAAATTAAATTACATTGATATCGTATATCAATGCACGTAGATATAACTTTTATAAATGCATTAAAATAATTACAAACATCAAATAAATTAAATAATAATTAATATTTCTCAAATATCAATTAATTCAATCAATTTACAATCATTTATAAATTAAGTAAATCATATGGTTTTCAGGTAATTCGTCATTACGGTTGTGCGACTCAAATGTGTAAATTCAATCAGCAATTAATATCGAACTATTCGAATATTAACGTTCACACGTCACTTAGCAAGTAGTGTGACATTTTGGCTGAGTTTATCACTTACATATTTTTGGGAAAATCCAATTTTACTTATTATAAGTGATACCCGATCGTGACAATTATTTACACCAATTTTCTTTGTCAAAACAATATCACATTAGGACTTATGGAATTTGGTAATGGTCAAAATTCCAATATCTTCCACATTCAACTTTATAGTCCAAACACAAAGTCATTGGTTTAATAACAACAATTATTATTAACCGAACTGCTCTGGCCAGAGACTTTGACTTTGAGTTTGCATTAGTTGATCGAGATACTAACCTTATATAATCGAGGAGACGAATCCGTTTTTGGATAGTGTTTTACTTGTAATACTTTCACTCAACCAAACTATAGTCATTTGATGGATGTCGTGCCACGATTTAACTATAATCAAAGCGAAACTTCTATGTTGAAGATCAATAATATTCTCAAGTGGAGAGAACTATGTAAATTAGTCACATCGATATTCTCTGCTTGACCTCAATTATATTAACTAATAGAAAACTATTAAGTGAGTCATTCTATAATTATCCAATAACTATCAGTACGTAACCCCTTGGTGTCCCCAGCAGTCATGAGTAATACGCTGCTCAACATTTGGAGAGCGTTAGGTATTCTAGTCTCAACGGATGTATCGATATCCAGTCTTGATACATCTTGACTGGGAATATTTAAAATGGTATATTTATTTTCATTGTGATAAATTACTCGCAGTTATAACACTTTGTAACTACTATCACAAAACATATCATTTATGGAATTTCTATTAAATATACTTCTAATTAAATTAGGTAAATAATATAACACATTATATCAAATATATAATAGAAAGAAAACACCTTTTATTTTTGAACAAGATTGGTTATCAAGTTAGATATATCTAACAAATTACATAATTGCCCTTAGGGCATGCACCTAACTCTATCATGTACAACTTAATAATAATAAAAAATATCTCACCCCCTATTTACCATGCTTGATATAAATAATGTAATATAGATGGGTCAGAAAATTGTAACCAAGCGTTGCGCTACCGCTCAGTTGCATTTTGCAGCCGAGCAATGCCCAGTTTGCCAGCAATTGAGCACATTGCTCAGGTGCAAATGCAACTAAGCACTATGCTCAGGTGCAATTAAGAGTGTGCTCAGTTGCAAAATGCAACTGAGCTGAGGTGCTCAGTTGCTTGCAACGGAGCACAATACTAGCTGAGCACAACGCTCACTTTCATATTGAGCTAAATTATGATGGAAGAAAGAAATTGGTGGGTTCAGATCATTTTTTCTTCTTCTCATATTCGTTTAGACTTCCTTTATGTATTAATGATGTTTGATTTCCTAAATGTTGCAACCAAAAAGTGTGGATTAGTTTAACGGGTATAGACCAAAAATAATGTATTTATGCAAGCAAATGCTCAAGGCCAATTGTGTGATATAATGCAAAGTCATTTCCTAAAAAATGTTGTATTTGCATTTATAGTTCATAATTTTGTTATTATTAATAATATATGAAGATTAGCTCTTACAGTGGAATAAATTAAGGAGGTACATTTATAGGTCATCGAACAAAAATCCTTTGATTAAGGTTGAGGACTGCATTGCTTCTATAGACCAACTAGACAATATTTGTTCCATTTGAAGTTGATATGTGGTCCTCCACAATTTAAATTCAGTGTTGCATCTTCTGCACATCAGGTATGCTATATTATTATTTTTGTATAAATGCATAGTAGTACTAAATGCTTTTATGGTTTATCATTAGATATTAGACTTGATTTCTATATTAGCCGAATATTAGGTAGAGTTTGGTGTCTGTATGCTTCATGAAAACTTGATTTCTATGCTAATAAGCATAAATATGGGTGGTACATTATGATTTGACTGCATCTAACTAATGCATTTAAATGGAAATAGGATGTCAAATTATGTTCCTTGTAATTACTAATGACCTATGAAATGTTTCAAAGTTAATGGTACCCAACTTTGAACGAGAAATGAAATATATTTTTCTATAAATTTTGCCTTTTATACGATGCTTTTTGTTGTTAAATTATATGTTATTACATATATTACTAATTATCATTCTATTTAGTATAGATCTCAACTTAATGTTATATTAAATGCATACAGGCACTTTCGATAGAAAGAGAAGTTATTGTTGAGTAATTAGTTATACTTCCTACAAAAATGTAAAGAACCAATTGCAGAAGTTTTTGGTTTTGATAGAAAGAGAAGTTATTGTCAAGCAATTAGTTATAATTCTTCTACAAAACAAGTAAAGATGGCTTAAGCTGTAAAAGCAATAGCTGGAAAAAAGAAAATCGTGGACTTGCCTATTTGGAATGTATGAGCTATGTGAATTTTCTAATGGAGGCTTTGTTATATGGTCGGAGTTTTGTATTCGGTTTTTATAGACTTTAACCACGAACTATGCCTTGTCTTTTGTTATTTAAATTTGATAATAGTATGGAATTGGTAACCATGTATTGAATTTGGAAATTTACGCATTGAACTTATTTTTTGTTAGTTGATACTTTATTTTATTACCATGAATATGAATGTTGTTTCTTGATATTTATTTAGTTATGATTTCCTAACTTGAGATAATGTTATTTCTGAATGCATTAAACATAGTCTATACTATTAGTGTGCATACCATATTAAATATTGCAACAGTTATTAATGTTAGAAAACAGAAATTGCCAACATCAATTTGTGTTACTATTTTGTTATTACTCACACTTATATATGTTGGTATAATGAATTTTGCAACTGATATAAGTGTCGCAAAATGGATATTACTAACACTTATTTTCGTTGGAAGATAGAATTCAGTAACAGATATAAGTGTTGCAAATACAATATTACCAACGCTTTAACCGTTAGGAGATATAATTTCCCAACACTTATAACCGTTGATAGATACAATTCTGTAACGGATATAAGTGTTATAAAAAAATGCCCACGCCCCTGTAGCAACACGTATAAGTATTACAAAAATGACTAGCAATGGGTATAATCATTGAGAATCCTTTGTTCTGGTGTAATGAGATGAAGTAGTATGGACTCGACCGAGATGGTAGCTCCGTAAGGATAGGAGATTGTTTGTTCCCGATGTCAGTGGATTACGAGATGCAGTGCTACGAGAGTGCCACCATTATGGGTTAACTATACATCCCAACGATAATAAGATGTACCATGATATGAAGCAGACCTATTATTAGGAGGGGATGAAGAAGGATGTCAGGACATTCATCTTGAAGTGTATGAACTGCCAGCTAGTGAAGGCAGAGCAGAAGAAACCAAGTGGATTATTGCAACCACTTGAAGTTCTCGAGTGGAAATAGGAACAAATATCGATGTACTTTATTGATGGATTATCGAGGACCAGAGGAGGGTACGATGGTATTTGGGTCATAGTTGATAGATTGACAAAGAGTGCTCGATTCATACCCATTAGGTCTAATAGAATGGCCGCCAAATTGACCGAGTTGTATGTGAAATGGATAGTGCAATTACATGGTGTGTGGAAGAGCATTGTGAGTGACTGAGACCTTTTATTCGCTAGTGGATTTTGGAAGAGCTTGCAAGAGGCGTTGGGGACCAAGCTGCATCTCAGTATAGTTTAGCACCCATATATTAATGGGCATAACGAGGGAGTGAATTGTATATTGGAGGATCTCTTGCAAGCTTGCATACTTGATTTTGTAGGCTTGTAGGATGATCATTTTCATTTAGTGGAGTTCGCATATAATAATAGCTACCAGTCCAGTATTGGTTAGGCACCTTATGAAGCATTGCATGGTCAACCGTGTAACGCTCTTTTATGTTGGTGGGAAGCAGGTGAGAAACTGATACATGGGCCAGATATGATTAGAGAAACCTCAAAGAAGATCGAGATCATTCGACAATAAATGAAATCTACTTAGGATAGGCAGAAGAGCTACGTTTGAAAGAACCATGTATATGGTGTTTTGATGATAACAACTATACAACAATGCTACTAATATGGTTATTGAGTTATTTCAGGTCAGAACGATATTGGAAAAGGTGTAAAATAAAATGGCTAAAATATGCAAAGCTAGGACTCAAACCCGGATGGGCTGAGAGATGAACACATGCCCCTACCGCTACACTACACAAGCTTTTGGAAAATACTATGATTCAGTCGACTGGAAGCCTTGTCCAGTTCGATTGAACCCATTCGACTGAATATGAACAACTTGTCTACTGTTTTTGGCTATGCTCTTGAGCTTGAATTTTACACTAAGCCAGTCGACTGATGCCTTCTTTCAGTCAACTGACCTAGTGTAAAACGGCTAGTTTTTTGAAGTGATATCTTTGTGTCTCTTCGCTCCATAAGTTGCATCTCTCCGCCCCTGCAGCCACTTCTCTTCATAAATGGCGAAATTGGAAGGTTGCATACCTACTTTACCATCCCTATAACATCTATATAAACCCCTAACCATCCCTGAATAAAAAAAACTCTATGCTTTTATTTTCACTTTTAAACTCTCAATTCCTAAAGCAATTCTCCAAGTTTCAAGAAATTCATATGATTCAGAGATTTCGACTAGTTTGCTTCATCTCCACATCCCATACTCTAGTTGAATAAACTTCTTAGCCTTTACACCTCTACTCAATATCATTTGGTTTGGTTATAGGAGTCATTGTACATCAAACTGACATTTTGTATATCAAGATACGCCGTGTTATAGAATAACGTTTTTGTTACACTACTTGTAATTGTTGTTGAAGTCCTATTTGGTTGTTTAGGTAGAGTCTGTAAACCTATTCCTCCAGGTGAAGTGAGGGTGTTGATAGTGAAATACCAAAGGGGAGCTTCGGGACTGCACGTAGGACGGGAGGTCTGAACCAGTATAAAATCGACCGTGTGATCTACTATACTATTCTGCTACATTTAAATTGTTTAGTATTGTTGGCTATCTTCGATCTAGTGCATAGCGATTAGCAAATGGTATCAGAGCCTAGAATCCTATCGATCGTTACAACATCATAGAATAATGGCCAAAAATAGAG
The DNA here is from genome assembly GCA_030737815.1 of Allium fistulosum. Lineage (NCBI taxonomy): Eukaryota > Viridiplantae > Streptophyta > Magnoliopsida > Asparagales > Amaryllidaceae > Allium > Allium fistulosum. The sequence continues at coordinate 838,257,226 of CM060908.1, read as the reverse complement.
GATCCAGTCAGAACTCAAAGACAGTCAAGAAAAAGCAAAATTTTGGAAGCGAGCAACAATCTATAGAACCAAGGTACATGTGTTGTGTGGCTAATCTCAGATCAAAATCGGTATGCTTAGATTCTATATATAGTGATCTTTTACAAATGCATGAAAAGTTATTAAGAGATTTCAAAACTTCACAAAGGGTCAATTCTATTGCTTTAGCTAAATTAGATGATTGTGAGCGTAAAATTAGTATTTTAACGGAAGAAAATAAGTTTTTAGTAAAACAAACTGGAGTTTTTAAAAATACATTGGAAAGACATATTTTACAAAAAGATTTTCTATTAAAAGATAACGAGAGCTTAAACAATAAAAATACCGTTCTTTTAAACAAAATCGAGGTTGTGCATTATAGAAATATATTTTTGGAAAATTCTTTAAATGATTATAATTCTAAACTTTTTCTCTTGAAAAAGAGAATAGGTTCTTTATATGATAAGAATTTAGAATTATTAAAGAATGTGATTTTTAAAAGATAATAATATTATGTTGCAAAAAGAAATTTGTGATTCCAAAGCTGTTTTTGATAAATTAAATGAGAAATCACAGATTTTAATAGAAAAAAAGATAATTTATCTTCCTTAACTATTAATAGCAAAGCTCATAATAATAAAACTGGTTTAGGCTATAAACAAGATAATTGTAGAAAAAGTACAGGATATGCATTCCTGTATACACATTTTAATGCTAGTACTGAAAGTAGAGATAGTTCTAAAACCAGTCCATGTCATAATATTATTATGCTTAGAAATAGAAAAAATCCTTTGAATACTAAATCAATGACAATTAATGTTGATATATGGGTCCTGCTAATCTAACTGGTTATGATAGACAATCATACATTAGCAATTATTACGACACTGTGATTAATAGTGGAAATTATATTTTTAAGAGATCAACTGCATCCAACTGGATATGGTTTCCTAAGTCATAAACCTTATATCTATTGTAAAATGAGTATCATTTTGCTTACATTTGACATATCTATTGAATACTCGTCGCTCTGCATTAATGTTAAAATTATTTATTTTTGACTTTTCTATGATATTCTCCATTTATTTTTATTTTTCTCGTACTTTTTGTTAATTACAATAGGAGGAGAAATAATGAGTATATTGATAGGGGGAGTACATAGTTAAAAGTTAATAAGAAACATTATACTTAGGGGAGTTTTTATCATATAGTACGCCAATGCTCTTAACCCTTTTTATTGATGACAAAGGGGGAGAAGAATGTGTGCTTTACATATTTTATATTAGCATTTATATGAAGTTGAGGGAAATAAGCTTATTATATAACATATATCTAGGGGAGCTATTGTTTTATGTTATAAAGTTATGTGGTTGTTATCATCAAAAAGGGGGAGAATGAACGAACCATATATATGGTGTTTTGATGATAATAACCATACAACAATGCTACTAATATGTTTATCGAGTTATTTTAGGTCATAAAGACGACGGAAAAGGGGTAAAATAAAATGGCTAAAAATTTGCAAAGCTAGGATTCAAACCCGGGTGGGCTGAGAGATGAGCACATGCCCTTACCACTACACCACACAAGCTTTTGGAAAATACCATGATTCAGTCGACTAAAAGCCTTGTCCAGTCGACTGAATATGAACAACTTGTCTACTATTTTTAGCTATGCTCTCGGGCATGAATTTTACACTAAGCCGGTCGATTGAAGACTTCTTTTAGTCGACCGACCTAGTGTAAAACGGCTAATTTTTTAAAGTGATATCTTTGTGTCTCTTCGCTCAAAAAGTTGCATCTCTCCGCCCCTCCAACCACTTCTCTTCATAAATGGCGAAATTGGAAGGTTGCACCCCTATTTTACCATCCCTACAACATCTACATAAACCCATAACCATCCCTGAATCAAAACACAACACTATGCTTTGATTTCCACTCCTAAACTCTCAATTCATAAAGCAGTTCTTAGAGTTCCAAGAAATTGATCTGATTCAGAGATTTCGACTAGTTTGCTTCATCTCCACATCCCATACTCTAGTTGAATAAACTCCTTAGCCTCCACACCTCCACTCAATATCATTTAGTTTGGTTATTAGGAGTCATTGTTCATCAAACTGACATTTTGTATATCAAGGTACGCTATGTCAAAGAGTAACGTTTTTATTACACTACTTGTAATTGTTGCTGAAGTCATGTTCAGTTATTCAGACAGAGTCTGTAAACCTGTTCCTCTGGGTGAAGCGAGGGTGTTGATAGTGAAATACCAAAAAGGAGCTCGGGACTAGACGTAGGATGGAAGGTCCGAATAAATATAAAATCGACTATGTGATATACTATATTATTCCGCTGCATTTACATTGTTTATTACTATTGGCCATCTTCGATCCAGTGCATAGCGACTAAAAACATTGATAAGAGACATAGAGATTTGGAGTTCTATGTCGACAATATGATGTTTGTAAATATTTCTACATTGAAGAATGTAATTAGGTTTGGTAGTAAGGGGAAGTTGGCATCGAGATTCATAGATCCTTTTCCGATAATGGAGAGGATTAGAAACCTAGCATATAGGGTCGACTTACCTCAGAAGATGGTATGTATGCACAACGTCTTCCACGTCTGTCATCTGTGGAAGTTTGTGCACGACTTAGGCATGACAAGTGCACCAAATCAACTTGATGACATTGAGACTGAACCAAAAGCTTCGAGACCTCGTAAAAAGAGGATTGCCATATGTACGAACTTGCCATGCATGATTTAATACATCTTCATAATAATTATAATTAGCTCATGCATTATTATATCTAAACGGAGAATGAAACAACCTGTATTTTACGTATCGTATGATCGTAAAATATTTTTATTAATTCATATTAGGTCGTATGACTCTGATATTTTGAAAAATGACTCTTAAGGATATTTTCCACATCTATGATTTTTATCATATTTCTATGTGACCATCTTGACCTTATAATTCTTGTATGGACTATAACTTTTGATAGGAGCCGAACTAGCGTTTGAAACCACTTCCACTGCCTTAGGATGATGGTTTCTCATTCCGTAGAGTGCTCATAGTAGTAAAATGGACTTATCGTTTGAAAGTTATGGCTACTGGCCTGCATTAGTGGGTAATTAACTAAACCCATACTTAGGCCCACTAATGAATTTCAGGAATTGTGCTAAGAGGAGGTTGTAGGGACTGATCCAAATCATATCCATCTTCTCTAAAATAGTTCTAAGCTTATACTAACTCTAATCTCTTCAAAAATCACCTCTTTTCTTTACTAATCTTAGCCAAACCATCATTAGGATGGGTTATTAGCAAAGGAGATTGCAGATCTATCACTTTGGTGCTTGGAAATTCACCTTCCTTTGTTGTTCACATCGGATCTAGGGGTTTAAATCAGTATTTTGGATAATCGGCGAGTCGTTCTTGACCTCTCAATATCTATGCATATTTATATAGTTAAATTTGATGTTTTTAACATGACTATAATTCTAAAATGTTTTATAACTCTAATTACACCCTTATACATGTTTATGGCTGAAATTATATTGATTTAAAATGGTTTTATATGGTTCTGCAACTCCTTTTGATCATATTGACATGTTGGTACAAAAGTTAGATCTAGAATATGATTTGTATGATTAGCATGCTTTAATGAATTATATGTGTGTATAGAAGTATATGGATGATATTTCAGTTCTATATGCTGTGCTTTGATATGGTTTTATAGTGCTTTTAGGTAGTTTGGAAAGAGGTTGTCGAATTGGGAAATCAAAGGCAAAATTGGACGGAATTGGATAAAACTTAGAGGAAGGGCTCTGGAGCATGGGAGAAGCCCACAGTTCAAGTCGCATTAAATTTGGACCAGGGGATTCTTCTCACGATGAGTAAAATTGGGGTCAGTAGGAACTAGCTCGGTAGGAGATGGTTTGGGTTGTGCTTTGGGCTAAAGGAGATGGAACTTCGGGGAATGCTTCGGAGTAAGGCAAGGAAGAAATTCCAGGGGACAAAAGCCAAAAATTGGCTAAGTACAGGACTTGGGACCGACCACTTTAGCTCGATATCAACCTATGTTTTTGACAGCAGGAGAATGCTTTGGACTTGGGAGCTCAAGAAAAAGGAGCAAGGGGATTTCTTAGCCAAAATTGGCTAAGTATAAAGTAAAGAATCATCTCGATACTAAGCCCTACTGGTCAGGACCGACATGAATTATGAGGTGCGGAAGGGATGGGGCTTTTAGAGGGAAGTGCAGGGTCTCTACAAGTCATGCTCGAAGTGTTTTTCTGCTCCCTTGGGGTTTGACGATGATGTAGTAGCACGATAATGGCTTCAGAACGTAGGTGATGGTAACTCGATAGTGCATGGAGTTAGGTTCCGATGATGGCGGCTCGATATTAAAAGGAGTCATGAAAATGATTGTCCACAAATAGCAGGTTCTAAGAAGGGTGACCCATGGATAGAATGTTGAATATTTCTATGGTGGAAAGAAGGAATGTGAAATGGTTTCTTGAGGATAATGGAAATAAGATGGAGCAGGGAAAGGTCTCGGATACGCGTGCTAAGGGATCGTTGATGCTTGGAGTATTTTCTAATGTATTGAAAGCATGGGTATTGTGAGGATGCTCATGGGTACTTTGTTTGGTTACCCTAGATCGGTGGAATGGATCCGTATATCCTGGACCGGTGGAATAAGACTAGTATCAGCTTCAAGTTAAAGACGAGTACATTGAAAACTGGGATTTACCCATTAATCCCTGATAGAAGAATGGTCATGTGAGCAATCATATATCCCGAGTACATTGAGTGATAATATGGATTATTTAATGGATGTTATGTTTTCTTTGATTTTTTTTTTCTATAGTATATCACTATAGGGATGTCACTTATAATAGGTATTTAGGGATAGGAATATTTGAACACCCATCATTGTACTTAGGTTGTAGTATACAATGATGATGTTTGAACGGTAGCATATTTTGTTCATTATGTGTTAATACTTTGGTTACAGGGACATGTTAGGTATGGTTTGTACCCTTGTTCCTTACTATACCGACTTGTATAGTATTTTGAGATTCATTTATCACTCGTACCAGACTGTTGTCTGACTCGAGGTTTTATGTTTTGCTTCTTATTATTTCGGGTACTCTTAAATGAGTAGACTAGATGGCAAGTTTAGGTGTACGCAGTGGTAGGGACGAGAAGGATGGAGCTTTCTTGTTTTATATATGGATATTCTATTGCTTATTTCATTGTGCAATACCATAAAGCCTAGGTAGTGTTTGCTTTACTACCATGAGATAGTCTATTTGGGTTTATTCCCTCTTTGTATAAACTTTATTACTATGTTGTATAACTCTGTGGATCTATGCTTTGATATTTGGTTCGCTTAGTTATTACTGTCTTTTTTGCTTTATACCTAAGATGGCTATTATATTTTATTTGATGCATTGTGAGATATACCACAGATTCTATGATCTTTTATTTTATTTCTTTTCAATCCTTGACAATCGCCCTATATCGACCGTGCACGTCAACAAGGTACTATTTAGTTATATTGGATGTCAGTGGTGTAAGGTGGTCATCACAGAGAACTTAACCTCTAATTAGACTGATTTGTGAAAGAAATAAGAATTGGTGCACGATCACTAATTGAATGATTGAGTAGTTGAGCAAAAGCTGATTGAAATTTTTGATAAATTCATAATTTTCCAAGCACCTATCTATTTTACTACGAGTGTCGCTATCTTCCCTCCATGTGAAGTTGTTGCATGTGTTATCCATCTCTTTAAGCCCAGCAGTGCTAAAGAAATCCATATCAACATTGATTGATTTATTGCTTGGATCACTTCTTTCTGAGTTATACATCACACAATTAAAATCCTCACATAATAGCCAAAGAATTGTGCAATTATTAGTTGTTTCAAAAATGTGTTCCCATAGTTTTCCGCTTTGATATTGAGTGTGAAAACCATAAATGATTAATATCATCATTATCATGCCACCTTTGTTTGCATGATACTTGTTATTACTTGTTCATCATTATAAAGAATGTTGTAGTTCCAAATATTAGTGTCACACATAATGATTATTCTGCTCTTACTATTACTCTCTATGTTATATGCATATCCCTAATCTGTTCTCATTGCTTTCACAAAAAAAATATGTTATCACTCTACAGTTTATGTTTCACTAACCCAACGAAACTAGGCTTCAATTTATTAATACGTTCATATACATCACTTCTTCTATTGGTGGAACTTAGCCCCCTAACATTCCATAAGGGGAATGTCATTTTAATTTTAAGAGGAAGAATCCTTAGTTTTAGAGCCAATAAGGAAGCTCGCTTTATTCCTCTTACTCTTTATGGCTTTAGCTTTGATTTGAGTAACTAAGTAGGATCATTCAGGGTTATCAATAAACCCCATTTTATATAGTGGCTTTAAACTTAAAGTTTTTTTCCTCTTGCTTAGTTCTTTTAGTCTGTGACGCCCCACCTCTATACCCACGCTAGCCAAGGACACTACGGAGTAATGCCGTCAACTAGCGCGGAGAATAAGGCTGTTGAGGAGCGACCATCCATGTAATTGCTTTGTGCGAGCACCGATATGTTAGATAAAATATAACTTTCATTTCATCTCAAGAGGAAATCCGACATACCGATACAAACTCAAAGCTACTACACAGTGGCTATATGGACTTCGGAAACAAGTATAGAAATAAACATAACACAAATCAGTCACAGACAATTCATATCACAAAGGCAGAAATAGATATGAATATAACACATGAAAGTGTACATCAGAGTAGTGGTCAAATAAGATCCACAATAACACAAAAGAATAGATACAAGTGCAAGACAATAGAATATGTATACATCAAGGAGTCTAATCTCAAACGTATACAACAAAAACTACTAAACTAGAGTAGTTAGCCAAAAGTCAAATGATGGTTCCAAATAAAAAGTCATGAGGAAGCACTTGTAAGATCTCAGTCTGACTCGAGTATTATTTAAGAAGAAAATAATAAACGGATCAGTCTAGCTATAATTATTAGATAAAATGATATAGAATAAGTGATATGACAAAAACGTATGATAACCATAAAGTCATACTGTGATAAGTATCTAATCGAAAATCAATCCAGAGATTAATCAATATCACAAGAATCTTCTCAAAGATTAAAAGAATGACATATTCTTAATTTAATTCACCAAGCCACAATAAATGACATACATATCAATGCCAACTGAAAAAGGTGGTGAAACATAAATCCCAGAAATCAATAATTAGAAATCCAGAAATCACAAGAAAAGGATGGCCAATCCCAAGTGGGAGCATGAAAACTCACAAACACGTGTATCACAAACAATTTGGAACACTGACGCAGTGCAAACGGTACGTCCAATGAACCGGAAAGTCGAGACATCGATGTAGTACAAACGGTACATCAGATGAATCGAAAAACAAAACAATTCGGAACATTGACGCAGTGCAAACGGTACGTCCAATGAACCGGAAAGTCGAGACATCGATGTAGTACAAACGGTACATCAGATGAATCGAAACACAAAACAATTCGGAACATTGACGCAGTGCAAACGGTACGTCCAATGAACCGGAAAGTCGAGACATCGATGTAGTACAAACGGTACATCAAATGAATCGAAACACAAAACAATTCGGAACATTGACGCAGTGCAAACGGTACGTCCAATGAACCGGAAAGTCGAGACATCGATGTAGTACAAACGGTACATCAAATGAATCAAAACACAAAACAATTCGGAACATTGACGCAGTGCAAACGGTACGTCCAATGAACCGAAAAGTCGAGACATCGATGTAGTACAAACGGTACATCAGATGAATCGAAACACATTAAAAGTACATGGGTTGCTAGCCCACAAAGAAATGAGACGAAGCTCAATAAAATGAAGTACAGTCCTTCACAAGGACAAAGAGACATCACACATTGCTAGTCTAAACCATAAAATGATCATCATCGATCATTAAGAAGTGTCAATTACACTAAGCTAGTAAATATAAGAGTTTAGCTTCATGTCCCATAACCACTTGCTTAACTTAAATATTTGAGAACAAACTATAGATCTCCACTAGAAAATTGTCACAAGAGTTTCAATCGAACAAGTCCATAAATTAACCGACGAAGTAAACGCAAGCGTTTCATACCACTTGTTTTGCTAAGCCGTTTAATTAGATTTTCTCATACGAATGAGGTAAAGGTTTGTATATACTAATAGATTGGAAAACGGTTTTAAGAAAAGAGCTTGGTAATAAATTAGTGTTGAAATCGTTTTAATGAAAGGGTTTTGATATTTACTACTAGTATAGAAAACCTTTATATTTTAAAGTGACAAATCATAGAAGTGATTGTAGAAACAATCAATCATAAAAATTCACATTCGAAGACGTGAATAAAATCCAAAGAAATCGATATCAAATCCATCAAAATGGATATTTCCAATAATTCCCAAAGAAAATGTCATCAAAGTCGATAATAAATGATAACAACAAAAGGGGGACAACACGAATCGATTAAAGTTGGAAATTCAAACAAAATAGGCAATATAGGCATAATTGGCAAATAGGAGCAGGTCGGTCAACCGGACTCCCTGAGTCGGTTGACCGGACCAGAGGCAGAAGTGCACGGGTAGCAGGTCGGTCGACCGGACCCTGAGTTCGGTCGACCGGAGTCTGTAACCTGCACTTCCAAACCAGAGGCAGGGAAGTGCCTGGGTAGCAGGTCGGTCGACAGGACCCTGAGTTCGGTCGACCGGAGCCTGTTGCCAGCACTCCCATGCCTATCTAATGAATGCCAATCCCTGCCAAATTGCTATCGGTCGAGCAACGGCACTAAGGGTTTACGCCAATCGACTACCCGACCATATAAGCTCCTCGATTCATCACCAAAAACATGATCAAAACATCAAAGCTATGATTTTTAAAGAATTGAACCCAAAACACCAAAAATTGGAATATTCACAAAAGCAATCCAAATCAAAATCAAATACACATGAATAAGTGTTAGGAATTCACACCCAACAATCGAAGATGATTATAGTCATAGATGTGAGATAAATATCTCACCTTTTACACAAAAACAATGAAGAGGAAGCTATAGAGCAAGGCAAGGACAATCACTCTTCAATTCGAACCCAACAAGCTTGAATCTAAGCTTAAAAGAGAATTATTTCCTAAAGTTAGGTTTAGGAATTTCTGAGATTGAAAGGAGAAAGAGTTGGAGAAGAAGAAGAGGATGCTTACCAATAGCTTCTCTTTGAATTTGGAGCTAGAACTTGATTTGCAAATGGAAACTAGGGCTTGGGAATTCTAATTTCCAATCTTTTCCCCCATTATTCTCTTTAGAGCTGAAAGTATTAGGAAAAGAAAGTGAATGAAGGGAGAGGGGTTTAGTTTGGATATTAGAAGGTTGATGGGCTGAAACACAAACCCAAACCCAAAGTGAAAAAGTAACAAAATTCTACTAACTCCAAACATATCGAAGTTTATACTCAAAATGGTCGCAAACGTCATTTTGAACTCAATGGAAGTGGTCTCGAGTCCTAATTCGACTGTTTGTAAAAAGTAGCTTTTCGGACAAAAATTCGACGAATGATAAAATATTTAAATATAAAATCGATAAATATGCGGGTTATTACAGACTCCCCTCCTTAAAGAAATTACGTCCTCGCAATACTTAAGAAGAAAATATATAGTAACAACCATAAAAGCATATTAACACAAAAAAAAAGAAAATTTGAAATAAGAAGTTCGCCATAAAGAGCACGAAAGAGTAAATCCGGATGAGTTCGCTCGATGAATTCTCTAGATTTACCAAGAGCAATCTTTGGGATTTTGAGAATCATTGAACTTTCACAAGAAAAACATCTTTATTTCGAAGGCGCTCAACCTCCGAAGCAATGATGCGAATAGAATGTTGCTCATAAGTCAAATAGGCGAAACTTCAACTTCCAAAATAATACCGGGCTCAAGAATAAAAATCGGAATCCCAAAGGCATTTTCGTAAATAAAAGACGTGAGAAAACATCATGAATAGTAGAAGACTGAACCGGTGGATCGGCGTAGCACCAAGGCGGTACGCCCAAGAAACTGGAAACTCAAATAACTCCGAACATCGACGTAGTACAATACGGTACGTCCAATGAATGGAAACTCAAATAATTCGGAACACCGACGTAGTACAAAAACGGTAGGTCCAATGAACCGAAACTCAAATAATTCGGAACACCGACGTAGTACAAAAAAAGCGGTACGTCCAATGAACCGAACACCATAAAAGAACATCGGGCGCTAGTCCATATAAGAAATGAGATAAAACTCAATAAAACGAAGTATATCAAAACGTCCGATGAACTTGATAAAAAGATAATTCCATTCAGACATCATCAAAGATTCAACCACTTGTTGCTTACGACTAATCGCATTGGCAACACGATTTCCCTTCTGGGAATAAAAAGAATATCAAGATCATAAGATGCCAGGAACTCGGGTCAACATGAAGTTCCTTATGAGAAAATAAATATTACAAAGATTTATGATCGAGGTGGAGAACAAATTTCTCCCCCAAAATGATGATGCCAAACTCTAAAAGCGAAAACAATAGCCGCGAGCACTAGATCATGAGTAGCATACCTAGTCTCGATCGGCTTAATGATTTAGAAGCACAAGTGATAGCACGTTCTCTTTTGTAAGAGAACGACATCCAAACCAATACGATTAGCATTGGTACAAAAGATAAAGTCTTGGTTCCCTTCGGGAATCACAAGAATAAGAGTATCGGAAAAGAAATCTTTCAAATAATCTTCTTTCCCGAAAAGCTAAAACTTTCAAAAATTACATTTATCTTTATGTAATAATCTTTCTAGAAAAATTTACATTTTTACAAGTCAATATATCGTGTCAAATTGTCTCATCAAAGCGTTTAGGAGATTCCTATCGATAACGTTGATCAGGCGCATCGACCAGAATTCTTAAAGCACTCAATGGGTAATACAATCACAAAACCATCTTCCATATGATAAAAATATCTCTTAGAAGTTTTAAGAATATTCTTTGCTCATTGAAGAACAAAATCCAATTATACTTATAAATAAATCTTATGAAAAAGATTTGCAAAATTTTAAATTGCTATTTCCATCCAAAATCAATAAATACAAAAATGAAGTCATCGAGATACTCATAGAAGACTCGATTTATAAAATGGATGAAATAAGTTGGACAAACTAAATGACATAATAAGTCATTCATAAGAACCATAACGAGTGCGGAATGCGGTAAGTGGATGCTAACTTCCGCAACTCGTAGCTAAAGAAAACCGGTGGCAAGGTCGAGCTGAAAAGACCTTAACACCTCTCAAAGGATTGCTTAGGTGATAATCCTAAGACAAGCTCAAAATACCGGAACATCACACAACTATTTAGATGAGAGAAATAACACTTTCCTCATCATGAGGGCTTAAAGAATGAAATGATGCCACCAAAAATTTGAAAACGGAGTCACAAAGAAAAATAGAAATCTGCTTAACAGCTAGGAAATGTCGAAGATGTATAGTCCACACGGGACAAAGGATATGGCTTCATAATAATTAAGCCAATCCTTACAAAGGTCATTTCCGAAGCATAAGTAAAAATTGGCTCGGAAAGAAAAATCACATAAAATAATTTCGACATCAATAAAAGCAAATTGAGTGTTGCGGATCCACCAACCGGATTCGCAATCCTCAAAGAAGTCAACAAGCCCAAAAATGTCTAAAGAAAAGGAATCAACAAGTTCTTTTGCTATAAAATAATGATACAAAACCCATATCAAAAAGAACTCGAATAAAATGATCATAAAATAAATGTCATCAAGGATAGAATGGATACCTTAACCAAGAGAAGTGTCACTAGGGGCTTGAACAACATTTAGCTTTCCTTCTCTCTTGTTTGGAAGTTTGGGGCATGAAGATAAAAGATGTCCCGAACCTTTGCAATAACGACAAAAAAATGGTTTCGGACACTCATTTGCATAGTGGTCCGTAGAACCACAATTATAGCATCGTCCATGACTAGAGGTAGGAGACTTTGATATCGAAGTTTCTTGTTTCCCTTTCTTGTTGGGAGTGGGACTGGGGCCTTTAAATTTGATAGGCCTTTTCATGTTGTTGTTGAAGTTTTGTTTAGCACCCACAACTTCAACATCACACTCTTTATCGGCCTCTTCAAGACGAAGAGCGATATCAATAAGCTGATCGAAAGAAACTTCCAATTTTAGAAGTAATGGCTTCTTGAGATCCTTGTTCAAGCCATAAACAAATCTCTGATTTTTCTTCAATGGGGTATTAATGTATTCAACCCCGTATTTAGAAAGAGATTCGAAAGATGCGACGTAGTCCGTTACAGAAGATTCACCTTGAACAAGGTCGATAAAACGCCGGGCCAAAGTTACTTTTTCAGCCTTCGGCACAAACTTCAATTCGAATCTTTCTCGGAATTGCTCCCAAGTGAGATCCGCTTCAACGATTTCAGAAATAAGAAGCTCATACCAATCCAGTGCTCTTTCTTGGAGCATGCTAGAAGCCACTTGGACTCGGTGGAGATCAACAAGATTCATGCGAGAAAAGATACGATCGCATGATCTAAGCCAAGCTTGGATTTCAAAGACACTCTCGGATCCCCGGAATGGCCTTCCACCCAAATCGGTATAATCTCTACACAAGCGTGCAAAACCGGATCTAGGATGAGTAGGCTCTGGAATGGGTCCGATAGCTTGAGCATTCTTAACAAGATCCAGAAGCTACTGGGCAGACATAAATACTCCCTCCTAAGGAGTAGCACTAGATTGACCGACGCTGGGATGGCCAGGTCTAACCATTTCTCTTCTCTAAGAAAGAAAGAAAGAAGAGGAAAAGGGTTATTCTCAAAATGAATATCAAACAACCTTGACTGATAAAACAAGGCATCACAAAAGAAAATAGGATAGAATGGTACGAAGACTCGAACCAAATCCTATGGCACGATTCCTAAGATAGACTTAGGACAATGATCCTTGCTATATTATTCTACATTGTTTCGAAGTTTGGCTCTGATACCAAGCTGTGACGCCCCACCTCTATACCCACGCTAGCCAAGGACACTACGGAGTAATGCCGTCAACTAGCGCAGAGAATAAAGCTGTTGAGGAGTGACCATCCATGTAATTGCTTTGTGCGAGCACCGATATGTTAGATAAAATATACCTTTCATTTCATCTCAAGAGGAAATCCGACATACCGATACAAACTCAAAGCTACTACACAGTGGCTATATGGACTTCGGAAACAAGTATAGAAATAAACATAACACAAATCAGTCACAGACAATTCATATCACAAAGGCGGAAATAGATATGAATATAACACATGAAAGTGTACATCAGAGTAGTGGTCAAATAAGATCCACAATAACACAAAAGAATAGATACAAGTGCAAGACAATAGAATATGTATACATCAAGGAGTCTAATCTCAAACGTATACAACAAAAACTACTAAACTAGAGTAGTTAGCCAAAAGTCAAATGATGGTTCCAAATAAAAAGTCATGAGGAAGCACTTGTAAGATCTCAGTCTGACCCGAGTATTATTTAAGAAGAAAATAATAAACGGATCAGTCTAGCTATAATTATCAGATAAAATGATATAGAATAAGTGATATGACAAAAACGTATGATAACCATAAAGTCATACTGTGATAAGTATCTAATCGAAAATCAATCCAGAGATTAATCAATATCACAAGAATCTTCTCAAAGATTAAAAGAATGTCATATTCTTAATTTAATTCACCAAGCCACAATAAATGACATACATATCAATGCCAACTGAAAAAGGTGGTGAAACATAAATCCCAGAAATCAATAATTAGAAATCCAGAAATCACAAGAAAAGGATGGCCAATCCCAAGCGGGAGCATGAAAACTCACAAACATGTGTATCACAAACAATTTGGAACACTGACGCAGTGCAAATGGTACGTCCAATGAACCGGAAAGTCGAGACATCGATGTAGTACAAACGGTACATCAGATGAATCGAAACACAAAACCATTCGGAACATTGACGTAGTGCAAACGGTACGTCCAATGAACTGGAAAGTCGAGACATCGATGTAGTACAAACGGTACATCAGATGAATCGAAACACAAAACAATTCGGAACATTGACGCAGTGCAAACGGTACGTCCAATGAACCGAAAAGTCGAGACATCGATGTAGTACAAACGGTACATCAGATGAATCGAAACACAAAACAATTCGGAACATTGACGCAGTGCAAACGGTACGTCCAATGAACTGGAAAGTCGAGACATCGATGTAGTACAAACGGTACATCAGATGAATCGAAACACAAAACAATTCGGAACATTGACGCAGTGCAAACGGTACGTCCAATGAACCGAAAAGTCGAGACATCGATGTAGTACAAACGATACATCAGATGAATCGAAACACATTAAAAGTACATGGGTTGGTAGCCCACAAAGAAATGAGACGAAGCTCAATAAAATGAAGTACAGTCCTTTACAAGGACAAAGAGATATCGCACATTGCTAGTCTAAACCATAAAATGATCATCATCGATCATTAAGAAGTGTCAATTACACTAAGCTAGTAAATATAAGAGTTTAGCTTCATGTCCCATAACCACTTGCTTAACTTAAATATTTGCGAACAAACTGTAGATCTCCACTAGAAAATTATCACAAGAGTTTCAATCGAACAAGTCCATAAATTAACCGACGAAGTAAACGCAAGCGTTTCATACCACTTGTTTTGCTAAGCCGTTTAATTAGATTTTCTCATACGAATGAGGTAAATGTTTGTATATACTAATAGATTGGAAAATGGTTTTAAGAAAAGAGCTTGGTAATAAATTAGTGTTGAAATCGTTTTAATGAAAGGGTTTTGATATTTACTACTAGTATAGAAAACCTTTATATTTTGAAGTGACAAATCATAGAAGTGATTGTAGAAACAATCAATCATAAAAATTCACATTCGAAGACGTGAATAAAATCCAAAGAAATCGATATCAAATCCATCAAAATGGATATTTCCAATAATTCCCAAAGAAAATGTCATCAAAGTCGATAATAAATGATAACAACAAAAGGGAGACAACACGAATCGATTAAAGTTGGAAATTCAAACAAAATAGGCAATATAGGCATAATTGGCAAATAGGAGCAGGTCGGTCAACCGGACTCCCTGAGTCGGTTGACCGGACCAGAGGCAGAAGTGCACGGGTAGCAGGTCGGTCGACCGGACCCTGAGTTCGGTCGACCGGAGTCTGTAACCTGCACTTCCAAACCAGAGGCAGGGAAGTGCCTGGGTAGCAGGTCGGTCGACCGGACCCTGAGTTCGGTCGACCGGAGCCTATTGCCAGCACTCCCATGCCTATCTAATGAATGCCAATCCCTTCCAAATTGCTATCGGTCGAGCAACGACACTAAGGGTTTACGCCAATCGACTACCCGGCCATATAAGCTCCTCGATTCATCACCAAAAACATGATCAAAACATCAAAGCTATGATTTTTAAAGAATTGAACCCAAAACACCAAAAATTGGAATATTCACAAAAGCAATCCAAATCAAAATCAAATACACATGAATAAGTGTTAGGAATTCATACCCAATAATCGAAGATGATTATAGTCATAGATGTGAGATAAATATCTCACCTTTTACACAAAAACAATGAAGAGGAAGCTATAGAGCAAGGCAAGGACAATCACTCTTCAATTCGAACTCAACAAGCTTGAATCTAAGCTTAAAAGAGAATTATTTCCTAAAGTTAGGTTTAGGAATTTCTGAGATTGAAAGGAGAAAGAGTTGGAGAAGAAGAAGAGGATGCTTACCAATAGCTTCTCTTTGAATTTGGAGCTAGAACTTGATTTGCAAATGGAAACTAGGGCTTGGGAATTCTAATTTCCAATCTTTTCCCCCATTATTCTCTTTAGAGCTGAAAGTATTAGGAAAAGAAAGTGAATGAAGGGAGAGGGGTTCAGTTTGGATATTAGAAGGTTGATGGGTTGAAACACAAACTCAAACCCAAAGTGAAAAAGTAGCAAAATTCTACTAACTCCAAACATATCGAAGTTTATACTCAAAAAGGTCGCAAACATCATTTTGAACTCAATGGAAGTGGTCTCGAGTCCTAATTCGACTATTTGCAAAAAGTAGCTTTTCGGACAAAAATTCGACAAATGATAAAATATTTAAATATAAAATCGATAAATATGCGGGTTGTTACATAGTCTGTCTCTGCCCATTGTTATTTTCTGTATTAGTCGTTGCATTGTTACTTGGAGCATTTGTCACTTTATTTGCAGTATGTTATGTAGAATTTGCAAAGGCTGGACAAATTGTATCGCTAACTTTTTTTTTCTGCATTGACCTTGCGATGATGACTCTTGGACAAACTAGGACCGGACTTTATTTGTTGAGTTGAATCTTACCATGTTTTACTATTGAATTGTCAATTATTATTTTTATTTTCTAATACTTCTTGTATATTTGTTCTATCATTTCCTGGGAGATTTTCGTTGTTATTCTTAACCTGCAATAATTGAGACTCTATATCCATTTGGACTTGACTATTTGCTTGTGATTCTGTCTGAGCTTGTCGGTGGCATGTGTTGCTTTAGTGTTGTTGCATCACTGTTATCTATCACATTTCTTTGACGATTTCTACTGCTACCATCCACTTGCATCACGTTGTCAACTTTGTTAGAACTTATTATTTGGTCAGAGACTCAAGCTTTTGGAAAAACTATAATATTTTTCTCCATGTCCAAAACAGTCGCAGTTATTACATTTATAAGGTTCCCACCCATACCGAACATCATGTCAAAAAAGATTATCATTCTCGTCTAGAACTGTAACTGCTTTAAGAAAATTAAATTCGGATTTAATTTCTATCAGAACTCTCGCAAATGATATATGAATCACTCCACTAACGACCTAATCCATTTTGATTGGGTTACCAATTAAGGAGGCAATGAGCCCTAGAAAACCACTTCTCAACATAATTAATCTCTTATCATAAAAATAAAGTCCACCTGCTATAACATTATCATAATCCACTTTTTTTCCTCAAACTTAACAATATAGAAACCATTATCTTTTGAATAAATCCGAAGGCTTCATGTAGGTTTCCACGCTCTAACTATATAAGCTTTGAAAAAATGATAATAAGGTTTAGATCTCATAACGTATAAGAAAATAGATAATTTTATTTTTTCCTTGCATTTTCCACATGATGTTTTGTCATTTTAGCGCACTTGATATTATTAAAACCATATTAAGCATAAAAAGAGATGGGAGAATATGATACCCCTTCCATATTGGCAACCACATCTCTTCATCCTTTAGGAACCTTGGGATTAGATCCCTCTGCTTGTGTTCATAATGTTTTTGTCCTTAGTCGATAAAGAGGGGAATTCTACATCATCTCCTAAGTTGAAATGTCCACGAACTTGAGTTTTTATCAAAGATCTGATCGTCTTTTGATATCAAGGTTGTATAAATCCTATTAGCTTGCCTAATGTCTAGAAGATAATAGATTAAAAAACACTTCATGGTTATTTTTTTAATAAAAAAAACACAATTCAAGTTTGTCAAGTTTCCTATTTAGAAAATCAGCCAAAATGATTTTTTTTCCTTTTTTTAATTAAAGAAAAATCGTTAATAAAATTGAACTTTACGTCAAAATCAAGGGCCACATTTCTTCATCCTTCTTCTCATTTCTCTTGCGTCTGACGTTTCCTGTGTGGAGACTCGAAGTAAATTGGATATTGAGAAATAAACACACTAAAACTTAAACAAAACATATTTCTATCTGTTTCATCAAAATCCCTCTTTCAAAATTCAATGTTTGCATTGACACTTTCTCTTCCTTCTTCCGCATGTTATGGCCATAAATCCAAACCCAAACACAAATCAAGGCTCATTCGATCAGCCCTTGTAGAAGCTCGACCAGTACCCTTGCCACGTGGAGGCGAAAGCGGCAATGGGCTCCCAGCGACCTCACGGGAAGCGTTGACGGTTGTGGCAAGGAATCGAACATTACGCGCAGAGGATTTGCAAGCAGAGGCGAGAGCAATGGCACGTGCGCTTAACGCTTCGGTTTATAGTCCGCAGATGGTTAAGGATAAATATGGGTCTCAACCAGTTAAGGTGAAGATTCCATGTTTTCTTATTTTGACTGCTTATATCAGCTTGATTCGTGTTATTAAAGTTTAAATGTTATTATTGTGATTGAAGCAGAGCTGTATATACGTTTCAATTTTTGTTGATCTTTTGTTAAACATGTTTACATCAAAAAAGTTTGATAGAGTAGATATGTTAAAATTTGAAAGCTGTGATCTTGTTTGACGAGTGAGTGATTCTGATGCCTTATTCTAGTGTTTTTTGTTTGGGATAAAGTAAGCTAATGTGCCATCAATTAATGCTTTTGAGCTTTCCTATGTTTATTCATACATTCTATTATTAAGGTAAAAAGGTTTATTCATTTCTACTCATTTTCAAAATCAATATATAAGAATATTGAACTTGTGATTCTAGTTGTTTAAGTAATTCTGATACCATAGTATATAATGGCATTGCTAACTTCTATCATGAACTCTTTTCTTCTTCTTCTTCTTCTTCTTCTTCTTCTTCTTCTTCTTCTTCTTCTTCTTCTTCTTTACATTCCTTATGATATCATGAAGTATACCGTAGTGTAGTATCCTACATGCTAGGATGGTCATGGATGTTACCTTTTTATCTACATTCTTTATGATGTCATGAAGTATACCATAGTGTAGTATCCTACATGCTAGGATGGTCATGGATGTTACCTTTTTATCTACATTCTTTATGATATCATGAAGTATACCGTAGTTTAGTATCCTACATGCTAGGATGGTCATGGATGTTACCTTTTTATCTTCTTCTTCTTCTTCTTCTTCTTCTTCTTCACTTGTGCATTGTTATTGGATATGTGCACCATTATTAAAATCTTACATTTATTCATAGATGATAGTTGAAATATTTTGATGTATAATGTTACAAATGCATCATATTTTAGTAAATTTGCTAAGTGATTGTGATGCCTTAATTAGTATTATTTGGTTTAGGTAGCAATGAGGGCTTTCGAGATATTTTCGAGTTTAGGATCATTTGCCTTAAAATTGTGGCTGGATGAAAAGCAAGGATTGCTTGATATAAGAACAAGGGAGAGAGCTATTGAGCTTAGGGGAATTTTCACTAGATTGGGACCCACATTTGTTAAAATTGGGCAAGGATTATCCACTAGACCTGATATTTGCCCTCCAGAGTTTCTCGAAGAACTTACGGAGTTGCAGGTGAATGTTAAAGATTTATGTATGGTTACGTGCACTATGTATCCTAGAGTTATTTTATGCACATTCCTGAATTTGACTCAAGTTACTTTGGATATAAACAATACAAATTACTTTGGATATAAATAATACAACCAAACAAAGAAGAGATGCTTTATGGTTTGAGAATTATATCATTTTTCTCGTTTAGTATCACTTCTGCTTGAACGGTGTTTTTATAAAGATCCATACCACGTAACTTATATTGAATATCCACAGAATAAATTGTGTACATAAAAATGCTACCATGACAGAAAATAATTCGTATCATTTTTCTTAACATAATCGTCTTGTTCAACTTAATCGTTCCCAAGGTCATGTTACTTAGTATCCTCCAATGTCACAATCTATCAGTTATGACCAATTTGGAAATGAGGATCAGGCATGTCCAAACCTTCAGAATTGTTGTTTGTTCTTCAGATCGCAAAAAGTGCCTTTATATCTGTTTAGTAGCAGAATGATCATCTTGTTGTACTTTCACATCATTTAATCTACGCATGCCTCATTGAATTCAACATGTTTTTAAGTGTTCAACAACTGAAATGGTATTGCTTCTGCCAGAAGCAAATCTAGCTTTCTATTTTAGGAGGATCAATATTTGAGAGGGGGCAGAATGTTATGTATAATGTAGATAAAATATGCATAATCAAACATAATTTCAGTAATAAGACACAAAAAAACCATCAATCAGACAACATTTGAGGGGGGACAGATGCTCCCTAAGAGCTTAAAGTAAATTCTTCCCTGGCTGCTGCATATAGTAGGAAAGTTCCCTATTCCCCGTGTGTGCGTGTGCTTGCGTGTGTAATGCAAATTAGCATGATTACCGGTTCCACAAGTCCTCTATTCATTATTACACTGTATTTGCAGAAACAGTGAAGTAGTGTACCGATTATCATCTGCTTTTCTGCATCTAAAATCCTTTGGACCATGATAGTCTGAATTTAGCAGGAAGAAAATATTTTCTTGTCTTTGATTAGGATGGATTACCTACGTTTCCAGATTCTGAAGCATTTGCATGCATTGAGAGGGAACTTGGCTTGCCTTTGGAGTCCATATACTCAGCCATATCACCTTCTCCAATTGCTGCAGCAAGTTTAGGTCAAGTTTACAAAGCACGACTAAAATATTCTAGTCAACTAGTGGCTGTTAAAGTGCAACGCCCAGGCATAGAGGAATCTATAGGTCTTGACTTTTTCCTTCTTAGGGGTTTGGGTTTCCTTTTAAATAAATATGCGGATTTTATTACAAGTGATGTTGTCGCACTAGTTGATGAATTTGCACGAAGGGTGTTCGAAGAGCTCAATTACGCACAGGTACGTGCTTCATTATTAAATGAGTCTTTCCATTATCAATATAGAACAATTAGCCCATATATTTTCCACTATTTTATGCCATATAACTGTATTTATTGCTTCAGCCAAATTCCTGATAATTGGTTAGAATCACTGCCTTCAAACTTGATCTATATTGTTGCTAGTGTTTTAAACAGGAAGGCCGAAACGCTAAAAGGTTTAAAAAGCTGTATGCTGACAAAGCAGATGTTCTAGTTCCAGATATTCATTGGGATTACACGAGTGCTAAAGTTTTAACAATGGATTGGGTAGATGGTGTTAAGCTAAGTGAACAAGAAGCTATTGAAAGACAGGGTCTAAAGCTCCTTGATTTAGTTAACACAGGAATCCAGTGTAGTTTGAGACAGCTACTTGAGTATGGATATTTCCATGCAGATCCTCATCCTGGGAATCTCCTTGCAACCCCTGATGGAAAGCTTGCTTTTCTCGATTTTGGGATGATGAGTGAAACTCCTGAAGATGCAAGGGTTGCTATTATTGGTCATGTCGTTCATTTAGTTAATCGTGATTATGAAGCTATGGCTCAAGATTATTATGCATTGAAATTTTTATCACCTGATGTAGATGTTACTCCAATTGTGCCTGCTCTTAAAAATTTCTTTGATGATGTGCTTAATTCAACAGTTAGTGAGCTGAACTTCAAAACCATAGTGGATGGTTTGGGAAATGTTCTATATCAGTATCCATTTAATGGTGAATTTTGCCTTCCATCAATATAAATAGTTCAGATATCTTTATCTTGTATTGTGTATCGTGACTTTGTGTCTAATGCAGTTCCAGCATACTATGCACTGATACTGAGATCACTTACGGTGCTGGAAGGTTTGGCTCTTTATGCAGACCCAAATTTTAAGGTCCTTGCTGCATCGTATCCATATTTTGCCAAAAGGCTACTTACTGATCCTAATCCATATCTTAGAGATGCACTTATAGAGTTGCTGTTCAAAGATGGGAGATTCAGGTGTGCTCTTGTGTTAGCAAATGATAATTTAACAAGCGACTAATTTAATAATCTCTTACCTTTGATTGTATATCAGAAAACTATCATGTCTTCGGAGTTTAAATCATAACATTTTTGCTACTCAGTTATTTATTTAATTATTTATTATTCTTCATTTTCAGTTATGCATCAGTAGACCTAAGTAAACTGTACACTAACTTTCATGTGCTAGTTTAAGATTAGAATAAATATTCATGGGGAAAAAGTGTAGCCAGTTGAAATGTAATTACGTTTCTACTGTCTAGCTGTATGATCAAAAGTGAAGGGTTTCCTGCTATTGAACTAAAGATATAATCGAGTCATGTGTTTGTGTATTGATTCGTTTTTCTTGAAAGCTAAGGGAATGTTTGGTTTCATTTTGTATTTTGAGTTTTGTGTTTTCAACTTACACTAAGAAATAGCAAGAAATAAGAGAAAAAGATTTATAATTCTTAGCCATTGCGACGACTAACGGACAACGAAGAAGTTGGATTGTTCTCCCTGCTTTTGTTATCTCTCGAAACACGAAAAACAAAATAAACTTGTTTTCTATTTTACATGTTAATTTCATTTTTCAAAATTGTTTGTTTTTCAACAATACATACAACGGACGCGCTTTTGTGTAGACGAAAACACAAAACTAAAAACGACAAGCCAAACGGGGCCTAAGATTGTGTTTGATTGATGTTTTCAGTTTTGAAGTTTGAGTTTCAATCATGGTTTTAGTTTTCAATTTTGTGACTGTTTCTAGAATTGTGCTTGGTTAAAGTTTTCTGTTTTGAGTTTTTTTTTAAAAACTTTTGTTTATTTTATGAAACTATTTATAAAAATACTTACCAAAAATTGAAAATTTTCAGAAAATAATAATAATAAATCAATTTTCTTTTTGCAACACAAATAATTTTGGGATATTAATTATAAAAGATAATTGTCGTGGAAGGTGCGCCATAGCGCAATGCACGGTGAGGTGTGACAATTGTACATTTCCATGACATGGGGCACATGAAAAGACACACTAAATGGTGCATATGACGGAAGACACGCGAGGGGCACAACACAAAAATAGACACGTCTTTTTATTTTTTTAAAGTCTATCATTTTTTCACAATAAGAAAATGCATAAAAATTAGTATTCGTTATATGATTGTGTTTACAAATTAATGCTTTTATAGAATTTTTTTTTTCAAAAAATTCTTTTTGCTCGAAGACAAACACATGTAATTTATTGATATGGAAAAACTAGTTGTTTTGTGAAATACATTCTTAAAGCAAATTGTAATATAACATTGATCATGTATTAATATTTGGTGTTTTAATGTATTATATATCTATTCATATGATGATATGATAAACTGACGTAAGATCTAAATTATAGATTTTTATAGTTCGATGCGATCAAAACATGCTCAAAAGAAAGTAATTCTACCTAAGTAACACAACATAAAGCAATATATAATGAAATATCATATCGCTTCAATTTTTCTCTCTTAAGACCTACAAAATCAACTATAAGTTTATGCTTGAAATTAAATTGCTAAACAATAGTTGTAAGCTTTTCACTCAAAATTAAACTTCTAAACTAATGTTTAAACATTAAACAATGTAATGTAATTAAATAATATTCCACGCTTATGACATTATGTTTAATGATATTTTTGCAAAATGACTTAAATAATCTTCTTTTGGACATATATTAGTAAAAAAATTATAAATTATATTACTCTAGTTTAATATATATAATATTTTAGTACATGCAAAGTAGTTCAAAAAGGCATCTGTCATTTGCTATGTCGTGCATCAAGGCTTCAATAAAGTTTAGCGTCTTTTTGCGGCATGCGCCTTTAGGAACTATGGAAAAGATCGAAGTTATGTAAAATCGCAAATTTTAAAAAATAACTAACAAAAATGGGAAATAATATTAATAATAATTAAGGAAAAAAAACCAAAGGTCCATATTTTATATAAATAGTTTCGAAATTTCTTTAAAAAGCCTAATTTTACGAAAATTATAACTTTTTTGAGAAATTTGGATATTTTGTAAAATTCAGATATTTTTTTATAAAATACATATCAATGAACTCCTAAAAAAATTCAAACTTGTTGAATTATTTCGTTTTTTCCCACATTTTCCAATTGATTTCATTATTTTCTAATTGTTCCATTTTTTTGAATTAATAATTTTTTCCCATATTTGGTATTCTCATTTTTCTGAACCTTTTTTCTAACTTCCCAAAAGAACGTGTTTTTTGAACTTATTGAGCTTGATTATTTTTTTCAAATGATAATATATTATTATTTTCAAGAATTTCAAATCTTTGATTTTATTTTTCAAATTCTATATTTATTTCAAATTATTTGATTTTTTTTAATTCTATAATTTCTTCGAGTCTGGAAACAGCCTTTTCGCAATGTGAGGAGCCTCGTGCACTGGGTTCTACCTTTTTCTTTGAATGTGAAGAGAAAAAAAGAGCTTGTTCCTAATCCAAATGAAAAGTAATTCATTGTTTTGAAAATATTTCAGATGATTATTCAGTTTTTTTTTATTCTTTTATTTCATTTGAAGTTTTTTTTACAAAAATTGATTATTTTCATGTTTGCAATTTTATTTTCAAATTTTTGCAATATTTCAGATTTCTCCCTTTTTTTCCAAATTGAATCAAAATTTTCTAACCTTTTGAATTTGCTGAACTTTCTCAAATTTTGGACCTTTTTCAAATTCAAATTTCTCGAAATATTTCAAATATATTTTTTGGACTTACATTTTTTATTTCTTCAAATTTCTTTTATTTAATTTTGAAAATGTGCAAAAAAATATTAGTTTTTGGATTTCAACATTTTTTTGAACTTTTTGCATTTTTCGTACCTTTTGTTCAGTTTTTCGAACTTTCAAAATTTTGAATTATTTTTAAATTAAATTTTTTTGTATGTTTTCCAAGTTTTTTAATTTTTATTTCTTCAAAAGACCTTATGAAAGAATTCAACTTTAAAAGTACCCAAAACAATAAAGTATGGTTGAGTTACACATTAAAGAGGGATTAGCCAAAAGGACACCAAAAAAAAAAGGACTTAGGACAGAAATTTTAAACTGAAGGACAAAGCCCACATCTTCTCTCATCGACATCAATCATGTCTCAGCATCACCGCATAGCTGGTCGTTGGCGTCAGCACCTTGCCGCTTCATCTCCATCGTCTCCGTTATCGCCGTAGCCCCGTCGTCGTCACCTACGTTGAAAACCGTAGCCACCACCCTAAATCATGGAAACCCTAGCCCTAGCCGTCACCAGTCTCAACCCCGCATCACACCATCACGCTGCCGCATCGCCTAAAACCATAACCGACACAATAATCTAAAAAAAAAGTCAACAATAAAAAAATGCTAAACTGAACAAGCATTACACGATTATAATGCTATATACATTTATACAGTTTTAAAATACAAACTTAAACTATCATTATAAGTGTGTAATGTTGTAAACATTTCTATAGTTTAAAATGTGCTAAATTAAACTAGCATCATACATATATAATGTTATTTTCATTTTTACAGTCTAAAAAAATGCTAATTATATTGAGCATTTTCGGTTGATATTTGGAAAAAAAAAGGAAAAAAAAAACAACCACCGCAGCTAGCCGGCCATTGAAGTAGAATCACCACCTGATATCACTACCGCGCCACTAACATCAATTTGCGTCGTAACCCGATTAAAAATTCACCATCCCTCTCCAAAAACTAGAAAAACCTAAACTAGATCTGCCACCACAAGATTCCCTCTGTCCATCTCCGCCTCCCCTGCAATCGAAACCCGCCCTACCGCTACACTGGAACCTAGCTAGCCAGCGCCCTCCTCCAGCAGTTGTCATCTTATTTCCTGGACATGGGCTTCGGGTAAAAACATTTAGTCTTAGGGTGAATTATTGATAAAAGTTTGTCCTTGGGGCCAAAAGTTAAACTTCTTGCCATTGAAGCTGAAATGATTCACAACTTTTTCCTTGTGCCTATTTTCCCATACATTAGAACTATTTGTTGGGAAATGAGTGTTTTGGAATAAGAGTTTCGAAAATTCGCAAACAAAATGCATTTTCGAAATTTTGAGCATTTCAACTCAAAATGCTTCCAAAGTGGCAAGCCAAACTCACACTAGTACTTTATGCAATTTTCCTTCTTGTAGATGGAACAGACTCGAAAATCTTCTAGTACAGGGAAGCAAAGATCGGGATTTTTCAACTAAAGAGGCTTTACAGCCAGTCTTAAAATTATTACTGGGACCTGATGGAGTGGAATTAAGAGCTCTAGTTGTAAAAGAAGCTGTTTGTGTGACTGAAGCAGTTCTGTTAGGCACACTTATCGATACATATAATTCGATACCTGAACCTATAAAAAGTTTTGTGTCAAATGGAAATGCTGTGCATCCTTTAAGAATGAATGACGATGACAGAGAAAGAATGCTTGAACTCCGCGCTACAGTCTTCAGAATATGGGGTCTTTTGATGACTTCACAAAATTTCGATCCTGCCATTTTGTTTCCAATTTTACAGGTAAAATGTTGTGCCAGGGTCTGTGTGATGTCTTATAATGCATTTTCACTATTTTTCATTATTATTTTCTCAACTTTCAGCTTGTAGGACTTTTCTTTTCTTTTAAATTTTGGTTTAGCGGTCAAGTTAAATAGAGTCTAAGTTTAATGTACTTATTTACATTTTAGGTTCTTCAAGAACCAGAAGTTCTGAGTCTTGGTGGCATGGTTGTTGGAGGAGTTTCACAGCGTCTTTCTGCACGACTACTACAACAGCTTCTTCTACCCCCTACATCAGATGCATCATAAAAAGAGAGAGAAAGAATCATATTTAAAACAACAAACAACCATTGAACATGTGGTGTATTCAAAGAAATTCATAAAGAAATGATATCAATATTATTCTGTATAGTAATTCATTATTTATTTAGCGAAGATGAAGAGGCCACAATACTGTATTGTCAGTGTACAGAAATGTAACATTATAAATATGTTAGAAATGCTTGATATATGTAAACAATATCATTCAATTATTTGTGTACATTCTCAAATATAATTATACAGAGCTGTTTATTTTTCTATCATTACCATGCGTTGCATGGTCCTCGAGCATTTTATGTCAGTGTATGGAGAATTTGAGATTGCAAATCAACTATATCTACGGTTGATAATGACTATGATGCTATCTTAAATTCTTTTGGTAGCAGCGTGGTTATTTTTGAGCTTGTGAATGTGCTTGCTAGTATTATCAGCAAGTATTAAATATGCCTTAACCAGCTCCTCTTTTAACATGAAAAGAACTGAAGCTGCAAAAACACTCTGCACAATTTTTGTGCCCATCCCTTTGTAAAAACCTCGCAGTCCTTCGTATTTTATCATTTTGATTATTGCATCCATTGTACCTGAAATTCACAAGTCCGGAAAATCCAATATGAAAAACAAATACCAGTTGAAGAACAAAAAACAGCAAATGATTGCGATAATATTCTTTGATAAGCTCATTGAACTTCAACATGTTTTTGTATGTCAGTTTCTATACATATATCAGGCTAACACCAATTCGTTCTTGCTTTAAGCAAGTAGCAAAGACAAGTGCAAGTTTGATATAGGAATAATTAAAAGGAATATTTGAATTGTTTATACTTCTTTTGAGACATAAATCATATGCATGCTACACAGTGGCACAAAAATACCTGTATATCTCAATGCATTATTCTTGCCAATCTCTTGTTTTGCTTGTAGCCTTGACTGAATTAAAAAAAAAAGGCATCAAGTAGTGCAAGCTATGCGATTAATGAGAATGATGACTTTGCGATGAAAGTCGTGAAGATGAGATCTGATTAGCTCTTCATGATATTTATGTATTGTTAAATAAAAATAAAGAAGAAGAAGAAGAAGAAAGAGAAAAGAAAAAAAAAAAGAGAAGAAGACCTAATAGTAATTAATTACACATATCAGTGGAGGCTAAGCCAGTATATATTCTAATACCAGTAGGGACTCAATGAAAAATCAAAAAGATAAATTAGACATGTATCAATAGTCAAGATAACAATGGGGTAGTCTCCAGACCCCCCATCATTTATCCCCCGAATATCACATATTGACTTTCTCGTATAAAAAATGTATCAGACTGAGCTAATTTTTTACATGCATATCATTTTTATCATGCAGATCACCCATACAAAATTTTAGATCTTTTCAGAACACTTCTAACTGTTTCAAAATTGCTTTCCAAATCAATGGTTAAAATAAATATTTTTTTAACCACTCTTATTCACTGAAGATTTTAAAGGAGCTATAAGTTTTGAAATGCTACAAAATTTTGTGAAGATGAACTAGAGTATTCGAAGATCAATATTCAATAAAAAAAAAACCTCAGTCTAAAATTTCTTGACATGAAAATTAAGATATGAAAATTTTAGTGGGGGTTTCTGGGAGATTGAAGTGATGGGGCACAAATTTCCTTGTATATTGATGTCCAAAAAGTTGATGAAGTTTGTAACTCAACTGTAACCTCATCTTGCTCTGCCACTGTAACCTCAGTGGATGTGCAATGTATAGTCAAAGTGTCAATAGGAATGGATGCACCACAAATAGTCAAGTATGTATGTACGTATATAACAATCTCATGTGGCTATGGTGTTGTAATCTCAGTGTGGATGCAAAGCAAAGTCAAAAGGCGGTAGAGATGGATGCACTATGAATAGTCAAAATGCATCCCTTCTTTTTGTATGGGGGCAAGAGAACACAAATTTCTTTATATATCAATGCATATACCCAGAAAAGGATGCTGGAGATGAATGTCCCACTTAGCCTCATGTGTCTACCATTGTAAAGTCACCTAAGCTGAAATTTTGCCTATTTCCCTTAAGCGCTATATACACTACATGCTAAATGAGAACTTCTTCATGCATTACCAATAGATGGCTCACATGACATTTTTAACCTGCTCAATGAGTTGTATCATGAAACATATATTAATATATTTTTCGCATAACCAGTAATAAGCAGGTAAAATGCATCACGTAAGAATCCTGTTAGTATCTAAATGAGGAAATGACACTTACCTTAACAACTAATAAGGGATATGTTGCTACAGTTGCTCCCAATTTGGCTACTGCTCCCACCAAAAAAACCTGTAGGTTAAAAGAGCCGGTTAACAAAATAACAAAGAGACGCATCCAAGTTCATTTTTTTTCATGAGTATAAGTCAATAATGTCCATGCGATAATGAAAGATGTATGCTAGTAAAAAAATGGAATACCTCCAAAGCAGTAACAGGCTTCACTCCATGTTTGTTTGCAGTACGCTTTGCTCTTAGACGCTTCAATGATGTTTCATATATCATGAATTGGATCGAAGGATTGCACACCTAGAATCAAAACATAATTCAAAATACAGATTGCATAAGAATAACCTGAACACTGATATAATTTAGTCAAGAAAATGACCATGATAAGAGTAGGAATGATTCCTTTCCAAAATCCTTGAATACCTGCTTCGTGATACACCTCTTTCATCTGTTTATGTATTGGAGGAAAAAAGAATGTTAGTCACAATAATTATCCAACTAGGTAGGAAAATTGTTTCATGTTCAAGGAATTATAGAAAACAATTACTCAGAGTTTACAAGCGAAGCTTGATTCTCTGGATCTTTCATGTGTGTGTGTTTTATGTATCACAACGATATTTTTTATAGCCTGAAGAATGGAGATTTTATGACATGCACAATCAGAAGTTTTTGCACAATATCTGATTTACCTAGGGATTCAGTTATTAAAATAAAATCAGAAAAACATGTCAGCATAAACAACTCAATTACAGTAACTAAGTTAAGTCGAACATCTATAACATAGTTCAAGTGAGACACACAGGAAAAAGTTTGAACATCAAATGCCTAAACAATTAAGATATATACTGACAGCATGAATCGTTCCATATGGGCGTGGTTTGATTGTATCCAGCTCAGCCAATTTGGATTGTAAAACAGAAGGTTCTAAATTGTTTTCAGATGCTTCTTTTAGTATTCCCTCCTTCTTAGCTTCGGTAATTTTCTTTTCTGCTTGGGTATGTGTCTGAACAAAATTAAAAGATTCTTGGTGATAAAAGTACTCGCTGTAGTATCAGTAGCAACTGAATGATGTGAATAACTACTATATATGTGACTTATGCCCATCAGCATATACATTAGAAAGTAGAAACATATTAATGCAGTTTTCCATCCCAAAGTGAGAACCATCTACCCACATGTTATTCTTACACTTACAAAGCATAAAGTGTGTAACAGTGTAGTTTAAAGTTTGAACAAAAAGGAATATGACAAACATCCTGCTGATTCAGTGGGTATTTTCTACTGGTGGTACAAGAAACAAAAATCCTGCTTAGCGTGTGTATTCACTAGAACATGAAGCAAATAGCAATATGTACACATATCAGGGGAATGCATGCACTTAAAAGTTCTGTAAATTGGCACAAAAACGAATTGAACAAGTTTACATGAGAATAAATGATATTTCTGGTATATGCTTGTAAGTTTTAATACGCGATATTGCAACCCATTAACTATTGCAGGCGAAGGCGCCGAGGATTTGAAATCGTCACCGTACACACTGCAGGGTATAGGCATATATAGGCTATCTAACAAATACCTGCATACGCGTCACAAGGACCCATATGGGGATTGTCAGCAATACATTTATTGCCCTACAAAAGAAGAAAATCAAATGTTAGTTTTAGCAATAGATGTATCCTGACTTCATTAACAGTAATGCAAATAGGGCTGTTATGATAACGGTAACCGTTACCGATATGAAATAACCGTTACCGTACCGATACTACTGATAACTCAAAAATGACCACCGATACTTTACCGCTACCATTAGTAAAATGTTTGTTGATATACACCGATATATCGGTAAACCGTTGACTGGTAATAGTAAAATTACCGATACATAAAACTACTAAAATTTTATTATATTAAAATTTTGATAATGGTAAAAAAAAGTAAATATTTTATTATTAATTCTAACTCCATTAATGCCAACGTAAACATTTTGACTTATTTTAGTTGACAGAAAATTTTCTTGATCCATCACAACAACAATATAAAATAATAATTTTGTCAGTCTTAAACTTTGAAGTTAATTAAGCCAAAAAAAATATCATCATAATAATATTACAAGTATCTGCTTAAAATCTGATATACCTTCAAAAGTTTTTGTGTTAGGGTTAATTAAAATAGTGAAAAAATCAAATTAATATGACTGGTAAATTTACCATTATCACTGGTTTTGGCCTATTTTTACCGCTACATTTACCGTAAATAATGGTAAATTTACCATTACCATGCCGATAGCATTGGTATACCGATGTAGCTCGATATTAATTATCAATTGCTTGGTATTGGTAATTTTACCACTACCATAACACCCCTAAATGCAAATATATACACACAAAAATATAGATAAAATCTTAATATGCATTGTAAATTCATTGGTCATGGATATTATTTCAATGGACTGAATTTTTAAGGAAAAGAGGTTGAGAAAACAAGATTTTTACCCAGCAATGGCAGCAACAACAAGCCATGAGAACATGCCAACAGTACCATCACCATGTCCTTTCTTCTTCTGCGAAGAAGCAATAGCCTCGGCTTTGTTCTTGAACACTTGATAAAAATAGTAGTATACACCCTACCAAGTCAAAATAAATAAATAAATTAAAGAAGAAAAAAAGAGTATTGGTGGTGGGCATTAAATTCACCTAATATTTAGCCTCAAAAGAGTAACATATGATTGAGAACCAAGTAACATAATGAGATGTGAAGAACTTGAATTGTGATTATCCATCGATTTACCACGATAGGGGCAGTCACATATCAACTGAGATTCACACTGGACATTCACTTTCAACCTTTAAAGGATAGCAAACCCGCCAATATACTGTGATGTCAATAGAAGGTGCAAGAATTGAAAGACGACGATGACAATATTTCTTCTGCTAATTACAACAAAAGTATGTGTTTTGGAACCAGTGCAACATTCTCTAGGAGTCTACTGACAATGTCCGATATAGTTGGGTATGAAATATAAAATATAACATCATTGTAAGTGAAGATATTTCAACAAAGGCAGGTCTATGTATTATTCACCATTGGCTATAGCCCTGTTGAAATCTTGGTTTTGGTTATGCATAATATTTTCGATTTAAGTACATCATGAAGCATTCACAGAATGTAGCCTAGGACAATGGTTCATGTCTTTCCCATGAACTAATGCAACTACTGTTGGAACAAATTAAATCCATATGTCCTATGATTTCCCACAATGCCCTTATAATTTTTTAAATGTATTTATTGTAAAATAAATTATAATAAAAACATTATTGTAAGGTAAATTTTAATAAATTTTACAGATTCTATATTAATTATATTTAATCATATCGATCATAATATTTATCATTTGCCAATATGGATAGAGCAGTTGGTTAGGACATCCGGCGCTCACATGTAAAGTCGAAGGTTTGATCCTTGCTAAAAACATATCCTTGTGAAAATTTAACCAAGTTAAAAAAATTATCATTTATGTTACTACTTTTTTCATCATAAAAGCATAATGGGTTTTCATTACTTTTAAAATAGAGAAAACTTTCTTTCAGTTAATTTTAGGAAAGAAACTATTCCTCTTCAACCAAAATTTTTTCTTAATAATTAATTATCGAGTAGTCCATCATTCAATGGGTTCAAGTTTTTGTTCTATCATGCTGGAAACAAAGAAATTGATGGTATCTTCAATAATTAGGTTTTATCAAACCAACACGGTATGGAAAATTAATTCTTAATGGGAGAAATTGATCTTCTCAAACACGATAAGTGTTTTCCAATTGATTTTATTTGTTTATTTATCATGTAAAATAATAAAACTGATTTATGTGGTTTTTGACATAAAGATCTAACAATCTTGAGAATTGAGTTTTTCTTAATTGTCTTGAGTAGAAATCTAAATGTAATTCCTTTTCTTCGATAAAAAGAAGAAGAATGTATTGTTTCAGAAGAAGATATTTTTCAAAGGGAGTATAAAATAAATCCGATGCTTTCTTTTAGAGATAACAACATCATACACTTTTCATTTTATATGTTTATTTTTAGAACAAGAGTGGTACTTAATTTAAGCAGATCACTCATTTTGGTATCTCGGAGGATTGAACCCAAGACCTCTAGAACCACAATCTAATGATCTTACCACTTGAACTAGTGGTCCTTACAAAACTCTCCCTCACTTGTATATCTTTAACCATTTTTATAAAGAAAATAATATATTATTTAAAAATACGGAAGAGTTGTTTAAATACTATGAAGATGGAAAACTGAAATGTGAAACTTTATTTTGTTGTTTTTTAGTGTACTCTAAAATATTAGATTGATTAAACAAATGGAATTCGCTACAATAACATAAATTCAATTTTATCAATATGTAAGAATATGCAAAATGGAGGAACTTTAGAGGAACTTTGATGATATGATGTATCGTCTTCCCTAAATTTTTGTTTCTAGTGTAGAATTTAACAAAACACAAATTCGAATATAATGGTTTTTTTGTAAATAAATATAAACATATATTGCTTAACCAAAAACAGTGTATAAGAAAATGCCCAATAAAACATTATCCTCAATAAAGTTACAATTATATTTATTGCAATATTGCACACATTTTTTAAACAATGATAGTTTCATAATTTATGTTTTAAATTGGTTTAGATTACTTTTTAGATTGTGCGTGACTGTCATTCATGAAATAAAACAATTAAATCTCACAGTTCCAGTATAGAATAGAAAATCAATACGAATATTTCATATATATTTTCAAAATTAGAACAAGTTTTGATGTCTCTTAACGACGAAGTCAGGTTTGTAGTTCACTATTATCCAGAGTAACTCCCGGTCACAATTAAACTTATAACATAACCCTGAAGTAAATATGTTACATGACTTCAAATTGTTATTTGCTTATTGTCTCTTGATTAGATTAATGTAAATATTAAAAAACTGTGTGTTTTGAAATATTGGGCATTGATATTAATTGTAGATATTGTATATTCTTTTAATCTTTTTGAAATCACATTTCCCACTGAAATGTCTGTTAATGTATGTAATATCTCAATATTGCATAATCTTAATGTTCACGGTAATTAATAACCAGTTTTCTTAATGTACATTTGCCAAGAATTACCAATAGTCTGAAAATCACGATTATTTGGACGTGATAGTACTTAAAAAGTATAATTAAATTAACTTTTATTAGGAAGGAGCTAATAAGTAGATAGGTCTTCTTATCAAGTAATTTTTTTGTTTCTAGGAAGTTCTCGCTTTTTCTTAATATTCTTCTAGTTTTTTGTAACATGGTTGATTGATAGTTAATACCAGCGAGGTTTGATCCCAACACCTCTATATAAACAATTTAGAGATATATCGATCTCCCATAAAGGACATCATTCTTCTAAAATCGTTTAATCCCTTTTAAACCAATTAAACCTTGAAATTATTTTACTTCAATGTTTGGATTATAAGATTCATAAATAAATATAGAAGAAAGTGATTATAATGAAAGAATGTTGAAAAGAGAATCAACTGTAAGATCTTTACTTGCAAATTTAACAAACACCAAACTAAACCCTAAAACCCCAAATGACCATACATACTCAAATCCAAATCAAACCTAAAACCCTAAAGTTTTTTTCATATTGTCAAATCTTCATTGTAGAAAACCAAATTTTGACTTGATTAATAAAATTGTTACAAATCTTCATGTAGCAAACCTAAAGCAGTTGAGAATCCGTATAAAGAACGATCTAAAATGCCAAATCTAACTACTAATATGATACAAAATAGAAATTTATGTTAATAAAGAACTCATGTGGCTGATCCCAAGCAGTTGCAAAAAAGGCATGGATGATGATAATGTTATAAACCTTCAAAATTTGAATCAAAAAATTATCATGTCTTCAAAAATTTCTCCAGTGTTTCTGGATATTGCTTAGCCTTAGTGCTAGTGTTATTCATTCTAATCATCGTATGTGCGTGCTTTATTCCTACTTGATTTGTTCTTTTCTTTTTTCCTTTTGTGAGTTCGCATTTTGAAAGAGAAGAGAAGAGAAAGAAGTATGTATGGAAATAAGTATATATAAGCTCGGTTATGGGCTTAGTTGTGTGATCGGTTGTTTAGTTGTCTAATTGAACTGGATGTTCCTTTAATAACTTTACTATTCAAGTAGATAACCTAATAACGTGTGATCCTTGGTATTTATTGCTCTCTTTCATACCATTCTATACACAAATATTCATATTTTTATATGACAATGAATCTAGAACAAGACTAAATGCATTAATCAAAATAGTAGAATTGAGGGAAAATATCTAAAACCTAAATAAATTAGTAGAAATATCAAAAGAAAAATTCAAACTCTTAATAAACGTTATTTTTTGTTGTCACCTTTTGCAAGAAGAGGTCATTAAATCTCTGCTTGTACTACTACTATCTAATGGTGGTTGTAAAATTTACTAAAATACTTCTTTTTAAAAGAAATTGTTAGCAAGGAAGTGTACATATTGTTATTATTATTATTATGAGTGATAGGCAGTCATTATCAACATTTAACTATGACATGACTGTAGTCAACTAAAAATGAAGAAATTTTGGTTTCTGTTAATGAGATAAAATAGTTATATATAAAAAAATCTATAAATTGATCATAACAAAATAAATATTTATGAGGTACTAATAGATGCGCGCGCGCGCGCGCACACACACACACACACATATATATATATATATATAATATAATATAAAAGAATCTTACCATTGCGTGAACATTGCTTAGTTTTCATCTTTCAATATATCTTATTGTTACTAAAGCTATCAATATTATTGCATATATAAAATTATTATTAATCAAAATATTATGCACAAGTGTACAATACGACCATGAATGATTACATGAATGAAGTACGGAATTTTGTTACTATTTGAAAAGAAAATCCATCAAACATTTATTTAATGTCGATAGGGATGGGTTTAAACCCAATGAATGTCAACCTAGTTGGAACTCAATCGATTTCTACATAGACACATAAAGATGTTCAATGTGTGTACAAACATAATTTAAGAGTGACATGTAAAACACTTAATAATACTATAGTCATCTCTATGACCCAAGTTCTTATAAAGAACAAATGGTTAGGTTGAAGTTTTACTTAATAAATTCAAATTCCTTAGACATGGCACTTCCTTACGGGTACCTTATAAGGATTTGCCTATAGAGGAGGCATCGCCTAGTCGCAATCATAAGACGTAGGTAGTACTTAATAGCACTCTTGAAAGATTGCATAGTGCATGATCATTAACACATAAAAACTGCAGATGTTGATTGAATCAAAATTTTATATGCAATTATATTATAGTTGGTTTAATGATGCTAGTTCATGAAGAGTCTGTTGAGTCGCCACAATCATGTGTATGATTGCTTTTAGGAGGTTCAAATCCAACCAACATCTACAACAAAAACAGAACATTACTAACACTTTTTTATTAATACTTATATTTTGATGAATACATCACTATTATTTTACCCAAAAAAAACATCTCTATAATATTTCAAAATTGAACTATTTTCATATATATGTGAATTGAATTGGTGAGGGATTATTAGAACAATTCAACTTCACATGTCAAATGATTTCTCTCAATATTCTTATGACTGTTTTTTTGTTAGGATTTAATACACTGTAGATTTAATTAATCATTAAACCCTAGATCTGAATACATAACTCATATTGGTTTAACTGAAAAGAAATTAAATAAATTAACGAAAGTCATACCTAAATTCATAGATGTTGATTGAAAGAGAACAAGAATTGGTTTGATATTTCAAATTGACACAAACCCAAGATCTGAATTATCTTTATAGAAGATGATTGGAGAATAACCAAGGCTTATATAATTTAGGATCGTAGCCTCTTATTTATAATGCCGATATTTTCTAATTTGGTTCTTCAACAAATTATAATGTCTCGGTATCTACGCATTAATACAATAACAATTAAATCATTAAGCATTTTAGCTATAATTCAAAATTTGACCATTTTAATTAGGCTTTACACCGAAATAGCACAACACATTTTATTTTACATATGTGGTTTAATTGTTGAACTGTTCCATCAATCCCCTCCTAAATCACATATGTAATAACTTTATAAATATGTATAACTTCATGAGCTCCAAGCTATTTATAACATAAAGTGTTTTCGAAACAATCTTGTCTATTAACTATGCTGACAAATGATCAAAGAGGTTTCGTTATCTTTAGTGTAACTAAACTCATCAATAGTCATGTATATTAACACAATCAAATGGCACAGATCAATCATGGATGTGTATCATGGAAATTACATAAAATGCAATCTATACATGTCTATTTCCAACTAATCCTACTTTAGTGAGATCAAAACGTTTAAAATTTAAACTTATAGTGCAAAGAAAATTTTATTATTTTATTTTCAATTGAAAAAATATTGAATATATCTATAACCGAAGTATAAAGCAATGTCATATGACTATGACTATGTCAGATATAAACTTCTCTTGAACCAAAACATTCACACATAAAAGGTAAATTCATTTGAGCAATATGCTCATGAAAGACCTTGGATGATAATTCTTTTGTAAACAGATCCGATATCATGAAGTTTGCACAATATGTTCTATGGATTACAATCTATTTTGCACTCTCCCCTCTTTGGAAAATGATACTTATTTATTGTCACAATATTACTCTAAAGGTCTTTCTAAATAGTCCACAATTTTGTAACAAAATTTCGCACTTATGTTCCCCAGCTAGATATTTCCATAGTGGAGGAAGCTATATGTATTTGCATAACATTTTTTCCTTATATAGCTCCACCATCTTCTGGAAAACTGTATCCTGAAGTGGACCTTTTGTTCTTTTAACGTCCAACAAATTCGTATCGTAATATCTTATGGTCTTTAACTAGTCAGTTCTTTTATATATGAGCATATAATTTTATTTTATTTTACCCTTAAAGATATTTCAAAACCGCCATGGTTACTAATAAGGATCCATTTTCATGATCACTAAGATATATGTCAAACAAAACAACAATGCACGCAATATCAGAATGCGTACATGCCTCAACATGCATCAGACTCCCAACCGCAAATGCATTATGAATCTTCTACATTTCTTTAGCTTCAAGAATGTCCTTATGCCATTACATAAGACAAAATTTATCTCTTTTGGTAAAAAAAAATCATTTTATTCGCAGTTTGCAAATCAAACCTTTTTATGCACTTATATGCATAGCACTTTTATGATAATCTAAATATCACCCCGTAGATAATAATATAGTGCGTTTGGACTTGGGATCATTAATACCAAAGAGTCATCATCAAGATTTATTTTATTTTAAATAAAAAACAATAGCAATTTTGGTTTCATGCAATATAGCTAAATAATATATCTTAAACTTGCAAATCGGGAATAAAAAATTACTTTCTTAGAACTTATGATTCACATATTATCCATAATGTTTTTCCTCAAAACCGAATGAGGTGATGACATGATGAAAATTTTGGTACCATTGATGAAAAGTTTATTTGAACCCATAAGTGAATTTCTTAAGTTGTTTCATCAATGTCTTCACTGGGAAAAACGACTTTAATATTCAGCTGATATTGCTCAAAACTAAAATCCACAACAAGCCTCAAAATGATTCTAAAAAGTCTTTCAACAAAACCGAAGAAAAGCGCTCTTTAAAAAACATTGTTTTCCTTTTGAGAATGGTGTTTTCTACAAACGAGCTTTATATCTTTCCACATTACTCACTGAATCCCTTTTGATTTTAAATAATGGTCTTGTTACCTTAAGATAAGAGGAAAGGTCTCAAACTTTATTGTCTTTTATATATTTACACCTTATATTCATATGTCAAATCCATATTTCAATTTAATGTCTTATATGGATTGATGTAAGTCAACATGATCATCTTTACCAATCCATTATTTATTTTTATGGAGAAATACTACATAGTCATCCAGAATAGCATTTCTTCCTTTTCAAGTAGATCTCCTTAGTGACATTGCATTCTGAGGTTGTTGAGTTTGTTTTTCTGAAACATTAACCTGAACTTGAAAAGAATTTAGTTTAACATTGTTTTGTTATGGTTCTTGATTTACTCCATATTTAATGAAAAGAAAGAAAACTTATACATCGTCGGAAGAAGTAACTTTAGTTAAAGTCGAAGATAATGGTTCCTCTTTAAAGTCGACGATCCATACTTTATTTCTTCCCACAAACTCAACATCCTAAAAAAATGTTGTAGCTCCCATCTTAAAAAGAATTTCTTAGCATGAGTTCATAAAACTTATGCATTTTAAATCACTTAGAATATCAATAAAATATTTGCTACTTTTATTGCCTCATTTTAGAGTTATTTAGTAAGATGTAATAATAAATAATCGTATTCAAATCCAAATTCAAGACTTCAATATAAAAAACATTTAACATAAGTAGATATAAGTTATATTTTAAACATTAGGAGCTTCAATTCCAACAATGTTTGAATTTATTGATAAATTAATCTTATTATTTCTAAATGAACAATAATAACTTAATTTGTAAATGTTAAAAATAGAAAATCGAAATATGTCTAAGTGACCGTATTACAAAAATATCAAACAAATCTAAACAATATAACTGAAGTCTCAATAATAACTTAAAAATGTTCAGTATACTTTACTTTTATCGGTTTTCCATTACCTATATAGATGTATCTTTAAAAATCTATTGGATTTCGGTAGCTTAAAAAATTAAGTCTTTATAGAAAGACTTGCATGAATAGTTACACCAATATCTAATCATCAAGTGATTCTAAGCACTAAAGACAAATTTACCTTTGAAAATACTAAAATGATATATATATATATATATTTCTAAATACGACATGTGTAATATTTAGTAAAATTCTCTTTAAATGTCAAAGTATTTCATAAAATAAACAACTATTAATATCATTATGTTATTTCTTTTATTCTAGACCTTAGCGGCTTCTTTATCCTTGTTTTTTATTTACGATGTATGTTAAATGGGTACTTTCTACCTTATTATGCTTCACTCTCTCTTTTTCTTACATGAAATACAAAGTGAGCTCAATAAAGTATCATTTCATTCTTAAAAAATAACTATTAATAATCTTAACCTCGAGCGCATTTAACTTTTGAAGCAATATTCGATATTTCCATATAATACGCATTTATGTTTCCTTTACTTTGACTTTATAAAATCAAGCACCGCAAAACATGATGGTTTCCATTTATCTTTTTTTTTTTGCAAAACGTTTTTTAGGCTCAGTAAAGAACTCCTTAATATTGATTATCCATATTGATATCACACCTTTGAAAGCTTCTAAAATATTCTACATCATTTGATTCTTGCAATTTGGATTATCTCACCTCTCAATGTTCTTCATAACATTGTAAGATCATTCAAGCGTGGCAGAGGGCGGGTATGATCCTCCTAGATGCATGATCCAGATCTATATAGCCAAGAACAAACAACTTATTCTTTTACTAATTTCTAAATCTAGTCCTAAGCTAAACACGAATATTACCAAAATCGGCAGATATATATTATAGTTAAATTAGTTGAAATGAAACAAAAATAAAGATTGACTATTTATGCTCATATCTAAAAATCAATCATAGTAAATTCAAATAATTGGTAAGTCTTTTCTCAAGATAACTAGCACAACGTCAATATTAAGTCTTTGAACAATAATATTAATTGTAAGTGGTACTCTTGTTGTAATGATCAAATACTGACAATAAATTCAAGTCGAAAAACAATCTTCTTTAGGACTGATTAATTATTCACTTGTTAAACCCTATAACTGTCACATATTTATCATGTAAGTGATTCGACTAAATATAAACCTTCTTTTGGACCAACTAATATCCATATGAATACATACACACAAATATCAAACAGTTTCATGAACAGTCAAAATAAGAGAGGTCACTTCGGTAACATGTTACTTCAATTAGTTCATTTAGAATGTAAGATAGAATTAATCATTTTATAGAAGAGCGAAAAATATTTGAATTTATCTTAAAAAATTGAATAATTCATTTATTTCAAACCAATTTTTTTCTTAGTGCATTTCTATTTTACATAACATAAACATTGAATAAAAAATCCTTGACATTTATTCAAAAGGTCACATGAAAAGATCCACAAGTCATAAATTGTACAATTGTGAATAATAAACATTTTTTTAATCAAGACCAAGATAAAAAAACTAAACAGAAAAGCGAGATCGGTTATGCAGTTGTTGCCAACACAATGCTACCTTAGCCTAAATCCATTTCAATGATCTTGGTTCCATGAACCACGTCGCATTATTTAATATTAAACTCAACAATTAAACCACAAAAAAAGCTTTGTAAAGGATAAGAATATGGTCATTGTATCATGGTTTATGAGTCCCTGAATCTATTTGTATGCTGAGAGTTTAATATCTAATTTATGGTTTATGTAAATGAGCAAAATGAATATATTAAAGTGATATATACTTTAGATTAGGCTGATGATTATCTGGACTTTATCTGCAGGTGCATTACTAGACTGATTATATTTATATGTAATATATTTAATGAGTAGGTATGTAGCAATTTACCAAAAGTTTTTAACTAATATCTATCAAACTAAATAGTACTTTAGTCCCAACTTCTGTAGGTAATGTGAACCAAATATTGCAGTTAAAAATGGCTATAAAGTTGAGTGAAAATAGGATCTGAAAGCCTACAACTGCGGCCCCACTAGTTTAGAAATGGACTTTGCTGCTTGGACCAATAAAAATCAACTGATTTACATGCGGACAAAAACTGGAACATGGGATTGAAATGGTTTAATTCGGGGAGTGGTTGGATTTGTTTCGGTCATTATTTCGTTCAGTAAAACTGGTTGAATAAGCATTTTCGTTTAGAAATAAAAAACAAATTCATATTTTCATATCGATCCGATCATATTAGGTTTATAACCGATTTGGTTACTCAAAAATGTCAAGGCGATCTAAAATATATTGATAATTGATCTAAAGTACATAATTGGTCGATCAGAAGTATATAAATCAATGTCACCCATCTTAAACTAATCTATTAAATAATAGTAAAGTAGAAGAATTTCTTGCATTCTTGTTAATTCTAGGATTTTTCTCTTCTCTCCTTAATTCTCTCAGGATATTTCATTTTCAAATCTTTATATAATTTATTATTACTATAATTATTACAATATACTACTAATTCTTTATCGTATCGTTTTATATTTAAATATCAACATTAATAATTTCTGCTATTATTTACAAAATTCTTCCAAGATTTCTCTTATTTTTTACATTCAAGTCCACATGTATTTAAATTAATTATGTGATCTTAAATTCAAACTTTTGAAATAAATGCAATTAAATAATATTTGTTATTTGGTCTAATAACTATAAAAAATGACAATTTCATGTACTATTTACCGATTTTTATTAACAAAAATGGTAAAACTAATTTTTCATTCAAGTCCATACAATTCAAATTTTCACAATTATACATGAAAACTACCTTTAATTCTCTTACATTATTCTAAATTCAAATTCAGCCGATTTTTTTTTAAAAATTAATATTTTACAATAAAGAAACATATACATAAATTTTCTTTCTAAAGATGTTATTTTATTCCAAATATATACACTATTATTTTTCTTTTTAAAATTGGTGTAATATTACAAACATATATAACGTTTTTTCTTTCTAAAATTGGTACGTCAAGTGGATTTTTTACTATTGATAAAATTTATGTTTGTTAAGAATGACACCAAAATTAATAATAAGTGATGAATATTTTTAATTGGAAAAATAATTATATTTTTTGTTAACATGTTTTATAAAAATGTTAAATTTTAATTATTTATTTCATATATTACGTTCATTAATAAATAAAAATATACAATAATTTAATTGAAAA
Organism: Allium fistulosum; assembly: GCA_030737815.1. Taxonomy (NCBI): domain Eukaryota; kingdom Viridiplantae; phylum Streptophyta; class Magnoliopsida; order Asparagales; family Amaryllidaceae; genus Allium; species Allium fistulosum. The sequence continues at coordinate 838,214,330 of CM060908.1, read as the reverse complement.
ATATATTTTTTGTATCTTATTGTCTTTTTGAGGTCGCTAACCATTTTTTGAAAATTTTTGTTGTAAAATAAAATTATCAAGGTATGAAACAATGGATTGAAAATAAGATTATTATTTTTACATAGTTGAAATAAAGATCTGCTTTTTAGCGTTACACGTCTTATTTTCAATTATTAGTTGTTTAATAAATAATTTTTTTATCACTTTAATAATATCATGTACATTTTTTATTTACTGTAAGAGCCTAAAGTATATTAAAATATATTGATCAATACTATTACGCATTCACTTTTAGGTATTTTTGTCATTCTCTCAAGTAATATTTGATATCAATTTATATATTGTTTATCTTTTAATAAAATGTATTATATGCCAAATATCAAATTAAAAATCTATGTATATAAACATTTATCTATGGAAATGTATAATCATACTAATTTTAAAATTAAAAATACTAACCTCCATTTATTTGCCTAATAAATATAAATCCTAAAAATTAATAAATTAGCATATAACGTAATTTTATCTGTAAAAATAACAATTTAGTTTTTATTCAAATATAAAAATATACGAATCATATAACAATAATTACATTTGTAATTAGTTTAATGCATGACTCATTTATCTCAATAACTTCACCATATCATGCATAATAAATTTAAGTTTTAAAAATATTTATAAAACTATTTTTTTTAATATACCATGTGCAACGCACGGGTTGCACACTAGTAACATGGAATCGTGTAAATCTAACATGACTACAAAATGCCAAGTCGATATCTATTATATGTACATATCAAATATGCCTTGTCAACTCAGCACCTACCAACATAATCATACTTCCATGATCTTAAATTTGTTGGATCTGAAGAAAAAATTTGTCAAATCCTTTAATCTATTGAAGATAATTTATGTTTTCCATTTTTTTTAAAATTAAATCTTTACCAAACTTTGTAAACAAAGTACCAACCAGAACACAAGATGAGGCCATTGAATATCGCATAGTTCAAACGTAAGTTAATGTTAGTTGCAATATAATATCATGTTATGGCATGCCCAACAAAATCTGAAATAAGCAGGGGAGACAAATTTGTGGATTTAGATCTGAACAAAATCCAATGGTCTCTGCTGCGCCTTTCAGATTCGAGAGCCTTCACTTCAAACGCTGGAAACAGAAGATGGAATTCTTCCTGACCATGAGAAAAGTGGTGGCTGTGCTGACAACCGACAAACCGCAGCTACAGATAGACCAAACGAAGCAGACGCAGATCTGATGTGAGCCTGGACAGAAAAATCAAAGGAACTGCAGAACTGGACAGAGCAAGACTACCTGTGCAGAAACTTCATTCTCAACGGCCTCAGTGATGACCTCTACGACTACTACAATTCCGACAAGACAGCCAAAGAAATCTGGAAAGCGTTGCAAAAGAAGTATGATACGGAAGAGGCTGGAGCGAAGAAATATGCAGTCAGCCGCTACCTGAAATACCAGATGAAGGATGACAGGTCAGTAGAGATGCAGTCTCATGAGCTTTAGAAAATTGCTCATGAGATCATCTCTGAATGTATGAGTTTGGACAAACAATTTCAGATTGCTGTTGTTATTGATAAACTGCCCCCAGGTTGGAAAGATTTTAAGAATGTGCTTAGGCACAAGACTAAGGAATTCTCCTTAGAGAGCTTGATCACTCGCCTCCGTATTGAGGAGGAAACTCGTAAGCAGGACCAAAAAGAGGAAGTGATTGTTGTCACCAACAACAACACTAAAAAGTCCAAGCCAGCAGTTCTGAAACCGAATCCGAAAAATTTTAAGAATCAGAACCGCAACCGCAACAAACAGAATTGGAACCCGCAAGGGAACCAAAAGGGACAGCAGAAACCGATCCAAAAGAATGACCCTGGACAGTTGTTTCTGTGTTACAACTGTGGAAAACCAGGTCATATGGCACGCAAGTGTAGGAACAGACCAGGTCCTGCACCGCAGGCTAACATGGCTGAGGAGCCTCTTATGGCCATGATTTCTGAGATTTATCTAGTTGGTGGATCAGAGGGTTGGTGGGTAGATACTGATGCATCTCGCCATGTCTGCTACGATCATGCTATGTTCAGTACATACACGGCTGCTGATGATAAAAAAGTGTTGCTGGGAGATTCTCACACCACTACAGTTGCTGGCATTGGAATTGTGGAAATAAAGTTTACCTCTGGAAAGACAGTTCTTCTGAAACATGTGATGCATACTCCAGAGATGAGAAAGAATCTGGTTTCTAGATTTCTTCTTAATAAGCCTGGTTTTACTCAAGTTATAGGAGCTGATTTGTACACTTTGACTTATAAGAGGATATTTGTAGGGAAGGGTTATGCTTGTGAGGGTATGTTTAAACTTAATGTTGAATCTAATAAAGTAACCAGTTCTGCTTATATGTTGTGTGATTTTAATATCTGACACTCTAGATTATGTCATGTAAATAAACGTATTATTCATAACATGAGCACCTTAGATTTAATTCCTAAAATGTCACAAACTGACTTTGATAAATGTGAATTTTGTAGTCAAGCAAAAATCACTAAGAAACCCCATAAATCAGTTGATAGAAGTTCTGAACCCTTAGACTTAATTCATTCTGACATATGTGAGCTTGATGGCACTTTGACTAGACATGGACACCGTTACTTTATCACTTTCATTGATGATGGCTCTGATATCACTTATGTATATCTTACGAAAATAAAAGTGATGCATTTGATATGTTTAAATTATTTAAAACTGAAATCGAGATTCAATCTAATAAGAAAATTAAGAGACTTCATAGTGATAGAGGAACAGAATATGAGTCTAGTCCATTTCTTGATTTTTATAAATTACATGGTATAATTCATATGAGAACTGCACCGTATTCACCTGAAATGAACGGTAAAGCTGAAAGAAAGAATATGACTTTTACCGAATTGGTTGTAGCTATTTTATTAAATTCGGGTGCAGCAAAACATTGGTGGGAGGATATTTTGACTGTATGCTATGTGTTGAATAGAATCCCTAAATCAAAAGGTAAGATTTCACCTTTTGAAATTTTAAGAAATTATAAACCGAATGTATCTTACTTTAGAACTTGGGGATGTTTGGCATATGCTACCTGACCCTAAGAGAATAAAATTAGCAAGTAGAGCATACGAATGTGTATTTATTGGCTATGCTATTAATAGCAAAGCATATAGATTTTATGACCTGAATACATATAATATAGTAGAATCTAATGATGCTGATTTGTATGAAACTAAATTTCCTTTTAAATTGAGGAATAGTAGGGGCACGTCAAAAAACACCGTGCCTATTGGAACAGAACTTAATGAATCTTCTGAAATCGAACCTAGAAGAAGTAAAAGAGCAGGAGTTGATAAAGATTTTGGCTCGGATTTTTGCACTTTTATTATAGAGGAGGATCCAACAAACCTCCAAAAAGCCTTATCTTTATTAGATGCCCATTTTTGGTAAGAGGCTATAAATGATGATATGGATTCTTTGGAATCCAATAAGACTTGGCACTTAGTAGATTTACCACCTGGTTATAAGTCTATAGGCTGTAAATGGATACTTAAAAAGAAATTAAAACCTGATGGCACAGTTGAAAAATATAAAACCCGTTTGGTAGCTAAAGGTTTTAGGCAAAGAGAAAATGTAGACTTTTTTGATACTTTTTCACCCGTAACTAGAATCACATCCATTCGAGTACTAATTTCATTAGCATCTATTCATAATTTAATAATACACCAAATGGATGTTAAAACTGCTTTTTTAAATGGTGAATTAGAAGTGGAAATTTATATGGACCAACCTGAAGGCTTTGTAATTCATGGTCAAGAACATAAAGTTTGCAAATTAGATATATCATTATATGGTTTAAAACAAGCACCTAAACAATGGTATGAAAAATTTGATAACTTAATAATCTCAAATGGTTTCGAAGTTAATGAAAGTGACAAATGCATTTATTATAAATCTGAGAATGACATTTGCACTATAATATGTTTGTATGTAGATGATCTACTTATTTTTGGATCAAACATTCATGCCATAAACACTGTTAAGTCTTTGCTAAGTGCCAATTTTGATATGAAAGATCTAGGTGAAGCGAGTGTAATCCTTGGTATTAAGATTACTAGGTCTGAAAAGGGACTTTCTTTGGATTCATCTCATTATATTGAGAAGATCTTAAAGAAATACAATTACTTTGACTGTAAACATACATGTACACCATATGATCCTAGTGTAAAGCTTTTCAAGAACACTGGTGAATGTGTAAGACAGTCTGATCATGCAAGCATCATTGGCAGCCTTCGGTATGTCACTGATTGTACTAGACCCGACATTGCCTATGTCGTGGGATTACTATGCAGGTTTACTAGTAGACCTAGTATAGAGCATTGGCACGCTATTGAGAGGGTCATGAGATACCTAAAATAAACCATGAACCTTGGATTACATTATGAAAAGTTTTCAGCTGTCCTTGAAGGTTACACCGATGCAGACTGGAATACTTTATCTGATGGTTCAAAAGCAACCAGTGGCTATATCTTTAGCATTGCTGGAGGAGCTGTTTCTTGAAAATCCAAGAAACAGACTATTTTGGCTCAGTCTACTATGGAGTCTGAGATGATAGCACTAGCCACAGCTAGTGAAGAAGCAGAGTATTTAAAAAATCTGCTAGCTGAGATTCCTTTATGGGAAAAACTGATACAAGCTGTGTTGATCCATTGCGATAGTACTGCGGCTATTGCAAAAGTACAGAACCGTTATTATAATGGTAAGAGACGACAGATACGTCGTAAGCACAGCACTGTTAGAGAGCTACTCTCTTCAGGAGCTGTTAGAGTGGATCACATACGCAGTGACGAGAATTTGGCAGATCCTTTGACGAAAGGACTGGCCAGAGAGAAAGTCCTTACGACTTCTAGAAAAATGGGACTATTGCCCTTAGATTGTTGAGTCACGCACAATGGTAACCCAACCTAATGACTGGAGATCCCAAGAACTAGGTTCAATGGGTAAGAACAAGTTGTGAAGTGATATGAGTTGAACATGCTATTTTTCATATATATAGAAGCATGTATTCCTGAAGTGATTAGAGGATGAGTTAATAGAAACTCTTAATGAGATCTATACTCCATTTGGAGTGAAGTACCTACCTTCAGGAGTACTCTTGATAGACTCACTTGTGTGAATGTGGAAATTTGGCCGTTTCCTATGGAGTTTTGGGCAAAACTCCTAGAGCATTCACTATACTGGGATAGATGTGCATGACCATAAATGCACGGGCTTATTGATTGCACTCTAGAAAGATTGTGTGTGGTCTGATGTCAGGAATAGAGTTCAAGACTACGAGTCACTCTAGTTAAAACTGAATCTTATCCACTATGCAAAGGTTCAAGTCGAAAGACACCTTTGTTTATGCACAATCTTATATTTTTCAGAAATTGCTCGAAAATATTTTTTAAAATTCAAGTGGGGGATTGTTGGAAAATGTTTTAAATAATAAGTGAATTATTAAAAAAATTGACTAAGTGTGAATGAGTGGCTCTTATATATGAATAGTCCCACGTTGTAGGATTATATGAAAGAATCAAGTATTCATACTTGATTCTTAGAAGCTAAGTTGGGCCCTTTGGGCATCCAATGATGCTCTTTTGTGAGGAGGAAGACCAATGTTTGACCACCACACATGCGCACGCCGACCGACTCGACCGGGCCGGGCTCGGGTTCGGGTTCGGGCTTGTAGTGGTGTAACACTTATGTTTTTGGTATAAAATTCTTTAACCGTATTTTGACCGGGCTGGAACGGTCAAATCAAACCGGATCCGTATTAAAGAACGTTACATAACGTTCATTGTTTTTGACCCGTTATTTTCTCAGATCCGTTTTTCGAGACCACGTTCCCCCAACCAGTAACGTTCTTTTGTTATTCCGCTTTCTTAACCGATAAGGAGACAAAACAGAAAGAACGACATATTATTCGAAATCCACAATTCGAGCAATGTTTTTTGAGTGCAAACAGAATCGGTTCGTACGTGCAAACGAATCGATACTACAAAAATATTGAGAGGCTGTTTTATCCTAAAGGCGGCGGCGATTGATCCGAACTGCTTTGCGCTGTACAGCAGATCGTCGAAACGTCTTCAAGAGAGTGACGTAGTCCACGACTCAGCCGAAGGTCAACATTGTTTTCAACATAATGTATAACATATACCGATTTAATTGGGAAGAAACTAGAGAGAATTAAATAAATTAGCGGAAGTCAATCCCTGAATCCATAGTTGCTAGTTGAAAGAGAAGAGTTGTTTTGGTTTTCCAAATTAACAAAAATCCTAGATCTAGTATTATCTCCATTTAACAGATTAGAAGAATAACAATGTAGGCATTTTCTAATTTGATCCTTCAACAAATTCGAATTCATCGGTATTTACACATTAATATCATGACAATTAAATCATTAAGTCTTCTAGCCGTAATTCAAAATTTGATCACTTTAATTAGACTTTACACCGAAATAGCACAACGCATTTTATTTTACATGTGTGGCCCAAATGTTGAAATATTCCAACATGTTTGAGTTTATTTATTGTACATGAATTATAATAAGTGCATTTATTGTAAGTTTTACAGATAACCATAATCGTTATATTATTTATCATTGTTGTTACTCCTTTATTCATTATTAAAGATATAATAGGTCCTCGTTATTTTAAATATAGAAAACTTTCTTTCTATCAATTTTATAGAAGGACTATTCTTCTCCTACTCTAATTTACCTTTCCTTAACAATTACTTATCTGAGAAGTCTGTGATGCATTAGCTCAAGTGAGTCTAAGTCTTTGTTCTATCATGCTAGAAACAAATAATATAGTACATTCCAAAATTAAGTTTCGTCAAACACAGCACAGAGCTTGCTCGTCTTGAACATGATAAGTATTTACGTTGATTTTATTTGTTTGTTTATGTTATGAAATGATTAAATTGATTTATGTGGCACAATAGAACTTGCTTGCCATAAGTACTTAGATTGCTTTTATTTGTTTATTCATCGTATGAAATGATTAAATTGATTTACGAGGGGTTCAACTGAGAGATCTAACAACTACAAGCTCTCTACCGAACAGATTAGCGCACCACATTGATTTACATTTGATCCAAAATCAAATGGTCTGGGATCCAAAATCAAATGGACTAGAAGATTAAAGTCTATTCGAGTGGACCTCTTGCATAAATTAAAACTAAATGATCATGACATTTTACTACATATGCATATCACACGTGCAGATATACCAGCAACATAACTGTAGTCATCCAAACTTGAAAATTACCTGAGAAGCAGCAGTACCTACAAGAGAAGGCTTGAGTCCACTGTACAATCCACCCCATCCTTCTGTTTTAATAACCTATACAATCTTCTACATTTTTGGTTACCTTTTATTTGATTTTTTATAATGGAAAAAAAAATTTCAAACCAACAACTATTTACATGAATCATTTGGTAGAGTGTTCCTCTTTTGGAATACTCTCCATCTCTTTCGCCTTCAATCAATCCTTTCTTCTTCGCGCTCCTCTCTGTTTGCTGCCTAGTATTTACCTAATATAAATGAACCCCAAAAAAATAAGAGTAGTAATAGCAAATGAGTATGAGTACAAATTCAATTTTTATTACGATTTGGAGTGGATAAGTGATGATCTGAGCGATGATTCCGCCGCCGGCGCCAGCTAACCCATTCGCAACCGCGTTTGACATCAGCAGCAGTTGATTGAGTGGGTGGGTGACGTCAGTTATTCTTGGTTATTGATTGCTGCTACATTCCAATTTGCTGTCGACCGCGAAAATTTATTTCAACGAACCTATCTACTTCATTGAATTGCAGTCTTACCATTCGCCTTTATGGACTTTATGGGCTCGAAGCCCATAAGTAAAGATAATTGGTTCTCCTAGCTTTTCACACAATACGTGGACCAATAAGAATATACTATTACGAAATTCCATCCGAGACAGGGGGCTATGTATAATTTTTCATCAAAAACCTTCGGAATTCAGCAGTTTTCATTTCTATCTTCCTCTTTCTCTCCGTCTCCGCTTAATCTTCGAAAAAAAAAATTATTTTATTTTCAATCGAAAATAATATCGAGCTAATTTAATTTAAATAATCATCTAGATTGTGTAATCAGATCTACAGAAATGGTAAAAGACACTGAGTTTTATGATATATTAGGCGTCAGCCCTTCTGCTACTGAAGCTGAGATTAAGAAAGCTTATTATATTAAGGTAATTTATCATTTAGGGTAAGATTTATCCTCACAGTTTATTATGATAATATTTGGAATATTGTTTATGATAGAGATATTTTTTTTGAATGTTGAGCTTGAAGTTGAAAGTTCTTAGTTGGTTAATGGATGATTTTGTAATGTTAGCATATGATGGTCTGTGTTTCTTTTGTTCATCTATATAAGAAAAATACTTCTGTTGGAATTGAAAATTATTCTTTTTGAAATTCTGATAACGAGTGCTCATGATTTACTTTTTTTTTTTTTTTTTTTTAAAAATCGTTTATTTGATATCATCATTACATTTGAGTTTTTTGAGCGCATAATGTGTGTATATTATGAATTAGGCGGAAGGACAAAATTTGAAAAAAAAATCAGACGGAAGGACAACAAGTTTCATTTTTGGACTGAAGGACAAACTTTCAAAAAAAAAAATAGGCTGAAGGACAACAAGTTTCATTTTTGAGCTGAAGGACAAGCTTTAAAAAAAATTAGACTGAAGAACACAAGTTTCATTTTTGGGCTGAAGGACAAACTTGGAAGAAAAAAATTAGACTGAAGTAGCATTATATTCAGTTTTAAACGGTACAAAATGCTAGCTATAACTAGCATTGTCCTTCAATCTTTAAATGCAATCAATTTTCATCCATGTTTAATCTTCACGAAGATAAAACAAGGACTTCTTTGTGAAGGTCGCTTGGAACTTAAATTATGGTAAGGATGCTACAGATTTTGAGACCAAAATTGATGCTAGCTTAAATCAACATGGCACCCGTGTTCAAAAAAGTATTAGTTGAATTACTCAATTTTTCTTTAATTTGCGATAACTTCAATGTTTTAAATCCATGACATGTATGCTTCTGTAGCAGTTTACTTCATATGTTTCTGAGAACAGTTGTAAGCTAAACTATTTCAATGACAACATGCACACAGTATGTCCTAAATTACATGTAAAGTCCAATCTACTGGATATCTCAATCCTATAAAAATTTCAGCATTTACGGGTGTGCTGGTCCAAAATGTTATCAGAAGTCTGATGTCTGGGGTTAAAGCATCAAAAAATTATATGCTGCAGAATATTTTAACATCTTTCTTCGTGAAGGATAATCGATTAAATAGTGGCTGAAACATAATCAATTCATAATTTTTTACCCAATGGTTGTGTAAAATCTGAAGTATCAAAGCCTAAGGTCTCAACTGTGTAATGAATAATGTATAGCATCCGTTCAGTTTGCAATTTTTGGTGCTACAAGTTCTCAACCATATTATGAAGTATAATTTTGGAAATAGTTGCTTGGTGTTCTTGATGATATACATAATAGAATTCCGATCTATATTATCTCAACCATATAATGAAATTCTTTTTTAACCCACCTATGAATATTTCAAAAATCAAACACGCAAAATAGATTCATTTAGTTGAATCCAATGAAGATCAGGTTAAGATTAAGAAATACTCATCACCATGTCATGAATGATGCATATTTTCACTTGTGCACCGTACATCTAAAATTTTAAGATGTGATTGTGCAGAGTATACTTCCATTATAATGCACGCACGCACATGGAATTTTCTGTTCTGGTGCTTGGTGCATTCTTTTTCATTATGTTGTTCTTGTACCTGTAACTAATGTTTGAGGTCTATAGTACATTCTCAAGATTTTGTGCTAGTTTGAATTTGATTGAATGCTCTCTTGAGAAGGTATAATGATTATCACGCTTCAGCACAGACTGTGCTAGTGATGTTTGAAGCTGTTCGTCTTTCTATATATTCATTAAATTGCAGTTTACTGTTAATGTTGAACATGTACTAATCTCAATCATGGCATTCACATCTTTCATTTTACTGCTTGTCTTTTTTGATCACTTGACCTATGTGAAATTGCTACAGACTCGCATGTAAATTAATTTTGCTTTATTAATTTGTAGGCAAGGAAAGTCCATCCAGATAAAAATCCCAATGATCCTTTAGCTGCACAAAATTTTCAGGTATATGCAGTATTTGAATGTTCGTCATATCCTACTGTTCTAGTACACATTTTCTTATTTATGAGTGGATAAACATGCTATATTTGTTATACATTATTCATTGCATGAGCATTATGGCAAAATATGCCTCTTCAGTATATTGGCTTGTCAGTCATCAATTAACATACCTGTTTCTTACTGCTTTATTAAAACACACAGCGTTTAATTACTGGGCAGCATTTTCTGTATAAAAGATTTGCTTCTGCTTGGATGCATTGCAAGTGTTAAATACCTTTATCAGCTCATTGCACAGTTCAATTGAGCTTGATTCAACAAATAAGCTATTATGTACCAAAGACCTTCTGAATCTATACATTTATTATAGGTCTTGGGTGAAGCATACCAAGTTCTAAGTGATCCAACACAGCGCCAAGCTTATGACACCTATGGGAAATCTGGCATTTCTACGTATGACCTTTTTTGAAAATTTAGATTATAGGGGATCTATGGGAATGTTCAATTTTTGTGCGAACAAAGATACAATTAAAATCTTTTGATTATTTGTCCTGTTCCAGCGATGCAATTATTGATCCTGCAGCGATCTTTGCAATGCTTTTTGGTAGTGAGCTTTTTGAGGATTATATTGGTCAGCTTGCAATGGCATCAGTGGCATCACTTGGTATTGATGGGGAGCAGATTGATCCAAAATTGCTTTATGAGAAAATGAGGGTAATAATTACTAGCTTTCAGTTCAGATATTACATGGAGATTCGTTGTCTTACGGTTTCTTTTTTTCTAGTCTTTCAAGAGCTCAACTGTGTGTGCTTGTGCGTGTGTTTGCATGCGTGCTTTGTTTTCCTCCTATTAAGTTTCCAGTTTTACCAAATTACAAGCTACACGTACACATTAATCGCTTGAAAGTAATATCTGGATATTATGCATAAAGTCATACCCAATTCATCACATATTCATACATCTATACATGACAATTATTTTATGTGATTGGAAATCTTGTGGATATACATCAGACTTTATAATTGTTTATTTAACATGATGTAGAAAAATGAAATGCTTGCCGATGATGTTATTTTTAAGAAAGAAGGTAAAACTCTTGCACAGTTAAAACTTAATTTTATTGCCACAAAGTATACACTCAAGATGTTACAAGTAATTTGGGTTATGAATGGAAATACTTTCATCCATATGAGTAACTTACATAACAACACAGGTTAGATCTAGCTTTAGGCAGAAAGTCGATTATGTACGCCTACACAGTCATCCATACAAGTAACTCACATAACAAAATAGGTCGACTGTAATTTCATCGTAAAAACAATGGGAAGGGATCTTCGATCTCAGACCTTCAAGATAAGCAGAAGACAGTTTTCCTTATTTGTTGGCTGCACAGTTTTGCTCAACATGTCGAATACGAATGTTGTCCTGAAATTCATAAGTGGACACATACTGACCGAAATACAGATATGAGTTTGTCAGAGAAGTGACATGAATTTTTTTTGTCCCCAAATTCTACCTTCTTTCTGCTATATTGTATTTCATAAAAAAGCTGAAACAGATCTATCCCACTCACATCTGTGAAAGTTATTTTTGAAATTCTCCTTGTATATTTTATAGGGGCATTTCACCAGTAGGACAAACTTTGCAGTCCAATTAGTTTCTAGGACACACATTCAAAGAAATTACTTTCAAGGCCAAAGTCAGTAATAATTACTTTCAAGGACAAAGTCAACAGTCCAATTACTTTCAAGGACATAATTTCATAAGTAATTATTTTACGTTTTGTCCTTGAAAGTAATTATTTCAGTTGTGTGTCCTAGAAACTAATTCTACTTGCTAAAGAGGCTCTTGTGGCTAATTTCCACTATTATTTATTATTATTTTCCACTATTTTTATTTTTTTATAAATACCACACCGAATAAAAATATTGAGTAAAATTTAAATTTCAAACACCAATTTCAGACTAGTATATTATGTTGATCTCTACAGGTAGTGCAGAAGGAAAGAGAGGAAAAACTAGCAGTTTTATTGAAAGATCGACTTCATCAATATGTTCAAGGGAACAAAGAAGCTTTTGTTAGTGAAGCTAAAGCGGAGGCATCTAAACTTGCAAAAGCAGGTACATATAAATTCATTTCATAATATATTGCATCCAAACTAATATAAAATTATAAATAATATATTTTTTTGATATCTACCTGTGCACTTTTCCAACTGTTTGCTCACCATGTATTATAACTAAAAGTATGTTCAACCATGTTTGCCTCCTTGTTTGAATGAATCTGTCGAACTTGACTCCATTCCTACTCTGTGAAGCACTCAAATTTGGATTTACTGGAAAGGAAGTTTGACATTAAACAGGAAATTATTTCATACGAATTTGAGCATTGTTGGTTTGTTAGTGGCATGTAACAATTATCAGATGAATTAATATATGATGGCAAACGTTTTGAAGTTATATTTTTCTGGCCTGTTACTTTAAACATAGATAAGTAGACTTGCCACACTTGTAAATTATAATCACTTTTAAATTTCTGATTTTATGTTCAATTTGATTTGAGATTGAATAAGATTATAACATGCATGTTCAGTTTCAACAGTTAACATCTTGAGTATATGGTCAAAACAGGGTATTTTTGATTAATTTAACTGATGTATGATTAGTGTTGTTGCAATATATTGAATCCTTATCTTCCTGAAAATAACACGAAAAGAGTATGAACATGTATAATCACCTCTTTACTGGAATTTATTAAGAAAAAGATTTCGAAATGCTATAACTAACAATCAATTGGTTGGTGCGCCTGGTACATTCAGTTTTTACATTTATCAACATATATAGGACATAATAATTACCTCTGCTCATTGTCACACTGCATATGCTTATGTTTCTCTATGCATATAGTGTACTGATAAATTCACAAAGATTTTGCTGATCAGAGTACAACTTTTTACATCTTCAATAAAGTATGTATGTCTTGTCATATGTGCATTAATGTTGAATACTGCATTCTGTAGCTTATGGTGTAGACATGTTAAACACCATTGGGTACATATATGAAAGGCAGGCAGCAAAGGAACTTGGCAAGAAAGCATTATATCTAGGCATGCCCTTTGTTGCTGAATGGTTCAGAAACAAAGGACACATCATCAAGTCACATGTAACTGCTGCAACAGGTGTGTTGTATAATCATTTCAAAGTACAACGCTTATGCTGCCTCTTGAATTTGCTCTTTTTTTTTTCCTTTTTTTAATTCATGCTGGACAATTTGCATTATTATGACGGTCAGAAGTCCTTTAAATGTCTTAAATTGCAATAAGATGTACATTTTTGGACTTCAAATTTCGAAGTTTCCAAATGTTGTTGAAAGAACTAATGAACTAACAAAGTCCTTTTAGAGCATCTTTGATAGTTATGGTGGAGATCAGCCACCGGACTGAACATTCAATCTTGCAGCAACAAAAGTTTACCTTGAACGTCTGTTCAAGATACAGCTAGATATATATAAATTCTTTATCAACTAAATATTCTGGTGCCTAAATATACAAATTCCGCATCAACTAAATATTGTGGGCCCACATTTAATGCTTTATGTAATAATATATGTGGATTTTGAAAACAACCGATGCATAGCTCACTTTTATTACTGTACAACTATATATGTTCTCTATCTAACTATATATGCTCACCGTTATTACTTGTTATCAACTTATCCTTAATATACAAGAGTTAGAAGTTGGCGAGTATTATGTGTTGTGGCTGACGCAGGTGCCATTGCCCTGATGCAATTGCAAGAGGATATGAAAAAACAATTAAGCAGTGAAGGAAATTACACTGAGAAGGAATTGGAAGAATATCTGGAGTCTCACAAGAAAGTGATGGTTGATTCGTTATGGAAGCTTAATGTAGCTGATATTGAAGCTACATTATCTCGCGTTTGTCAGACGGTATGCTTTATAATATGATAAAACCGTCTATTTCCATACCTAAAGTAAAGGCAAGCTCAGCCCTAAAAGGTACCTGAATGATGAAACTGAAATATCGACAAAAGATTTAAGTGATCGAGAGTTTGAAACTCGAGAGTGACATAAATTATTATTTTTATCCGGAAGTGTGTTATGGTATATGCACATAACTGTTGGGGTTTGTGACCAATAAAACTCAATTTCCTGGCTTTTCAAAAAATAAATAACGCTGAACCTTACCCAGCGTGAAGGAAACAAGGCTCTCTGTCATGCCTGGGCCCACCTTTGAATAGAGCTTGTCAATAAATATTCAAGGTAGTGTCCAGGGACGGTGGAAACATGTTGAATTCCCTTGCATAATGCCTAGTCCACTCTTAATGTCATGCATTAACTGTTGCTACTTAATTTTAGGTGCTTTTAGATAGTACTGTGAAGAAGGAGGAGCTTCGAGCTCGAGCAAAAGGGTTGAAGACTCTTGGAAAAATATTTCAGGTGGCTTACGATCAGTTTCCTACTATTTAATTGTCACAGAAATTAGTGTGTTATTCTAACTAGCTCTGTAACTTTAGAGCGTTAAATCACCAAATGGTAATGAAAATGAAAGAATTTTATCAGAGGGCATCAACAAGTTGAATGGAAGTGAGCAATGCAAAGATGGGCATACCAAAATCTCAAATAAATCTTCCACCGAGGAACCAGTTAATACAACTCTTCACCCACCGGTAAGGCAGTAATTTATATCTTAATGCTTTTATTTAGTGGAAAAACGGTTTAGTAGGAGGAATTTTTTGTGAAAATATGTTTTTTTTGTTTTTTAAAAAAAGAAGAAGAAATGAGTTTTAAAATATTTTCTCTTTCTTCGTATCTTTTTATATTTTGATATCCATTCTTTGTTCTAAATATATTTGGACATCTGAGGCCTTTAGTTTGGTTGTTAAAAACTTGAATTAGGACATGATGGTCACGTTAATTAACACCAACCATAAATAATAATTAAACAAATGAAAGGCCAAATTTGTGTACCATATATTTGTTAAGAAATTGCATTGTGGTTGTGGTGTCTTGTGGTCCGTGTAACTGAAAATACCAAGTTAATTGATGTTATTTATAATAGATAAATTGTAAGAATTTGAAATTCTAATGAATTTCTATACCTTATATTAAATGGGAAAAATATGTTTTTTTATTATTAATTATTATAATGCAGCTATGTTATTAACTAATAAATATACTGTTTATTACTTATTATTAGTAAGCTGATAAGGGCGGCATAATATACTCTTCTTTAAAATTTGGTATTCAAAAGAAGGAAAAGCAGGCCTTAGGAGAACAGTATATTATGCAACTGTGCTGTTTAATTAGCCTGCAACATTCATAGAAACAGATTCATATATATATATATATATATATATATATATATATATATATTAATTTTTTATTTTGCAATCAAATAGAAAGAAATTCGATAGACAAAACCTAATGACAAGTACCTTGGAGTTTAAAAATAAGAAATAAATTGATAAAAAAACCTAATAACAAATATGTTGAAAATACCAACAACTGCATTTCATCTCATTGTTATGAGGTCACAAGCATAAACTCCTATTTGGTTCATTTATACCAGATTTAGAGGTACCCGTTAAATTACTCAAAATTGTTTATAACTAATCATGTAGAAATTTAGGCCCCGTTTGGTTTGCTATTTTTAGTTTTGTGTTTTCGTCTCTAGAAAAATTCGCATTTATTATGTATTGTTGAAAAACACACAATTTTGAAAAATGAAACTAACATAGAAAATAGAAAACAAGTTTATTTGATTTTTCGTGTTTTGAGACATAACAAAAGGATGGAAAACAATTCATCTCCTCCGTTTCTCGTCCATCGCCGCGATGGCTAAGAATTGCAAATTTTTTTCCATATTTTCTTGTATTTTGTAATATATGTTAAAACACAAAACTCAAAACGAAACCAAACGGGGCCTTAATTTCTGGTTCATTCAAGAAAGAACCTTGGACGGCTGGTCCTTACCAATAACAGTTTCATCCGTCTAGCCCCATGGTGCAGATTTATCTGCTTATCAATTTTTGTCTCTGGAAAGCATAGTTATTTACAGCGTAAAAATGCACAAAACTTTTCTAGAACATTAGCGCACGGCAAAGCAAATGGTGCACACGTTCTTGTATTGTGCATGTACTAAAAAAATTATATATGTTATACATCGTAATTAATTAAATTAGACTAATATTTTTCCTTTTCTTTACCAATAGATATCCAAGAAGAAGATTTTTGTGATCATTTCGTAAAAAATATTACCAAACATAATGAATAAGCATAGAATATACATCGTCCTATGTTGAACGTTTGCTTAGAAGTTAAATTTTAAATTAGAAGCTTAGACCAATTGTTGAGCAATTAAATTTCAAGTATAAGTTGTGAGAAGTAAGTGAACGGTATTCGAATAATTTCTTGGTTTATGTCTTGTGTTTTTTTCTTTTCGTAAGTTTATTCTGTGCATACATGATCAATGTTATATTACAACTTGCTTTAATTTTTCCATATCAATAACTACATGCATTTTTCTTTTTGCAAAGAGAAATTAAGAAAAACGTCATCATTTAGATTTTAGAATCAGAAAAACAAAGTAATTTGTAAACACAGTTGTATGTTGAATACCAATTTTTATGCATATTTTTGTTCGTGGAAATCAAATAAATAGATAAATAGTGGGAAAAAAAAGTTGCGTCGTGTGCATCTTTTGCGTCATTTAGGTTGTTTTTTCATGGGTGCCTCACTGCGCCATGGTATGTCTTGAACTTCTTCCGTTGAATATTTTTTGATTTAAGAGGAAGGCACAGTGGATCTCAAATATAATGCAAATACTATGACGTGGAAATACATCAAATACCTATACACACAGATATTGAATGCATAGGATGCATGCTAAGAACGCTTAGGGCTGCTAAATTAACTCATAGTACATTGCTGTTTTTACTGTTAAGTTATTATGCTGTTAAATTAACTAGAGCTTTTCTGTATGATTTCCCCACTTCTGATTGCCTTTTTACTTGTATATATCGAATTTTTGGAAGTAGAGCCCTTATGTGGAGGCACCGCAACATGCAAGTCTCCCAATGCCTACTGCGCCTCCTGGTGCACAAAGACATACATAGTCAGCTGGCAGCCTATGCTGGAATATCGGACAAACCGTTGTATTGTGTTTTTATTCACATAAAAAGTGTGAAATTTTCTGTATTGTTGTGGAAAATTGCATATTAATGTAATGCATATGTTTGTTGAACGCCGTTGTTACAGATTAATTTATGTAGTATTTTCATCATTTTTTATTTATTTTTAACTTATTTTTTCACATGCGATTTATTTCAACTATATTAGCAAAAAAATAAAAAAAAATAAAAAAGAGGGGATATTTATTTGGTTTATGCCCTAAAAACAAATTGTGCAGTGCCCTTTGCAAACCCATGCTTTTTATGTGTTCAAGCATTATATTATTTAATTCAAATGTGTTCGTATTCTTGTATCCATTTAATAATCTCAAAGTTTGTCCTTTATTGCATTTTAAGTCTAGATGGGTCAAGTAAGCACTGGATGGTTAATTATTATCCAAAAATTAAGATTTACTTTTTATCGGAAAGCCATGAAATTTTGTAAACAAAGCGTAGTCAGCGGTGCTTTTTGTTAGATGAACATTTGAGAACTTTTAAAACAAAAGTTTCTCCGGAATATATATTCAAAAATACCATTTTATGTTTTGTATGTGCACAAGTATATTGGTTTATTATTAGTATATGATGTTAAAACCTTGGCTCAATTTACTCAAATTCAGAAAAACAAAATGATACATCATCTTATCTAGGGCTGTTATGGTAATGGTTACCATTACCATTTCACAAATACCGTTACCGTACCATTTTTACTGGTAAGTGAAAATTGCTTACTGTTACCGTTACCGATACGTTGGTATACCGAAGACTGGTATACCGATAATCTGGTAACCGTTACACTGGTAATGGTAAATTACCGTTTGTCTAAAAAAGGTTAGTAACATAACACGTATTCACACCATAACGGTGCTTCATTATACAATTTGTAGTGTTACTTAATAAAAGACATAAATGAGAAAGAAGTGAAGTGTATTTAACATTATTTCACCTGGTTAATAAACTAAATTTAATCATTTGCTTGGTTCTAAATTCTATAATAAAGCATGTTACATGAATATACATGTATTATAAATTGACTGGTAAAATTACTGTTACCGCTGGTATTGAAGAAATGTTACCGATGATTTACCGTAAGAAATGATAAATTTACCGTTACCATACCGATTAAACTGGTATACCGATTTCACTCGAAAATGGTAACCGATTGGCTGGTAATGGTATGGTAATGGTAAATTTACCGTTACCATAACATCCCTAATCTTATCCAGGCGGACGGTAACATATACATTCAATCAGCAACAAAAAGACGAACAGCGACATATGAAGTAACTAAGTAAAATGAAAGAGAGATTGGGATACAGTTAACACTAATTTAATTTTATTTGTCACAGAACTTTAGTAATAGTTGAAATTTAGTTAAAGAATCACTTTGAACTTTGCACTTTGCTTTGCTTGGTCAGACAAACTTTGGTTGATGCTTGCTTAAGCCTAATGTCATGTGCAAAAGTTGACAATGTAACATATTTATTTTGTTAACTTGTTCCTATGCATTTGAAAATGATATCTTATGGCAACATATTTTGCTACTTTAAGCCTCTAGCTACAAAATATTCCTATGGTTGAAATTTCAGCGCTAAGTGGCTTTATATCAAAAATTAGGCTGAAATCTAATAATTTGAGACTGTGCTTAAAACTAGTGCAGTGAAAGTGATGGTGTTATAATGCATTCTTCACTGAAAATTTATCCACCCACTAGCATATTTTTCCTCCTTATTTTTTATATTGGATGATTCGAAGCAAAAGGGTTCGAGTTCAATGTACATGCAACTGGTAATTTACGTGGTCCCGAGGACCAGCCTTTGCACTGCACATTTTCTTTGTTTCTTTTAAGTCATGAAATAAACATTGCTCCTAAAAGCAAGGTATTATAAGTTATGTTGATGCACTGAACAAACTTTCAATCTTCAGTTGTTTGATTAGCCTGTTTGGTGCATTGGATATCTGAACTATTTTCCTTTTAAGCATATCTTCGGCTCATTCTTTCATATATTCGGAAGCATAGGATATTCCTATTGTACGAATTTTTTTGAATACATTGACATGTCGGTGGATGATGGATTGTAATCTACGGCTCAGGCAGTTTTTCTCCAATGGAAAAGCATTTCTCACAAATTACTTTGACCTTAAAAGGTTACATCGATGAAATTATTAAAGAGCATTTTAACTTTTCAAAATGCAGTTGTTGGTTGGTTAGGACGTAAAACCGTTACAAGTAATTTTTTTCTTCGTCCTCGTATGCTTTATCTTTAGGATTTCAAATAACGATATATAATAGTCTTCAGACTTAAGAGTAATATCTATCTTAGATGTTTGAATTGTACTATGATTATGTTCAATCATATGACATCACGATCATGCTATGACCATAGTTAGGTCCACGTTGAACTCCTTTAAGTAAAACACAACTTAAAAGAGGGTTTGTTTTTTTTTGTTGTAGAAGGTTAGAATCGCCGTAATTGCAAATCAACTAAAAGTCAAAGTCTTCAAGTGGAGCAAATCAATTAATAGATAAATGTTATCAGACTGAACTAAGAAATTTAAAGTGACACCGCACAATTAATTACGGATATTATTGGAGTTTTTGACCATTGACCAAATTCTAGATATTGTAGTGATATAGTGATGACGAAATGATAACGTGCACAAAATATCATTACTTAAGGTGTAACTTAATAACGATTAAAAATTGGATTTCGTCTAAATGACATGTAAGCAACTGAACTTGTTTCCAATATTACACGTCAGCAAAGTCCGTACATGGTTTATTATTTAAACTGTTTAGATATTATTAAGAATCGAGTTCACATTAGGAAGTCAACACAATAGTGTTTTTAGCAAATTTCTGAGTTCAACTTATTTGAATTAATTTATAAACATTATAAATTAATAGAGAAAATTGTACAGATGTACTAATTATATGACTTTTAATTATTTACTTAGGGTCTTAGAATTAATTAAAATAATTTATGATTGTTATATGTTAATTGAAATAAATATTTATTTAATTAAATATTTGGGTCGAAATAAATATATGGGTCAAGGACCACTAGCTTAAGTGGTGAAATCTCTAGATTGTGTTTTAGAGATCTTGGCTTTGAGCCCCCAAGATACAAAAATGAGTGCTCTACTTAAAATTAAGTATCGCTCTAACAAAAATTAATATATGCGATATTAATTAGGCTCAACATCATGAAATGATTCCATTAGGGTGTAGCCTCAGATGAGTAGGTAATGGGGTTTGAAATTTCCTCTTTGAGTATGTGAAATCTAGAATAAAGATAGGAGCAAAAGGAGTAGATATTCAGGATATATGGTGGCCATAAATACCACCTTCATAGTTCATTTTAAAGAAACAATAAAACTCAAACCTCTAGACCCATTGACAACAAGGTGGAGCATATAACTTGGATTTGCTAACCAAACTAGGACGAGACAGGAGCTAGGACGAGATAGGAGTCATACTCCAAAGATGAAAAAACTCACAATACGAAGTGTCAACAACCAGCGAGATCCAATGGTAAAACTTCAAATTTAAACTTAAATTATATATATTAATTATCAAGCTTTCGGCCATGTTTAAAAAAAATTATCTAAACTAAAATTATTCTTTTAATACATACATACATACATATATATAATATATATATATATTATTTAATTACTATAATCAATACATTTGCAAATAATATTGTCGAAAAAAGCCATAATTTTTTATTTTTGGGTTTTTTTAAAAAAGGTTTGTTGTTCTCTAATTAAAAATAATCAAATTAAATATTTTAATAAAAAAAGTTAATTTGAATTTTAAAATTCAAAATTGTGTATATATATACATATTCATACATACATACACAACTTAATCTCCTACTTGGAGTTGGTCGGTCCATCGTCCCTCTCGAAGGTCCTTTGTATCGGGGAGATTTAATATATATATTATTGTGCAATATATTAATATATTAAACTTAAATTACAAATTCACAAAAGAACTAAATTTTTCAATGGAAACTAAATAATAATATATGTATAAATTTAAACATATTTAGTTTATATAAATATATACATTATTTAATATATAAACACACACTCATATTAATTTACAAAAAAATTTGAATCAATCGTGAGCCCTTTTGTCATAAAGAAAAAAATTTAGGCCATGGCCTTTTTTTATTAATTTTTTTTTTGAATTTTGAGTATGGGTCAAAAGAGAGTGTGTGTGTGTGACAACCCGCATTTTTAACAACTGGATATTTGAGTAATTTATTTAAATATTGAATTGTTAATCAATTGAAGGTCCAAAATCTGATTTTTCACATATGATCGAATTAAAACTCGAGACTACTTTTGTTGAGTCTAGATCGATGTTGCGAATCAAAATGGATATAAATATCGCTATGTTTGGAGCATCCATGATATTTTTATGATTTACGTCTTGTTAATACGTATTTGTAAAAAATACATGTGTAGTCAAGTCCAATGGGATTTCTACTAACGACTTGTGATTCTGGAATGAGGACTTCACTATGAGACGCACGGTTGAGGAATTTTTGGATCGGGCTATCTAATGACCAAAACGACGTCAAAATGTATGAAATTATCATTTCGATGCGTTGTCTAGGATAGCGATGAAATTTATACCATCGGAATCCAAAAATGGGGTGATGTATGCCGACGAGTTTCATGGCAATCTGATGTGCCGTGTGGTCGTACGATCTCAAAACGTGTGATGATTTATTTGAGAATTTGAATGGAATATATATATATATACACACACACTCCTCCACACAGCAAGATATTTATTTTTACTCACTTTCTTTCTCCTGCTCGTTAGTCAAGCATGGCCGCCTCTTTCTTTGAATTAAATCCAGAGCTTCGGGCCACAATAGATGGTGAGATCAGACCTGTTGGACTCGTGGAGAGGAGGGCTTCACATCCGCTTAGGCGATGGGGGTGTGGCTATGTTTGACGTGGTCGGCATTGTTAGGCCGTGGATATAGAGTTGGGTTTTGTCGGCTGGGCGAGGCGGAGAGTGTCATCGCAATTCTCTTTATGACGCGCATCATTTGGCGACAGGCGCTTGAACTTCGATCGAGCTTCGGTGGTCGTGGCCTGCTTTTGGCCGCTAGTGGAGCAGAAGTCGCAATTTGATATGGGAAGCGGAGTGGTCAAATTTATGTACGTTGAGGAGAGCACGTGAAGAGGGGCACGTTGTGATTGGCGGCTCGATGTTTCATGGTAAATCGGTGGGGAAATTAATGAGAGAAGGTGGCGATTTTGGGTGCAAATGCATGCACGCATAAGAAATATAGAGAAGGGGGGATTACGGTATTGATTTATTAATTAATTAATTAATATTTACATTTTGAATTTTTATAAAATTTATATCTCTTGCATACAAGGTCCAATTAAGACGTGGTCTTCGCCGTTGAACTCGTAGTAAGATTATCTATGATATAGTATGGGTTTGGACTAGATTCAGATAATTGAAAAATTATAGTTCATGTGAGCGGAATTAATATTTTGAATTTATATTTTAGTACAAATCACTGTAATTATATATATTAAAAAATATCGCTTAAAATAGGTAGAATAATATATACAGGAAATTGTTCCCATGTTTGGTTGGATTGGTTTCAGTAGATATGCTGGATAATTGATTTAGATCACGTATATATAAGTATTATGTTCTATTCGTGTTGAATAGAGTTAGGTGGAGTTGATATTAATTTATAATATGGTTATAAATTAATTAAACTCTAATTTGTAGTTATATTAGTGATACAAATATTATTATATATTCTATTACTAATCAAAAGTTCGAATAATGACCTTTAAAATAAGCTGTAAGGTTAAAACAATAATTTAGGTAGATTAAACTTATGTTAAAATGGCTTTGAAGTTTATCTTGCCTTGACATTGGTTTATTATGGTGTAAATTAATAATTAACTAACTAGCGAATTTCTATAAAGGTGATTTGAGAAATTAGAAATTACAAAAGAAGTGTTGTATTATTTAATAGGGTTTGATTAAGGTTATAAAATCCTGAATATTGTTATGCATGATTTATTAATTTTGGACCCTAAGAAATGATTTAAGATACATGTATATACATACATATATATATATATATTATATACATGAGCTATATAATTTTTTGAGGCTTTATTGATAGTTAAACTTAATTTAAATAGAAGAATTAAGTGATATTGAGCTATAATATAGTCGATAGGAAAGTTGGTGGGGTTTTCTTATCTAGTTCCGGACACGGGTTGACACGATGCTTTGGCTTCACTTCGAGAAGACTTTGGTCTACTCAGGAAAGCGGAATGCAAGGCGAAGCTCAAGATTCAAATGAAATGAAAAGTGATATGTATGCGATCAATAACGAGTGGATACGATATTGGTGTAGTGGTTAGTTGCACGGTGGTGAGCCTGTACAATTAAGCGGAGTTAATCCATGCCTCTTGGCTTTGACCTTAGTATACATGTGTTTTAATGAATGATATTGGTCTTATATTAGAGACCGTACGTGTTGATAGAGCTTTGGTAAAAGGAATTGTTTTGAGGTCCGAATTTGGGTTTCAAGGTTTAAGTTTTGGAGAAAATGTTTGGGCTCGAAGAGCTTTCGGGTTCGTTTGGGCAAAGCTATGGGAATGTTCTATCTTCATGGGGGCTTTGAAGTTCTAATGAAGTTCGATAGCAGAGGGTAGCTTGAATCCAGATTGTCTATCCATAGACAAATGAATGATCTGTAAAAGGAATCCATTGTACCATTGAAGCACGTGACCTACAAACATGGTTCCGGAGCAAAGGAAGAGAGAGATTGGGACGCCTGTCTAGAGTAGATCATATATTGTATTATAGTACAATTGGGTGCTATGATAGGACCTACAGGCCAACTTTTTTGAGATGTTGGTTTTTAAGGGAGTCCACAAGTTAGTTGTGGTTATGGATAGGTCTCTTTAGTAGCTAATGTCAATTCGGCATGAGTATCAGTTATAGATATTCGTATTTTGGTATGGGGTACAGTGAGATCCATATAGGTATGGGTGCAAGGTGAAGCTTGGGATTTAGATGATATTGGTTTTGTAAAAGAAATCCATTGTACCATTGAGACGCATGACCTATAGACGTAGTTTCGGAGAAAAGGTGGAGAGAGATTGGGATGCCAGTCTAGAGTACGTCATATACTGTTCTATAGTACAATTGGGTGCTATGATAGGACCTACATGCCAACTTCTTTTAAAGTGTTGGTATTTAGGAGAGTCCACAAGTTAGTTGTGACTCTCGATAGGTCTCTTTGGTAGCTATTGGAAATTCAACACGAGTATCAATTATAGATATTCGTATTTCGGTATGGGGTATGGTGAGACCTACACGAGTTTGATCCCGTTGAATGCGGCTTAGGGTCTATGGTACGATTAGGTATGGACTTTATTTATGTAGGACCTGTGATGGGGACCATTGGACCATGTTAGATATCCTTAGTGGACTTTACCCATCAACAATGATGGGTGTCAATCTGTATTCTCTGTTTGCCATTTATTTTTAGGATTGTGTGAGTTATTAGTTAGTTAGCTATTGTTATTGCTTTAGACTTATATTATAATATCTATATTACCCTTTTACTTGTATGTTAGGTTATCTGTATCATAGTATATTGTTACGTGCCAGGAACATTATATTAGTTGTGTCAACTCGTTGATTACAGGAGAAGAGCAAGTTATGGTATGATTTTCTATCTTTTGGGATAGGTTTACTTTACTTGTTTATGGACAGTTCGAATTACCCCTGAGCAATGTTTGCGGAGAGGGCCGACTTTGCCTTAGTAGTTCCTGTTTATTTGCATATAGTTTTGATGTAAAGTATTTTGGGATAGTTTGTAACAACCCGGTTTTTCGCGTCAGTTTATAAATGACGATTAAATCATTTTTAACTGCTAATGCAGATTTGAATCAAGTTTAAATTCATTTGAAAATTTGTTAAAAGAATTATATGGGCTTTTCTTTATTAATTCAACCGGCTTCCTTTTGATTGAGATAAGGGTTGTATTCTTTCCCCTTTCTTATTCGTTCGCAACCCAGACCCCTCCATTCATTCGAACGAAAACCCTAACTAGAGAAAGAAAAGAAATGGAGGCGGCTCGTCTTGATTCGTTCCTCTGCGACAATTTGGGGCTTCGATTTTTCTCAGCTTCGTCTGCGAATTCTAGACCGATCCAAGGTGAGTTATACTCACATCTAATTCATGTTCAAGTGTAATTAGGGTTTGAATTCGTTGATTTTCGTTTGTATTCAAGCAGTTGAGTTGGTCGATTCCTTTTGCTTGCCGTACGAATTATATTGTTTGCTTGAGTATTGTTCGATTTGCTCTGTTGACATCGGCTTTGTATTCCTTTTGCTTTGAGATGAACTACTTTATCTAGTATCAGTGACTTTGATTTTGTGAAAAACTATTTTGAGACAAGAATTTCACTTCGTTTTTCTGGTGACTTCGAGCTTGACTTTGATTTTATGAGTTTCTGGCTTTGAATGTATTTCGAACATGCCCTGGTATTTACTGCTTAATTGTTCATGTTGCAATGATTGGTGGTCTTTGTTATCTTTGCTTGTGATATTGGACTGCTCTGTCCTTGGTTCTTGCACATGGCATGTCGAACTAGTCGAGTTGTTGTATTGTATTTAGTCTTCACTAATCTGGAGTCTGGCACTTTGGTGTACAGCTGCATTCGTGATTGCATTGAGGCTCACTATACTTGTATTTTGTCGTTGCTAGTTGTTGTGCACATTTGTATATCCCTTTTGGTCCAGTTGATTGAGTCTGGTATCCAGTTGTACACTAGTTTGTAGTCTAATATTTTTCCAATTACTGTTTCAATGTACAGTTGGATTTTGAGTTCCATCCTTGATTTCTTGGTATTAGTTTTAAACTGCAGCAGCTTCTCTCGAATTGAACTATCCCTCGTTTTGTTGGCACTGCTGCACTTATGTGTACCTGCTGCTTGTTTAGTTGATTTTGTTTGATAGCATGTCTGCACATGCTTGAAGGCATTTGAGTCTGGTACATTTGCATATGTCTGCGCCATTTGATTTATAAGTTCGTATATACGTGCATATATACATATATATGTGTGTATGCATATATTAGTGGATTTGTCTTCTGGTTCTGGTCATCTCGTCTTCGATCTTGTGATTTCCTGGCCTTGTCTTGATCACTGTTGATCTAAGGCATTGACATTCTGTTTCTGGTCATCTTCGACTGGGGTTTTCTGGCCATTACTGTGATATGTTTAAATCCCTCTGGTCATTTGCGACCTGTAGCATACTTGTAGCTGTTGTTCTTAACTTCGAATTCCACTGCTACATGATGAACTTGTATTCATCTTGACTTGTTTGATTCTGACCCATGTTGCTGTGCAATGCTTTGAACTGCTGACCTGTAGCCTTTGTAGTGCTTGTTGATTCATTTTGTGTCCATCACTTGCTTGCCCGTTCATAGTGATGTTTACACTTCTGCATGGTGTATATATATTTGTTTCTTGCCCCACTCGAGTCTGAGTTGAAGGTGCAGTTTCAAACTGCTGTGTTGCCACTTCATGTATGTATACATGTGTATATACATATGTATGTATATATGTTTGTGCACTGACTTTAGTTGAGTCTTGTTTGTTGTTGCAGTTGCCTCTTGATGGTCTTGTTTCTTCATTTAGTCTTGTTGCAGTTGCTAGTTTGAGTTATGTTGCCTCTTTGCACATGCTCTTTGATATAGGTTGAACTTGTTTCACTTGTTGCTTCTGATCTTGTTTAGTAGTGATTTGAGTTGTATCCGTTGGCTTTTGGATTCATTGATCTTCTGAGTATTTCATAGACTGTATTGGCGAGGCAGTACACGTTAGCGTGTACTGCAGCCAATCAGCATTGTTGTTTTTAAATTGACATTTCAATTGTTTAAATTGATTTGGATTGCTGATTTGTTGTTTAACACTGTTTAGTGTTATATCTGCGGTTATCCGATTCTTTTATTGAGGAGTCGGATATACGAGATTTCTGTGACTGTCGTCTATTTGATATTTGATTATTATTGCTTCTATGCACTAATAACTGAGTTTGAATTAGACTGACCCGTGTATTATCTTCTTTTGAATGTAATACTCGGGTCAGACCCGAGTTATTTCAGGTTGTAGATTTCCTTCTTTGAGTTGCTGTTCAGGATATGAAGACTTTTCACATCTTCTGAAGTTGTCAATGTCATTTTGTAGTAGTCGTGTCATTGTATAGAACGATATGTATTCATGTATATTAGTCGATAATGTACTTGTATATATAACTTCTAGAGTCGATAGTTGTAGTTGTATCATATGTATTGTGTCAACTATGTATTAACTGACATCAGTTATATATATATGAGACTTTTGTTTTTATCTGTGTTCCGCATTTATATTATCTGTGTTATTGTTATATCTAATGTCCTAAACTATTATGAACTATCGTAGTTTGTTTTATACTGATAATTGGATATGTCGATGGGAGTAAATAAATAATAGATGAAAAATAAAAAGTATATACCACTCCTACCGAGATAACCAATATTAGTGTAAGGCCAATTACGGATGGTCGCTCCTATCCAGCCTTATTCTTCATAATAATAGACAGTATTTCTTTTAATACTCTTTGTTATTATGAGCATAGAGGTGGGGCGTCACAGTTGGTATCAGAGCTTGGGGTTTATGGACATAATATAAAACTTAACTCGGATGGAACATATGTTACAACTATTGGTCGATGTTTTATTTGTGCTTGAGTCAAAACTAAAGTTTTGAAATTTGGATGAAATTTTTAAATAACTTTATTTAAAAATAATAGTGAAATTGTGTTCTGATGATTTGATTGATTTGTGTTCTGTTTATCAGAGTGCGCAGCGGAAACAGTGAAACTGTCTTCGCTGAGTACAACTGATAATCTTTTTGATTTAAAAATCAAAATACGAAATTGATATGAATTTCATTTGTTGTTCACATAGCTGTAATTATTTTGTTTCTTTGAGAATTTCGAATCCGAATTGAGGATTCGAAGAAATTGCAGATATGTGATTTTTGTTGAAATTTACGTTGGATTTCTTTTGTACTAATCATCTATTGATTAGATTTTGCTGTTTTGAATTATCTTCATTGAAGATACATTCGAATGATTTCTTTGCTCATTTTATAATACGTGCAAAATTTGAATTGCACGTTATTGCAATTATTTTACGTTGAACCGATGCTTGGTTATGATACGTATTTTGTTGCCGTTATTTTTATAACGGGATTTTACACCAATGCTATATTTGAAGCACGGTGTTTTGTGGCATTTTGATGAATGGGAATTCACTGATATTACATTTTGATGTAGATTGTTTTGATGTGATTTTGACGTTTTAAAACTACTGTCGCTTTGGCTTCAGTAACCGCCAAATTTTAAAAGTGGATTTTCAAGCGGTTATTCCGCAATACTGATTTGTGACCGTTTTTACGGTATTTTGAGAAGTACAATTTCCTTATCGAAATTGTTACTGATTTGCTGTTTTAATCACGTGGTTAGAAAATTGTTTTAAAATGAAAATTGCTTTATAAAATTTTTAACAGTTTGCGTTTTCAAAAGAATGAGAAAGCGACTTAAACGTTTCAGCAAAATCGAGGACTATGACCCCTTTCTTTTACTGATTCGCTTAACTCCGGACTTGTCCAGTTGAGAATGTGAATTGTTATTTTTACAAAATAAATAAAATTGTTTTCATAAATTTTAACAGTTTGCGCTTTCAAAAGAATGAGGAAGCGATTTAAACGTTTCAGCAAAATCGAGGACTATGACCCCTTTCTTTTACTGATTCGCTTAATTCCGGACTTGTCCGTTTGAGAATGTGAAATGTAATTTTACAAAATACACAATTTTTCACTTTCAAGGAAACGATGAAGAGAATCAAACGATTTAGTAAAACACGTGGTATGGGACATGTGCGTTTGCTATTTCGGTTAATTCCGGACTCGTTAATTGAAATATTTGATGATTTTGTGTGCTTTCAAGCCACTATGAGGACCTTCAGGTCATTTGTTGGACCTTCGGGTCATTTGTTGGGCTTTCGGGCCACTCTGCGGACCTTCGGGTCAAATACCAGTACTAGACCTTCGGGTCACTCTGCGGACCTTCGGGTCAATCTGATGGGCGCCAAAATTATGTTGAGTACTTGGTAGGCTTCGGCCACTCTGAGATGCACGTGCGGCGAATTAAAAACTCGCCATCTGATGGGATCGATCCAAGCTTTTATGTTGATTTTCTAGTCTTCTTAATTGATTTCTAGATATTTGTTGTTTCTAATTATCTGCAGGTAATTAGATATCTGATGTTATGAGATTTAATTATCGTATCGGTAATTAAATATTTGTTGATATGAGTTCTGATTATCGTTTTTGATAATCGGATATTTGTTGTTTCTAATTATCGCTTGTGATAATTAGATATTTGTTGATATGAGTTCTGATTATCGTTTTTGATAATCGGATATTTGTTGTTTTTAATTATCGCTTTAGATAATTAAATATTTGTTGATATGAGATTTAATTATCGCTTTAGATAATTAAATATTTGTTGATATGAGATTTAATTATCGCTTTTGATAATTAAATATTTGCTGATTTGAGATTTAATTATCGCTTTTGATAATTAAATATTTGCTGATTTGAGATTTAATTATCGCTTTTGATAATTAAATAATTGCTGATTTGAGATTTAATTATCACTTTAGATAATTAAATATTTGTTGATATGAGATTTAGTTATCGCTTTTGATAATTAAATATTTGCTGATTTGAGATTTAATTATCGCTTTAGATAATTAAATATTTGTTGATATGAGATTTAATTATCGCTTTTGATAATTAAATATTTGCTGATTTGAGATTTAATTATCGCTTTTGATAATTAAATATTTGCTGATTTGAGATTTAAATATCGCTTTTGATAATTAAATAATTGCTGATTTGAGATTTAATTATCGCTTTAGATAATTAAATATTTGTTGATATGAGATTTAATTATCGCTTTTGATTATTAAATATTTGCTGATTTGAGATTTAATTATCGCTTTTGATAATTAAATAATTGCTGATTTGAGATTTAATTATCGCTTTTGATAATTAAATAATTGCTGATTTGAGATTTAATTATCGCTTTAGATAATTAAATATTTGTTGATATGAGATTTAATTATCTCTTTTGATAATTAAATATTTGCTGATTTGAGATTTAATTATCGCTTTTGATAATTAAATAATTGCTGATTTGAGATTTAATTATCGCTTTAGATAATTAAATATTTGTTGATATGAGATTTAATTATCGCTTTTGATAATTAAATATTTGCTGATTTGAGATTTAATTATCGCTTTTGATAATTAAATAATTGCTGATTTGAGATTTACTTATCGCTTTTGATAATTAAATAATTGCTGATTTGAGATTTAATTATCGCTTTAGATAATTAAATATTTGTTGATATGAGATTTAATTATCGCTTTTGATAATTAAATATTTGCTGATTTGATATTTAATTATCGCTTTTGATAATTAAATAATTGCTGATTTGAGATTTAATTATCGCTTTAGATAATTAAATATTTGTTGATATGAGATTTAATTATCGCTTTTGATAATTAAATATTTGCTGATTTGAGATTTAATTATCGCTTTTGATAATTAAATAATTGCTGATTTGAGATTTAATTATCGCTTTAGATAATTAAATATTTGTTGATATGAGATTTAATTATCGCTTTTGATAATTAAATATTTGCTAATTTGAGATTTAATTATCGCTTTTGATAATTAAATATTTGCTGATTTGAGATTTAATTATCGCTTTAGATAATTAAATATTTGTTGATATGAGATTTAATTATCGCTTTAGATAATTAAATATTTGTTGATATGAGATTTAATTATCGCTTTTGATAATTAAATATTTGCTAATTTGAGATTTAATTATCGCTTTTGATAATTAAATATTTGCTGATTTGAGATTTAATTATCGCTTTTGATAATTAAATATTTGTTGAATTTGAAATTTGATTATCGTTGGTGATAATCGAATATTTGTTGATTTGAGAAATTTGATTATCGTTTTTGATAATTGAATATTTGTTTTCTGACTATCGTTTGAGATAATCAGATATTTGATTTGTCTTCTGATTACCGTTTGAGATAAGTAAATATTTGCAATTTGAAAATTCAATTATCGTTTTTGATGATTGAATATTTGCGATTTTTGAGATTTGAGCTTCGCCTTTTTCTCTGGCGATTCAGGTGAGTAATTTGATTTACTCACATTCAATTCGTGCTCTGTATGGGATTTCTGCTCTGTTTTTCCTTCTCTTTTAGTTGCTGGAACTCGATTGTTCTTGCTTTTGTTAGTCGTTTGATTTTGATCCCTGATTCCCACGAGGTTGATTCTTTTGATTTGAAGCAGTCGAACCTTTCGATTTCTTATCTAATACTTCCCCGCTGACACTTGCTTTGCTTATACCTTCGACATTGCCATGCTCTTTTGGTTGTTACCTTTTATCCATTTATTCCCTATGATTGCGTGGACGCAATTTCTTTAAGGAGGGGAGTCTGTAACAACCCAGTTTTTCGCGTCAGTTTATAAATGACGATTAAATCATTTTTAACTGCTAATGCAGATTTGAATCAAGTTTAAATTCATTTGAAAATTTGTTAAAAGAATTATATGGGCTTTTCTTTATTAATTCAACCGGCTTCCTTTTGATTGAGATAAGGGTTGTATTCTTTCCCCTTTCTTATTCGTTCGCAACCCAGACCCCTCCATTCATTCGAACGAAAACCCTAACTAAAGAAAGAAAAGAAATGGAGGCGGCTCGTCTTGATTCGTTCCTCTGCGACAATTTGGGGCTCGATTTTTCTCAACTTCGTCTGCGAATTCTAGACCGATCCAAGGTGAGTTATACTCACATCTAATTCATGTTCAAGTGTAATTAGGGTTTGAATTCGTTGATTTTCGTTTGTATTCAAGCAGTTGAGTTGGTCGATTCCTTTTGCTTGCCGTACGAATTATATTGTTTGCTTGAGTATTGTTCGATTTGCTCTGTTGACATCGGCTTTGTATTCCTTTTGCTTTGAGATGAACTACTTTATCTAGTATCAGTGACTTTGATTTTGTGAAAAACTATTTTGAGACGAGAATTTCACTTCGTTTTTCTGGTGACTTCGAGCTTGACTTTGATTTTATGAGTTTCTGGCTTTGAATGTATTTCGAACATGCCCTGGTATTTACTGCTTAATTGTTCATGTTGCAATGATTGGTGGTCTTTGTTATCTTTGCTTGTGATATTGGACTGCTCTGTCCTTGGTTCTTGCACATGGCATGTCGAACTAGTCGAGTTGTTGTATTGTATTTAGTCTTCACTAATCTGGAGTCTGGCACTTTGGTGTACAGCTGCATTCGTGATTGCATTGAGGCTCACTATACTTGTATTTTGTCGTTGCTAGTTGCTGTGCACATTTGTATATCCCTTTTGGTCCAGTTGATTGAGTCTGGTATCCAGTTGTACACTAGTTTGTAGTCTAGTATTTTTCCAATTACTGTTTCAATGTACAGTTGGATTTTGAGTTCCATCCTTGATTTCGTGGTATTAGTTTTAAACTGCAGCAGCTTCTCTCGAATTGAACTATCCCTCGTTTTGTTGGCACTGCTGCACTTATGTGTACCTGCTGCTTGTTTAGTTGATTTTGTTTGATAGCATGTCTGCACATGCTTGAAGGCATTTGAGTCTGGTACATTTGCATATGTCTGCGCCATTTGATTTATAAGTTCGTATATACGTGCATATATACATATATATGTGTGTATGCATATATTAGTGGATTTGTCTTCTGGTTCTGGTCATCTCGTCTTCGATCTTGTGATTTCCTGGCCTTGTCTTGATCACTGTTGATCTAAGGCATTGACATTCTGTTTCTGGTCATCTTCGACTGGGGTTTTCTGGCCATTACTGTGATATGTTTAAATCCCTCTGGTCATTTGCGACCTGTAGCATACTTGTAGCTGTTGTTCTTAACTTCGAATTCCACTGCTACATGATGAACTTGTATTCATCTTGACTTGTTTGATTCTGACCCATGTTGCTGTGCAATGCTTTGAACTGCTGACCTGTAGCCTTTGTAGTGCTTGTTGTTTCATTTTGTGTCCATCACTTGCTTGCCCGTTCATAGTGATGTTTACACTTCTGCATGGTGTATATATATTTGTTTCTTGCCCCACTCGAGTCTGAGTTGAAGGTGCAGTTTCAAACTGCTGTGTTGCCACTTCATGTATGTATACATGTGTATATACATATGTATGTATATATGTTTGTGCACTGACTTTAGTTGAGTCTTGTTTGTTGTTGTAGTTGCCTCTTGATGGTCTTGTTTCTTCATTTAGTCTTGCTGCAGTTGCTAGTTTGAATTCTGTTGCCTCTTTGCACATGCTCTTTGATATAGGTTGAACTTGTTTCACTTGTTGCCTCTGATCTTGTTTAGTAGTGATTTGAGTTGTATCCGTTGGCTTTTGGATTCATTGATCTTCTGAGTATTTCATAGACTGTATTGGCGAGGCAGTACACGTTAGCGTGTACTGCAGCCAATCAGCATTGTTGTTTTTAAATTGACATTTCAATTGTTTAAATTGATTTGGATTGCTGATTTGTTGTTTAACACTGTTTAGTGTTATATCTGCGGTTATCCGATTCTTTTATTGAGGAGTCGGATATACGAGATTTCTGTGACTGTCGTCTATTTGATATTTGATTATTATTGCTTCTATGCACTAATAACTGAGTTTGAATTAGACTGACCCGTGTATTATCTTCTTTTGAATGTAATACTCGGGTCAGACCCGAGTTATTTCAGGTTGTAGATTTCCTTCTTTGAGTTGCTGTTCAGGATATGAAGACTTTTCACATCTTCTGAAGTTGTCAATGTCATTTTGTAGTAGTCGTGTCATTGTATAGAACGATATGTATTCATGTATATTAGTCGATAATGTACTTGTATATATAACTTCTAGAGTCGATAGTTGTAGTTGTATCATATGTATTGTGTCAACTATGTATTAACTGACATCAGTTATATATATATGAGACTTTTGTTTTTATCTGTGTTCCGCATTTATATTATCTGTGTTATTGTTATATCTAATGTCCTAAACTATTATGAACTATCGTAGTTTGTTTTATACTGATAATTGGATATGTCGATGGGAGTAAATAAATAATAGATGAAAAATAAAAAGTATATACCACTCCTACCGAGATAACCAATATTAGTGTAAGGCCAATTACGGATGGTCGCTCATATCCAGCCTTATTCTTCATAATAATAGACAGTATTTCTTTTAATACTCTTTGTTATTATGAGCATAGAGGTGGGGCTTAATAATAGTTGACGTACCATTGGCTTGTTATTCATAGAAACTTGAGATCCTCCACTTACGGCTAGACGCTCGACATCCTTTAGTAGCGCGACATCTTTTCTTTATTATGTAGTCTACAACACTCTATATTGTATAGGTTATGCATCTCTTTTTCTCCTAAACTTGTTATAGCTCAATATCCCTAAGTATTTTTTTGGTTTGATATCCCCTTCTTTTTATGGATTTGATATCTTCATTCCTGTTAATGCTGGACATCAACTTATGCTTATTAAATAAGGTTCGATATCTCTTCATTGATTGTTATCCATTTGAAGTTTGATACTATCTGTTGCTTATAGACGTTCGACATCCCTATTGCGGTAGAAGCTCAATATATCCGTACTCGACCACTTTTACCTCTTATATGCTTGACACATCTCTTATTGGCGGCTTCATTATCTTTATTGCTTATATGCTCGACACGCCCCTATTCATAAGTTCGGCAACCTTTTAGGATAATGGTGTTCTCCTAAGATGCTTGATACCACTATTTATATATGCTTACTACAGTTTATTTATGTTTAACAGCCTTCCTTGCCTACAAGTTCGGCATCGTCAAATCACTTATAGGCTTGTTATCTTTATTGTCTTACAAGCTCGATATCTACCCCTTAGTGCTTCTATATCTTCTTATCAATTTTGTTGTTTCTTTTTCCTTTGATTATTCCTCTAGCATAGTAGCCAGAAAATATATGAATAACATTTGCATCCCTCCTTATATAGAAGAAGCTTTTTACATTAGTGTAAACCCTAGTATCTTTTCACCTTTCCAGTTCTCTCTTTCCATGAGATTTCTCTTCAAATCCTGTTTCCTAAAAAACATAAGGTAAATAGTGATGATTTCATTATTTTTAATAAATTATTTCTTTCCCAAATTGGTTATCTTATTTTTGCAAAATTTGTATAAAAAAAATTCCATGTTGATTCTTCGTAACTTTGAAAACTTGGTTTTTAAAACTCGTTTTCTTGGAATAATTATCAAATCATCAGAATTTTAGATAAATCTTTTTTCGGATTTGGTAAAGACATGGATTAATTTGTCTTCTTCTTTATATAAAGGAGCTTTTGTATTTCAATATAAAGCCAAGTTTAACTAAGAAGACCATAAATCTGCTCGACAAGAAGACCATAAATTTAATTAGCAAGAGGACCAGAAATCTATCTAGTAAGAAGTCTATAAATTCACTTGATAAGAAAACCATAAATATATCTAAAAAGAAGATCATAAATCCATTTAAGAAGACGAAAAACACATTTGATAATAATACTATAATTTCAAATAGAAGGCTAAAAATCCATCTGGTAACAATACTATAATTTCATTTGAATAGAAACCAGAAATCCATCCGGTAATAATACCGTAATTTTATTTGAATAGAAAACCAGAAATCTATTCGGTAATAATACCCTAATTTCGTTTGAATAAAAGATGAGAACCATATGGTAATAATACCAAAATTCTGTTTGAATAGAAAAAATAATACCATAATTTCATTTGAATAGAAGACCAGAAATTCATCTGTTATAATATGTCTCAACTAATAGGAGACTGGAAATTTGAGCAATAACAAAGATTCCCATTATTTACTAGAATATTTCTGACCAAGAGATTCTCAACTTCTCAGTTGTCCATATTTGAGTAATAGATAGTTATTGTCCCTTTCTTTGAAAGTTGCCTTATTCTTAGCTTAATGTTTGATTGGCCGTGCTTCATTACACTTTCTTTTAGAAGATTGCCTTGGTCCATTCTTAGGACGAAGTCACACTTGTTTGATTGACTTCCTTTGCCCCCTTATTATCTTTTAGGTAATGATTTAAGCTTTGATTGGTCTCTTTCTCCCCTTATCACCTTATAGGTGATGGTTTAGGCTTTGATTGAACTCTTTTTACCCCTTAACAGCTTATAGGCGACTATTTAGGCTTTGATTGAGCCCTTTATTACCTTCAGGTAATGATTTAGGATGGTCGGTGCATTTGGCTAGCCATCTTAGGCAGAACCAAAGTCTTACCCATCCTCCCTCTATGAGGCGCTCTGGTCATCCCTTATGGGTTGAACTGAAGGCTGGTTCGGTGCTTTGGCCAGGCATCTTAGGTGAGGTCAAAGGCTTACTCCATCATTCCTCTATAGGGCGCTCCGGTCAAGCCACGTAGGCGGGACCGAAGGCTTGCAGTGCTTTGGCCAGGTCATCTTAGGTGGGACCAAAGGCTAACTCTGACCTCCCTCTAGAAGGTGGTTTGACCCACTTTGCAATTCATTATGTGGTGTTCCACTTCTACCCACTTGGTAAAGCAGTCAATAGCCATGACTGTAAATTTTGCTACGCCCTTAGATATAGGCAATGGTCCAATTAAGTTAATTTCCCACACATCAAAGGGCCATGGACTTGAGATTGGGGTTAACTCACTTGGTGACATATGTGGAACTGTTAAAAATCTCTTACATTACCCACATCTCTTTACGTAATTTGCTGCATCATTATTCATACAAGGCCAATAGAAACTTCGCCTCGTGGCCTTTTTGGCTAATTTTATGCCATTAGAATTATAACGACATGTAATTTTAACTATTTTAAATTATTGAATTTAATATAATTATTGAACAAAAATGGTTAGAAATAAAAATTTAATAATTTATTTATGTGATATATTTAATGTGAACTTGAATAAAATTTTGAAATAACCAATTTCGAAGATTCATGTAATAACCAGTGTTGAAATGAAATTTTATGTATTGAATGTGTTTATAATAAATAGTTGGATTGAATAATAAATGTTGACTTATGTAGTTGAAAATAAATTAATTGTCGATAACCAAAATTCATTAAGGTTTTAATATTGGATAATTAAATTGTTTGAGTTTAATATTGGAAATTATTTAAGTAATTGAATTTTGAATTTAATATGAATAAAAATGATGTCAAAAGTTGATTTAAATTTTATTTAAACAAGAATGAAGATTTTTAACTTCTAAAATTTAATTCAAAATGAATAATTTGATTTTGGAAAATAGCTCGTTTTAATTAACGAGTAAAAATAGCCATTTTGGCAACTGTCTCGGATTTCGACAAAACTAGTTTCTTTGAATCCGTAAAAGTGAATTATTGTAGGATTTCAAGTTTCGTAACGATTGGACTTATTGTTTGGTCGTGCGAGCTTGAAACGCATAGAATTTAATTTAAGAATTTAACTAAAATAATTTGATGTTGAATGTTATCTTCTGAATATGATGGAATTGGCTCCCGAAACTAGTTTCATTGTGTTCGGAATATGGTATAACATATAGAATGCTAGGCAGCACGCATTGTTTGGAGCTCGAGAAATTTTGGACGTCATAATTAAGCTAGATATTTTCTAATTATAATATAATAATATATATATTCACTCCTCGACAATTCGTACAACCCGCATATATTTTGTCTCCCGTACATTTCCCCTTCATTTTAAATTGTGCAGATCGATCGAAGTTAAATTAAAAAAAGGAAATGGCCGAAGTCGCGATGGCCTGGAGGAGAAGCTCGTGCGCGAGGGCGGTGGTGCGGCAGGGGACCGGAGCAGAGGCGCGAGGTTTGCAGTTTTAGGGTTTACAATTTTTGGGTTCGCGGTTGTCAATGTACGCGTGCGTGCGCCTGAGGCGCGGATGTGGCAGAGGTGGCGCGCCGGCGGCTCGGCCACGTAGGTGGGATCCGATGGGAGGGCGGCGGCGCTTGGGCATGGGTAGGCTCGCGCGGTGGTTTTTTTTTTAAAATAAAATTAAAAATGAAACGTAGTGGTGCGATTCGAAGCTTGGGAGAGAAGAGGGAGGCGGGCTGTGGAGGTTTGTTTTTTTATTTTATTTGTTAATTTAACTTGTTAATTAAATTTAATTATAAATGAATATTAATTTAATTGTAACTTTTGCATACGAGGTTCGTTTCGAGTGAAACGAGTTGTGATGCGATCGTATCGACGTCTTCTACAGCATGGAGTCAAATTGGAATTTATTTTAAGCTAAAATATTTTCAATTTCAAATAAATGGTGCGTGTTTTAAACGCTCATGAATGACTAAATTATTTTTATGTTAGTTAAATTGAATTATGAAGTAATTTAATTTCATTGACTGTCGTTTGGTAATTTAACTGACATTTAAATTGACACTCGAGTTGAACTGATATGAATTTAAATTGACAGTTCAATTTGAAATTGAAATTGAATTTCCAGTTAGACACCCGATGTTGAGAACCGGTAAATTGTCGTGATATTTGATTGATTTGGATGTTGATTGTGATGGCTGCTATTGGTTGATAGTTTGGATGATTTGGATGTTTATTTATTTTTGTATATCATGTTATCACCCTGTAAATTATCTGACAGTATATAAATTGCTATTTGAATTATTTCGAATAAATTAAGAAATAGGTTGAAATGATATACCTATGACATTTATTTTTGATTGAAATGATATATCCATCCCTGAAATTAAGTTGAAATAACTGATCACTTGGCCATAGGATAGAAAATTATATACGGACACCGGATTAGTTAAATTAAATAGTTTTTAATTCTTGGATTGAATTTATTCGAATGATTTTATTTAATAAAACAAATTTGAATCGAAATATGGAAATTAGATTTTTTTGAACTCGAGTTTGAAATGTTGAAGTTAAAATTTGTAAATGAAATAATTTAAAGAATTTAATTTAGGAATTTGAAGTGATAATTGAATTATGGGAATTAAAATTGTTTGGAGGTTGAACTTTATTCGAACTTTAAAATTTGTCTTAGAAAATGGGTTTAAATTGACATTTCAAACTTTGGCTCGAAATTTGATTATTTTAAATGATTTGAACTTTAAATTTAATATTGAAGTTTAATTTGATTTAAATGATTTAAATCGATATTTGAAAATCGAACTCGAAATTGATATAAATTGGAATGGTTTAAAATTGAGAATTGAATTGAAATTAATTCAAATTGAAATCGAATTTGAAATAATTTTAAATCGAATTTGGAATAATATAAAATCAAAATTGAAATTGAATCGAAATTGAAATCAAAGTTAATTCGAATTGAAATCGAAATTGAGTCGATTTGAATTGAATTGAGATTAAAAATGATTTGAATTGGAATAATTGAATTTGAATCGGTTTGATTGGAATTTGGACTTGGGTCCAGATTTGTTGAAATGGAAAGAGACGGTTTGATTTGAAATTATTTTTAAAATAAATTATTTTAATATGAAATGTTTAAAATCTATCTTTTCAAATATTCAAGTTATTTTGATTTTCCAAGCTATTTTACTATATAAACCATTTTCAATACTCAAAACATTTAATCAAACTATTCTAACTATTTTAAATTATTTAAAACTATTCAAACTATTTTCTAAAAATTCAAAGTAATCAGAGTGGGAACTGTTTATATTTAGATCACTGATTTAAATGCATATTGGGTTAAAATGAAGTTATAATCTAAGTTGGAATTTGAATTTATTATTGAAGTGAAATAGCATATTTTAAGTAAATATGATTTCGAAGTGAATATGATAATTTTGAAATGAATGATATTTTGAAGCGAATATGATATTTTGATATCAGGTATGAATCGTTTTCGAAATGTAAAAGTACCAACCGGTGTGTAAAACGACGTTTGTTTGTTAAACAGACCAGGGCCTCTTATTGGCATACTCTCGGTCGATATTGGAACCACTTTAACAAATGTGTACGCGAAGGAGACTCCAGAACGAAGTGGCTGGATTTAGCGTACGTTTGTTGGATTTGAAGAAAGAGAACGATGATGGATAGACCC
This sequence comes from Allium fistulosum, assembly GCA_030737815.1. NCBI lineage: Eukaryota > Viridiplantae > Streptophyta > Magnoliopsida > Asparagales > Amaryllidaceae > Allium > Allium fistulosum. The sequence goes on along the minus strand of CM060908.1, from coordinate 838,173,554 downwards.
CGGCACTTGTGCCTATTTGAAATTACTAAAACAAGACGGCTTGACGGGGCCAAGTGGGCTAGCTACCCCTAGCGGACATCCGTTCTTTGATTTTCTTCTTGGACTTGGTCCATACTATTACTCTTGATGTTGATTTCGATTGGTGCACCTTGATTTTGGGATGACCTCCCTTTGACTCGATATGGGATGGATGGACGCGGTGGACGATCATGGCAACGATGCGTTACAACCAGCCCTGCGACCCGAACTAGTAGTATCCTACCTTGGGCATTGCCTCACATGTCTTGTCATACTTTTATCCCTATACGAGACCGCTATGATTTTGGTTTAGTGTTGTCGTATCATGGCGCATTCGTATCCCCCGATGTCCTACTGGGGCGTTATATGCAAACTATACGACAATGCTTAAAAATCCGTTAAGGGGGATTAATGTAAAGCCTTAACGCTAAAAAATATATTTAGTTTACTGATTAGACATTATATATGTAGCGTATTCTACTATATATAAATATTTTACGGATCCTTAAGAGATGGAAAATGCCGTAACATCTCTTGAGTTATTGCACGCACGATATACACTGGATATGAGATGTAAAACCTGTAAACATCTCTAACGCTATTACACTCATGTTATGTGATATCGATTTGACTCACATAAGGATATTTTAGTCCTGACTCGAGTGTTTTGTCTTTTCATTACGCTTGGATCAGCCCTGAGTTTTCGGCATGTTGAAGATTATTCTCTGGAGGACGAAGACGAAGATTTGGTATATTATATTATTAGTATTATTTCATCACATTGTTTGTCCCGCTGCATTGGTTTATATTATTATGTTGTATATATAACTCTGATAAATGTTGTATAAATTATAATCAAATGTATAGTATAAACAGCTTCATGAACTATTTATTTGATTATTATATTCTGTCATTCTGCTGCGAGATTCTGTGTTTGTTTTCTTCTTCTTTTCTTATTTTTCTTAATTAACCCCATTGATTATCTATGTTCCGTATTGTTTGAGTTGGACATGTGTGGATTATTGTCGATTTTAATCTTTCGAAATATGGGTTGTAACAGTTGGTATCAGAGCGAGGTTTAGCGATAACCTTAGCTTTGTGGAGTTTGACTAATTAGTGATATGGTAGTAATACCCTAGAATGAGTTGTTTGAGCATACATATATTAGAGCGCATACTTGTTAGTGTTATAAAATGTTTTATATTGTGTTTGCTTATCCGTTGAGTTGTTATAAATTCTGGTCGGTGCGTGGAACGCCATGTTATCGATAGAAGTTTTTAAACACTTAAACGAGGCAAGTCGACATGACATTGTTTTAAAAGAGGGTAAATGAAATAATTTTACCTAAACTATATAATTTATTTATATAAAATGATTATTAATAAATATTGCTTGCTAGGAGATGATAATGGTTGGACTAAAATAAAAACGAATACTTTGTGAACTCTATTTCACGAAGCATTCGATAATTAAACTGAATTGAAACCTAATTTCAATAAGAATTGTTTACAATAAAGAAATTGTAAATTAATGAAATGTTTTCATAATAAGATAATGGAATTGTATAAGTATATTTATAATATAGCTTATAAATAAAAATGATTTAAAAGTTGAAAATTCTAGAATTTAAATCCTGTTGCTTTCAAAATTGTTTTAAAAGCCTTCAAAATTAATAGTAATATTATTCGAAAGTGTTTGACTAGAAATCTATATATATAATATTTTTAAAAAATATAAAAGCATTGAACTCGCTTTAGTCGTTGGGAAATAATTCTAGGGATGACTACAGCTTCGCCAGTATTCATTTTCGAGTTTTTGAGCGAGAATTGCTACCAAAAGAAATTCATTTCCGATTAAAACAAGTTTTGATTTTGGAAAAAAAATATTCCAAGTATGATTTGATAAATATATGAAAATAGTTTATGAATTTATAAATTGAAAATAGTATAGATAAAAAAAAGTTATAACTTATAAATTTGAACAGGAAAATAAAACCGAATTATAAAAAACAGATGAACACTTTGATTAAGCAAATAAAAGAAAATTTGAATTTGAGATATGAAATAAAAGAATTAACCTAAGAAATATTAAATAAATTGAGTTAATGAAATGAAGTAAATAAAATGAAGTTTAACTTAAGAAGCTTAAATGAAAATCAATTGTATTTGAAATGAATTAGGTAAAATAATGAAATGAAATTTTAAGTGAATTAATTTGTATAACTTATAAATTTGAGTAATATTAGGCTAAAAACAAATTTAAATTGTGAATGATAAGAAGAGGAATTTTTTTTAATAAACTAAGTAATGGATTAAATAAATTAAATTAAACTTAATAGAGATTAAATGAATTGAATTGGATTTGAATGGAACTAGATAAATGTAGCAACCCAAAATTCTGGTTATTTGATTTTTAATATTTAATTAATTTTAGATATTTAAATATTTGGATTTTGGAATTTAATACATGGAATTTTATAATAGTGATCGATTAAATATTTGAATTAAGAATTAAATATTTGAATGGTGAACCGAATATGAATTAAATAGATTTAATAGTGTCATTTAACTTCTTTTAATTAATAAATGATAATGGTGAATCATTTTGCAAATTTATTACAATAACAAATGGTTCGAATATAATAAATAATAAGAAAAATCAAACTGTAATAAAACAACCCGAAATTTCACTTTTTTAATTTGCGAATATTTAATTAATTTTAAATATTCAAATAAATGGTTTTATAATGAAAATAAAACTCTTTTTAATAATAAATAATAATGGTGAAATAGCTTTTAAATTTTGTTTACAAAAATATATAGTTCGATGAAAAACAGAAAATGTGACCGGAAACCGTTTTCCGAATTTTCGACGTTTCATCATATAAAAGTTATTTGAAATGTTATGTACACATCTATATATATATATATATTCAAATATATGCAATGTTATAAACATATATTAGTAATTTAATTAGGGTTAAGTGTAATTAATTAAGTTAAGAAAATGATGATGTGACACTTTGGAAACTATAATAAAAAATAAAAAAAGAATGTCACATCATTAGGAGACATAAGTATATTAAAGTACTTATGCGTGTTGACTTTGATTTGATGGTAGGGTGGCTAGGTGTGGGCTGAAATGGGTGGGGTAAAGGAGAGGGTGTGACATGGCATGCATGTGTGGAGGGTAGAGTACATGAGGGTAAAAAGGTCCATTTAAATTTCTTCCATTTTACCTGAAATGGTTTCAGCCATAACTTTGTAGTTTACCGCTTTTTCTTATTTCGAACTTAGATGCTCCAAAAATTCATTTTTTGGCAAGAGTGTTTTTGAACTTAGATTTTGATGTCCGAAAATACCCCTCAATGTTTTGGCTATAACTTCCTCAAAATTTAACTTTTTTGAGTAATTCTTTTATTTAAACGATGGAGGAAAGAATAATCTAAAACTTTCCTTTTGACGACTTTTCCAAAATCCAAGAGGAAGGGGTCCAAAAGTCGAGTGCAAAATGACCCATTTTCGAGAAGAATTTGTGGTTTTCCAAGCTTTCCGAGCGCTAAAGTATTTCAAGTTTTCAGAACCTTTAGTGAGTTTAACTCACATTTAATTTTATTATATCATATCTATGATGTTATAAATGTTATCGATTGTTTGGATGTTAGTTAAATTGTTTGATTGCTTGTTTGGTGGCATTTCCGATTGGAAAATGGATGACATCTTAATTTGATCGTTATAAACCAATATGATTATCTATATGTTATCCATAACCATTGTTTTGCAGGAAAAATATATAGAGAGACCCAAAGGGGGTTTCTCGCCCATAAATTATTTATTTACATCCATATGTTGTTATTGATGGTTAATTGAAATTAATTTCTGATATTTCATTTAATAGTTTAAATGTCGTTATAGCGATTTTCGCTATACCGTCGTTTATTAAATTTTCATCCCCAAAACCCTATCTTATGAATTCGAGCTTGTGTTTTCGCTAAAAAGAATATTGAAAATTTATTAATCATTTTGATTAACGATAATTTAAATTAATTAATCTTTTAAATTAATTAATTTGAGATTAATTAACTAATTTAACAAATGATGATTAAAATTGGTTTATATTTAGATTGAATTAATCTGCTAATGATGTTTTATACTTGATTAATCATTTTAACTAATGATTATTTGAGTTTAATTAATTATTTATTTAATTAAGATAATGGAGTTTAATTAATTTATTGAACTTAATTAATTATTTCAATTAATGATAATTGAAATTAATAATCATTTTAATTAATGAAATTTAAAAGTAATAAGTCATTTTAAATAATGATTTTTGAATTTAATTAATCATTCTAATTAATGATTGTTTTTTAATTTGATTAATTGTTTTAACTAATGATTTTTGGAATTTATTTAAATCATTTTAATTAATGATATTTTATAATTAAATAAATCATTTTAACAAATGATGTTTTAATTAATTGGTTTGACTAATGAAGTTTAGATTTAATTAATCCGATTAATTTATGATTATTTTGAACTTAATTAATTGTTTTAATCAATGGAATTTAGAATTACTTATCATTTTAATTAATGATGTTTGATATTAATTATTCATTTAATTAATGACTATTTGAATTTAATAAATCTTTTTAATTAATTGATTTAATAAAGGTGATTAAAGTAAGTTAACTAATATAATAAAAATTGCTTTAATAAACTGATTTAAAGTTAATAGACTGATTTAATAAAGATTTTAAATTTAATTTACCAATGTTATAAAAGTATTTTGAAATAGTTATATATTTTATTATAGATAATGAATTGTTTATTTAAAGGGATTTTAAGTGGGATTAATTATCTTTCGGGATAATTAATATTGTTTTTAAAGTTAAAATGGAATTGAAACTCGATTATTGGGATGTTAAGTTGGATAATCTTCTGGGTGTTCGGTCTGATGTTGGTTTAAGCCTTCGGGGTCGCGCGCTTGAAAAATTATTCTCTTAACATTTTAACAATCTGGAACTAATTCTAAAAGTGTTTTACCAATACGGAAATCAAGCCAAAAAGTTCAGTTCGTTTTTAAAAAGAAAAGGTTTGATTCGTTTATGGAAATGAATTATTTTTGTAAAGCGAATCACTTATATGGAAACGATTTATTTGTATAATTTGCACTAAACATCGAAGAAGTGGACTTGTCGTTATTTTGAAAGTTAAGAATAATCGTGTGACATGACTTTGAGGTAACACTACCTTGACTTGTCCGGTATTATTGTTAACCCAGAAATAATACGAGTTTGAATTCAATGAGTGGTGATAAGTATACAAGATTTAATTTCCATATACGATCGTTTCTCGATAGTTGGTATCTCAGTTATCGGTTACTTCATCCACTTTATTTCGTCACTCTAAGACGATGTGTTGCTCATTTGAGCTTTGTTATCCTTTTTCGGAAATGACTAAACCCAAAGAGCGAGTGGGGTCCAAGCTATGTGGGGTTACTCCCATTAGGGTATTTTCACATCCACTCTATATTGGATTCGATGTTGCGCATTGAGATGTGAAATACTCGGTAACGGTTGATGTGGTCTGGCTTGGAAGTTTTTGAGAGCCATCGGAGTTCTCAAGTATATTTCTAGAGGTATACTTTCGGTGAGGGGGGGGACCCTCCTAGTCATTTGTTGGAAAATTTACTTTCCTTATTTGATTTGAAAACCCTGATTCTGTTTTAACTTTAAATTGCCACGAGTAGAGCCAACTCCTCATCATGACATTTAAGTGTTTATTTAGTCCATTCTATCGAGTTTGGACTGTTACTTCCCATTCTATCGAGTTTGCACTGTTAACTTATTTAGTCCATTCTATCAAGTTGGATGTTTTCCTTGTTCTATCCATTTTGTCCAGTTTTGATTTTACTCGGTTTATTTCCATTCTTTCAAGTCTGGTTTAATAATATTTATGCTCAATCATATTTGGTTTTGTTTCCTGATATTCATTTCTACTCTTGCCTGTATGGATGTTATTCTTGTGAGGTAAAAACCCGTTCCACATTAGCGACGTGGTCTCATGGAATTTTTATATATGTTTCCCCTTATTCGAGTTATCTCACGCTGGTATTTCCAAACTGATCCGGGGGTTATTTATTTATAATGCTCGGGTCAGACCGAGTATTTTCCCAGGTTGGCTTCGGTGTTATGGGATTCATGGAGGGGAGCTGAAGATTCACCTGCCATATTATTTTATTTCTGTTGTATTATATAGTATACCTATCGGCATTTGTAAGGTCAGGATTTTATAACTGTCCAGTTGATAAGGTTTGTTTTTAACTCTGATATACTTTGTATTTTTGAAGAGATGGTTTCTACTGTCTTTCCTATATTATATGTTGTCAATTCCGCTGTGAGATTATGTTTCTCTGTTCTCTGTTCTTTTCTTTTTATTTACCCTAAAAATCTACCCTGTTATCGATTGGATGCGCGACATTGGAACACAATGGTAGTGTTCGGTGTCGACTTTCGATGGTCAAAATGGCGGGTCGTTACAATAAATTAGTAAAGTGAATTAATTCCACTTAAGCTATAAAATGAATTAATATAATGAATACGAACTTGAGTTATAAAATGAAATGAAATTTGAATTGTGAAAGGAATTGAATAAAAATAAATAAGTGTAAGTAAAATTAATGTGAGTAATTGAATTTGATTTAAATTGAATGTAAATAAATTAAATGCAAACAGAATGAGTTTCAATAAAATTGAATGTTAACTAATTGAATATGAAATAAATTAATGAAATAAATTATAAAATGGAGATTAACTTAAGAAAGTTGAATGAAAGTGATTGCGATAAAATTTATTAATATGAATTTGAGTTACAAAATAAAATTTACTTAAGTAAAATTATTAATATGAATTTAAATTAATGAAATGAACTGACGAAGTGAATCAATGAATTAATATGAACTTAAGTTATGAAGTAATAAATAAACATGAGTTGCATTTTATAAAATATTTATAATAAACTTAATTGGTTTTATGAAATAGTTTATAAATGAGATTAGCATTAAAGAGAATATAATAAGTGGTAATGAAATAAAAATTTAACTTAAATAAAATTAAATGAAATGATTTATAAAATGAACCATAAATGAATTTATATGAAATATGTTGAACAAAAAGGTGAAATAATTGAAATTTGAATAAATTGAATGTAATTACAATAGATGTAAATAAATCTGAAGCAAACCAATTCACTGTTAATAAAAATTGGATGTTAATTAGAAACGAAGTGTGTAAATTAAATATTTATATTGGATAATGTAAATTAATATAGTTTGAATTAATTAGATGTATATCAATCATTGAATGATTTCTTTTGTTGCAAATTACTGTTATAACTGCTTTTGGCTGCATACGAGTGTTTTGTTGTGTATTGGTGCTTAAGTTATGGTTTGGATTAAAAATTCATGCTATGTGGTTCTATTTAACTCATACTTGTTCTGTATATTATTATAAGTGACTAATATTCAAATTTGAGTTGAGATAGGTACATACGAAGACCGTTTGGGCGTATACGTGGATTTTATTTGCTTTTGCATGCTTAATATGAGCGAACTCGCTCGTATTAATAATAATAAGGTACGTATCTCGGATTACATACTGCACTTTTATATGTTTCCCTAAGGGATGCCTCATCCTTGAGATGAGATGTATATTTGGTATATTTGATATATGTTTGTGTTATATATTGTATTATAAAAAATTTCCGATCAATCCGCGTAAAGGAGACGCTGTCGAAATTTCCCATAAATCCGGGTGTTAGAAAATTTTTGAGGTTTTAAAATTTTATAACTTGTTTTATATATATGTTATAATTTCCATAAAGCCGATATTAGAGTGGCGTAGTGGAAGCGTGGTAAAAGTTTTGTAAATGAGATGTTTATGTTTATATGTCGATTATTTTGAATAAAATATATTTTATTTTAAATTCCTTACTTAACCCCTTTTCGAGGACGAAAAGTTTCGAGTGGGGGAGAATGTTATGACCTGTATTTTTAACTATTTTAAATTATTGAATTTGATATAATTATTGAACAAAAATGTTAGAAATAAAAATTTAATGATTTATTTATGTGATTTATTTAATGTGAACTTGAATAAAATTTTGAAATAATCAATTTCGAAGATTCGGGTAATAACCAGTGTTGAAATGAAATTTTATGTATTGAATGTGTTTATAATCAATAGTTGGATTGAATAATAAATGTTGACTTATGTAGTTGAAAATAAATTAATTGTCGATAACTAAAATTCATTAAGATTTTAATATTGGATGATTAAATTGTTTAAATTTAATATTGGAAATTATTTAAGTAATTGAATTTTGAATTTAATATGAATGAAAATGATGTCGAAAGTTGATTTAAAATTTTGTTTAAACAAGAATGAAGATTTTTAACTTCTAAAATTGAATTCAAAATGAATAATTTGATTTTGGAAAATAGCTCGTTTTAATTAATGAGTAAAAATAGCCATTTTGGCCACTGTCTCGGATTTTGATGAAACTAGTTTCATCGGATCCGTAATAATGAATTATTTTAAGATTTCAAGTTTCGTAACGATCGAACTTCTTGTTTGGCCGTGTGAGCTTAAAACGCGTAGAATTTAATTAAAATAATTTGATTTTGAAATGTTGTCTTCTGAATATAATGGAATTGGCTCCCGGAACTAGTTCCATTGTGTTTGGAATAGGGGTATAACATATAAAACGCCAGGCGGCGCGCCTCATTTGAAGCTCGAGAAATTCCGGACGTCATAAGCTAGATATTTTCTAATTATAATCATATATATATATGTATATGTATATGTGTATATATATATATTCACTCCTCGATAATTCGTATAACCCACGTATATTTTGTCTCCTATACCTTTCCCCTTCATTTTAAATTGTGCAAATCAAACGAAGGTAAATAAAAAAAAGAAATGGCCGAAGTCGCGATGGCCTGGAGGAGAAGCTCGTGCGCGAGGGAGGCGGCGCGGCAGGGGGCCGGAGCGGAGGCGCGAGGTTCGCGGTTTTTTGGGTTTTGCAGTTTTTAGGTTCGCGAGTGTCAAAGTACGTGCGCGTGCGCCGGAGGCGCGGTTGTGGCAGAGATGGTGTGTCGGTGGCTCAGCCACGTTGGTGGGATCTAATGGGAGGGCGGCGGCGCTTTGGCGTGGGTAGGCTCGCGCGGTGGTTTTAAAAAAAAAAGGAAACGTGGTGTCACGATTCGAAGCCTGGGAGAGAAGAGGGAGGTGGGCTGTGGAGGTATGTTTTTTCTATTTTATTTGTTAAATAAATTTAATTATCAACGAATATTAATTTAATCGTAACTTTTTCATACGAGGTTCGTATCGAGTGAAACGAATCGCGATGCGACTATATCGACATCGTCTACAACATGGAGTCAAATTGGAATTTATTTGAAGCTGAAACATTTTTAGTTTTAAATAAAAGGTGAGTGTTTTAAACGCTCACGAATGACTAAACTATTTTTATGTTAGTTAAATTGAATTATGAAGTAATTTAATTTCGTTGACTGTCGTTTGGTAATTTAACTGACATTTGAATTGACACCTGAATTGAACTGATATGAATTTAAATTGACAGTTTAATTTGAAATTGAAATTAAATTGTCAGTTAGACACCGATGTTAAGAACCAATAAATTGTCGTGATATATGATTGATTTGGATGTTGATTGTGATGGCTGCTATTGGTTGATAGTTTGGATGATTTGGATGTTTATTTATTTTTATATATCATGTTATCACCCTGTAAATTATCTGACATTATATAAATTGTTATTTGAATTATTTCGAATAAATTAAGAAATAGGTTGAAATGATATACCTATGACATTTATTTTGGACTGAAATGATATATCCATCCCTAAAGTTAAATTGAAATAACTGATCACTTGGCCATAGAATATAAAATTATATACGGACATCGGATTGGTTAAATTAAATGGTTTTAAATTCTTGGATTGAATTTATTCAAATGATTTTATTTTATAATAAAATAAAATTGAATCGAAATATGGAAATTGGATATTTTCGAACTCGAGTTTGAAATGTTGAAGTTAAAATTTGTAAACGAAATCGTTTAAAGAATTCAGTTTGGGAATTTGAAGTTATTATTGAATTATGGAAATCAAAATTGTTTGGAGGTTGAACTTTATTCAAACTTTGAAATTTGTCTTAGAAAATGGGTTTAAATTAATATTTCAATCTTTGGATCGAAATTGGATTATTTTAAAGGATTTGAACCTTAATTTTAATATTGAAGTTTAATTTAATGTAAATGATTTAAATCAATATTTGAAAATCGAACTCAAAATTGATATAAATTGAAATGGTTTAAAATTGAGAATTGAATTGAAATTAACCCAAATTGAAATCGAATTTGAAATCGAATTTGAAATAATTTGAAATCGAATTTGGAATAATATGAAATCGAAATTGAAATTGATTTGAACTGAAATTGGAATCGAAGTTAATTCGAATCTAATTCGAAATTGAGTCGATTTGAATTGAATTGAGATTAAAAATGATTTCAATTGGAATAACTAAATTTGAATCGATTTGATTGGAATTTGGACTTGGGTCCAGATTTGTTGAAATGGAAAGTGACAGTTTGATTTGGAATTATTTTTAAAATAAATTATCTTAATATGAACTGTTTAAAATCTATCTTTTCAAATATTCAAATTATTTTGATTTTCCAAGCTATTTTACTATATAAACCATTTTCAATACTCAAAACATTTTATCAAACTATTCAAACTATTTTAAATTATTTAAAACTATTCAAACTATTTTCTAAAAATTCAAACTGGATAGAGTGGGAACTGTTTATATTTAAATCACAGATATAAGTGCGAATTGGGTTAAAATTAAGTTATAACCTAAGTTGAAATTCGAAATGATTATTGAAGTGAAATAGCATATTTTAAGTAAATATGATTTCGAAGTGAATATGATAATTTTGAAATGAATGATATTTTGAAGTGAATATGATATTTTGATATCAAGTATGAATCGTTTTCGAAGTGTAAAAGTACCAACCGGTGTGTAAAACGACGTTTGGTTGTTAAAGAGAGCGAGACCTCTTATTGGCATACTCTCTATCAATATTGGAACCACTTTAACAACTGTGTACGCGGAGGAGACTACATAACGAAGTGGTTGGATTTGGCGTACATTTGCTGGATTTGAAGAAAGAGAACGATGATGGTTAGACCCCGGCACTTGTGCCAATTTGAAATGACTAAAATAAGAAGGCTTGACAAAGCCAAGCGGGCTAGATACCCCTAGCGGACATCCGTTCTTCGATTTTATTCTTAGACTTAGTCCATACTATCACTCTTGATGTTGGTTTCGATTGGTGCACCTTGATTTTGGGATGACCTCCCTTTGGCTCGATATGGGATGGATGGACGCGGTGGGCGATCATGGCTACGATGCGTTACCATCAGCCCTGCGACCCAAACTGGTAGTATCCTACCTTGGGCATTGCCTCATGTGCCTTGCCATACTTTTATCCCTATACAAGACCACTACGATTTTGTTCTAGTGTTGGCGTATCACGGCGCATCCCTATCCCCCGACGTGCTACTGGGGTGTTATATGCAAACTATATGACAATGCTTAAAAATGCATTAAGGGGGATTAATGTAAAGCCTTAACGCTAAGAAAAATATTTATTTTACTGATTAGACATTATATATGTAGCGTATTCTACTATGTATAAAAAAATTGGCGGATCCTTAAGAGATGGAAAATCCGGTAACATCTCTTGAGTTTTTGCACGCACGATATACACTGGATAGAAGATGTAAAACCCCGTAAACATCTCCGATGCTATTACACTCATGTTATGTGATATCGATTTGACTTACATAAGGATATTTTAGTCCCGACTCGAGTGTTTTATCTTTTCATTATTGACGCAGCGGATTAATCAAAACAATGTAGGTCGATGAATGTAGTAATCGATGGATTGGAAGATACTAAAATGTCCAAATTCGTTGATCCGAAGATACCGAATTCTAGCTATCCCGAACTCGTTGATCGCGCACGATACCGGGTTCGAAGATCTGCGATTCTTCACACGTTGATCTAGCGCACTAGATTCCGTGAATCGGCTTCTGCAGTCGTTGAATCGAGCGCACTCGATTAACCGAAAGAGGAGATAGGAGATTACACTCGACTACCAATTTGGCGAAAGCACAAAGCTAACAAAACAAGAGTTTTATTTCAAATCAACTAAACTATTACAAATGGCACCACTGGCCTATTTATAGAAGTTACAACCCACACAAAACAAGCAAAATGTTAAACACTTAGGTCGGTACCGACTTACGACTCACCCTAAGTCGTACGCGACTTAACAGAATACAACATGACTCACTTATTTACAAAGTACACGACTCAAGACAATCATCACGACTTACGACTTACGAGACAACGACTTATCAATGCCACGAGTTAACAAATGACGACTTAACAAACAGAAATTACATCACTTAGGTCGTTGCCGACCTAACAACTTCTCACGACTCAACATACAACTCACGCGACCTAACTTCAATGCTCCAGCTTCCATCAGCGACTTAAAAAAAATCAACGGCAGAGATTAACGCGGCATAAGAAATCAACGGCATCAAGCTTCAGTGAACTGTAGTAGTTGGCGACCTAACTTTCTCGCGACCTATCTTAACTCGTAGGTCGTACGCGACTTATCTTAGGTCGTGAGATCCTTTCTTCAGCATACTCGTTAGGTCGCTGACGACCTATATCTTCTTCGTTAGGTCGTGACCCGCTCGAGTTAAGTCGTGAACGACTTAGGCCTTCTTCGTTAGGTCGTAACACTCTGTTAGCTCGTTCCAGCGACCTATTTCTTATCTCGTTAGGTCGTACACGATCTAAAAACATGTTAGGTCGTTCCAGTTCTCCTTTGTTAGGTCGGAGTCGACTTAATCCTTCAGTTTCCTTAGGTCGTAGACGATTTAAGTCTTCACTTTCCTTAGGTCGTAGACCGCTTGAGTTAAGTCGTGAACGACTTATGCCTTCAGTCTCGTTAAGTCGTGAACGACTTATGCCTTCAGCCTCGTTAAGTCGTGGACGACTTAGAACTTCTTCTTCAGCTTTGTTATCTCGTATACGACTTAAACCTGCTCCTTTCTTAGGTCGCGACCGACCTAAACCCAGTGATTCCTTAGGTCGTGGACGACCTAGGCCTTGTGTATTTGGCGCTTGCACTGCTTCGACTCTAGCCTGTGCTGCATCATCCTCCCGAGGTTGAGAAAAATTCGACCTCGAATTTGTACTCTCTTCTTCCACAACAAATTCATCCCCATGATATGGTACGAGATGCTTAACATTGAATACGTCAGACGTGTACACATCCTCCGGCAGCTTCAACTTATAAGCATTTTCATTAATCTGTTTCATGACTTCTACAGGACCAATTTTTCTGGCTTTCAATTTGTTATAAGCGCCTACTAGAAAACGGTCCTTTGTTAATACAACATACACCATATCTCCTTCATTGAACTCAACACTCCTTCGCTTCTGATCTGCCGAACGTTTATACTTCTCATTCGCTTTCTCCAATCGTTCCTGAACGATTTTATGACATTCCGTCAACCCCTCAACAAAATCAGCAGCTTTCTTAATTGTCCCCTTCGAGTGTGGTATTACCGTTAATTCCAACGGCCCCTTTGGTAAGCTCGAATAAACAATCTGGAATGGACTGAACCCAGTACTTCAATTTACAGCATGATTATGGGCAAACTCTGACTGGCATAACTTCACATCCCAACTCTTCAGATTGTCTTGCACCAGACATCGTAATAAATTTCCCAATGATCTGTTCACAATCTCGGTCTGTCCATCCGTTTGCGGATGATAAGCGCTACTAAAGTTCAATTTCGTTCCCACCATCTTCCACAAACTTAGCCAAAAATGACTCAGAAAACGAGTATCCCTATCCGACACAATCGATTCTGGCAATCCGTGAAGTCGATATATCTCTTTGAAAAACAACTGAGCAACATGAACAGCATCCTCCGTCTTCTTACAAGCAATAAAATATGCCATTTTCAAAAATCAGTCAACCACCACATAAATGGAATCATTACCACGCTGTGTTCTCGGCAACCTCAACACAAAGTCCATACTCACATCAACCCATGGTTTAGTTGGTACAGGTAATGACATATATAAACCAGCATTAGTCGCAGTTCCTTTCGAAACCTGACAGATATGACATCGCTCCACAAACCTCTCCACTTCTTTCCTCATCGATGGCCAAAAGTAAGACTGTGAAATCAACTGTAATGTACGGTCTCTCCTAACATGTCCTTCTTCATGTAGTTCTTTTACAATCTTCATTCTCAAACTACAATCAGGTATGCACAATCGATTTCCTTTGAACAGAAAACCATCTACCATCACGAACTCATCCGTCACTCCCTCCTTGACTTTATCAACAAACTTTGCAAAGTAAGGATCATCGACAAATAATTCTGGTAACGCATCGAACCTCGTCACTTCAACCTTCAGTGTAGTCAACAAATGACTCCTCCTACTCAAAGCATCAGCCACTCGATTCGTCACCCCTGACTTGTGTTTAACAACAAAAGTAAACTATTGCAGATATGCAATCCACGATGCATGTCTCGCTGAAATCTTGTCTTGCCCTTGTAAATGCTTCAATGCCTCATGATCAGTGTAAAGAACAAACTCTTTCTGAAATAGATAGTGTCTCTAGTGTTTAATAGATTGCACGACAGCATAAAATTCCACATCATATGTACTGTATCTCATCTTTGCTCCTGATAACTTCTCGCTAAAGTATGCAATCGGACGTCCCCTCTGACTCAATACTCCTCCAATCCCAACCTTGGATGCATCAGTATGTAGTTCAAACACTAACTGAAAATCTGGCAATATTAGAATTGGTGCAGACGTCAAGAGTTCTTTGATTCGCTCAAAAGCAACCCCTGCTTCCTCCGTCCATGCAAACTGTTTACCCTTCATACAATCTGTAACAGGTGCCATCACACTACTAAAGTGTGGAATGAACCTCCGATAAAATGAAGCCAACCCGTGAAAACTACGAACTTCCGTTATCGTCTTGGGTTGCGGCCACTCTCTAATCGCTTCGACTTTACTTTGGTCAACCTGTATTCTTTCTTCCGACACAACATACCCCAGAAATAAAACACTTCTCGCCATAAAAACACACTTCTTTGTAGCAGCATAGAATTGTTTTTCATGAAGGATAATTAACACTTTCTTCAAATGCTGAACATGCTCTTCTGTACTAGCACTGTAGATCAGAATATCATCAAAGTAAACCACCACAAATTTTCCAATGTACGGTCTGAAAATTTGATTCATCACCCTCATGAATGTACTCGGTGCATTCGATAGACCAAACGGCATACAATCCTTCCCTCGTCTTGAATGCTGTCTTCCATTCATCCCCTGGTCTGATTCGAATTTGATGATAACCGCTCTTCAAATCAATCTTCGAAAATATAGTAGCTCCGCTTATTTGATCTAGCAAGTCATCCAACCTCGGCATTGGAAATCTATATCTCACAGTAATCTTATTCAATGCTCGACTGTCAGTGCACATTCTCCACGTCCCGTCCTTCTTCGGTACTAACAAAGCTGGTACAGCACAAGGACTTAAACTCTCCTGCACACGCCCCTGTTCAAGCAATTCTTCCACCTGCCTTCGCAACACCTCATGCTCTTTTGGACTCATTCTGTAGTGTGGTCTGTGAGGTAACACAGCTCCTGGAACTAGATCAATTTGATGTTGAATGTCCCTCAACGGCGGTAACTCCGTTGGCAACTCCTCTGGAAATACATCCTCAAATTCTTTCAATACTGGTTTAACTTCTTCTGGAATTTCAACTTCTTCACTGCTCTCACGCCCAATTAACAAGAATACTTCCGGCTCCTCTTCGACTTCTTTAACAAACTCCTTCAAGGTTAATAAAGTTTTCAGCTCTTCAATCTCCTCCAGTTTGTTTTCTTCTTGTTGACGCTTCTTGGGAACGAGAGTAATCTTCGTGCCTTCAAACATGAAACTGTAACTATTGGTACGCCCATCATGTTGCACCGCCCTATCATATTGCCACGGTCTCCCCAACAACAAATGGCATACGTCCATGTCCACAACATCACACCAAATTTCGTCCTTGTATTTCTTCCCAATTGAAAAATTAACACAAGTCCTTCGACTAACTTTCACCTCCCCACCTTTCCTCAACCAAGCTAACTTATACGGTTTCGGGTGCTTCTCTGTCTTCAATGATAACTTCTTTACAGCTTCTGTAGAGATAATGTTATCACAGCTTCCAGCATCAATAACAAATTTGCAAACCCTTCCCAAGATAGTACACGTCGATTGAAAGATGTTACTCCTCAACCAGCTAGTCTCTTCCTCCTGCTTCGGTGTTAAGCAATTCCTCCTCATCATTAATGTATAACCATCATCTCCAAACAACAATTCTTCCTCCTCAACTGGTAATTGATTAGAATCTTCAGCCTCCTCATCCTCATCCTCAACCTCAGCAATCATTGCTCTCTTCTTTGGCTTTCGACACTCATTGCTTTTATGACCCAACTCCTGACAATTGTAACATTTGAAACCGTTGTTAACCTTTGCCTTCTCAGCCTCCTTCACCACTGGTTTACTGATAGGTTTAGAAACATTAGAACTTCCACTAACACCCTTCACTTGATTGTTGGAATTAGTAAACACACCACCTCCTCGTCGTCCCTGCTTCTCCCAAGCCAACGCTTTCTGTTGTGCTTCCACCACAGATCTTGGATCGAACATATTCACCATATCCTGGATCTGCATTCTCAATCCCCCAATGAATCTAGATGTCAGTTGTTCTTCCGTTTCCATAATATCATTCCTTGCAATAAGCTGATAAAACTCATCGGCGTAATCATTAACAGTCTTTGTGCCCTGCCTCAAGTTCTGCAAACGTTGATACATCAGAGTTTGATAATTGTAAGGTAAGAACGTTGCCTTCATCAATTTCTTCATCTTCTCCCAAGATTCAACTTTTGACTTCCCCATTCGTTCACGTGTAAGTTTGGTTTGCTGCCACCATGCCAAAGCTCTACCCCTCAACCTTGTAGCAACCAACTTCACTCTACGATGTTCTGGAACTTCCTTGAAATCAAAATTTTCTTCAACATTAGCCACCCAATCCAAAAACTCCTCTGCTTGCATACCACCTTTGAATTCAGGAATTTCAGTCTTCATCCCCGACTCCCACTTGTGATCATACTCAGAGTAATTTCTTCCTTGTCCTCGTCCTTGTCCTCGAACACTACCACCATCATACTCCTCTTCAAAATCAGATGTATATCGTTGTCTATCTCGTCCACCCACATCTCTACTACCATCACGCCTTCCATCATCATCCCTTCCATCTACATTCCTCCGTTCACGATCATTCACGTTCCTCCCACGCCTTTGATCATCATCAACACTTCTGTCTCGATTGGAATGTGGCGAGACTCTACTTCCCCCATGGTTAGATTCAGGTGACACCCTTCTCCGATTTTGATTCATCTCTAACATCATCTTCTCTAATCGACCAATTCCTTCGTTAAGCTTGTCACTAAAGTTTTCATTGATTCTTTGCTCCATCTCATCAGCTTCTTCTCTTCGATATAAAGCTTCTACGTTTTGGTGACGATTAGCTCTTCTTGGCGGCATATTTGAAAACTTCACAAAACTCTTCAATTCAAACACAATTCGAACTTTGATCCAAAATGAAATGGATCGAAACTTCCACTTTTGTTGCAAATCGCGATGAACACGATGAACAAAATTCTCGGCCTCCAACACAAATTCCATCGAAACAACTTCGAACAAGCTCTACTAACTCGGCCGACTTGATTGGAGATGCTCGGTTCAACTTGATTTCTTCAAAACTCCAAAATGATTAGGCTCCAAGTCTCGATCTAGCTATGATTGGCTAGAACAAGCTCTGATACCAAAACTGACGCAGCGGATTAATCAAAACAATGTAGGTCGATGAATGTAGTAATCGATGGATTGGAAGATACTGAAATGCCCAAATTTGTTGATCCGAAGATACCGAATTCTATCTATCCCGAACTCGTTGATCGCGCATGATACCGGGTTCAAAGATCTGCGATTCTTCACACGTTGATCTAGCGCACTAGATTTCGTGAATCGGCTTCTGCAGTCGTTGAATCGAGCGCACTCGATTAACCGAAAGAGGAGATAGGAGATTACACTCGACTACCAATTTGGCGAAAGCACAAAGCTAACAAAACAAGAGTTTTATTTCAAATCAACTAAACTATTACAAATGGCACCACTGGCCTATTTATAGAAGTTACAACCCACACAAAACAAGCAAAATGTTCAACACTTAGGTCGGTACCGACTTACGACTCACCCTAAGTCGTACGCGACTTAACAGAATACAACACGACTCACTTATTTACAAAGTACACGACTCAAGACAATCATCATGACTTACGACTTACGAGACAACGACTTATCAATGCCACGAGTTAGCAGATGACGACTTAACAAACAGAAATTACATCACTTAGGTCGTTGCTGACCTAACAACTTCTCACGACTCAACATACAACTCACGCGACCTAACTTCAATGCTCCAGCTTCCATTAGCGACTTAAAAAAAATCAACGGCAGAGATTAACGCGGCATAAGAAATCAACGGCATCAAGCTTCAGCGAACTGTAGTAGTTGGCGACCTAACTTTCTCGCGACCTATCTTAACTCGTAGGTCGTACGCGACTTATCTTAGGTCGTGAGATCCTTTCTTCAGCATACTCGTTAGGTCGCAGACGACCTATATCTTCTTCGTTAGGTCGTGACCCGCTCGAATTAAGTCGTGAACGACTTAGGCCTTCTTCGTTAGGTCGTAACACTCTGTTAGCTCGTTCCAGCGACCTATTTCTTATCTCGTTAGGTCGTACACGATCTAAAAACATGTTAGGTCATTCCAGTTCTCCTTTGTTAGGTCGGAGTAAACTTAATCCTTCAGTTTCCTTAGGTCGTAGACGATTTAAGTCTTCACTTTCCTTAGGTCGTAGACCGCTTGAGTTAAGTCGTGAACGACTTATGCCTTCAGTCTCGTTAAGTCGTGAACGACTTATGCCTTCAGCCTCGTTAAGTCGTGGACGACTTAGAACTTCTTCTTCAGCTTTGTTATCTCGTATACGACTTAAACCTGCTCCTTTCTTAGGTCGCGACCGACCTAAACCCAGTGATTCCTTAGGTCGTGGACGACCTAGGCCTTGTGTATTTGGCGCTTGCAGTGCTTCAACTCTAGCCTGTGCTGCATCAATTATGCTCGGGTCAGCCCTGAGTTTTCAGCGTGTTGAATATTGTTCTCCGAAGGACAAAGACGAATATTTAGTATATTATATTATTAGTATTATTTCATCACATTGTTTGTTCCGCTGCATTGGTTCATATTATTCTGTTGTATATATAACTTTGATAAATTTTGTATAAATTATAATCAAATGTATAGTATAAACAGTTTCATGAACTGTTTATTTTATTATTATATTTTGCCATTCCGCTGCGAGATTCTGTGTTTGTTTTCTTCTTCTTTTCTTATTTTTCTTAATTAACCCCATTGGTAATCTATGTTCCGGATTATTTGAGTTGGACATGTGTGGATTATTGTCGATTTAAACCTTCTGAAATATGGGTCGTCACAAGAATGATCTCCGCAGAACCCTTCATGGGTTTCTCTCAACAATTTTGTGCCACTTTCTAGACTGACACATCTCGAGTAAGGAAGCAAATATCCTTTTGATAAAGTGTTCCATCCATCATAATATAGGTTGCAGCTTAGTGTTTTATCCTCCTGGCTTCCTTTTTATCTTCTGGTAGTTTCCCTTTTACCAAGTATTTTACAATGGACGTCATCCAATTGTTCTCATATTGACTATTCAATTTCATACGGACGGTTCCTTCTTGAATTTCATCGTTTCCACTTCCCGGTTAAAGTTTCTTTTTCCATATGCATAAGAGCTTGGGATCTAGTCAATACCATAACTTTATCTTTTGGTTTGGGAGCTTTATCCTCAATACCGGGATTTTGTTGAATGCCTATAGGCACAATTTGGGTTTCTGGTACTCCTCACGAGCTAGCTAGTTTAGCCAAAGAATCAGCTTGGGAAATTTTCCCTCTGGGTACTTGGTGTATTGAAAAATCTTCAAACTAGGTCAACATTTTTAGCACCTTTTTGACATAAAAGGATCAATTTTGCATCTTTCATTTGATATGTCTGATTTACCTGGTTGACCATTAATTGAAAATCGCTGAAATTTTTTTCCTTGGGATCTTCAACTGAAAGGCTATGGTAAGTCCTGCTACCATTGATTCATACTCGGCCATATTATTGGTAACCGGAAAGCCTAGCTTCATCGCATGGTGTAATCGATGTCCATCAGGAGTAATGATTACATATCCTACAACAGTCCTTTGTTCATTTGAGGCTCCATCAACAAACAACTGCCATTTAGGATTCAAATATTTTTCCCTGTATGATTGTTCTTTAATAAATCTTATGCATTCATTAACGAAATCGGCTAAAGCCTGTACCTTGATTGCAACTCGAGGTTGGAATTCAATCTCATATTGACTCAGCTCTACTCCCCATTTTATTATCCTTCCCGGTGCTTTAGGATTGCTGAAAACTTGCTTAAGTGGAAAATTAGTTAAATCCTTGATTGGGTGCGCTTGAAAGTAGGCTCTTAATTTTCGAGCAATGAGAATTTGACAGTATGTCAACTTCTCTATAACTGGATATATAGCTTCTACCTCTTTAAGCCTTTTACTAGTATAGTATATCGGAAGCTACGTCTTATTTTCTTCTCTCACTAGAACCAAACTTACCGCATGTTCGGAGACTGCCATGTAAAGGTATAAATCTTCTCCTTCTACGTGACTAGATAAGATCAGAGATTCTCAAGATGGTCCTTTAATTCTTTAAAGGATTTTCGGCGATCCTCTCCTTACTCAAAGTTTTTCTTTTTCCTAATCACATCAAAGAAAGGATTGCACTTATCAATGGCCTTAGATATAAATTGGTTCAAAGCTGCTACTCTTGCATTTAAGATCATCACATCATTACTTGTCTTTGGTTCTACCATATCCTTAATGGCTTTGATTTGATCAGGATTGGCCTTGATTCCTCGAGCACTGATAATGTATCCCAGAAACTTCCCAGATTGTATCCCGAAGGAGTACTTTTGTGGATTTAGTTTCATTTTGCACTTTCTTAGTACTTCAAACATATCTTTGAGATCCTTTAAGTGGTTAGTTTCCTCTTAGGATTTTACTACCATATCATCTACATATACTTCCATATTTCGTCTAGTTTGTTCTTTAAATGTTATGTTCACCAACCTTTGATATGTAGCCCCTACATTCTTCAGACCGAAACGCATAATTTTCTAGCGGTAAATTCTCCAATCTATTATAAAACTTATATGCTCTTCATCTAGTTTGAAAATGAGAATTTGATTATAATCGAGTATGCATCCATAAAAGATAATAGCTTATATCTGCTTGTGGCATCAACCAACTGGTCTATTCGAGGCAAAGGATAACAATCCTTAGGGCATGCTTTATTTAGATCGGTGTAATTGACATACGTTCTCTATTTTCCATTGGGCTTTTTAACTAATACAGGATTGGCTAGCCATTTGGAATAAAACACTTCCCTGATAAACCTATTCTTAGGTAATCTTTTTTTTTCTTTCAACGCATCAGTGCGAACTTTATTAAACCGCCTTTCCTTTTGCCAAACAGGGACAATATTTGGATTTATATTTAGAGCATGGCTCATGACCATTGGTCTATTCCAACCATGTCCAAGTGGGTTCAGGCAAACACATCCTTGCTTGACCGGAGAAATTGGATAGGTTCCCCTCTGAGCTTGTTGCCTAACTTTTTTCCGATCTTTACAATTTTTGTTGGATCAAGTGAATCTAAGGTTACCTCTTCTTGGTCTTCAACAGGCTTTATTCTTTCTTGCTCATTTCTACAATCTAATTCGGTAATGATCTCTTCACCATATATTTTGTTGTCTACTTGGTTTTCCTCTTTTCGTTTTCTTTCCCTCTCGGAAAAGTTGAATCTTTTTAGTAACTTCTCGGGCTTTTCAGCTGTTCTTGTTTTCTTATTTGCCTTGGATGGTCAGCTTGAAGGACTATCATCCAAGGGCTTGTCAATTTTAGTTTTACTTAATTTACTTTTTGTCGAATCATAATAAGAAACACCATCTCTTTTGAATTGCTCGAGCATAGCAAAGTATAGTTCTTGAGAGCTAAATTGCTCTCCTCTTATTGCTCCCTAACCTTTCTTGGTTAAAATCTTTACCATTAGATATTTCGGTGATATGAACGCATCCACTTCATCTAGGGCTGAAAGTGTTGTAATAGGAAGGTTGGTCCATTATTACAAATAGGGTTTCAAATGTCCATGAATGTGGAGGAATTCCCATCCGCACCAAGAGTTCAATATGTCCTATTAGAGTTGACCCTTTATTGTTGAACCTAAAGATAGGCTCAAAGCTTGATTCCAACTTCTTCTCTAAAATACTCATTTGATCAAAAGCGTGCTTGAAGATGATGTTTACTGCGCTTCTAGTATCCACTAAGATCTTTATTAACATAGAGAGCCCAATTTATGAAGTTACCATCAGCGGATCATTATGCAGGTGACGGACTCCCCTCAACTCCTGTAAGGTCATTGTTAAGCTGGGTATCTAAAGTTGATATTTATGATTTTTGAATGGTGGCTCCTCCTGAATAGAAAAGACTCCATCTCTCACTTCTCATATGTATCTTCTCTTGGCCCCTTTGCTACTTCCAACGAGATGAGGACCTCCATGGATGACATCTATCCAGTTGATCGGAGGAATAAAGTCCGGTTGAGAATCACTCTCTATGAAATTTGCAGTATGGCTTGGAGGCCATTAATTGTTCCCTTTAAGATGGGAGGGTTTTTGATTTTCCTTGGCAAACTCATTTAAAGATCCAGATCTAATTATGTTCTAGATTATTCCGGCCAAAACAGGACATTCATCAATTTTATATTCGTTCGCCTTATGGTAAGCGCAATAATCTCCCCCTTCTTTAGTCTGATTGTTCTTTGCCTTGTAGGAAGTAGGAAGTTCCCTTCATATTTAGCCATGGAAAAATATAGGAAATTGGTATATTCAAAGTCATATAGTTAGATTTAGGGATCTCCTCCCATCTTCCTCTTCTATTTTCATCCCATCTCGGGTTTTTGTTAGGGTGATCATAGCCAAATTTTCCTCCTTCCTTCTTTGGCTGTGATTTCTTCTTAACATGTTACATTTCATCCATGTAGATAAACTTATCGGTCTGGAAATGAAAATCTTGAAGATCCCTACACCCATGGACGTAGAGTTCCTTCCAGAAGGGGGTCTGTTCAATTAACCCTGAGCGCACTGCCATTAGTTTTTCTCTATCGGTTACGTTTTCTACCTTTAGTGCCTCAATATTGAATCTCTTCAGATATTCATCGAGCAACTCTCCTGGTCTTTGTTTGACATTTTCCGATACACTAGAGTCAATAGTAGGATCTTTGCGTATGAAAAACTGTGCTGAAAACTCATAAGAAAATTGCTCCCAAGAGTAAATAGTTTTCTCTCTATGGTGCATGTATCATTTGGAAACCAGTCCTTGAAAAGTTATAGGAAAGAGTCTGCAACATACTGCTTCAGAAGTATTATGTAAATCCATTTGGCTCTCAAAAGACAAAAGATGGTCATCGAGGTCTGTGGTTCTGTTGTACCTTAATGATGGGATTTTGATGTCCGACGAATTCTAACAAACATTATTTCCTCTATGAATGGAGCTTCAAGAGGATTATTATTTACCCTATGATCAAGGGTTCTTTTCCCTTTAAGATCAAGTTTTTTTTACTATTATATTGGCCATGTCTTTCAGGTATGCTTCATCGTCATAATATTCCCTTCTATCGGGCTAGTATTCTTTGCCCAAAATTGAGCTGCCTGACTGTTCGGAAGATCTTCTTGTCCTCCTTTTTTGGCTTTCTTTTTTATGATCCATCTCGATTTTGCTATCCTACAAGTTCGGGGGATACATTATTGGCCCTTCATGACCCATGATGCTTTTACCCTTATCTTTGCTTTTGAGTAGCGAGGTGTCTAGATTCCTCCTTGGAGATTCCACTTCTTCTCCTCCGGTAAGCTTTATTGTCTTAGAAGACTTCTGAGAAAGAATTTTCTCAAGGAATTCCTACATCGTTGTGGCTTCACTGGTGTCGAAGGCTGTCCAGTTTCCACATTCTCTTAATTAATGTTTAGAGTGATATTTTTCTCCAAGTTTGTTAGTTGCCCAATCTCTTCGTTCGGAACATTGACTTTCTTAGCTCTCACCATTTTCCTGCAACAAAATTTTACATAATTAGTTTTTAAGTAAGGAAATAATGGGTCGGAGGTTTGAGTCCTCCTTTTAGCGTTAAAATGTTAAACCAAAAAATGGCTCAATACTGGAGATGTTGCATAAGATAACATTACTTGACATGGACCCAATATTATCCATGACTTTAATTTAGTTGTGAAGTTGTTCAAAAGTTTGAGTCGTATGTCCAAGGATAAAATAGGCAAGTCGCATAAATGTGCAATAGTCCATTATCTAATGTGCAAAATAAGTAATTCATTTATATCACAGTCTTTTTTTCATATGCCTATAGGCATAATAGTCATATGCAATGCATATATTTATTAATGCAAGGGCTTAAGTGGCCTTATTCAAATTGTCAATATGCAAGTCCAAATTTAAGTCCAAGTCCAAACATAAGTCATATGCATGTCCATTCTTCTAATAATAGTTAAAGATACATATATTAAAGGTATTGTGCTATGCAATGTTTATTATCCAAGTCCTTATGTGCAAAAATTACAATTTTATCATGGAATTCCCAAATTAATCTAGGGTTTACAACTTGTGATTTTTAGAATTAGAGAAAAGAAAATGAATCGCCTCTTTTTTGGCAACGATGGAGGTCTATTTATAGGGTAGTGGCAGGCGGGATGGCTGCCATGTGTCCATCAACTAGATACTCGATATCCTTTTGTTTCATTGATACTCGATATCCTTCTTTGCATTGCTAACACTCGACATCCTCTTTGCCTTTTGATACTCTATATCTTCTTTGCATTGCTAACACTTGACGTTCTCTTTAACTTTTGATACTCAACATCTTCTTTTCATTGCTAACACTCAACATCCTCTTTGCCTTTTGATACTCGATATCATGTTGAGGCTCGATACCATTCGTTAGTAAGTGCTTTAAAACAGTTATTATTTTAAAGGCTCAGTAATAATTGATGTGCCATTGGATTGTTATTCATAGAAACTTAAGACCCTCCACTTATGGCTAAATGCTCAGTATCCATCAGTAGCGCGACATCTTTTCTTTGTTATGTAGTCTACAACACTCTATATTGTAGAGGTTCTGCATCTCTTTTTCTCCTTAGCTCATTGTAGCTCAATATCCCTAAGTATTTTTTGGTTCAACGTCCCTTTCTTTTTGTGGACTTATCTTCATTCCTGTTACCGCTCGACATTAACTTATGCTTGTTAAATAAGGTTCGATATCTCTTCATTGCTTGTTATCCATTTGAAGTTTGATACTATCTGTTGCTTATAGGCGTTCGACATCCCTATTGCGGTAGAAGCTCAACATATGCATACTCGACCACTTTTACCTCTTATATGCTTGACACATCTCTTATCGGCGGCTTTGTTATCTTATTACTTATATGCTTGACACGGCCCCTATTCATAAGTTTGGCAACCTTTTAGGATCATGGTATTCTCCTTAGATGCTTGATACCACTATTTATACATGCTTACTACTGTTTATTTATGTTTAACAGCCTTCCTTGCCCAGAAGTTCAGCATCATCAAATCACTTATAGGCTCGTATCTTTATTGTCTTACAAGCTCGATATTTCTTCTTATCAATTTCGTTGTTTCCTTTTCCTTTGGTTATTCCTCTAGCATAGTAGTTAGAAAAAATATGTCGATAACATAAATATATACATACATACATAATTATTTTTGATGTAGTACATGACAAACAGGCTATTTTGTATATGAGGGACGGGGTCAGATATTGTATTCTGAACTCCATATGAATGGAGTTAATGTATTCTAACTCTTTGAATTTATATTTATTTATCATTTTCTTCTGCTAGTTCAGTCTATTGTTTAGCATGTTTCGTTCATATATATTCAGTAAACTATATGTTATCTTTCCGTTGTGAGATTGTATCGACGTGCCTAGTTTGTATGATGTTTAGTTTTAATTTTAACTAAACGACTGTCTTTTATGGTATTTTGGAGTTAGGCGTTGTCATTCGATGTTGATTCAGTGTATTACGAAGGGCGGGTCATCACAATTGGTATTAGAGCATAAGCTCAACACTCAAGACCAAGTTGACCAGTTTGAGTTAAGCAACCTGGTAGTGAGAAATACATTGAGGGAGCGTACTTGTATTTTTTATATTATATAATGCTGCATACACCACTTATCTCCTAAACTTTGATTTATTATATTGCTAATTGCTAAGTTATCTTTGTTTAAGGCTATCCATATGAGCTAATGGGGAGCATGAGCGATTATGGATAGACAATCTGAGATGCATGATTGGTTCAAACACTATTTGGATGTCGCATAGGATATTCCATTGTCGTGAACATTTAGTAACTACGGTAGGTATTGGAGGTGGCGTATCCCTTAAGGCATAGTAGTAGAAGAGATTGATGAGAAGATCTTAACTTGGTTGATTTTGGATGTCACTTTGAGTCTCAGTTTATTTCTAAGATTGAGATGGACATGCAGTTTAACTGTTTCACCAATTTTTGGTAGGATAGCTTGTTAGTAAAGGAGTGAGTTTGCCAATTTAACCTTTTGGCTAAATTCAAAGAAATGATGGTTGTTACTCCTTTGAAGTAGGCAAGGAAGCTTGCCTAAGGTCTTAATGCTTGGGTTTTGGATTTATTACTTTGTCTACCCTAGCTTAGGCCACTTTTGAGAGTCTAGAGGCGATGGCTCTCCTTTATGAGAGCACCCGCAAGGTACTACTGGAGGTATCAAAGGCCAAGACTGAGTACTGCAATAGAAAATAGCTTGGTCGCTTGAAGAAGAATTGTCTTGCACTTCAGAAGGGTGGGAAAGTAGTGATAGCTCATGCCTTATAAGTTTTGCCAGATCTTAGCAGGCCTATTGCTCAGAGAAAAGAAAAGAGGTTCATGTGGCAAGGTATGCTATAATTGTAATATACTTTCTTGTGTTCATTCTAATAGTGGAGTTGTCTATTCATCTATTGCTAGTGACTCGGTAGTTGTGTTAAAAAAAACTTAACCATTTATATTGTAGGTATATTATTTTGGACGTTCAACCCTGTATGGGGAACCTTGGCTATTGAGCTAGGGTATTACGACCGAGGATACTGCCATTCGAACTTGATGCATGGGATTTCAAGTAGGGTGGGGTTGGTTGGTGAAGCGTAGCTTGGATTTTATGTCCAAGTAGGATCTGGTAGTTTCCCAGAAATGTGTGAGAATCGAGCGGGTGACTTATATGATTTGTGTTGAGTCGTCTGTATTAGAAGTGTTTAATTTTGTGTGTGGTAAACCTTAAGTGATGGGATTAATTCCATGTGTTGCAACAGTGTTTTCTATGGATCAGTCCATTTACGTACCAATTCTTAATCGCTAGTTTGATCGTGGGATTTTTAGATGATTTGCACCAATTGGGTAAGAGTTTTTCATTTGATTCTTAAATGCGAGCACTTGAGTCGGATTCTTTAGGTGACTTAGCGATCTTCAAAGCATGGCCCTAGTTGTTTGAGGAAATTTCAGTGGTCGAACCAAGGAATCGGATCGGAGTTTGCATCAGAAGAGTTAGGTGACCAACCCTAGTTTAACATGAAAATCGTGCGAGTGAATAAAGGATTGGATCGGGCATATATATTATTTCGGATGATCTTTATTACTGTAAAATTTTATATAGTTTAGTTAAGATAGCTTGTTCTAGTTCGGGGAAGGACTTCTCGACTAGTTTTGTGACGATTTGGACATCTTCTAAGTGACAATAAGATACTCGTATGGGCGAGCGTCGTAGTGCACTTAGTATATTATCCTTATTATTATATTGTGGTTGAGATTAGTTTAAAATTGAGCGAGCCCAAGTGTTAGTAAAGAATCATTTGATGATAATTTAATTAATATAGTTTTCTCCTTTGGGGAATGAGTTCTATTTGGAAAGAAAGGAAAGTTGAGATTAGATTGTTGGGTTTATTCGAGAGTTTAGAGGATCGGTGATCCAGCATATCATATAAGTTTTCCTTTTCAGAGCGCGAGGTGTGATAGTATTTCATATATTGTATTCTTGAAAGGAATTACACCACTTAGGTATTTAGATCGTCTTGGATGTCGACAGACTCATGGAAGTTTATAGCTTGGCATCCACACTATGGCTATTATTGGTTATCGTGTGTATTGTCATAGACTCCTTTTTGAATGATTGATTGTTTGAATGGTAGTTGTTGTTGCTTATTAATTACTTATCATTGCTTGATTATTGATTGCATTGTTTATTTTTGCCGATTGATTGTTGATTGATTTTTGATGCTTGTTGGTTACTCATCGTTGATTATTACTGCTTATAGTTACTTATTGATTGCTAGTCATTGGTTGTTTTTGCCTATTGTTTCTTTTTGATTGCTCGTTGTTTATTGTTATTACTATTATGTTGTGTTAATTTCCTATTTCCATAAAAGGAGCGCACGATGTATTTCGTGAATTCTGTTTGTATACGTATATAACTCTAGTAACGTCATCGTGATAGTCGACAAGAGAAGGTGGATCTGAATCAGATGTGGCTTTATACCTTGAAGGCCTATTCATATTTTTGAGAACATGGCTACGTTGGTTTAGATCGATGGGGCTAAGTTTGTTCGTATTCGGTGGAGATTTGTGTTGGTATGCCTTCATTTACTTAAGGGAATTTTTGTTTCCCTTTTAGTTTTGTTAATATGCATGAAAGCATTATGAAAAGCTTTCATTGCTGTTGATTGTATTTTGCAAGTGTGCTTATTGTCTTCGATGATAACATGTTTGTCAGAGATGCCTGTTGCATTAGAGATGCCTGTTGCATAGTTGGTTATATCATGTTTATCAAAGATGCCCGTTGCATAGTTTATTGTAACATGTTTATTTGAGATGTTTATTGCATTAGAGATTCATGTCACATGGTTTATTATAACATGTTTATTGGAGATTCTTGTTGCATTATTATTTATGGCATGGTTATTAGAGATGCTTATTGCATTAGATGTGCTTCTTGCATAGTTTGTTGTAACATGTTTATTTGAGATGCTTGTTGCATGTTTTGACATAGCATACTTATTTTAGATGATTGCTATATATGATTTAGCATGCTTAAATCCATGATATAATGTTGCAATTGTGTATACTCTCTTTGTCGAGTACATGAATAGGTACATGGAAGCAACTATGCGCTATTGGGATGCTGATTCGCATCTAAATGACATGATCTTGCTATAAA
This sequence comes from Allium fistulosum, assembly GCA_030737815.1. NCBI lineage: Eukaryota > Viridiplantae > Streptophyta > Magnoliopsida > Asparagales > Amaryllidaceae > Allium > Allium fistulosum. The sequence goes on along the minus strand of CM060908.1, from coordinate 838,143,795 downwards.
AGAGGTACGTAAGATCTCTAGTGCAAATAGTATGGATATATATATATACATACATACATACATGCATGCATATATATATACACACACTTGTATGTCATCAGAAATGAGATGCCTCCGATATAGGATGCCTAAGATAGGAGATGTATGTATTTATTGTTTTAGGATTTGTATTCCCTCAGAGCTAGCCATGCAAAGGAGGTGCAGTTGAATTTTTCCGAAATGAAAGGACTTTAGAATCCTGAGGATTATGAATTATATGCGGTACTTGGAAAACTTTGGGCATACGGGTTGCACCGTTATACCTATATGAATTTCGAGGATGAAATTCTTTTAAGAAGGAAGAATGTAACAACCTGCATTTTTAATGAATGGATATTTGAATAAATAATTTAAATATTGAACCGTTAATCAACCAAAGGTCCAAAATCCAATTTTTTGCATATGATCGAATTAGAATTAGAGACTACTTCTCTTTAGCCCGGATCAACATTGCGAATCAAATGGATCCATATACCGTTATATTTGGAGTCGTGATATTTTTATGATTTACGTATTGTTATATGTATTTTATGTAAAAATATATAGTCGAGTCCAGTGGGATCTCGATTGGTGGCTTATGATTCTAGGATGAGGACTTCATTACGAGATGTTGGGTTGAGGAATTTTTAGAATCGGACTATCCGATGGCCAAACCGACGTTGAAATGTGTGAAATTATCATTCGAAGCGTTGTCTCGGCTAGCAACAAAATTTATACCATCGGGGTAGAAAAAATTAGGTGACGTATGCTGAGGAGTTACATGGCGATCTGTTGTGTTGTGTGGTCATACGAGCTCAAAATGTATGACAATTTATTTGAGAAATTAATTGGAATATATATATATATATATATATATATATTCCTCCATATAGCAAGATGTTTATTTTTACTCACTTTCTTTCTCCTTCTTCTTACTCAAGCATGGCCTCCTCCTTTTTTGAATTAAATCTAGGGCTTAAGGCTACGATAGAATATGAGAATGAATCTGTTGGATCTGATGAGAGGAGGGCTTCGCATCTGTATAGAAGGTGGAGGTGCGGCTGTGTTTGAGGTGGTTGACATTGTTCGGTCGTGGATCTAGGGTTGGGTTTTTTTAGCAAAGGAGGAGGAGTTGAGCAATACGGAGAGTGCCGTTGCACTTCTCCTTGCGACACACATCATTGGCGACAAGCAATTGAACTCCAGTCAAGGTTCCATGGTCATGACCTACATCTGGTCGCTAGTGGGGCTGAAGTTGCGATTTGATATGAGGAGCCGGTGTGGTCAAACTTGTGTGCGTTGCAGAGAGCACATGAAGAGGAGTGTGTTGTGATTGGCGATTCGATGTGTCATGGTAAATAAGAGGGGAAATTTATGGGAGAAGGTAGCAGTTTTAGGTGCAAATGCATGTGTGCACGGGATATACGGAGAAGGGGGAAGATGGATTAAGAGGGGATTAAGGTATTGGTTGATTAATAAGTTAATTAATTAATATTTATATTTTGAATTCTTATGAAATTCATGTATCTTATGTATAAGGTTCAATTGAGATGCGGTCTTCGCCTTTGAACTCATAGTAAGATCATCTACAACATAGTACGGGCTTGGACTGGATTTGAACACTCAAGAAATTATAGTTCATGTGAGCATAAGTAATATTTTGAATTTATATCTCAGTATAAATGTATGTAATTATGTATATTGAAAAATATTGCATAGAATAGGTGGAATAACATATTTAGGAAACTATTCCCATGTTTGATTGAATTGGTTTGAGTAAATATGCGGGATAGTTGAGTAAGATCCTGTATATATAAGTATTGTGTTCTATCGTGTTGAATAGAGTTAGATGTAGTTGATATTATTTATAATATGGTGGTAAATTAATTAAACTCTAATTTGTAGTTATATTAGTGATCGAAGTATTATTATATATTTTTTACTAATCGGAAGTTAGAAGAATGTCCTTTAAACTAAGATGTAAGGCTAAAACAATTATTAGGCAAGTTGAACTTATATTAAAATGAATTCACTACAACAAACTGGGGTTTTCATAGCATCCATTTATAGCGTTTTGGCCTTTGGTGCTAATAAGCCCGTTTGAAATACAAAAATTCATAAATTAAACGCTATACAAGCTCCTGCTAAATTTAATTAAACGATGTATGCTGAATTTAAGGCGGGTAGGGTTCTTTTAGGTTTTGCCTCCTAAAATTTCACTTCCCACCAACATTCATTTCTTCCTCTCCCAACTCACAAATTTCCTCGCTGATGTTTTCACAAATTTCCCTACCCATCGCAAATCTAATTTCATGCCAGAACTCGACCAAACCCTAGTTTCGCAGCTCTCAGCTTGCAACTCGTCGCTTCCGGTCATTGATTGCAACTCGTCGCTTCCTTCTCACAACTCGTCGCTTCCTTCTCGCAGTTATCAGATCTCCGAGAATCTAGGTATTTCTATTTTGATTGATGATTTTAGGTATTTCTATTGCTCGCCAGAAATCACTTAATTGAATTACTTAATTTCACGTGAACGATAAATTTCTTCAAAAAGAATAATTACTATTCGTTTAATCCTGAATTTCACGTTGGTGATGTGATTTAGATTTCTACAATCGTACGAATTCAATCCAACTTTTATGAATTTGAAGTTGCATAGGCGTGTATTGTTGCAGTAGCTAAAGGATAGTTGCAGTTATAAGAGCTTACATTCTTGCGCATTTATTTTTAAATTTGGTAATATTTAGTTCCACGTTCTGTTTTCAAATTTGTCAACTTCTAATGGTTGTTATATTTTTACTTGAACTGTTTTCTTTATTAGTACTTCAGTAAAGATTCTTAGAGATGCATGGCTTAAATGATAAAAATCATACAATTTTAAGGAAGAATCCTTACATTTGCGCAATGTTTTAGTTTTACTTAGTATTTACAGGGAAATATTGTCCTAGCTTAATTCCTTTGTCAATTTCTCTGTTCTAAAAATCATGTACCCCTTGTTTACATTCAATCTTCATCATTTATTATTTACTCCCACAAATTGTTTGCTACCCACCATAATTTCTCAAAACAAAAATTAGTGATTAATATTGTCTATTAAAATAGTTTTTGGTTGATAAATTCCATCATTCACGGCCATAACAAGAAATTTCAACACATAATCTAACTACTGCGACCAATAATTTTTAAAATCTAATCTATATGTAGCTCCTTCGGTAATTGCATATATTTAATTTCATATCATCAGTTATATTACGATTTGGAATATTGGTTCAAGGGCTATAAAGAGAAAAGGCGAATAAAAGAAAATAACAATATTTGCTATTTGCTTTTATTTGTCTTTTCTCTTTTTAAGGTCTTGAGTCAACATTTGAAATAACAGATGGTATTGAATAAAACATGTATGCTTACGGTAACAATTACGTGTAGATTATGATTTAAAAATTATCACTTGGGGTCGCACTAGTTATATTATGTGTTGAAATTTATTTATATAATAGATCTTTTCCATCTTATTATGGTTGTAAGTGATGGTAATTTGTTGGATAAAACTATTTTGGTAAACGCAGTTAATAACTAATAATCATTTAAGAAAAAGAGGGAAGCGAAAAGCATAATCCCAAACCATTCTTCTAAATTACGATGATTGGTCAGTAGGTAAACATAGCCATGTTAAAAATTAAAACTTAGACTAAAATCTAAAGCCTTGGATTAAAGCTTTGGGTTATGCATGATGTAATAAAATCCAACAGAGTGGGGTTTCTTTTAAGGATTTGTAGCATGATTGTATTAGTGTAAGCTTTTTGGTACTAAGAGCGATGATCAAGGTTGAACTCCAGGGAGAGCTCTCCAAAGGATGGATTCGGGCTGAATCTTCAGTTTTCAATTAAGAAAATAGAATTGAAAATGGACGTTCGGTCTTAGATGTCCGTTTAATGAGTGTCAAAGCATAAGCGCTTATTAAATGGACGTCTAACTTCGTTCTACTTTAGCAATTATAATTTAAAACTGATGTTAGACGTACCCAATAAAATGGGCATCTGATTGTTGGGTTTTCCCCCAACTTTAGTTTGATGCTTTGAATATTCAGTGTTGATATCGATATAATCTGATATGACTTCTATTTTTGTATATTAATTTCCAAAATGGTTTAGTGTTTAAATAAACTCCAAGTCATTACAGGAATTATGTTTTACACCATACGATTCTAGCGTTGCTATTAGACTGCCGATAAAAATTCTCACGTGACTGGGTACTAGTAAGCACCCATCATACTGGCTTAAGGCAATGGCGTATTCATACTGGCTTAAGGCAATGGCGTATTCATAATTTAAGTAATGCTAATAAAATTGCTTGACTTTGTAGTCAAACTAGCAAGTGACCAATGTTTATTGTTAGCAGGGAGTTGGTTGTTCATAGATAATACCCACTTCTAATCATTCCATTCAGGCATTCTGAAAATAATCAAATATATAAAAAGGAGCCATCGGCCCATCTGTACAAAAAGTATCTCCTCCATGATGCCATTAAGTGTCCCTTTTTTGTGAAGATGATTTTAAGTAATGTAACACTTATCCTCAAAGTATATACATATATATACACCAAAATTGTGTCAGGTGCTATGGATCTCTCCTCTCTCTCGCTCTCTCTTGCTCACAGCCAGTCTTATACGTGCACACATATATAACATATAGATACACACATGTTTTTATGTATATACACATGCATATACATATACATATACGTACATATATACACCTGTGTACACAAATATACGTAAACAAATTATCTATGTTTGTATGTTATAATTAGTTGTTTTGCATTGCTTTATCTCTGCAACTAGTTGAAAGGTGAAGGCATTTTGGTTTTCCAAATTAATTGATTTTCAATAACTTGCACAAAACAGATTATAGTCTTAATTATTAGTACTCTGACTTGTCTGAAATAACCAAATGAATCTTTGACAAGAATACTGCTGCAACACTCATTAAGCAAAAGCTTAATGTCCATTTTCTTTATAAAGCTGAGTAGACAGTTTAAATGTGATGGTGGAAATGCGGTACACACAATCAGTATGTTTTTGCCTGTATCGGTATATTTTTGTTAATCCTGGTTTAAAGGTTGGTTTGCATTGTTCTCTAGTTTCTTTATATCCTTGCAAATTTTAGGACATGCAATGTTAAGTCATTTTAACAAAAAAGCAGGCTTCTATGTTATTTTATTCGACTGATGAATTGATTATAACTGGTGATACTTATAATCTTGTCCTATGTTGATGTGTAGCCTTTAAATCCTCCAGTATTAATCTTTTTCCAAAGCAAAGAGAGAGCCAAGCAGCTGCATAGAGAATTGGCATATGAAGATATAAAGGTTGATTTTATTCATGCAGATCGTTCTCAAGAGGAGGTAACTGATTCTTCTTTTGGCATCATATAATTTCAACAGTGGTCCATGTTCTAGGTATAGCTAGCCTGTAATATTCATTATCATGGTCCGTTCACTTTGGCATGTTGATTGAATCTTTTCTGATTGAATGTTGTTGCCAATTAGTCATAACCAGTTAATACAATGTAGTGTAGCATTGGAAAATCAACCCATCTTTGCTGAGGTTATTTTCACTATACTTTTGTAACTTAAAGTGCAATGTGTAGTTTATACAGGGCATTAATATTATATTACACTTGTAATTTTAAGGTTCCTTTAGTGCTCAATACAATGTAGTCTATTTCCTATTGATGATGATCAGTAAAATATCTACCCCTACTTGATTTCTTTATTCAGATCACTTTCAATGAATCTACATTGCAACTGATAGCTTTTCCCTCTCAAATAATCTTTTAAATAGGTTTCCTGAGCTGCATGATGCATTGGAAAAGCTATAACTGAACGATGTCGCACTTAAGGTGTATGGACGACTATTATACATTAGAAGCTGTGATAATTTGATGTTTGTTTTTTATTCATTTCTTGGTTTTGTCAATGTTATAATATAAACGTGAAAAGTTGTCTTCTTCTCTTTCACTTGTTCCATTCATCGACACATATCTTGTGTAGCAGAATTTGGGAATACAAGCTTTTTGGTTTTTTGGAAACCACTCTTTTATATTCTGCTATTTTTTGTTAACATCAAATCAGTTTGAGCCTTTAAGGAAAATCTTTTAGGGAGAGCTATAGCAAACATAAACCCAAAGGGAGGAAAATCTTGTCTCTTACTGTTTGTTTGTTTGTGTAGTAGTTTGAACCAGAAACTTCAAGTGCTATGGGTTTTGGATTTCGATGTGGATTTTTAGGTCTTCTCCACATGAAAATTGTTCAGGTATTTTACACCTTGACTTTTGTTGTTTTAAAAGGTTATATGACAAGTAACTTGTTTAAACCTAGCTTTAGTATCTACCTGTTCTCTTTTCACTAGGATCTTATAGTACAGAATGTCTATTTTGTAGGAAAGGCTTGAGAGGGAGTACTTTAAGCTTGATAACAACTGCACCCAGTGTTGTTTACCAGGTTAACTGTGCAAATGGAGAAACTGTAATTCTTCTTCTCAACTGCATATGTTTTCTTCAAGTTACCACAATTATACAGCATACTGCTCTTGTGATGTCAGAAGTGTAGCACTGTTTGTGAGTAATTTACTTTTAATCACATGCCAACCTTAGCTGCCCATGCAGTAATCTAAGTTTGATGTACATCATTTTATCATGTGTTATACGAGCATTCACATATTAATTAATCAATATAAACAAAATGGCACTACCACTTAAATAAGTACAATTACTTTAATTTCAGTATTAAGTCACAAATTGCAGGTGTTTTCATACATACTTAATTTTCATATTTATAAATGTTTACATATTTTTGTTTATTAAAAAAATATATGAATTTAATGATATAAATATCTTTTCGAAAACTTATGGCATGAGTCATTATCTTTTACCTTCATAAAAAAACATGCACATTGGGCAACTATTTACCAAAATAGTTGTCTCATTGCTACGTGAGCAGTAAATTTAGCTTGAACCAGATCCTTTTGCATTCTCTTTTGAGCTATTTGGGTTTGGCATCATATTTCTACGCATCATATTGGACCAGTGGGTCGAGTTCAGACATGTTGTCTGTCCTCTTTGTCTGAGTTCATACCAGTTGGTCTGAGTTCATACCAGTTGGTGTTCTTACCAGTTGGTCCTCTGACCAGTTGGTGTTCTTACCAGTCTGAGTTCATACCAGTTGGTCCTCTGACCTGACCACCACGCATCTTGTCTGAGTTACACAGAGATAGTTTACACAGAGATCGGTCTGAGTTCATACCAGTTGGTGTTCTTGGTGATGTTCAGTCTGAGTTTAGGCATGTTGTGTGTCCTTTTTTTGAGTTCCTTTGTTAACTACTGAGGTCAAAGCTAGAGACACACAATGTGGTTTGGAGAATGATGTACACAATGGTAGGTGTTTCCGGTGATGTTCAGTCTGAGATGATTCGTACATGTAGAAACACGTTTCTGTTTATGCACACTTGACAGTTAAATGGTTCTACCTCTGTTCTGTGAGATGTATACATGAAATTCTACAGTTTTCCTTTTTGTTGGGAAATTCTGAGTGTGCTTTTGTAATGGCAGTATAAAATTATCTGCAAATTACCTCATATGTTCATTGAATTTGCACAGGTACGAGTAATACTGCAAGTTTGGCGAAACATCAAGCAAATCCTAAGGTATCTCCTGTGATTGCAAAAATGATGGGAAAGATGGATGCCTGGGCTAAGTAATATGCTTATGTTTTCTTCATACTTGTATTAGTACATTATGCTAGATAATGTTGTTATTATGTAATGTTGGAGGCAAACTGCTAATTATGACCAAGACTGTTATTATGTAATGTTGGAGGCAAACTGCTAATTATGACCAAGACTGTTATTATGTAATGTAATGTAATGTAATGTTGTTATTATGTAATGTTGTATATACATATATCTATCTGTGTGCATATATATATATATAATATAATATAAAAAAAGAAAATTGAAACAAATGCTGAAAATTAATATAAATATAGGATAGCGTTTGAAAAACGCTATTGATTCATCAAACGCTATCGCAACTCTATATGAGATGTAAGATTTATGCATCAAAAAAGCTATAATAGAATCAAAAACGCTATAGTAGAAAATAAAAAACGCTATACAAGAATGACAAAAAATGCTATCGAAAAACATTGTAACGTTATAACATGGTTTGATGAAACGCTATAAAATGTGCTCAAAAACGCTATAGAAGTTAAATGAAGGATTAACTTCCCTATAGCGTTTAAGTTTAATAACAGAGAAAAAACGCTATGGTAGGGTGCAAACACTATGCACTTTTGTAAACGCTATTAGTTATTATAGCGTTTTCCTTCCTGCTATGTAATGTTGCCGGCCTACCATAGCTTGTGGTTCCACGGCGTTCTCTGAAACGCTATGGTAGCTTGTTATAGCGTTTTTAAAACGCTATGAAACCCATAAACCGTTGTAGTGATTTGAAGTTTATCTGGCCTTGACATTGGTTAATTATGGTGTAAATCAATAATTAACTAATTAGCAAATTTTATAAAGGTGATTTCAAAAATTAGAAACTATAAAAGAAGTTTGTGTTATTTAATATATGGTTTGATTATATTGTTATAATGTGATTTATTAACTTTGGACACTAAGACATGATTTGAGATGTACGTGTATACATATATATAGAAATCATATACATGAGCTACATAATATTTTAAGGCCTTATTGATAGCTAAACTTAATTTAAATAGAAGGATTGAGTGATATTGAGCTATAATATAGTTGATAGACAAGTTGATGGGAGTTTCTTCCCTAGTTCTAGACGCGGGTTGATGTGATGCTTTGGCTTGACTCCGGGAAGACTTTGGGCTACTCAAGAAAGAAAAATGCATGGCGAAGCTTGGGGTTCGGATGTAATAAAAAGGAATAAATATGTGATCAATAACAATCAGATATTATATTGGTATAGTGGTTGGTTGCAACGGCCACATCCGGTGAGTGTGTATGATTGAGCTGAGTTAGTCCGTGCCTCCTGGCTTTGACCTTGTGATGCATTTTTTTGGTGAATGGTATTGGTCTTATATTAGTGACTGTATGTATTGATAGAGATTTGGTACAAGGAATTGTTTTGAGGTCCATATCAGGGTTTTGGGGTTCGAGTTTGGAAAAATTATTTAGGCTCAAAGAACTTTCGGGTTTGTTCAGGCAAAGCCATAGGAATTTCTATCTTGATGATGCTTTAGAATTATAATAAAGTTGAATAGCAAGGGGTAGCTTGAATCCGGATTGTCTATCCATAGACAATCAGATGATATTGGTTTTGTAAAAGGAATCCATTGTACCATAAAGACGCACGACCTGCAGACGTCATTCCGAAGTAGGGACGGAGAGAGATTGGGACACTAGTCTAGTGTAGGTCATATACTATTCCATAGTATGATTGGGTGTTGCAACTGGACCTATAAGCCAACTTCTTTTGAGGTGTTGGTTTTCAAGGGAGTCCATAAGTTAGTTGTGGCTCTCGATATGTCACTTTAATTGTTGATAGCAATTCAGCACGGGTATCGATTATAGATATTCATATTTTAATCTGAGGTATGGTGAGATCCATATAGGTGTGGGATGCAAGACGAAGCTCGGGATTCGAATGATTATAAAAGAAATCCATTGTACTATTAAGGCGCATGACCTATAGACTTGGTTTCGAAGTAGGGGTAGAGAGAGATTGGAATGCCAGTCTAGAGTAGGTCATATACTATTCCGTAGTATGATTAGGTGTTGCAACAAGAACTACAGACCAACTTCTTTTGAGGTGTTGGTTTCCATTAGAGTCCACAAGTTAGTTGTGGCCATTGTCTTTTTGGTTACTACTAGAAATTTGGCATTTGTATCGGTTATAGATATTCATATTTTGGTATAAGGTACGATGAGACCTACATGAGTTCGATCATACTGGATGCGGCTTCGGGTCTATGGAACGATTAGGTACTGACCCTAGCCATCAGCAATGATGGGTGTTAATGTGTATCCTCTGTTTGCCGTTTATTTTTAGGATTGTGCATGTTATAAGGTAGTTAGCTATTATTATTGCATATTGTGTGTTAGACTTATATTGTGATACCTATATTACCCCTTCACTTGTATATTGGGTTACCTATATTATAGTATATTGTTACGTGCCAATCACATTATATTAGTTGTGCTGATTCGTTGATTACAGGAGAAGAGCGGGTTATGGTATGATTTCCTATCTTTTGGGATAGGTTTACTTTACTTGTTTTTGGACAATCCTGATCACCCTTAGGCCACGTTCGTGGAGAGGTCGACTTTGCCTTAGTAGTTCATGTTTATTTGTATATAGTTTTGATATATAGTATTTTAAGATGGTTCCCCTCACACTAGATTTTTAAGTCTAACCTACGTTTTTTCTTTATCTCTTTATGTCATAACAACACTCGGGTACTCGATTGAATGGTTTGAGAGTCAAGTGCTTTGGGGATAGGTTTACGGGACAGCTGGAGCGTTCTTGAGGCATGAAGTTGATATATGAGATACACACGCACATTTGTTGTTGATGTAGTACATGGAAGACATGCTATTTTTTATATGAGACTTGGGATCTGATATTTTATCCTGAACTCCATGTGAATGGAGTTGAAATATTATGACTCTTTGTATTGATGTTTATTTATCGATTGCTTTTACTAGTGCATTCTCTTGTTTATGGTTTATCATGTTTCGTTTCTTGTATGTCTAGTATATTATATGTTATCTCCTCGCCGTGAGATTGTATCGATGTGCCTTGGTATGATATTTAGTTTTAATTTTACCCAAACGGACTGCCTCTTGTGGTATTCAGGAGTCAGAGGTTGTCATTCGATATTGATTCACGGTATTACGAAGGGCATGTCATCGCAATATATATATATATTAAATATATATATACATATTATATACACATATATGAACATATGATATGTTATCAATTATACACACAACATACGATGTGATCATAAGTCCAAATAATCACATATACCATGTATTATTTGTTTCGTATACTATTTATGTAAACCCCCAATGATTAATTAATAATTAATTTAGTAACTAGTTCTAAAGTTAAGAAAGTGAGATAATGCAAAAAGTGGTATATATGCATGGAACGTTTATTTACTTATTATGCTTGGATGAATCAGGTAATACTGGGAAAATCCTAATTTAAAATCTAAATTACTAAGACTTAAATGCAATCGTTAGGGCTAACAAATTATTATATAATGGGTTAGTAAGGGCGACCCAAATTATCCTTTTTAACGTAAAGATAACCACTCTCCTCTTTTCATTCATTTTACATTCAAAATTTAAAAAATAAGCTTGAGCTCTTTAAGGGTGCTTGAGGCCTAAAAAAGAAGAAGAAAAAGGAAAAGCTTAAAACTAAGGGAACTAGAGACTTTATCAGCTAAAAGTATAAGAGAATACTATATTCCCTAATCTTTGCTTCCTTGTATTCCTCACAGCCATATGCTAATTTAGTCATTTCTTTGATTTGGCTTGTTTAATTGGTATGGGGTATTAAATATGGAGATAAGGATATTATGTAGGAAAACAGTTTTGATGATAGAATTTATCCTTGAGGAGATAAATGGTTATAAATAATTAAGATCCATATATGGAGAAAATTGATTAGTTATGAGTACTACAAATGATTAATCTATTACAAAAAAATTAGGAACAAATTAAGTAGTTTCCAAAGGAAAATTAGGTCCAACCGAAGGGTTTTGATAGGGAACCAAAGGTAAATAGGTGATGACTGGAAGGTTATTTAATTAAAGAGTTTGATTAATTATGGCATTGAAGAGCAGATCCATACTTTATGTTGAACGTGTCAATAAAGTGCATAATACATTGATAAAAGCTAACTCAGGTGAATCAGAAGTCGATACATGTAAAGCTATTGTTAGACGTGTAGTGGTTAGTTCACAACATGTACCAAAGGATAGTGCTAGAGGTGTTAGAGCTAAATCTAAGGATAAATAAACTTAAATTTTATGGGTAAAGGCTTAAGTATGAAAGCTGAGGTTAATTCTAGCCGAGGGCCGAAGGCGGTCGATGGATAAGTAGAAAATATAGGAAGAGGAAGGGATTTCGAAAATTTAAAGAGTTAATTTCACAAATCATCAAAACTAAATTATGACAGACTTCCCTAGATGAGACCAAGAACATTGATTGACGAAAGTAATGTAACTCTCGGAAGAATGTGTAAACCAGAACTAGCAACTTCTGGAAATAATAAGATATGATAAGGCTCAAGATGACCAGGATGGGTACTCGAGATGTTGGTGGCAATATGAAATCAATATTAATAATCAAAAGATGGTTAGTTGAAATGTTAGATTAATAAATAGCTAAGTGAACATCCTAATAGTGGAAGGTTAGGTAGTGGATTCGGTAGAAGGAGTAAGACCCATGTGGCATCCAAAACCGAAAGCGAAGGAGTAAGGACTGTATGGCATACGAAGTACAAAAGTTGTTGGTGTAAGCTCAAAAGTGGCAACCAAGGGAATGTTAGACGATCTAAGGCTTGAGGTGACAATCTAGAAGCCGAAAGTGAAGGTGCAAGGCCCGTGTGGCAATTGAAATCAAAAGCGAAATAGAAAAAAGACATGTGTGGCAACCTATGTACGAAAGCATTGGTGTAACGCATAAGTCGGAACCAAGAACGACGAGGCATAAAGCCTTAGTAGTAGCCGAGTAATAGATTAATTAATGTATATAATGTATAGGCATAAGGCCTTAGTGGTAGATGAACGGTAGTATTCAATATATGTATGTATGCATGCATGCATGTATGCCACAATAGTACGTAAAGCCTTAAGAGTAGACAAGGGTAGGGAATTTTGATATAATGGAATACTGTAATTTCTTTGTGACATGAACCGAGGGAATGCTTTCGGTTACGGTGCCACAACAGTGTAAACATTTGGTAGTAAACTTACAACTTAAACTCACTATTCAATTAGATAAATTATTACTTAGGAAAGATAAGGGAAAGCCCGTTTTGCATGTTGGAGGTATGGCCTTACCCTCTTGTATGCTTTTGGATAATATGTCATTTACACTAGACTTCATGTCTGACCCATATTTTTGTTATTGTTTTCCATATAAACCCACAGGTACTCAAGTATGCTAAGTTTATGGGTTTAGGTAGGTTGCTTTTGGGTATAGCCAAATAATACAAGTGGAGGATGAAGCAGGAGGCTTGGTTGTTATACTTATGTTTATTTCGCTGAATCCAGTGCTAGTATCTACATCGTCACATGTTTAATAGCTTAAGTACTATATTTTTAACCTCCCGTGGGTGTGACTTTGGGTTGTAAAAAATAATTGTTAAACCAAATCCGTAAGGATGTTTTTCATTTTGTATGTCTACTCTATCTACTTAAGACTATATATTGTAACTGATCCAATCTTTGTTGTTGAAAGATAATTCCAAAGTGACTGCAATAGATTGGGGTTCATCTTTAGGTTTTGGGATGAGGGATGTTGCAGTTGGTATTGAAGCTTAGGTTTAGGGACACTTAATTAGGACAGAGCTTAGAATAAATAAACAAACACCTTGAGGTGGGTAGATGCTAGTATATGACGTACTTATATTTTTCATATAAAGATATAGATAAGTTTAATAGAGATCTTATACTGCTGAATCACTTTATTTCTCCATTTCCGATGAAGGCTTTCTTAGCATAAAATGGATTTGAGAAGCGGAATAATTACATAGGGAGGAGCTGATGCAAGGAGGGGAAATGATAGTATACTAACTGTCGAAGGCAATGGTGGAGAAGTGCCTTCGGCAGTGGTGAATGAGGTAGTCCTGCCTATGATAAGGATGGATGTGAATGTCTTGTTCTGGCTGTTCACGATGCTGATGTTGAGAGATTTATGCCAGAAGCCGTCAAGCTAAAAACCGGTGGAAATATGGATTTCTCCAAGTTAAATCAGGATTAGAAGAGCCTCGAAAGCATGCACTCTTAGGAAAGGAACTGGCAGTGGAAGTGTTGAATCAACTAAAAGTCTGTAAGCGTATCTTCAGGGACCTGGGACCTAATGATGCTTAAAAGAGATGGTTGAATTTTGGACAACTGCATGAAGATCCTTTAGATTGGTGAAAAATAGTGACCGCAAAAACTCCTGAAGAGGAGATCACTTAGGGGCAGTTCCGAGAGAGATTAGAGGCTCGGTTCATTTTTGAGTCTTTGGAGAGTGTGATGTTGAGAGAGTTCATTGATCTTAGGAAAGGGGATCTTTCTATCAAAGATTATGTTCAAAAATTTAATGCATTGGCAAAGTACGATAGGGAGTTGATCGACACTCCAATAAAGAAGAATGGGACGTTCATCCGAGGGCTGAAGCAGCTGAATCATAAGACGGTGGAACATTTGGTATCTTTTTATGAGTTCGTAGTAGATATTACCGAAAGGTGTTACAATATGTACCAAGAGTAGAGAAGGATCGAGGCTAAGCCAAAAGGAGTGCTGAAGAAGAGGTTCAACCCTTACCGGAAGGGGAAGAAGGGATAACAATCGAAGGAAAAATTTCTGAAAGGGGAAGGTTGAAGGGATATCAGAGATTGTTTGTTATAGTAGTAAACATGGGGGATACTATGCATCAAAATGTTTGCAACCAATTGTGATGGATAAGTTCAAATGTTTGAACGAGATGAACTCAGAGTCAGAGGTTTCATTATGTGCAATGGAGCACCTTGAGGAGGAGATAAATAGAGTTTTTTAGTTTGGGAATTTGCTAATGTTTTTGAGTTAGTGATGGGTTTACCTTTGAAAAGAGAAATCGAGTTTCGCATTGATTTAGTGTTTGGGGCATAGCTTGTTGGTAGAACACCTAGTAGTACCTAAAGAGATGGATGAATCGAAGAAGTAGTTAGTGGAAATTGAGAATCGAAGATTCATAAGGCCATACAATTCACCATGGGGAGCTTCAGTAATATTTGTAAAGAAGTCAAATGGATCACTTCGGATGTATATTGATTGTAGAAAGATGAATGAGATTATAGTGAAGAATCGTTACTCATTATCAAGAATAGATGATCTATTTAATCAGTTAAGTAGCGCCAAAGTATTCATATAGTAAGATTTGGCTGTCGGGTTCCATCAACTAAGAGTTTCTAAGGAAAGCATTCCTTTGGTCGCGTTTAGGACAATGTATAGCTTATATGAGTGGTTGGTTAGGCCCTTTGGGCCGATTAATGTTGTAACAACCCGAATTCCAGTGGGTCCGGATTTTTCGCAAAAATGCTAAAATCCAAGTCCACCGAAGCCCGAGTTGGGTATCTAGTATCCTGCAAATAGGCAATGATAAATATATCAGAGCTCAAATAAATATCTCACAGCGGAACTGACTAAAATATAATAGTAAGTAAATACTCACCAAGGTAATAACATTTTCTAAACAAATGTCACAAAGCTGGATAATCTTTGCCTTCTATCTAACCTGTGGGATGTTATGAGGAGGGGGTCAGAACTAAAGTTCTGGTGAATGAACAAATTATACACTTCTAAGCATAATTCTACATATACCGTTCTATTTCCATTTTCTGTTATATTAGGTTTATTGGGTTTATAATACTCTCGCCTCTGTGCGTGAATTGTACCCATCTACTCCCTAGTAGATTAAAACCTAATAATTAATATATATATATATATATATGTAGCTACATGCCCAATGACCGCATCGGTCCTAGGTACTACCCATGGTACCTTCCGTATCCTCCTCGAAAAGGACTCCATCGTCTTGCTTCTAGAGCATTCTGTAACTACATCTATAAAGGATAGCTTCATGAGGCCTACAATAAAGATGTTCCATCGTCTACTATGAAAATGTAAACTGTGTCTGCTCTAACCTATACTAATGCTCGGACATCCACAATGTACCATACAGTGTGTACCTTGAGGACTATACGTAATCATTATGTCTACTCCCTGAATCCCGCCAATAAGGTCTATCTTGTACAGAACTCAGTCGGGGATTTCCTATATCTGTAAAGGACAGATTCATTAGGCCTACAATACAGATATTCTACTTGGTCTATCTCTTTTCTCATCGTGGCTATGGCCCCATGCAGCCACCCCTTAACTAATCGAAATACCTCTAAAGAGCTAAGTGGTTGTGCCATACTGCAAACAATCTAAACATCCAATTAGCTGCGCCCCTCATCCAATGTCTCGATAGTGAAAGAATCATTAGCATGTTGGTTTAACTCTAGTCTTTCCCAAACTTGTTCTTGGTTGATGATGGCTTGATATCCGCATGCGACTATCCTATTGGGTCCTGCCCACCAAAACCTACTTGCAAGTCAGAGTACGATGTCATACGAATATCCTACTCCTATTCATCAACCTTTTGACTGCCTACAAAGGTCCACTTCATTAGACCTGCAATGCAAAAGCAGTCAAGGCATAATCTCTTGATGGAACACCTACAGATCTGCTTTCGGGGGTGCAGCTTCGTTAAGCCTACCCCAGAGAGCCATCCTAGAGTACCCTCACGTCTCGTTGAAGCCTCGTACTTCCTTCTAGCCCAAATTAACTAAGTTGGACGTGCTATTTCTGTGCTCAAAATATGTGATGAACTGCTTCGTTAGGCTCTTCATCCTTTGGGCTGCTCCAAATGCATCTTACCATTTTACTAGACCCTACGTCTAATCTTTTATTATGTGTTTTGTTTACTTTTCAAATTCTGTTGGCTACTTATTTACCCTTATCAGCATAAGCGTGTCCCAGCCTTTCCTAACTATTGTGAGACCATCAGTTCATGACTGAAAGGGAATGCTGTTGGTATGGGTCTTTCTTCTATGTTTGCTTATTAACTTAGTGTAAGTTTTAAAATAAGCCTTTTCTGTTATCTCAAATTATAACCTATGTTATAATTATACTTGCAATTGTTACTTCTATATTCTTTTATAATCTACATGTTATAAATATAACTGTAAGTGTCTCTTTTCTATTCTAGTCTGTCTTCTTTTATTATGATATTGAATTCCCTTTTAGTTCTCTTATATTATATGACAATCTTGGCTTGGGACTACGCCCGACTGTCACAAATTTACTTATCATAATAACTGCTTTGCTTTTATTCTACTATCTGCGCAGTAAATACAGATCTAGGCACATTTCTTTTTATTGTTTCTAGTCTTATCAAATAATTAACTTGATTTCTTCTTTAATTTCTTTAACTCTTCACTTTACTCTCTTTTATTCTAGGAAGTAGTTCTATTCTATTTGGTTGATTACAAAAATTGTGCTAAAAATCCATTTCCATATTTTAATACTAAATAATGCTACAACCAATAACTCGAAATTGCAAGATATTTCTTTTATTGTTTCTTTAACTATTGGGTAATGCAAAATACAGAAATGTCTCTATTTTACACTAATTCCCTTTTTCTTTCTTTTATTCTTGCAATTACGTTTATCGTTATTTTTGCAATATTAAACTATGGAAATGTATTCTCTTTATTAAATTAACCAACTAATCTATCACTAACTTCCAAATCAAGTTATTAGATTTTTCCTTTTTTAATTTATTTCTCCCGTTTTAGCATAATTTACTGTAAATTTCTTACTTTCTTAAGTCTTTCTCTATAACTGTTAAACCTAATATTATTCGTATTTAATTGGATTCCTATCTTTCTTTTCCATATAAATAATAATTAAATATAAGCTCTCTTATAGAATTTAAGGTTTTCAACATAACTAATTAGCAGAACTAATTACTAAAATAAATTCTGAATTAAAATATTTAACGGGAATCTAACGATAATATATCATAAACGTAAAAGATATATAATTTAAATCCACTCACTTGTCGTCCTTAGCTTTGCTCCATGGCCTTCCTGGATTCCCTTCTAAGGCGTCTAATATTTTTATTAAAAAGATCTTCTCCCTGGAAATATTTTCTATTTAGGGTTCAGCCTCGGGCAATGAACCCAATTGGGAGAAACTCTTATTGTGAGAAAATAGCTAGGCCTAGGGTCCTATTTATAGTGTAGCTTAGGGATCTCAGACCATTGGGTTTAGCAGATTAAATCTGAAGCCACCACGTCACAGGGTCGTTTGTAGCCATCAGATCCATCAACGTATGGCTCCGATTGAATAAAAAATCAAATCTATTTGGTTCGGTACTTCCCTGGACGATTTAACGTCCAAGGCAAACGCGGGTCGACCTATAGGTCGACCTGTGTTCTCTTTGGATCGACCTTAGGGTCGACCTGTAGGTCGACCCATATATATATATATAAACTGTTTCTTGTTCTTTTTGTAACTTCTTCGTATTAACTCGGATTTCGACAAGTTATATATGGAAATTGATCAGAAAATCACTACGGACACAATGGTATAAGCTTCAAGGTCATATTCTAACAATTCTAAAAATGTTTATTTTCACTGTTCATTGTTATTTGATTATTTAATTATCTAAAAATGTGGGGTGTTACATTCTCCCACCCTTTAGGAAATTTCGTCCTTGAAATTCGACAAGGGTAAAACTATGTAATTCCTCGCATCAATCTCATCAATTTTGTGTACATCCAATTTTGCGACCATCCATGCTCTTATGCAAAGTGTCATTCAGCACAAAATATATGCATGTACATGAATTTCTAAGCGGTACCTCCTATATGAATGCTTTTCTTCTTTAAAAATTTATTTTAAAACTTGATGCACACACCCTAAATATACTTGCAATTTCTATATGAATGCAATCTTTTGAAAACTCAAAACTTTTTTCATCCAATTTTTCCCACTCCTACTGAATATGGGCGTAGTTCAACGAATTTTACATCCAAATCCTACCACACAACTTTTAATATTCGAATTTCAAAAAAAAAAATTCCGAACTCAATTTCTTATGTCAGAAAGAAGGTAGAAAACAGAAAACCTTACGTTTACCGTTTTACTTTTGTGCACCTCTTTCCCCGTACTTGGAACTTATGCCTCTATTCTATAAAAATCTCTATTTCCTTTCCCAAGCACGATTTACATAAGAAAAACTTTCATTTTCAAACTTTTTCCCAAGCTTAATTTATGGGGAAAATGTATTTTTCGTTTGCAATTCTCATTTATTTCTATTGATGTTTCTGTCGCTTTCTTTAGATCTTACTGTTTTTCTTTTAGTTACTTTTATCTGTTTTTACTTTTCTTTAATATAGTAGCTAAACACAACTATCTTCTAGAGCTAGGAGGCCTAGGACCATGTCCACTCTGACATAGAAAAGGTCCTACTCTAGGAATTCAAGTAACTTATATGCTCCTCATGCCGCTTATTACTTTTTACCAACTTATGCTGTATTACTCACGATGAATAGGATCTATTCATCTCTTCCTTTCCATACTCAAAATGGAATAACCAAGTCTTATTTACTGCAATGAATAAGGATTTTAATCTATGCAGTCTCTAAAAAGGCAACTAAGCTTGGGGAAAATTTCTTTTTACCTTTGCTTTTCATTTTTCCCCAACTATGGTCTATTTATCCCAATCACGTGTGTCTTACTATCTTACTAATATCACTTTACTATTCTTCTATAGTCTACACAATGAAGCAACATTCATATGTTCTCACCAATGTCCTATACACTATACGGGAACTTTTATTATTACTACTAAAAGTAATCACTGCTATCTCCTACATAGCCTTACCCTTTTTCCTGTCATATCTAGGAAATGATTCCTATCTACCCCGTATTTAAAAGTTTGGTTTGGTTTTTATCATTTCATTTTAAAAATTAAAGCTTCTAAATTTTTGAAACATAAAATCCCAAAATTATTGCCTTTAAAAGTGTTACTTTGAAGTTTCTACTAAATTCAAAGGTACTTGGTTACTTAACATTTTATCTTTCTAGATTTGCATCTTTACAGCTTTTTGAATTTAAATAATTCCCCAAACCTAAAGGAGAAAACTTACAAATTCTAAGTTCAAAACTTATTCCTTGTTTTCTTGTTAAAGAAAATATTTTGGACTTTTTTAAATTTAGCTGTTTACTAAAATTTTCTCTTCCAAAAACTTATTTACTTTTTCACCAAACCATTTTTCTTTAAAACATGCCTTGCTTGTTCTTAAAACATTTTTCTTTTTTCTTGACTTCCAAAAATGTCCTCAAATGTTTTCAAAACATCTTCTTTTCATAGATTTTCAAATTTACTAAAACTTGAGTAGATAAGAACAATTATTTTATCAAAAATCCCTTAACTTTCCTACTCTTCCAATTACCTAACCTTGGTGGAGTTTCTAACTTACTACAAATGGGGATTTTCTACAAAGGCGGGCAACAATGCGCATAATCAATGGAAAAATATGAAACTTTCATTGCTTAGCTTTCCTACTAAGGCTCTCTATAATATCCCTTCTAACTAACACTGTCTCTAATTATTACACTTCTTATTCCCCATAATGGCTTTATACCTTAATGTATTGGAACTGCTTTCTCTTATGAGAAACCGTTAACGCTAAAACCTTCTATGAATCTTTTAAAAGAGGATTTCATGTTTATGTGAAATTACAAGGAACTTATTTTATAATTTATCAACATAGGCTATACAAAATATGGTGCTTTTCATTTCTTGTACATCTCTTTCATGTATTCCTTATAACTTGCATAAAACATCTTTATTTGTGTTTTGGTTTCATAGAAAATTATATCATTATTCATTTCATTCCAATAGATTAAAGTATGTTTAATCTATATTCACTTATAATAGACATTTCCTACGAAATTTATTAATTTCCTAATATTTGACTTACATCTTTCTCAGAAGAATTCATTTTCAAAACTGTTTTAACATTTTCATAACTAAAAAACATTTCCATATACTTATTTAAATAATAAGTGTGCTTACGAACCACTTTATTTCTATACATAGAAATTATCTTCAAAACACATTTTTATTTAGGTTAAAACAGATGTTGCGTAAAATACCGTTACTACAACCCAAAAATACCAGTATATGGATTTAGTTAAAATAAACATGAATAAATCTCATATGCTATGTAAAAACATTTCCTTTGGGAGTCACTTACTATAACAATAGTGTCATAGTCTATGCTTTCTTTATTTTTACCGAAAAACTCCATTACAACAATAAATGTTGTAACCTACGTTTTTGATACTTAACACACTCTAGGTTTTTATATTTAAAATCTTTGTTTACCTACAAAGAAACTAGCGAGCTATACTTGCTCTATAATTCTTCAAAAAGAATTTCATTTTTAACAAAATTTACATCATATAAAAACCAATTTAAATTTCATACCACTTTTTTTTCAAAAACCCAATATTTACTTCCTAAAACATACTAACAATTATATTTTTCAAATTTTCAAAAAGTTTCATTGTATTGGGCTAGACATAAAGTGGATTTTCTTCTTACTACCCTAGGAATATCCTTCCTAAACTTTGGAAATCTCATTCCCTTACTTAAATCTCTTATTCCTTCCAAAATAAAAATACTCTCCCTACTATCCCTAGGGAACTTTCCTACTTCTTATATGGATACTAATCTTCTCTCAAAACATAGCTTATTGTACACTATAAATCGGTAATAACTTAGGACTCAACACCCTTGGGTCATCCCAAACCCAACTAGCAAACTATGTACAATTTTACTTCTAAAAACTTCCCATATGTTAAAGTCTATAATAGGGACTATTTGGATTTTAGTACATAATATATTTATATTTTATTCAAAAATACAAATATGTTCACTCACTATCTACCTAGGAACCCTAAACCTAGGCTCTAATACCAAATGTAACAACCCGAATTCCAGTGGGTTCAGATTTTTCGCAAAAATACTAAAATCCAAGTCCATTGAAGCCTGAGTTAGGTATCTGGTATCCTGCAAACAGGCAAAGATAAATATATCATAGCTCAAATAAATATCTCACAGCAGAACTGACTAAAATATAATAGTAAATAAATACTCACCAAGGTAATAACACTTTCTAAACAAGTGTCACAAAGTTGGATAATCTCTGCCTTCTATCTAACCTGTGGGATGTTATGAGGAGGGGATCAGAACTAAAGTTCTGGTGAATGGACAAATTATACACTTCTAAGCATAATTCTACATATACCGTTCTATTTCCATTTTCTATTTTATTAGGTTTATTGGGTTTATAACACTCTCGCCTCTGTGCGGGAATCGTACCCATCTACTCCCTAGTAGATTAAAACCTAATAATTAATATATATATATATATATATAGCTACATAACCAATTACCGTATTGGTCCTAGGTACTACCCATGGTACCTTCCGTATCCTCCTCGAAAAGAACTCCATCGTCTTGCTCCTAGAGCATTCTGTAACTACATCTGTAAAGGACGGCTTCGTGAGGCCTACAATACAGATGTTCCGTCATCTACTATGAAAACGTAAACTACGTTCGCACTAACCTATACTAATGCTCGGTCATCCACAATGTACCACCCAGTGCATACCTTGAGGACTATACGTATGTAAAGGACAGCTTCGTGAGGCCTATAATACGCATCTTACAATTTAGGCCCTACTTTTAACCTTTATTATGCGTTTAGTTTACTTTTCTAATTCTATTGGCTACTTATTTACCCTAATCAGCATAAGCGTGTCCCATCCTCACCTAACTATTGTGAGACCATCGGTTCCTGACTGAAAGGGAATGTTGTTGATATGGGCCTTTCTTCTTTGTTTGTTTATTAACTTAGTGTATGTTTTAAAATAAGCTTTTTTGTTATCTCTAATTATAACCTATGTTATGATTACACTTGCAATTGTTACTTCTATATTCTTTTATAATTTACATGTTATAAATATAATTGCAAGTGTCTCTTTTTTATTCTAGTCTGTCTTCTTTTATTATGATATTGAATTCTCTTTTAGTTCTCTTATATTATATGACAATATTGGCTTGGGACTATCATAATAACTTCTTTGCTTTTATTCTACTATCTGTACAGTAAATGCAGATCTAGGCACATTTTTGTTTATTGTTTCTAGTCTTGTCAAATAATTAACTTGATTTCTTCTTTAATTTTTTTAACTCTTCACTTTACTCTCTTTTATTCTAGGAAGTAGTTCTATTCTATTTGGTTGGTTACAAAAACCGTGCTAAAAATCCATTTCCATATTTTAATACTAAACAATGCTATAAACAATAACTCGAAATTACAAGATATTTCTTTTATCGTTTCTTTAACTATTGGATAATGCAAAATACAGAAATGTCTCTATTTTACATTAATTCTCTTTTTCTTTCTTTATTCTTGCAATTACGTTGAACTTTATTTTTGCAATATTAAACTATGGAAATGTATTATATTTTCTAAACCAACTAACTAATCTATAACTAACTTCCAAATCAAGTTATTAGATTTTCCCCTTTTTGAATTATTTCTCCCGTTTTAGCATAATTTGTTGTAAATTTCTTGCTTTTAGGCATAAGCCTTTCTCTATAACTGTTACGCCTAATATTATTCATATTTAATTGGATTCCTATCTTTCTTTTCCATATAAATAATAATTAAATATAAACTCTCTTATAGAATTTACAGTTTTCAGCATAACTAATTAGCTGAACTAATTACTGAAATAAATGCTGAATTAAAATATTTAACGGGAATCTAACGATAATATATCATAAACGTAAAAGATATATAATTTAAATCCACTCACTTGTCGTCCTTAGCTTTGCTCCATGGCCTTCCTGGATCCCCTTCTAAGGCATCTAATATTTTTTATTAAGAAGATCTTCTCCCTATGAATATTTTCTATTTAGGGTTCAGCCTCCGGCAATGAACCCAATTGGGAGAAAATATGATTGTGAGAAAATTGCTAGGCCTAGGGTCCTATTTATAGTGTAGCTTAGGGATCTCAAACCATTAGATTTAGCAGATTGAATCTGAAACACCATGTCACAGGGTCGTTTGGAGCCATCAGATCCATCAACGTATGGCTCCGATTGAATAAAAAATCAAATCTATTTGGTTCGGCACGTCCCTGGACGATTTAACGTCCAGGGAAAACGCGGGTCGACCTATAGGTCAACCTGTGTTCTCTTTGGGTCGACCTGTGACTTTGTGGGTCGACCTATGGGTTGACCCATATATATATATTTCTGCTTTCTTGTTCTTTTTGTAACTTCTTCGTATTAACTTGGATTTCGATAAGTTATATATGAAAATTGATCAGAAAATCGCCACGGACACAATGGTATAAGTTTCAAGGTCATATTTTGACAATTTCACAAATGTTTATTTTCACTGTTCATCGTTATTTGATTATTTGATTATCTATAAATGCGGGATGTTACAAATGCTCTGACTTTCTTTGTGGATCTAATGCACCGAGTCTTTTGTGATCGATTGGATAGGTTTTATCTGTCTTCGTAGATGATATTTTGGTATGTTTGGAGGATGTGCAGACCACGAAGTTCACTTTTGATTGGTACAAGAGACCTTGAGACAACATAAGTCAAAGGCGAAGTTTTTCGGATGTCATTTTTTGAAATCGAAAGTGAAGTTCCTAGCCATGTGGTCTTGAAGGAGGGATTTGCAATAGATCTTTCGAAAGGCAAAGCTGTGAGTAATTGGAAGAGACCGGAGATAGTCACCGGGATATGAAGTTTCTTGGGGTTGGCTAGATACTATCAAATATTTATTAAGAACTTCTCTAGAATAACAATGCCATTGACCAGACTTATCCAAAAAAATAAATGGTATAATTGGACGAAGGAGTATGAAGCTGAATTCAGAGAGTTAAAGCTTCAGCTGCTAGAGGCTTCGGTGTTGGTTATGCAAAAAGGAAATGATGTTAATCCTACAGATATTAATTTTGATGACAACAGCTATATAAATACAGGTACTAATTTTTTTCCAAGTTGTATAGAATATTTTGCAGATGTTACACAGGTTTATACAAGTAGAAGAAAATCAAGTTTGAAGACTGATCAGTAAAGAGAATATATATATCAAGATTCAGAGATGATTAATACGATTGAAGACTCGTGACTTTAAAGACAAAGACATGAAGAGTTCAAGACTATGGATAATAGTTAATAGACATTAGATAAATTTGTTAAAGTCCTTGAATAACAACCTTCTTTTCTTTGAATACTCTCTGACCAAAATATTTATTTTATTTTCAAAATATATTTCTACAAATGTTTTTAAATTTTTTATATATTACAGTATTTAAAAAATATTTTTTAAAACGATTTCACAATATATCAGAATTTTGTAACACTTTAAAAGTGTTGTTGGTTTTCCTCAAAATAGAAG
Source organism: Allium fistulosum (assembly GCA_030737815.1). Lineage (NCBI taxonomy): Eukaryota > Viridiplantae > Streptophyta > Magnoliopsida > Asparagales > Amaryllidaceae > Allium > Allium fistulosum. Next base: position 838,118,425 of record CM060908.1, on the reverse strand, counting down.
GATATGTCGACATATTCCACATGAGTATGTCGACATATGTACCATTGAAGGTTTTTTTTAATTCTGAAAAGTTGTGATTTTTAGCTCCATCCTTTTGCGAATAAACATGTCCCTTCAAACACTATATAATAGGGACTAGAAAATGAAATTTTTAATAATATTCTCTCCATTCTTCTTTAAATTCTCATTATATATTTCTCAAAATTCATTTTCTATACTCTTAAAATCCACTTATATTTAATCTCTACTTCACTATATTATTCTCTATAATCTACTCATTGTTTTGTAAGTATTCTTCCACCAATTCAAAGATCAAAGTGCTATAAAAGGATTATAGGATATTCTGAATCTAAGTTACAACTATTTATATTTGGAATTAACAACTCTCCACTACTATTTTGTATGTGTGTGCTTATTGCCTATTCAAATCAAATGGGTGTGCTTGTTACCCGTTCAAATCAAGTAGGTGTACTTATTCCCATTTAAATCAAGTATGTGATTTTTTTGCCCGGTTAAATCAAGAGAGTCTACCCTGAGCTTGGAAAGTCAGGAGAGTGTATCTTGTTATCTTGAAATTAAGATTGTATTTTGATTTGCTTGCTACCTAATTAAAGTAGGCGTTTGAAAGAAAATCTGTACAGATACGTACATGACTAGATGTAGGATTGGTCAATCCGAACCAGTATAAAACTCCTGGTGTCATCTCTCTTACTTTTACTTTATTTTTACTGCATGTGTGTGTATGTGTGACTGCCTGTTAGTTTATATATGTGTTGGTTTAATCTTGAAACTATTTAGAAAAGTTCATATAAGTTATAAAACACTATTTACTCCCCTTTAGCATTAAAGTACTTTAAGATCCGTTCACACTAATATAATTTATATTACATTATTTCCCACATTTAGTATTAGAGCATTAGGTTTTCAAAAACTCATTATTTGATTTTTGAAAATTATAAATGGCTAGTAATACCGGCGGTATATTTTTAACACTTTTGTAGAAGGATAATCAACTGCTAGCCCCTACTATTTAATGGTAGTAATTATGCTTACTGGTCATTTAGAATGAAAGCTTATTTACAATTCAACTTCTTAGATATTTAAAACATTACATAAAGTGAATGCACTAAATCTCATACTAAATATTCACAATGGATCATAGATCAAAAGACACAAATACTCAATAACTCAATGGCCATGAATATTTTATTTTGCTACCTAGATAAAAATGAATTTAATCAACTTTCCACCTGTTGCACTGGTTATGAAATTTGGAGAACATTGCAAATCACACATGAGGGCACTGGTAAAGTAAAACAAATTAAGACTTACATGTTAACCAACTAGTTTCAACTTTTTAAAATGAAACAAAATGAGTCTATTTCTGATATGTACTCTAGATTTCAAGATATAGTTCATTCATTAGTTTCATCAAGGTAAATTTTCTCAAAAGATGATCAAGTTAGAAAAATCCTTAATTCACTCTCTTTAGAATGGAATCAAAAGACATTTGCAATAGTGGAAGCCAACGATATTAGTATATTAAAAATTAAAGAATTAGTTGGTAATTTAATGTCCTATGAAACATAGTTGTAAGGTAGAAGGAAAAGTAAGGCAATAAAAAAGAAATCAATTGCATTTAATGCAACAACTGATGATCAAAATTCAGACGACGATGATAACGATGAGGAAATTGCTCTTATGATTTGAAGTTTTAATTTTTTTAGAAATACAAAAGATGAACAACTTTTGACAAACTAAAAACAAAAATGCTGGAAACGGAATTTTTTTAAGTGTTATAACTATGGTGAATCTGCCATCTACGATGAGATTGTCCACATCAAAAGAAAGCAAAGAATCCACCGAACACCGATTCATTTAAAAAGAGAAAAAGGGGTTTCAATGTGATCTTGGACGATTCTGATACAACATCCAGTGACAAAGAATCCGACACTGAAAATATCAATATGTGTTTCATGGTTATGGAAGATTGAATGAATCAAATAAAGGAAACAACGAAATCGGTACCTTTTCATTTCATATTTTATTCATTTTAAATTTTTTTAAGCTTTTAAATTTTTGATATTCTTTCACAAATATAGGAATAAATATACCATAACAATAAGTGTGTGTATGTGTGTAATTATATTAATATAATTCTTTATTCGTGAACATTGAATTTCGGCATATATGTCGATAAATGCCACTTAGGTATGTTGACATATCAGATAGAATTTGAAGAATCTTTTCAAAATTTGAACTTTTGAAATCCCTACTCTTTTGCGTTCAATTCAAAATTTGAAAAGTCACCTTTTTGACTCACATGTTAATTCAAACCCTATATATTCACTCTTTCTAACCTCATCTTAAACATACACTTTGTTTCAAAAATCAAACAAATTCTTCATTCTCCTTCTTCCAAAACAAACTCATAATGTCTTCTTCAAACCAACCCTCCAAAGCCATCAGGCTTATCAAAAGAAGCAAAAGTCAACTTTTTAATAATAAAGAGTCCATTGAAACATACATTGAGTATGCAACATATGGTAAAGTCTTTTTGGAAAGATTTGATAACTTTAATGAATTTTATTCTTATGACTTACAAGATTTAACTTTGGAAAATGGTATTTTTGGTTTAACCGATTTATCATAAAATGATTTTAATTACTATCCTGATTTGGTAAAAATATTTTATGCTAATTTAAATGAAAAGATTTATCAATGAAAAGAAGGTCGAATTTGGAATAGTATCAAATGTACTATTATTGTTTTAGATTGTAAAATTCTTGGTCAAATTCTTGATGGTAAAAGTAGTAGAAATGACCTCTCCACTTTTGAAATTGCTTATGGAAATAGAGAAATTATGCATGATTTATTTTCAAATGATGAAGAATATGGTTTTAGAGGTAAAAATCTTAGGCCAAAAGCAAGATTAATGAGTATTAATCTGCAACAAAGTATTACACCTAGGACAGGGAATTATAAACCCCACTTACAAAGTTTTCAAAGCTCTTTTTGCTATTTTCAAAAAATATGATATATGTTGGGCTCAAGTGATTTTGAACGAATTTTTTCAGAAGAAAGTTTACAAATATGAAAACACACTTTACCATGGTGTGTACCTTACTAGAATTTTAAACTACTTTGGTATTGACTTAAGAGTGAAAACATTAGCCTCGTAAAGTTTTTGGCAAAACAAACCCCTCTCTCATGCACATTCATCTTGAATTTGAACCCTATGAGCCTCTTACCGAAAAGGAAGAAAAATTGGCAAGAGAAGAAGAGCAAGAGACTCTTCGAGAAAAAGGAAGCGATGATATGGAAATAGAAGAGGTGGTAGAAAAAGAAGAATAGGAAATGGATACATCTCTTGAAAGCTATGACAAACCATCGCACTATGCAAACCAGAGATCTTTAGGAATCAAGAGAAGATTCTTATTAATCGAAAGAAACTTAAACGTTATTTTAGTAAGAAATTCACTAGCCTCTCAAACAAAGTTGAAAACTACTTTGGAAAATGATAATGAGAAAGCATGGTGGAAATTCTTCTTCTTCATCATCATCATTCTGGATTTACTTAGCTATCTTTATATATTTTGGTTCTATTTATGTAATATCCTTGTATTTTTCATTATATTTATGTATCTCTCTATTTTATTAATGAAATTTGCTTAGACACTTCATTTTATTGTCAATCGTGTTCTTTTGTTCTCTAGAATCATAAACTAAAATAATGTAAAATATAAACAAAATTTAACACAAAAACAAAAATCTACAATTACTGCATGTATGTTGACATACCCTGCATAAATATGTCGACATATTCTGGTATTTTCAGATTTAGAATTTCAAAAAGATTAGTTATTTTAATTGGAGGGATTAGTTTTTAATCCATCTCTTCACCACTATAAAACCATTTTTTCCAGAAAACTCAAAAATCAATTCATTCTCTTATTTTATTCTTCTCTATGCATGTCTTTCATAAAAATGAATTCAAACATCAATTTTTCATTACAAAAACTAAGTGACGATCTAGAAGAAACTCTTCAATCATTCAAGAATGCTCTTTGCTTCATTCTTTGCAATCAACGACACTTAGTTGAGTCAAATGCAAATTATCAAAGAAAAATAAAAATATTTCGATTCTCTTCGATGTTTGATTTCTTGTTTCGCTAAAGAAGTTCAAGGCAACTCCCCAGAATGCTCGGACTCTAAAGCGAAGGTGATACATGAAGATTGAGAAGTTATCAATACCAATGCAATCTTTGGATCCGAAGGATGGATCGAAGTTCCTAAGAAAATCTAATTTTAATATGTATTTAAAATATGTATTTGTTAGTTTGTATAATTAAAAACTACCTTTTATGTAATTAATTGTGTATAAGTATAAAAATTGTGATATATGGTTTAAATAGATGTAATTATAAATG